>CP139503.1:79878018-81078018 GCA_021014915.2 Artemisia tridentata subsp. tridentata | reverse complement strand
ATCTCCCCCCCACATTTTTTTTTACAGATCACTCAGCCCATTCGGCTCATTCCCTGCATTCTCTACATCCTTCTTGTGGTTCCGAATGCATGATTCAGTTGGGCGAGGTATATAAATCTATCGCTGCGGTTCTATTGCTAGTACTTACCTTATGCTAATTTGTGGTTAATTTTGTTGCAGGTGGGAATTCATCCGGAAGACAGCCTTTTGTTCCGGATTGGTCTCTGACCGAGGACGTTAGGTTGAATTCTTACAGAGCTTGTCAGGAGATGCTGGCCCATCTCGCCACTCCCGCTGAGCAGGCTGCCCTGGAGGAACTGAGTACCAGCCGGCTGATCCGCGCATCCTACGTACAATCCGCTAGTGGGATTGCTATGCAGGCAGAGGTGCTGCGCAGGTTCACTCAGCTAATCACTGAGTACCGGGAGCTGGAGCATGCTCGGAATACTGCTTAGGCGGCACGTAATGCCGAAGCTGGCAAGTATGAGCGGTTGATGGGTGAGTTCGGTGTCTTGAGGAAAGATTTGGAAGAGGCACGGTCTGCCGTTTCGGTCCGGGAGCAAGGTTTGTCTGACCAGTTGGAGGAGATGAATAAGGACAGGAATGAATGGAGGAAACGATCCGCTTCTCAGGCCGAACAGATTAGGAAACTGGAGCAGGCACTAGGAGAAAAGGATAAAATTATTGGGAGGTAGGAGGGGGAAAAGAAGCAGTTGATGGTGGAAGTGGCTCAGTCGGAGGTTGTACGCCATAATACTGTGAGGGAGTTGCTTCCGGCCGCATGCCGGAGGCTATTTGCTAGCCATGAGTACAAAAAGAGCATGGGGCGGGTTTACACTCTGTCTTATTCCGCTGGGTTTCTGGACGGTCTCAGGTATGAACGCAAAAGCGAGGATATTGAAAAACTTATGGGTAAGTTCAAGAAACTCAACATGGAAGCTCCGTCCATATGGAAGGCGGAGTACTCAAAGTTGTTCGAAGCCGAATATTCGTATATTCAGAAGCTTGCGGATTCCTGCCGTCTTCCATTGGGTAACCTTATCAATCTTTTCCTCGACCTTCCTCCTTCGAAGACGAAGGCTATAGGAGCCCCTCCCCCCAGCAGACCGGAACTTCTTCCGGCGTGAAGGAGACTACTGATAAGGCCGCTTGATTTCCTTCTTTTGTTTGTTGGATGAATGTAATAGAAACAATTATTGTAACTTAAGTACTTTGTATGAATCTGTTTGTGATCGATGTTATCACATTTTTGCTCCATCGGATGGCTTAATAGAATGATGAATCGCCTTTTATATCTGTGTAAAAAATGTTGTTTTAATTTGCTTGTGCTTTTTGTTACGGAGTGTTTGTCACGATCCGCTCGTTAGAGACGGAGTGTTTGCCACGATCCGTTTGTTTTTTCGGACGGAGTGTTTGCCACGATCCGCTCGTTAAAGAGGGAGTGTTTTTCACGATCCGTTTGCTTTTTACGGACGGAGTGTTTGCCACGATCCGCTCGTTAAAGAGGGAGTGTTTTCCACGATCCGTTTGCTTTTTTCGGACGGAGTGTTTGCCACGATCCGCTCGTTAAAGAGGGAGTGTTTTCCACAATCCTTTTAATTTTTCGGACGGAGTGTTTGCCACGATCTGCTCGTTAAAGAGGGAGTGTTTTCCACGACCCGTTTGCTTTTTTCGGACAGAGTGTTTGCCACGATCCGTTTGCTTTTTTCGGACGGAGTGTTTGCCACGATCCGCTCGTTGAAGAGGGAGTGTTTTCCACGATCCGTTTAATTTTTCGGACGGAGTGTTTGCCACGATCCGCTCGTTAGAAATAGAGTGTTTTCCACGATCCGTTTAATTTTTCGGACGGAGTGTTTGCCACGATCCGCTCGTTAAAGAGGGAGTGTTTTCCACGATCCGTTTGCTATTTTCGGACGGTGCTTTTATAGAACATGCGAAATGATATTGGAAAACTGCAAATTGTTCTCCCGGATGCCGGGGAACCATGGATTGTCATAGATATTAGTGAGTTTTGGTTTACAACTTTCACAAGAAACAATTTCGTAGATTCATTGCATTCCATGTCCGAGGGACTTCTCGGTCGTCCATTGTACGAAGCTTGTACGAGCCGTTATCGTAGGCCTCAACCACTCGGTATGGACCTTCCCAGTTGGGTCCCAACTTCCCCTAGTTCTCTACCCTGCTGGCTTCGTTTCTTCGGTATACAAAGTCTCCTACTTTAAATGCTACCGGTCGTACCCTTTGGTTGTAATACTGCTCGACTTTAGCTTTATAATTGGCTTCCCGGATAGCCGCCATCTCTCGTCTTTCTTGTAACAAATCCAGGTTTAGACGTTGCTGTTCCTCGTTGTCTTCCGGGTTATAAAGCATAGTGCGGTGTGTGGGCATTCCAATTTCGGCCGGAATGACTGCTTCACTGCCGTACGTCAGGCTAAAGGGGGTTTCTCCGTTACTTGTTTTTAATGAAGTCCGGAAAGCCCATAAAACGTTCGGTAATTTGTCAACCCATCCGGCTCTTTCCCTTCCTAGCCGGGTCTTAATACCGTGCATTAGGCTCTTGTTGGCTCTCTCAACCAGGCCGTTGGCTTGAGCATGTGCTACCGCTGTGTTTATTTGCTTGATTTTCAACTTTTCGCACCAGCTTTTGAACGGATCATTGACGAAGTTCGTCCCATTGTCTGTAACTATTATTCTTGGTAGACCGAACCTACAGACGATGTTTTCCCATACAAATTTCTTTACGTCTTTGCCTGTGGTCTTGGCGAGAGGTTTGGCTTCTATCCATTTCGTAAAGTAATCGACGGCCACGATAACAAACTTTACCTTCCCCGGGGCCTCCGGTAGAGGACCTAGCACGTCCATTCCCCATTGGTAAAAGGGCCACGGTGCCATGATGGACGTCATAACAGTTTTTGGTAGCTTCGGCACCGGAGCATGAATCTGACCGGAGTCACATTTATCAATTTCCTCCCTGGCATCCCTGTGCATCGTCTACCAATAATGCCCTTGCCTCATCAAATTGGCCACCACCGACCTTGGTCCGGGGTGCATTCCGCATGCCCCTTCATGAACCTCCCGTATGATATAGTTCGCTTGCAGCGGGCTCACACATCTTAACATTGGACTTATGTACGATTTTTTAAATAACACACCTTCCTCCATCACATACTGAGGGATTTTCATCCGCAATGCCCTTGCTTCATTGGGGTCCTCCGGCCATATTCCTTCTTCTAGACACCGAATGATTGGTGTCATCCAGTTGTCTTCTTCTTCTTCTACAATTGCCCCAACCTGTTTTTCTTCGGTCGAAGGTTTCTCCAACACTTCGACCAGGATTTCTTTGGTTAGGTGGTTGAAGGCTACCGAAGCTAACTTACTTAGCACATCCGCCTTTTGATTTTGTGCCCTCGGTATGTTATTAATTTTGAATTTTTTGAAGCTACCAATATACTCATTTGCCTTTGCTAAGTATTGTATCATACTTTCGTTAGCCGCTGCGAAGTCCCCATTAATCTGACTTACCTCTAGGATTTCCACCTTCATCTTCTTGGCGAGCCGCAGGCCGGCGAGAAGCGCCTCGTATTCTGCTTCATTGTTAGTGCTCTTGAAATTCAGACGGAGGGCGTACGTGTGTTCGGTTTGACAGGGTCCGATCAGCACAAGACCCGCTCCGGAACCTTTACTGTTTGATGCCCCGTCTGTGTATAATATCCATTCCTTCGGATCGGAGATGTCGTGGATTTCTTTCCCCTGTTTCGCTAGATGTGATTCTTCTGTTTCGACGGACATCTCCGAGATGAAGTCCGCTAGAACTTGTCCCTTAACCGCGTTTCTTAGTATGTAAGTGATATTGTAGGCTCCCAGCTCTACGGAAAATTTGGCCAACCTTCCGGATGCCTCCGGTTTGTTCAGAATTTGCTTTATCGGCTGATCCGTTATAACTTGGATAGGATGAGCCTTGAAATACCTCCTTAATCTTCTGGACATGTGTAATAGTGACAACGCTAGTTTTTCGACCGGGGCGTAATTTCTTTCGGCCTCTTGTAGTGTTTGGCTTACATAGTGAATGGGCAATTGCTTTCCGTTCCTCTCGGTTAACAGAACTGCACTGATTGCATCCTTTGCCGCCGCGAGATAAACATATAAGACTTCTTTTGCATGGGGCGTTGATAAGGACGGGAGGTCTAATATCAAGCTCTTAAGTGACTGAAATGCCTCCTCGGCTTCCTTTGTCCACTTATATTCCTCCTTATTTTCTTTGGTGATATTTTTCAAAGTTTCAAAGAACGGAAGGGATCTCTCGGCTGACCTTGCCAAAAACCTGTTGAGGGCCGCCAGTTTGCCACTCAGGCTTTGCATTTCTTTCAAAGTTGCCAGAGATTTCATTTGTGCTATTACCTTCGTCTTATTCGGATTTGCCCTAATGCCCTCGGAGGTCACCATATAACCTAAAAACTTCCCCTCTTCGACACCGAAAGAGCACTTCTTTGGATTTAACTTCATGTTAATCCTTCGTAGGTTGTGGAAGGTTTCGGAGATATCCGCCAGCATTTCCTTTTCTCCTTTACTCTTGATCACCATATCGTCCACATAGGCTTCCAAATTTCTTCCGATCTGACTATGGAAAGCCGAATCAACGAGCCGCTGGTAAGTGGCTCCGGCGTTCTTAAGGCCGAACGGCATTTTGATATAGCAGTAAGTTCCCTGTTCTGTGTAAAACGCTGTCTTTTCCTCGTCATCTTCTGCCATTTGGACTTGGTGATAACCTTTATACGCATCTAAAAAACATTTATACCTGAACCCAACCACTGACTCGATCTTCCAATCGATCTCCGAGAGTAGATAGTAATCCTTTGGACATGAGGAGTTTAGGTTTTTGAAGTCAATGCACATTCGCCAACTTTCATCACACTTTTTTACAAGCACAGGGTTGGAGATCCAGGTGGGGTAACGAACCGGCCTGCCGATTCCAGCTTTTAACCATTCGTCCACCTCCTTCAGCACCACCTGATTCTTTTCCGCGGACAGGTTGTGTTTCTTCTGTGCTACTGGCGTATCGGCAACGTTGACATTCAGATGGTGCTGATGCTTGGTTTTGCGACCTTACAACAGGTTTTACCTCTCGAGGTATCTCAAGAGGCTTACAACCCTACCAGGCAGTGTACCTGACCGATGTAGTATAGTGTAGTGGTAAGTACGGGGGATTGATCGTTCTCCACAGGGAATAGTGTCGTTAGGATTGAAAAACTAATTTAATAGGTCTAAGGGTGAGGGAAGATTCTTTTTGTATTTTTATATTTTTATGAAAGCAAGTAAAATCTCGGGTTTGAAGGAGTGGGCGGAATTAGTTGCTAGTCAACTAACCCAAATAACTACAAATGCAAATAAAATAAATAAATGAAAATGAAAAGAGTTGTGAAACTTATGTGGAGAGAAATGTGTTTACTTAGATTTCTTTACTCCCTAACTATCTTTTACCGGTTGATTAGTGTGTATTAATTGCGTGGATGACGGGTGTATTCCTTAATACCAATCGTGGGGTGGCGTACGTACTTCCCCAACTCTACAAGCTCCTACTTCACTCCTATGTCGAGCCGGCTAGGAAGCTCCTAACATGGGATCACTAGAATTCGCTCATGCATTAAATACAACCATAAAAACCTAGTACGCATTGGTTCATGTTTCTTAAGACGTTCAAGCAAGTTACCGAATAGGAGGTTAGCCAGTTTTCTTAAGCCTAACATCGATAAACAATCATCCAATACAATTAATAACACACTAATAACCAATAATCAATAGTTAGGTTTCATTAGATCTAAGCAAACACAAGATAAATCTAGCCTAGCATGTTAATCAAAAGACAAGAACAAGATATAATCAAACAACACATAGACATATTGATTGATTTAAACAATTACTTATCTTCAATTAAACATGGGAGATCTAAGGGTATGAAAACCCTTAAAAATGGCAGAAATTCGTCTTAGGGTTTCTCCTCACAAAGTTGCACACTAATGACAAAAAATTGCAAAACTATATATAGAGTTTAAAGGCTGACGGCGTCACGTTGTAGATCTTGACGCCGTCACCTCGCCGTGTCTAGGGTTCCCGGATGGCCTTCTTGACGCCGTCCCTCTTTAGTCGTCCAAAATCCTCCCTGGCTTATCAAGGCTTGACGCCGTCAGAATAGAGCTTGACGCCGTCTCTTGTTAAGTTAAACCGTGATGGCCTTGATCACTTCAAAGGGTGACGCCGTCAGATTTTTCATTGCAAAATTCTCTGGCTTATCATGTGTATTTTTCATATCCACCTCTTTTGCCAAGCCATGACGCCGTCAGGAGCAATCCCTGACGCCGTCAAAGGTACTTTTCCAGCCGATTTTGAGACTTTGTGGTTTTCTTCACTTTTATGCTCCAAAAACGTCCAAAATGCTTCCTTTTCCAGATTTCTTCTCCAAAGTACCTAAAATGACAAAAGGAATGATTTAGGGCAATATTTGATCAAATAAATACGATTTAGGGCTTAAATGACCCCCTAAAAGCGGTACACTTTTCGCTTCATCAAATACCCTTACACTTGAGATTTGCTTGTCCTCAAGCAAATGCGCTTTTATTCTAATCAAAATACAAGTTAGGGGTCATTTAACACTAATATAAAAGTAATTACAACAAATAGTCGTTCCACTTTAATCATAATAAGCACGGAGATTACAAACTAGCACCTCACAAGTAGTGTTTAGATACTCACATCTCTCAGGTGTCATCAAAATAAATCTCATAAATGAAAACGGATAATATCTCTCACTACCTGTCATAGCAAATAGATTACCATAGGCTTGGGAAAGGATCAAAAACCTCCTCCACTAGGCGTAAGCACCTAAGATAAACTATCAAAGAGGGCTTTTACGTGGGTTATAACGTGAGGTGTAGGGATATGATAAACACGTTTTTGTTGGATAAGGGATATTTTACTGGTGGCGAGTTAAAGATCTTGATTAATTACATGTACAATATGGCGTTGCTAAGCCAAGACTAGACTCGACTTAAGCTAAAAACAAAATAACAAAAACATAAAATAAACATAAAATGAAACGGGATGGTAGTCCGTATGTTTTTTCTACTTTTCTTTTTCTCATTTTTTTGTATTTTTCTTGATTTTTTCGATTTTTTTTTTTTTTTTTTTTTTTTTTTTTTTTTTTTTTTTTTTTATACACTTTTGCCCTACCATCCAAAATAATACATCATAGGGGCCTCGGTTCTCCCCTTACACTTGAACTTTTACATAACTTTACAATTACTATTCTAATGACTCGAATTAAGATAATCGAAACACTTGGAGTGCTTTTAAAATTTAGCACATATGGGGGTAATAAATGATGTTCTTCCCCATTACTCCATTACACTAGTACTTTACCCATGAGTCCCAATCGTCCCAAAACAATATGTACAAGGATATGACTCGACTTAGCAACCATGTAATCAATTAGATAATTAACTAAGGGTTTAAACAAATGTTGTCACAATAATGCACTAAAGATGAGTGCACACAAGGTAGGCTAAGGCGATTTGGGTGTACATTTAAGTGGGGTGTAAACAAATTCTTACTTTAAGTAAAATGCTTAAAGTTAGAAACGAAAAGATAGGCTCTGAGGGGTGTACTAGGGGTATCGTGTACTAAAAATGAGTACAACGCAAAGGGTGTGGGAGAATTACTTGACCAATGTAGCCAAAGTAATTATAACAAAAACACAGGTGTAAAACAATGGGTTAATCCTAATGCCTCTTATCATGTAGTAAATCTAACTACACGAATGTAGTCTCACTTGTGGCCTCGGAATGGTCCTAAAGCAAGTTCTAGAATCTAAGTGCTACCGGTACACACATCATAGCATAAATGCTTTTCCTACCAATTCTAGGGGCGAACCTCACATATTTGGGGGTGGAAAATTTTTTTAGTGGTACGGTTTTGTGCTAGTCATATAACTCCTATCCGTGAGACGCTCATTAAGATCAAAGTTTTACTCCTAAATGTTGTAAAAAATTTTAAATTTGGCACTAAAATTGCCCTAACAGGTATTTCTCTCAGTTTTATTACACATCTACCATTAAACAAACAAAAATCAAGTGCAATTGCATTCTTTAAAGTATCGTATTTTACCCCCTTACACTTAAGATGAACATTGTCCCCAATGTTCAAATAACAAGATGTAAAAGTAAATAAGGTAAACGAATGAAATCAAATACTCCCCTGATTCGTTTGGTGGATAAAGAGGTAACATGGTTAGATCTTCTTCCAAGGGAATGTAGAAGCTCCAAGACTAAAGCATTGCTAAAAGCTTGATTCCACATACATCTCTTTGTCCAAAATAACCTGTTAAACCTGAGAAAACAAACACGAAAACCTGCATAACATCGGCGGGATAAATCTATATATAAGGATATAATGCTTGTGGAATGATAATTTTGCCGATTCCTGGAGATTATAAGTTAGAGATTTAATAAAAACTTTTTATGAAAACAAAACTTTCAAAAATTTCAGAAAATTAAAACCTGACGCCGTCAGGTTGTAAATCCTGACGCCGTCATAAATGATCTGACAGAATTCTCATGTTTAAGTTTCCGGAAAATTTCTGGAAAAACCTATACCTTACTTCCTGGAAATCCTGCAAAACATCATTATGACTCGATACAAGCATTTGACTCAAACAAATACGAATATGTATGTTAATTTAATATTGTTATGATTCATGTTCATTTGTGTTCTAATAAACCGATTTGGATTTCCCTTACACTTATCTTTTGCAAAATACCTTTATATGTAGTTAAGACGAAGTTAAAAACAAGATAAAGCATTTTCACAATTTAGTTTTGAACATGAATCAATAATAATAAAAATTAAACACACATACGGAAGCAAATAAAATCAAACAAACAAATAAATAAACACACAAAGCAAATAAAGCTTGGGTTGCCTCCCAAGAAGCGCTTGTTTTTGTTCGAGTCACGAGCCTGACTCTACCCTTATTTAACGGATAAAGGAGAGGTTTTTCCTACACTTAGGATTAAGTGCGGGTGATAGTAGCGATACACACCATCTTGGTGGAAGTATGCCGCGTGAGAAAAGAGTGGTGGATGAATTATATACTCAAAGGGGTGTGCTCCTTTCATCATAACCTTACCTAGTTCACTTTGGTCAATGGGTGAATTAATGTTTTCTCCTAAAATGGGATCATCTTCTATCAACTTCGAGAGATTCCTAGTTGGGAATCCATCTTGACCTAATAAACCCGGTTTAAACCCATAATGTTTCTTGTGATCAATCATGAATGGGTGATGCAAGTATGTAAGGTCATGGTTCACTCCTATATTAGCTTCCACTCCACATGGCCTAGAGTCTACTACCTTAATCTTAACATTACCCGGACTACATGGTTTGATGGGTGGATCGGGACCTTTTTCAATTCCTAAATTCACATCTAAGGATGGAAGATTAGGTAACGGTTTTGGTTTAGGCTATGGTTCATCAAAACTAGGAACTTCCATATAACTAAAAGAAAGGTTATGACTACAAGTATTCAAACCTATTTCTTCTAGTTTTGTTTCTTCCAAAGGTTCTACTTCAATTGGGGTTCCTATAGTCCCTTCTACTTCTTCCGGGTAAGTCACGGGCGGTGTATATGCCTCGAATGATGGTAGGACTTGTGGGGTACTTTGTAGGTTTGTGTTATTTACCTCATCCTTCCTTGTCTCTATATCAATTATATCCACATCATGTGTTTTAGTAGAATCTAACCCAAACATGTTCCTAAGTATCTCAAATCCTTCTCTAGCCATTTCAAGTTCTAAGTCCGATTCATAAGAATCTTCCCCGATAACATGATTACTATGTTCAATTTGCCTAAAGGATTCATCATGTGTTCCTTGAGATTCAAAGTCATTGATCATAAAACCTAGGTCTTTTTGCTCAATATGCTCATGTTCGGCTAAATCCTCCTCAATTGTTTCCTCAAGTTGTGATGTATACGAACCCATTAATTCATTAAACTTATGGTTCACGGTTAGGAGGCTTTCCTCAAAAATTTTCCAAAGGGTCTTATTAAAAGGAGTTGATCCTAACAATGATTGTTTAATAGAAGCCACACATGCACATAATTCATCAAACCTATCAAACTTTATACCCATCTCCTCTTGTATATATCTAAGATCACTTAAAAATTCATTGGAACAACAGGAAGCAAATCTATCCGTGTAAAGTAATTGTTCCTCTATTGTTAATGATCTAAATGGAATTTCATCCGCCATGGTGACAAATGAAAATGGTTTTACAAACAAAGGGCACAAAGAAAAAGATAGACTAAAGAAATCTAATAAAAAGAAAAATACAAATCTCACTAGAAAGGAATCTAGTGAGTAGACCTAATAAAATAAAAATTCAACCTAAACAATAACTATTCCCCGGCAGCGGCGCCAAAAACTTGATGCTTGGTTTTGCGACCTTACAACAGGTTTTACCTCTCGAGGCATCTCAAGAGGCTTACAACCCCACCAGGCAGTGTACCTGACCGATGTAGTATAGTGTAGTGGTAAGTACGGGGGATTGATCGTTCTCCACAGGAAATAGTGTCGTTAGGATTGAAAAACTACTTTAATAGGTCTAAGGGTGAGGGAAGATTCTTTTTGTATTTTTATATTTTTATGAAAGCAAGTAAAATCTCGGGTTTGAAGGAGTGGGCGGAATTAGTTGCTAGTCAACTAACCCAAATAACTACAAATACAAATAAAATAAATAAATGAAAATGAAAAGAGTTGTGAAACTTATGTGGAGAGAAATGTGTTTACTTAGATTTCTTTACTCCCTAACTATCTTTTACCGGTCACTAGTACAAAAATGGGATTTAGTCACACATGCTGTTTTTCGAACAGCCACACAGTCGCCTTTTTATGTGACTAAATGTACCAGAATAAAATAAACAGCCACACTTGATCCGACTTGTGTGACCATTTCGGAATTACATCCGAGGCTATAGCCACACATTTGAATATTTTCGTGACTATACGTATCTGGTAAATTTTTTTTTTGATTTTTTAGTCACTTATAATTTGGGACGTGTGACGGATACAAATAAGGTTGAAACATTAGTCACACTATATATATACATATGTGACAAATATATGTCACGCAATTGAAAAGTGTGACCAAAATCCATATATGGTCACACGAAGTAATTGTGTATGTGGCTAAATCATATGCTCAAGTTTGTCACACATTATTTAAGCGTGACTGCTAGTTTTTGTTGAAAATTTAGCCACATATGAATTTGAAATGTGTGACAACTGAAAAGTAAGTTTGAAGCATAGTCACGATATGCATTTAAAAGTGACAAATATATGTCACACACTTGAGATGTGTGACCAAATGTCATATATGGTCACACTAAACCATAGGCATACATGATTAAGTGTGACCAAAATTCGATACAAATAGTCACGTAAGTTAATATGTGTGTCTAAAGTTAAGTGTGTGTTTGCCTGCCAATTCCTAATGTGTATGGTCACATTTAATTGTAGCACAATCATGTGACTATAGGCTATACAATAGTAACACCATACCACAAATGTGCATCTAAATTATGTTTATGGCCACATTATAAGGGTATTATATGTGACCAATACATTGAAAATAGTCTGATGAACTCAAATAAGTACATTTTATTACTATCATTTATCCTATTAATTTGACTTGTTTTACTATATTATGTATGAGGATTGATACTTAATTGTTTACTTTTGTAATTCTCAGGTAAAAACAAGCATTTGGTGAAACTTAGCTATTTTGGACTAATTAAGGAGCAAAACGTGCATAAAGTGAAAGTCTACTGACATGGACAAGATCAAGTCAATTCTGCTCCAGATGCGCCGCATCTCACTCTCAATATGCGCCGCATCTCTATCAAGATATCACCAGATACGATCCAAGATACAAGAGGACATGCGCCGCATCTAATAAAGAGTTACGCCGCATCTTCTGGCGGTGTACGAATATTCCTGAATATTATAATCTTGGACCCCACGCGAAGTTAAGTACATGCGCCGCATCTACTTAGTAGATGCACCGCATCTTCCCTCAGACAGAAACTATAAATACCCCGTAGACCAGACGAATTAAAGAGTTCCAAAACCCTAACACCGAAGACCGAACAGTAGGAACAAAGGACGAATTCAGTCAAGGAGGCAGCACAAGACACACCCAAATCAAAGATACAAGAGCTGTAAGAAGGTGCTGCATGCATTTAATTCATTAAGTAGTTTTGTTTTATTGTGTTAGCAAACTTTAATTCATCAGGATTGGTGGCTTGTGTAATGTGACAACGGAAAGATTGCACTCCCTTTAATACTTACTTTCCCATCAATTAAAGTTTATATGTTGATGTCTTTGGTTACTACTTATTAGTGCATTGATAACCTCTGTGTTTATTAGTGGCTTGCGGGCATTTGACTGCGGGACATAATGTGGCTCCCACGGTTGTTTCTAAATTGATCACTTAGGAATAACTTTTAGACATAAGTAATCATTAAGGGTTTACTCGCCGATAAGAATAGGACCAACGAGAAAGGATTAACTACATACACTTCATATAAAGCTATCAATAAAACAAGTGACAATCTACTTAATTATAAGGACAACCCTCTTATTGTCTCGAGTATCTATCTGTGTACGTGTGTGCTACTTGCTGATTCGTGCCTATTGGTTTATTTTATTATTTTAATTGCAACAAATCGTGCCAGTCTCTCAGGCTGAAACCCCCTTGCGTTAGGATATTAAAATACTGATTAGAATAACGAGATAATACGTTCCACTCTTAGTGATCGACACTCTACTTACCATTATCTTCATACTGACCGGGTACACTGCTCGTTAAGTGTGTGTGTTATTGATAAGTCGGCTAAATATAAATTTAAAACTTGAGTAGGCATTAAAACTGCTAAACCGCAACGACACATCACGCGCATCATAGTCACACTGAAATATTCATGTGACTAATATGTATAGCAAAATGTGAACTCAGTTATCATTAACCTTGATATTAGTCACATTGAGTGTTTGTGTGACTAAATTCAAGATGTTACATATGGTCACATGAAGTATTTATTTAGGTGTCTAAATCATAGAGTCATATTTTGAGTTCAGACTGTTAGTCATGACTCTTCATTTAATTTGCCCCATTACAATGCTGGGATTTTATAGTCTATCTAGTTTAATGCAGTAGTATGTAAGTATGTTACTTGCCCCTAGCTGGAACCAGATTACTTGACTTTCTAAAGTCAATTTTCAACTTTATAATGAAGTAACATGTTACTAAAGTGCCTGCAAGTGCATATACATGATAAATGGAAACTGCAAATACAATAAAGCTTGACTGCAAGTGGACATATACATGATAAATGTCAGACTATACATTCTAGCAGTAATAACTATACATTCTAGCAGTAATAACTATACATACTAGCAGTAATAACTATACATGTTTAAGTCAAACTATACATTGTAGTAGTAATAACTATACATTCTATTTCTTGTCCTTGGGTCCTAGATACTCTTCCATCTTCCTGAGCAGTTCATATGCCATGTCATCATAATTAAGCTGAAGCTTGAGTGTTTTCTTCACACGCAACATCTGATGTAGAATGTCTTTGTGAAACTTTAAAGGGTAATCCTTTTCTACAAGCATGTAGATCACCAACTCATTCACAGTTAAAGCATGTACTCCACATCGTTGAAAAATTTTCCATTCTTTAACAGTATTGTGCGTTAGTCTTCTCCAACATTCATCTTCATGATTTGGTTCAAACATTACCTTTAAATAATTCCAGACTTCTCTATCATAATTAGCTTGTTCTGGTGTCTTATTACCAAATCTTTGTTTGAGTAATTTCCATAGAGCTATCATATCTTGTCTATCAAAATCATGAACCATGTGAAGAAAGCTTACATACCTTCTAGAAGAACCATCATGCCTCTTAATATCGTAATAAACTGTTTCCCCAAAAGATCCAGACTTATAATCAACAATGGGATGTTTGACAGTTAAAGGTTGTGCATCCATGGCTTCTCCTACAGAGTCAACTGCAAGTTCATTGTGAGCTTGCATTTGTTCTTCAGCAACAGCTTGCTCAGTTTGTTCTTGTTTTCTCTTTTTACTGCTTTCTATTTCCAATTGTTCACCTGCTCTCTTTGAACTGTCATTCAAGAAGAGATCATTGTTTCTCTTGGCAATTGCATATAATTCTTCAATTCTTTTATCATCCAAGAATTTCAAATCCTTTAGTTTCCATCTGTCCACATTCTTCAAATACCTGCACATGAGTAGATGTTTATGATATGATGTACATATTGGGTATTGTTGATATTAATATAAATACCTTTGCAAAAAAAAAAAAAAAAAAAAAAAAAAAAAAAAAAAAAAAAAAAAAACTACCTGCACATGAGATCTCTTCTTTGTTTTTGAGTGGGTGGCTTGTTCTTCTTAGCTGCATATCTTTGTTCTGCATACAACTTCTTTTTTGCATCAAAAAATTCTTTCAGCATCCTGGCTTTTTCATCTACTGAGTACTTATCTTGCTCTTGTTTATGTAGTTTCTTAGCAAGCTCAGAATCAGCTGCAACCTGAGCCCTTTGCTCATCCCATGAAGCTATTAACTCTGCATCTTTTTCTTCTTGTATTCTCCTTTGTTCCAAAATTGTCTGATGTTCTGCATCATACTTTTGTGAGAATTTCATAGCAATTTCAGCATCAACTTTTAATTGCTCTTCTTTTGATAATGGTTTCTCCACAGGCTCTTCAGTAAGAATCCCTTTACTTTTGCCTTGTACCTGTGGAGTTGATTGTTTAGCTTTTGGAGAGGATGATGGCTCTTGTATCACAACACCTTTGGTTACTGGTTTTGCTGTCTTCAGCTCAGCAAGTACACTAACAGCATTTGCAAAAACCTCTGGTGTAGCAGTACTAGCTTTTGTAGTACCAACTGTAATTGGCTCAGTAGCACTATCAGCATTTGTAACCTTGCCCAGACGATGATCAATCACCACTTGATTCCCTTGGTTATCCTCCCCTGAAACTTTGCCTTCATTCCCTCCCTGTTTGGGAGCATCCTTAGAAGCTTCAGAAGATTTAACCTTTTGTTTGGGAATTCTTGATCCTTTGACTCCTTCTAAATACCTAACCCTTCTCTTCAAAGCCTTTATCTCCCCACCTTGAGCTTTGATGACTCCATCTTGGGAAGAAGCTATTGCTCGCAGATCACCAATTTGTGCAGACAGCTTGGCACAGGTATCCTTCAATTCATTCAAAAGTTGCATACTATCCTCACCACTTCGGCTTGTGTTACCTAGCCCGAGAGGTGGATCACTGGAAAAGTTAAGTTCAGTCTCACCCCTAGGATGAACATCCGAACCCCCCATTGTTTCCATGTGACTGGGACCTTCACCTGAATCAGTTCCAGAGGAACTTTCTTCATTAGAAGTTGTCTTGGTTCGGGTCTTAATGATGTTACCACTTTCCTGTGCTGCTGCTAAGCTAGACACAGTAGTGGCAGCCCTTGCCAACATGTCACTCTCCCCCCCAGTGACATCCTCATCTGCAACAGTTGGTATAGAACCACTAGCCTGAGGTAGCTCAGTGTTCTTGGTGTTAGTCCTACGTTTATAGGTCTTTTGTTGTTGTTCTGTGGGTGTGTGATGGGTACCAGCTGGGATTGCTGAACCTTCACCCATTTGGGTTTGGGCTAGTGCCAACATTGTTGGAAACAAAGGTGTCACTCTCCCTGAAAAATCTTTTCCAACCCTACTCATATTAGCAAAAACCTTTTTGGTAAGGCAGGGAGTGGGATAAACATTTTTGTGACTTTTCTTTTTTTTAAATTGGTTGTCCAAAAAGAGTTGCAAAAACCTTGGATATAGAAAATATTTAGCCAAAGAACCATCCAAGTTCTTAACCATATTATCAAAAATTAATTTTGAGAAATTAAATCTTTGAGTATTTTCAGCCAAACAAATTATAGCAGAAGCTAAATTACTGCTAAATTCATTCCATGCAGTGGTCTTTGGACTTAGACACACTAAGACAGTATGAATTAAGAATTTCCACTGAGGAGAAAAATTACCTTTTTGGAACTTTAAAGCATCTGTATATCTCTCATAGCCCATCAGTGCAAGTTTTTCAAAGATTGTAGTATTTGGAAGATTCTCAACTCCGTTAGCATCATCTAGGAGAAGATCTCTTCGAATAGACGCCTCTGTAATGATAATCATCTGCCCATCTACAAGGGCATGGATTTGTGCTTCCCCATTAATAGTTTGGACCTTAGCAGACGACCAAAACTGGATAATGTTGGAAGTATATATAGTAGGTTTTACTGTTAATGCAAACTTAATATAGCTTGCATTAAGGAAATCAATGATCTCAGTAAAATCTACAGACTTATTGGATTTTTCTAAAAAGGCAACATTATTATGAGGTTCGGTAAAAGTTAGGTTCGACATTATGATTTGATTTGGGGGTTTTGCAATTTGACAATTAAAATTCGATTAGGGAGTGGAAGAGAGAGATTAATGTGTGCGTGAATGTGATTGTGTGCAGCAATTGGGGGTTTATACCCTTTAAGTAAAAAGTGATACAAACTACCCTGCACTCCCAACCACTGCTAAAAGGATACCCAGCAGTACAACGTTTCGCTAGCAGTACAATTGTTTACCTAGCAGTACAATAATAATAACTGTATTCAAATATCATAAACTTGTACATAATAACTGCATTCATATATTAAACCAAGTCAAAATAAGTTTACATTTACATAGGCAAAATATAAATAGGCAAAATATATAAAGAAAAGATACATTAAGACACATATTTACTAGCTTCAATACTTCTGTAAACATCAACTATTTTCTCTCTTTCTTCTTCTATTTTTTTGTTCCTCTCCTCAATGTTCTTCTGATGCTCCTCAATGACCTCTAAATCTTTCTTGTTCCTTTCTTCATACATATTTATACGCTTGTTGTGAATTTCTAACAATGCGTTTTCAACACCATACGGGCCTTTACTACATTTCTCCCAAATATTTTGGGATATGCCCATTTTTTTATAATTTTCAGGCATTGGTGGAGGAGAATCATCCCTTGGGCGTTTGTTTTTGTTGGAAGAAGGAGTTGAAGAGGAGTCAGCCATTGAAATTTGAAATTTATTTTCTAATGAAAATATCAAAGGAGTTGTATATGGTACGGTTGATTAATTATGAACGGTTTTTCCATGTCGAGTTGTACAAATAGGCTAGAGAGGTATACGAACGGTTCCCAATACTTTAGGCGGGAAGAGGACCATCGAGAGGCGCCAAAAGTAAACAGATGGATAATATTGATCGGATTTGGTTTGTGTTTGGTTTGGATTTGACTAGTGTAGTTGATCTAGAAGTGTGTTTGGTGTTGGATTGACTAATTGACTTTTTCATTAGGGTAATTGATATTTTCTATATTAATGATGTTTAATGTAATTTGTGTGCTAACTTTAATGACTAATTGACTTTTTCATTAGGGTAATTGATATTTTCTAGTACATGTTTAATGTAAATACATGCTTTAATATCTATCGCAGTCTGAATGTGTTTGAGAAGTATGGGTATATTTAGGCCACTTCCAACAATAACTCAGCCTTAACAAATTAAAATTAAAATTCAAATTCAAACGTAAGATAAAGTACAACATATTAACGCTGCGTTAACGCAGGTTAGCCCCAACAATTAAAATTCAAAGTCACGTTAATAAAACGTGTGCATTTGTACCCTATAAATACCAATGCTTCTGAAGCACAAGTCACACAGAAACACATTCCAAACTTCTCAAATACTCAAGATCCAAGCATCTCAAATTCAAGATGTCTTCCAGAAAAGATTTCGGGCAACAATTTCCAAGCCCACCTCACCAAAAGGATTTTGGCCAACAATTTCCAAGCCCACCTCGCCAAAAGGATTTTGGCCAACAGTTTCCAAGCCCACCTAGCGAAAATGAAAAATTCCATACTCCACCCGAGCATATCTTTCCGGTTTTCCAACCGGAAAATTTTCCGGTGAATAATCAACCTGAAAATGAACCAGTTCCCAACCAAGACCCAAATCCGTTTGGGTTAACTGAGGAACAACTTAGGCAAGAGGAAGCAGATATGCAAGTCCTCCTGAAAATGGAAGCACTTGAAAGAGAAGAGGAAGCTGATCGTTTGGAGCGGCAAGCCAGGGAGGATGAAGAACGTAGGCAAAGGTAGGAGTCTGGTTTTTTCACACCTTCCGAATCCTCTGAAGATGGTTACCCAGATTCAGATGATAGTTTTTATTAATCGTCCGTTGTTTATGTTAATCGTATGTTGTTTATGTTAATCAATCATTGTTTATGTTAACGTAGTTTTTATTTGACATTTAATGTATTTCTATTTCATGTTTAATGTATTTCTATTTCATGTTTAATGTATTTGTATTTGATACTTTATTTTCAATTTATAAATTGAATTGAATTTGAATTGAATTGATAAATTTTAAATATATCCCGCCTTTTTGTTTAATTTGAATTTGAAATTTTAAAATTTAAATATCCCACTCGTTATTAATATGTTGTACTGTTACTTTACGTTTGAATTTGAATAATACTCGTACGGTTACTTTTACTTTCAATCTGATTTTTAAAATAGCCTCCAACGGCTAGTTTAACGGCTTTCCACTATCAAAGCCACTTTCACAACACTTCGTTTTCTCACACAACTTCTTATAAAACTCTCTCGCAAGTATCACTAATTTTAACACAAACATTGTGGCTAACAAATTAACTAGCAGAGGTGCAAAAGGCTATCCTCACCCGATTACACAATGAACAAGAAAAAGAACTCAAATTGATTAACAATTTGCTAGGTGAGATAACTCGTATTATGCTACAGATGCATAATCGTGCTGATCCAGAGGTCGAAAGGTTGCGTGAGTTGCCTCAAGACCATCCAGCTATCAGGGTTGGTCTAGAAATTAAACTCTTTTAAGAAATGATGAAACAGGGTCTAAAGGTTGCGTGAGTTATTGTTGGGTGTGTTGCTCATGTACAAACATATAATCTCGGCTCATTCGTTAAACATCTCGTATACAACCATATCATCTCGGCTCATTCAATTCGTTAAACATCTCGTGTATAACCATATCATCTCGGCTCATTCGTTAAACATCTCGTATACAACCATATCATCTCGGCTCATTCGTTAAACATCTCGTGTACAACCATATCATCTCGGCTCATTCGTTAAACATCTCGTGTATAATCATATCATCTCGGCTCATTCGTTAAACATCTCGTATACAACCATATTATCTCGGCTCATTCGTTAAACATCTCGTATATATACAACCATATCATCTCGGCTCATTCGTTAAACATCTCGTATACAACCATATCATCTCGGCTCATTCGTTAAACATCTTGTGTATAACTAAAGCTCAGTTAATTAAGGGTGAGTGTGTTAAAGCTGACGTGGCATTGTGTTAAAGTTTAAAGCTGAGTTATTGTTGGGAGTGGTTAGAGTATTTTCTTTTGTTTTTTCGGTGGATTTTAGCGTGACTTAATCTTAATACCGCCAATTTTGTCCATATAATATTCAACTATGTACGGATAACTAATACCCGCGGGGAAACCCGAAAAACCGATGGATAATATTAATCGGGTATCCGGTGGGATATGGGGCGGGTACGGGTATATTATAAACGGGTTCGGTTATGGGTATACTAAAACCCGCCCCGAACCCGAACCGTTGCCATCCCTATTTACCGGCTATAGCCGGATTTCACCGCCACCTCATCACCATTAGTTTTTTTTTTTTTTTTTTTTTAAACAAATCTTGCCACGTCAGCTATAGTTAAACCAAACCACAAATTCAATATTCAACCAGCAATTAATCCCTTTACCCGGTCATTTGTAAACACACACAAAAATCAATAAACCCTAATCAACACACACATTCTTATGGCAAACACAAGCACGCAAACAATGAAACCAAATAACAAAAAGGTAATTAGTAATTTGTGTTTTGTAAATGTAATTGGTAAGGGTACAATAACTAGTAGTAATTACGTTTGTACTGTTGATGTGATGGTTGCACAGTATGATACATTATTTGCGATTATTAAGATAGTACTCTATAAAATTTGGAGCCAAAAATTTGATTTTTTCAAGTTTATGCTTTAATTAACAGGTTCAAAGGGAAAATTTTCAAATAATTCAATTGTTAATTTCAAATTACAACTTGGAGGCAAATTTTTGGATCAAAATTTTTTGAATCACAAACGATTCATATTCTTGGTGTATAGCCACTTTTCTCTCCTTAAAAAAAAGACTGCAAATAAAAAACAAAAATCAAATCTTCTCTCACCATTACTCTCCAAGCTAAGCCATAATCATTTTCTTTTACCCTTTGTTGCTCAAGAGTCATGGAAACTGAACCCATTGTTGATAACCATACTTTGCTTCCTCTTGATCATATTGTACATGATGATAACGCCTTAGAATATGAATCCGAAAAGTCTTCTGATGAAGAAGATATAGATGAGCCTGTAACCAACCAAACACCTGAGATAGTAGCTAAGAGGGGCTCAACCAGGCTAGTAAAGTTTCGCGCGAAGCATGACAAACCTGGTGCAACAAAGCTCAAGGTAACCTTCGATGCACTCGGTAGGGTAACAGGGGAAAACAGAGCAGTGTTTGTGAGTTTTTTAGGAGATGTGGCTCGTGAGCAGATAGGTGTGAAGATTCTACACTGGAAGAAGGTGAATAAAGAAGCAAGAGATAAACTATGGGATGAAATCTTGGTACATATATACTATTTTGTAACCCAATACTACATAAGTTTATGTATGCAGTTACATTATGTGCAACTAATTAACAACATTGTGTTAATCTTTTCAGAAATTTTTTGTTGTTGACGTCCAATACAGAAAATTGATAATGATTAGTCTTGGTAAAATGCTAAGGAATTACAGAAGGAAGCTCAAAGTCAACTACATTTTGCCCAACCTAAATACACCTTCCAAACTGAATGAAGTCCCGGACTTGTATAATACAATAATGAAATCAGAAGACTGGGTCGAGTATGTTAAATACACGACCACCGAAGCATACAAGGTTTTAATTAGTCATCTTTAATTAAGTGTATATGTCATTTTATTATTTTCAGTTTGCAGCATTACCGCATCTAAACGCCTTATGATTTTGTGTTTTTAGGAGAAATCTGAGATAGGTAAAATGGCGCGTTCCCAAAATATTTATCAGCATAAAATGGGACGAGGTGGATATGCTTATGTCAAAGAGAAAATGGTAAGATTACACAATATTTGTTTTACCAATTAAGAGACGATCAGTATGAGAAATGAATCTGTTTACATTGCCCAATTTGCACATTTGCATTAATACCCTCATATTTTCGATTATCTTGGTTTAACTGTACATGTGTAAGCATCCTCATATTTTCGTTTATCTTGGTTTAACTTTACATGGGTATGCATTTGATGTTTATTAGATCGAAAATAAAGAGATTGAAGCGGATGAAGAACCCCCCCGTGATGTAATGTGGGTGAAAGGAAGGGTAAACAAAGACGGGGAATACCCAAATGATGATATTAAATCAAAGGGAGATGAACTTGTAAGTTTAGACTGCTAATTCTATTATTATGCTTATATAGCAGCAACATTTAACTGTGTTCTAGCAGTAGTAGCTTGTATACCAGCAGTTACTCTAACAACATCAAGAAGACTTTTAATCCCAACATTTCCTATATTTTTTGTGCAGAAAGAAGCTGATGACAAGATCAAGGAAGGAACATCGGGTTTTGATGATGGCACTGATGCCATGACATTTGTATTTGGTAAGGAAAAGGGCGGTTATGCCAGAGGAGTGGGAGGTGCATAACATACAAAGAGTATTTTGGCCTTCCTCGAAGAAAACAAGAAGCCAATGAAAAAATTGCCTTACTTCAAACTCAACTGGATAATGAGAGACGCGAGCGTGAAGAAAAAGATAAATTGATCAAAAAATTGTCCGCCGAGATGACCGAAAAAGATGTGCAGGTCAATAAATTATCCGGTGAGGTGGAAAACACAAATATAATGCTTTCTCAAATTCTGCAACAGTTGAATGATAAAGGGATGAATATAACTCTGCCAACTCAACCATCGCCAATAGCCTCAGTTGTAAGCCATTTTTTATGTTGTTAACAATTTCATTTTCTAATGCTAACACCACTGATGCTAATGATACTAGGCATTGAACATAAACTGATGAGTGACTGTATTTCTTAATTTATATTGCAGGTGACTCCAATGGCCATTGACAATATTGCAGGTGACTCCAATGGCACTCAGACAAGTGGTGTTGTAAGTCCTAAAGATGCGGGAATTGAGGAGAATTCCAATGGCCTTGAAACTTCTAAAAAGGTAACGGAAACAATGGTAAGTATAGTAATAAAAGATCGCCCTTTGATTTTTGAATTTTACATACATGATCGACTAATGTACCGTGTTTTATATATACGTATAGGAACCTGCTGCTAAAACTGTCAGGCCTAAGCATAACCTTAAGTCACAACGAAACGGGTCTCCAGATTCCCAATCGCTACAAAATGTGTCGTCTCCAACACAACCACTGCCAACAGTATGTATTTCAACATGTTTCTTGTTACTCTTTTGTTTAAATAATGTAACGTGTTTTATATATACATATAGGAACTTGCTAAAACTGTCGGACCCAATAAGCCAAAGCAAAAGAAGCGACGAAACGGGTCTCCAGATTCCCAATCGCAACAAGATGTGTCTCTAACACAAGCACTGCCAACAGTATGTATTTCAACATGTTTCTTGTTATTCTTTTGTTTAAATAATTTCTGATATATACATGCAATTTTTTTTTTTTTTTTTTGTAGACACTTAAGTGCAAACTCTGGCACACAAAGAAATCAAATATCGTTGCTTTTGGTACCGTATACCAGTCTCATGGAAAGCAAATGCTGCATAACCTACCACTCCCAAATGATTGCTACAGAGTGTCAATTGATTCATCGTTAGTTGATGCAGCATGCATACCGGACGTAGCAAATAATGGGTTCAAAACAGTTAAGGAAGTCGAAGGTAGTTTCGTTGCATGGCCAAAGGATCAAGTTATTTTTGAAGAGGTGGTACGTACATGTGTTTTTTCAACCTACATATATAATTATTCATATGTAATTCAATGTTTGATAGAAGCGTTTTTGTTTACTACAGGTTACACCAACAAACCATGTGACTAAATGTGTACCACAGGCACCAACGAAGAAACAATATATATCTGCTAACGACTTAAGGCAAACTGCTAAGGGGGTGAAGGTTCAAAAGTCTTTAGATATTTGATTAATTAAGTACGACATTACAATTGTATATTTTGTCCAGTTATATACATTAGAGTTTAATTCAATTTGAAATTTCTTGTGTTTTTTAATATTGTTTTATATATAATATATATACACATTCCAGCAGCACTAGCATAGTACTAGCAGCAGTAACTCTGCTTCAGCAGGACTACCTTGGACTACCTTAGTACTGCTAGCAGTAGCAACTCTGCTCCAACATTATTGGTCACTCTTTGTTTAATTCGATGTGTGACTAAATAGTACCAAAGGCCACACAAAATAAAAATTCATGTGACCATTGGAAGAACAATGGTCACGCAAAATACACATTTCTTCACTTTAAACAGCATATGGTCACACTTATTAACAACTTTGACCACTTTATGCTTAATTGTATGTGACTAAATACCCAAAACAAGAATGCTTTGTGTGACTAAATATTATAAAAGGCCACACAAACATAAAATTCAAGTGGCCATTGGATGATCAATAGTCACACAAAATACAAATTTCTTCACTTTAAACAGCATATGGTCACACTTATCAACACTTTTGGCCACTTAATGCTTAATTGTATGTTACTAAATAACCAAAACAAACATGCTTTGTGTGACTAAATATTACAAAAGGCCACACAAACATAAAATTCATGTGGCCATTGGATGATCAATAGTCACACAAAATACACATTTCTTCACTTAAAACAACATATGGTCACACTTATTAACACTTTTGGCCACTTTATGCTTAATTGTATGTGACTAAATACCCAAAACAAACATGCTTTGTGTGACTAAATATTACAAAAGGCCACACAAACTAAGAATTCATGTGACCATTGGATGATCAATAGTCACACAAAATACACATTTCTTCACTTAAAACAGCATATGGTCACACTTATTAACACTTTTGGCCACTTTATGCTTAATTGTATGTGACTAAATACCCAAAACAAACATGCTTTGTGTGACTAAATATTACAAAAGGCCACACAAACTAAGAATTCATGTGACCATTGGATGATCAATAGTCACACAAAATACACATTTCTTCTTAAAACAGCATATGGTCACACTTATTAACACTTTTGGCCACTTTATGCTTAATTGTATGTGACTAAATACCCAAAGCAAACATGCTTTGTGTGACTAAATATTACAAAAGGCCACACAAACTAAGAATTCATGTGACCATTGGATGATCAATAGTACACATTTCTTCACTTTAAACAGCATATGGTCACACTTATTAACACTTTTGGCCACTGTTTTTTAAATTGCATGTGACTAACTCGAAAAAAACAACACACGATGTGTGACTAAATCATCACAAACGTCACATTTATTATATTTTCGTGTGGCCATAGGATGGGAAATAGTCACACATACTGATGAATCCAACAAAACTTGTGCCTAATTAGTCACACATATTCGGGTTTTGGTCACTCTTTTTTGATGAAAACGGCCACAAAATAAACAATGTGACCATATGATACCTACGGTGGCGCGACTTTTTGTCACACACACCCAAAAAAACGTGTGTGACTATATGCATATAGTCACGCATTTCCAGTGTGACGATAGGCAGAATCTGTACCAGTGGGTTGATTAGTGTGTATTAATTGCGTGGATGACTGGTGTATTCCTTAATACCAATCGTGGGGTGGCGTACGTACTTCCCCAACTCTACAAGCTCCTACTTCACTCCTATGTCGAGCCGGCTAGGAAGCTCCTAACATGGGATCACTAGAATTCGCTCATGCATTAAATACAACCATAAAAACCTAGTACGCATTGGTTCATGTTTCTTAAGACGTTCAAGCAAGTTACCGAATAGGAGGTTAGCCAGTTTTCTTAAGCCTAACATCGATAAACAATCATCCAATACAATTAATAACACACTAATAACCAATAATCAATAGTTAGGTTTCATTAGATCTAAGCAAACACAAGATAAATCTAGCCTAGCATGTTAATCAAAAGACAAGAACAAGATATAATCAAACAACACATAGACATATTGATTGATTTAACAATTACTTATCTTCAATTAAACATGGGAGATCTAAGGGTATGAAAACCCTTAAAAATGGCAGAAATTCGTCTTAGGGTTTCTCCTCACAAAGTTGCACACTAATGACAAAAAATTGCAAAACTATATATAGAGTTTAAGGGCTGACGGCGTCACGTTGTAGATCTTGACGCCGTCACCTCGCCGTGTCTAGGGTTCCCGGATGGCCTTCTTGACGCCGTCCCTCTTTAGTCGTCCAAAATCCTCCCTGGCTTATCAAGGCTTGACGCCGTCAGAATAGAGCTTGACGCCGTCTCTTGTTAAGTTAAACCGTGATGGCCTTGATCACTTCAAAGGGTGACGCCGTCAGATTTTTCATTGCAAAATTCTCTGGCTTATCATGTGTATTTTTCATATCCACCTCTTTTGCCAAGCCATGACGCCGTCAGGAGCAATCCCTGACGTCGTCAAAGGTACTTTTCCAGCCGATTTTGAGACTTTGTCATTTTCTTCACTTTTATGCTCCAAAAACGTCCAAAATGCTTCCTTTTCCAGATTTCTTCTCCAAAATACCTAAAATGACAAAAGGAACGATTTAGGGCAATATTTGATCAAATAAATACGATTTAGGGCTTAAATGACCCCCTAAAAGCGGTACACTTTTCGCTTCATCAAGTGCCTGATCAGACGACGCGGAACTCCGGTCATATTCGAAGGCTGCCATGCAAAAACGTCTTTATTTTGTCTTAACAGTTCAACTAGGTGTCTCCGGCATTCCCTCGAAAACCCTGTTCCTATCGTGACCAGCTGTTCGGGATACGCGGGGTTCACTAGAATTTCCTCCGTCTTATCCATCTCCGGATTAACAATTTCTGCCTCTTGCGGCACATCTATTTTCTGTTTTTCCTCTAGCTTTCTGCACTCTAGTACCATAGCCGATCGTGCGGTTAAAGTTGACACCCCTTTCGGTGTAGGAAACTTGACCATAGAATGAATTGTCGAAGGAATGGCTCTTAGCTCCTTCAACCCGGTTCGGCCTAATATCACATTGTACGGTGATGGGGATTGTACCACGCAAAATTTCATGGTCGTCTTCCGGAACATACCATGGTCGCCAAAACATACATCTAGCTCGATTTTCCCTAACGGCCTACTTGTTTCTCCCGAGAAGCCTACCAGAGAGGTGTTCGTCTCCTTGAGTTTTACCTTTATGTCTGAGCTAAGGTTATTGAAGCAGTGTTCGTACATCACGTTCACGGAGGATCCCTCATCAACATATATCCTCCAGACCAAATACCCTTCTATGTCACCCTCGACGATGAGTGGTTCCTCCGACAGATCACCTGTCATGACGGGAGGGAAAACCAATGGAACATTCATCCATTCTTCATTATTGCCCTCCGTACCTTCTCTTTCTGCTCTTCGGTTGACCTCTTATCATGTTGACCACCCTGGCTTTCCCGGTGTGTTGGTTCTGGTTATTAGTCTCGTATTGGTTGTGATTGTTATTGGTTTCGTCTTTTCCCTCTTCGGGGTGTGGGAAATGAGAAGAAGAACCAGCCATTTCGATGCTTTGGTAGATTGAATAGCGGGTCCCACGGATGGCGCCAATTTGTTGAAGTAAAACCTTGTAACCAGGTCCCACTTCTATGTAGCGTCCTTCGGAATGGATCCTTCGAACCTTACGATGTCCTACACACAAGAAATACACGCGTTAGGCTCGCCCCGGGTTTTATCCCAAGACCAACCTCCGGCGTGAGAGTAAGTATCTGACAATGAGAGTAAAATGTTGTGTGCGTGTGTGTAAAAATTGGGGTCTAATTATAAATGAGGTGTGGGTATTTATACTACCCACACCTACTGTACCTGTTTACCTCGGGACTAAGCGATTGACCTACGACTGACACAGTAGGTAGGTGTTAGATCACGTGGAGAACACAATCCCGGGAAATCTGAGATTGTGTTGGTTGATGGGATTGGTCAGTGTAAATGGCGGCGGTCCTGTCGGCAGATATGTCCGGAGGTAAGGTGTCAAGCCGGACGAAATATGACGTCCGGTCATATGAGCATGGTCCGGACGAATCATGACGTCCGGACACATACGCCAACAGGTATGCAAGTCAAACTCATAGTGATCGCATATATCGTTGATAAAGTATTGATATTTCAAATGGTCAGTTAAATGCCAAATTATACTTGTCAACTGTTTGAAGCTCTAACATTAATGAATATTGATTTCTAGTAAGTTATTATGTTGAGGTTGCTTAAAGAAGTAGCCATGCATAGGACAAGATGTCAAATGTAACTCAAATCATGGCGCTAATCCATAAGATTTTTGAGTTCTGTTTAATTTGTGACTATTTTGGTTGTGAACTTGATTTTAAGCTGCCACAAATGAAATCCTTGCAACAAATCGCAGAAATTATAAAACCATATCCAACCTCCTTATGTTTCATCTACACTTGCTTTCTTTACATTTTTAGGTGCTGAAACGATGTTAGGATTCGATTCATTAATGGAATAACAAAGAAGAATTTAGTAAGACTACTGAAAATGATATTAAAATATATAGGAAATGTGTAACTTGTGTGTTATTGGGTTTGTGAACTTAACATCGCTGAATAAATCTAATGTCGTTCGATAAATAAACTATGTTTTCCATTTTATGCTTCTTAAAAACCATCATTTTACATTCTTATGCTCCTTAAGCAATCAAACATTTGGAGTTCAGTTTGATGAAAGTGACCATATCATACCTCATAAAGTTAAATCCCTATTATATATCATCTTAGAGTCTGAGATTCTGACATTGTTAAGCAAACGATTAGTTGATCATCTTTCGCCTGTAGTTTAGAAGAATCTTTAAGAGGTTATAATCGATCTATAATATTAGTATTTATCATGGAGCAAACCCAATAACTAAAAGAAAAAAGAAATTGATCAAGTGTGAATTTTTCTAGGCTAGAAAAACTCTTAACCTTATAAGATTATATTGTAGATGTCACAAAATATAAAGAAATTAACTTACTAATTATAGTAACAAATAAAATATTGGTTGATCAATGTACGATCAACTTAGAAAAAAAAAGTCAATCTACACCATCTCCATTCCTACAATCCCTCTCCAATATTCATCCATGTTTCCTAAAACATGCATCTTTTTCTCTCTTTCTTTCTCTCTACATCCCCTTTGTAACTCGGTAAACCTTTTGTTAGATCAATCGCCCAAAGACCCATTCGTGTTGTTGCTCTCTCTGGTCCTCCCTCCCTCCAACCATCCCAATGGGGAACTGTTGTTCCCAAGCTCAAACTCCAGATGCTGAACTCGAAGCACAAAAATCCTTAAAAGGAGACAAACAACAAGAAGAAAACTTGTCTACAGCGCCTCCTAAAAAGGCCCCTACGGCTCAACCAGCAGCAGGAAAGAATGGTAAGCAATCTCCTATTGGGACAGTCTTGGGACGCCCCATGGAAGATGTACGCACCCTTTACACCATAGGGAAAGAGCTAGGTAGGGGGCAGTTTGGTGTTACACATTTGTGCACATGCAAAAAGACTAGCAAACAATTTGCGTGTAAAACAATAGCAAAACGGAAACTTGCTAATAAAGATGACATTGAGGATGTGAGGAGGGAAGTACAAATCATGCACCATTTGGCTGGCCAGCAGAATATTGTTGAACTTAAGGGGGCGTTTGAGGATAAACATTCAGTACATTTGGTAATGGAGTTGTGTGCTGGAGGAGAATTATTTGATCGAATCATTGCCAAGGGCCATTATACGGAGAGAGCTGCAGCGTCGTTGCTTAGGACCATTGTTCAAATCGTTCATACATGTCATTCTATGGGTGTTATTCATAGAGATCTCAAGCCAGAAAATTTCCTTCTTTTGAATAAGGATGAGAATGCTCCCCTTAAG
Organism: Artemisia tridentata subsp. tridentata; assembly: GCA_021014915.2. Lineage (NCBI taxonomy): Eukaryota > Viridiplantae > Streptophyta > Magnoliopsida > Asterales > Asteraceae > Artemisia > Artemisia tridentata. Next base: position 81,048,637 of record CP139503.1, on the reverse strand, counting down.
GCTACCGACTTTGGTCTTTCAGTCTTCTACAAGCAAGGTTACATCTCGAGAAAAGATATCAATTCTTTCTTTTTAATTTTAGTTTATTTAACATCAAATCCATTGTTAACAATTCATGCTTCCTTTGGTCCAGGGGAAGTATTTAAAGATATTGTGGGAAGCGCATATTATATTGCACCCGAAGTCTTGAAGAGAAAATACGGACCAGAAGTTGATATATGGAGTATTGGAGTCATGTTATATATTCTTCTTAGTGGAGTTCCTCCTTTCTGGGCAGGTGATTATGATCATGTTTGATTAATTAATTTAGACTTAAAGGATTAATAATTTATCAAATTAACAAAATATGTGTTAATACAGAATCTGAACATGGGATATTCAATGCAATCTTGCGTGGGCACATTGATTTTACGAGTGATCCTTGGCCTTCGATATCTTCTCCAGCCAAGGATCTTGTAAAGCAGATGTTGAATTCAGATCCTAAGCAAAGGCTGACAGCCCATCAAGTACTTGGTAAGTGTTGGTTCAGAAATGAAATATCCATAAGTATTTTGACTAAAATTGGGTACTTGAACATTATGCATTTGATGAGATCATAAAAGAAAATGGATTTATTATCTTGACATTAAGTTTAATAAAAACATAATGATAAACACTAGATTGATTGTTTTTTCTTCGCTTTTTTAGCTCATCCATGGATTATGGAAGATGGAGAAGCACCCGATAAGCCACTTGATAATGCTGTTCTTGGCAGGCTAAAACAATTTAAAGCCATGCATAATTTTAAGAAAGTTGCACTTCGGGTACCTACTATATCTCTATGTTCACACATATCTTTAGTTACGCCTACAATTCATAAATTTTGCGTATAATCATGAGCAGGAACAACAATGCTATTCTTAAATAATTTAAGGCAGAATCTAAGATTGTTTTTGAAATGCGCAGGTAATTGCAGGATGTCTTTCAGAGGAAGAAATCATGGGACTCAAGCAAATGTTTAAAGGCATGGATTCGGATAACAGTGGAACGATAACACTTGAGGAACTGAAACATGGACTATCCAAGCAAGGGACTAGACTAACTGAATCTGAAGTCAAACAATTGATGGAAGCTGTAAGATAATTAAATTTGTTAACTAATTTCTAGAAATGTTTCATATGGTCACAAATTCATGTGTTTCTTTTTTATATGCGACAGGCTGATGCAGATGGAAATGGAACTATAGATTACGAAGAGTTCATAACAGCAACAATGCATCTTAATAGAATGGATAAAGAAGATCATTTGTACACAGCATTCACATACTTTGATAAAGATAACAGCGGGTACATAAACCCCTAATAGGTCTCTTTGTCATCAAAGAAAAATCATTTTGTAATCGTTAACGTGCTTCTCTGGTGACAGGTACATTACTATCGAAGAATTAGAGCATGCTCTCCGCGAATATGGAATGAACGATGATAGGGATATAAAGGAGGTTATTTCTGAAGTAGACTCTGATCATGTAAGTTACCTCAAACATTGTTAAACCTATGTTGCAAGAAAATACACTATACATATCAAAACACTTTTTTGGCTAAAACATGTAAAAAAATTAGAAATAGTTATTGTGTCACACATCATTACAAAAACTCTATCATATTTCTAAAGAAGAAATTTGATACGTTAACCATGCTTGACCCATTTAACGTGCTTTCTTATAATCAAACATGTGACTGATTGACCCAATAGAGATGAAACACTATTGAAATACACCCCTATAGAGCTTAAAGAGTAAAAATGGAACCTCTACCTGAATCTATATAAACTTTACAGGACGGTCGCATTAATTACGACGAGTTTGTGGCAATGATGAGGACCAAAACCCAAGCAGACACAATGAATCCTAAGAAAAGAAGACAATCATTTGTCGCCAAATGATAGTGTAGAGCTAATTGTGGTGAAGCATGTCGAACGGGTTGTGGTTACATGAAATACATGCATATTTCACATATCATGTCTAAGTGAGGATGACTGTGGCAACAAGAGTTCAATGGTCTGGAGGGAACTACACTAGAGGGAACAAAAAACTGGTGGGGATATTGGGTTCTTAAAAGAAACTTTGTATTTGTTGCTTCTGAAAATTATATATTGGACAACAATTGTAATGGGTATTTGGGTTGGTTTAGATAATATTTCTCAATTTGTATGCACAAATTATAGAATCAGTTTGCTCATATATATTTTGCAAGCATTTGGAATCTTTATCTAATCTAAGCATTGTGATTCTATAACTGATTTCTAGTTTGTCACGCATCAACGTTTGTCGACCATGTCATCTTGTATTCCGTTGATTCTTTAAAAGTTTGTCTTTCCCTTTACGTATTTTCATAACGGGCTCTAATAGCGTAGCATTAGTATGGTATTATCTGGAATACAATTCGTATCGGAAATAAGTTGATATCACCCAGTAATAGGGACCAACTAATTACTAGTATAAGTGCACTTAAAACTATCTAAGGTGCTGTTTGTTTATTAATACCACTTCTGAATCTGAATTAGTGGTCCAAAAGTCTGAATCTGAATTATTTTAGACTGTTTGTTTTTATAAAATGTCTGAATAAACAAAAAGCAATCTTTTCGCTATAAAACAAACCAAAAGACACTCATTCATGATTATTAATAAAAAATCAAGACCAAGATGAGGAGATAAGGATTGAAAATAAGTATGTGTAAAGTTTAGGCTTTTCAGATGTAATCAGACATATTCAAATGTCTGAATGAATCAGACCCTATTCAGATGTATTCAGACTTCAGATCTGAAAAAAAACAAACAGTCTGAATCTGATTACGTCTGACCGAATCAGACTTCAAACCTATTCAGATCTGAATGAAGCAAAACAAACACAACCTAAGTTGCATGCATGTCTACATGATATTGGTTTATCCGTAATGAGATAAGAGAGAATTTTGTGATGATATCTTTCTCTGCAAACTTAATGGTGATATCAAAACTGCAAGTTGGTAACATGGTGTTTCTTAGCCTGTAAATAGAAACTCTAACAAAGAGTACACATTCCTCACTTCTCATTCTATTATTCACTTCTCCTAAGCTCCTATCACTACTCCTTATACTACTATGAAAACATTAGCACAAGCATAAAAAAGATACCCCAAACAAGTATAAGGAAAATGATGTTAGTGTTGGAATATTAGAATCATACATCTATAAACTAATAACCACATAATGAACATCAAAGCATGCACAACGGATTGGATCTACAATAACATATAATTAATTAACTAAAATTAAATAAACGCGTACCTTTTGATTCCTAGCAAGAACAAGGAATCACGTGCTCCAAGAACAATATAAACCCTAATTGGGTTTATTGAGGATCGATCACAATAAGGGTCGAATGGGGAAATCACCACAAGCTAAAGTAAGCTTGTTACTCGTTCTTGTACACACGTAATACTAGCGTTTCAATGGGAAAAGCTAGGTTCTTGATCACAAACACTACCAACACTTGTGTTGTAGTAAATTCGGCAAACCCTAGGTGTTAGGGTGGTGATGGCCGATCGACTACAAGAAGAGGAGAGGAGAAAGAAGTTGGTTTTTGCTTGGAACAAGATTAGGGATTAATGAACACAATGGGATTGTATTTATAGGCACCCAGTTTTCTTGTTCCCCACTCCAAGGCATCGACCCATAACCCTAAAGGGGAGGGCCGACCTATTCTAGATCCATGGGAGGGATCTAGATCCTTCTTTCCTTCTTTTCATTATTAGTCCTTTAACGGCCGTTATCTCTAACTCCGTTAAGTACTAACACCCGTTAAGTTATTCGTTTGTGAAATGAATAAATATAAAATATAAAATATATTTAATTTATTCAATCCATTGAAACTCTTACGTATTGTGTGCAATCCCGAGTCTCAGGTTAGAAACCGGACATACGCATATTAATTTATATCCACAAACTCTAACAGCTCCCACTTGGATATTCATTAATATCGTAATGACATGGGCTAGTATAGCTTAACAGATCCCAATGCCCCCAGATCGAATCGAGTATGGTTTTCCTGGAAAAAACCACGTGATGATATTATCATCATACTTATCCTTTTGTTTCTAACACCGCGTTAATATGGATATGGATCTAAGTCATTCCATAATTAACTATTCTGTTTCTCGTTATTAATAATTGATCAAGATTACCAAAACATCTGAACGTCTTCCAGATAGACTTTGGGTACGGCCGTACAAACATCTTGTCAACCCTACGAGGGGCCCAACAGTATTATACTTCAAAACAAATTTGAAGGAACAAATCCTTTATTGACTACGAGCGTGACCCTCGAACTTTGCATCACCTTCGAAAATAGCCCTTATAACTACCTTTTACGGATAGCGTTAGACTACCTTACGGAAAATGAGCTACATCCTTGGCAGTCACCTGGTATCTCAAGTCTGAGGATAAATATTCATGATTTACTTAATGACGACGATCCATAAAGTATAATCATGTGGTTGGGATAAGTCCTATATTCAATTTATCCAATATTGAATATCATGTGACATTGGTGTCTCAACCTTACAGTACATTCTACCAATCCTCACATTTGTCTTAGTTCAATAATATTCCCATATTATTAATTGACAACGGACAATTTAGAATAACATAAGTTATTCACGGATTTAAACATGCAAATATAGGATACAATATTATAAATGAGAATAAACGTTATCCACACTTTATTTCATTAAAATAATAATTGCTTTAATATCCCTTATCCAAATACTAACTAGATCAATGCATGATAATTTCCATTAATTAATTATGCCACAAGTCATGACCACCATACTTGTTGACAAGGCATAAATCAACTAATTTTGATCTATCAGAATTTTGAGAATACTTATTTCAAGAATGAAATTCTTGTATGTGTGCATTCATCTATCTAGATATTGCCACATACTTCATAAAATGCGTGACATCCTCATGCACGAATTTATGACAATTAAACTACCAAACCTTGTAGTTAAAGTATTCTAATTCTTTATGTATAATGCAACTATGCTCATATTGAGCACAACTTCCATGACTAGTATTGAGTGTTATCTCAATCTTACTAGCATTATTGTATGTAAACAACAATATGCTCTTTTAAAGTTCCGTAAACTTTTAACATTCATCGTGTAATGTTTGATATCTTCAAATCCTTCAAGATTTGACCACAATATCAATCAAGCAATAACTTGCCATATGGTTCGTATTTAGAATTTTGGAGCAAATCCAGGCTGAGGATGTAAATTCTAAACCATATCCATTACACTTAGCTATCTAATAATTTCCAATTAGATACTAATGTTGTCAATCATCTTGCATCCAAGTATGATACAACAAGCAACATGATGTACATGAAAAATCCTTTTGTCAACCTTAGATTTATTCATGTCATATCTTTTCAAAGATATGCTTCTATTTACACCTTCTAATAGAATATCATGTTCTTTTAGAATCAGTTATTTTTACCGCTTATGTTTATAATCAATAAACATATATTCCAAGGTTTTATTTTCTAAATTTTCATGTGAAATTTCATTCCAAACTAAGACTTAACATACAAATGTTAATGGAATGTTACTTCCTATATGTTATACAACATACATGAAATAAGAAAATAGATATATCACTCCCACTAGCTTTTAGGAATATTAAGAAATATCTTATTTAATTATAAATCAGAACTAGATTTAATAACTAAAATTAAGTATATCTTCTAGATGCATGCATTAATCCATTCACAAATGATTTGCACTTTGTATACTTCTAAAGATTATTTGAATTCAAACACTCCTTTCAATTACTTTTCGTCCTCGCTCAAGTAATTATTAAAGAAAGAGTTTTGATATTCCATTATTAATTTCATGAAACTAATAATGACAATGATAATCTTTTCACATTTAATTGCTTAAGTGCTGATAATCTTTTCACACATTAAATATGTATACAAATTTGTCCATTATGATTTCTACACAAGAATTTAAATCTCTATGATTTTCATTTCCATTGTAGAAATTCATTTCCATTCTATAGTGTTACTATAGAGTTTAAGATTAACTACGTTTCCAAACTAGTTATCTTTTTGGACTGCATCTTATTATTCATAGTATGAGTAATTTGCCAAATAAACATTTGCAATTTATTAACAGGCATACAATGATCCTGTAACTCATAACCCTCAACATATTCTACAAATATTTGAGATACCCTTGCGGATCTATGAATAAGAATTTCATCATCTTGAAATTTAACACTAACATGTTAAATCCTCATTATGATTTTGCTAGCGTATTTAGAAGATTATGTATCTTTTAATTTTATCTTTTGAAGATAAAACTCCCACTCGCCTTTTGTAATTTATAGATTACCTATAAATGCTTATCAAATAGAGCAACACAAAACTTGTTCTCTTTTGGGACTTTGCAGATACAAATTGACAGTTCCTAACCTTAATTTGTCAATTAACCTACTCAAAGGTAGTTTAACAAATTCTGAACTTCAATTTTAAGACTTAATGTGATTGATCACATTCCATATTAAATGGTGTCTTATTAATCTTCTAGGTTGGAGTCTAATTGAGTGTATCCAATTCATACTCAATTTTCTAACCTTGATATCTTTAGGAAGAATAGAAGATATAGTTATCTCAAATCAAACAATGTATCAAGAGCTTGATTCTCCTAACTGAACATACCATACATACTATGTATTCCATTAGGATTAATATTATAAGTCTTTCTTACAATATGTGTTGACATAAATAATGCCTAAAAACATTATTCATATCTCTATGTTTTAATGATCACAAAATATAAACTCATTAAACATAAACTTATCAAATAAAAAAGTATTTAGTTGTAAATATTCATTTTTACAACTTAATCACTTAAGGTATGAATAAACAAGTGCTTAATGCATTATATGATCAAAGGAACATTTTCTTAATAACTAGCTTTTTTATAAAATGTCAAAAACATTTTATATCTTTTAGAAAAACATTTTTGGTAATAAATAAAAAGGTTTAATTCATTATAAATTTATGAATTCAAATTTTTAACCAAAATCAGTAAAAATGTTCCAGAAAAACCTTCCCCACAAAAAGACAAAACTGGGCAACGGCTGGCATGGGCGGCCCCCTTAAAATTAAGGGGACCGCCCCCTATTTAAGGGGGCCGGCCACGCTCCTGTAGGTTCCAGCTGTCCAGTTTTTCTGCCTATAAATACCAGCCTTCCCCTGGATTTTTACTCACCTTTTGCACACTGAAACTTTCTGTTGTAAATCACATTTCATATCTTCAAAAACCCTTTAATCATATAATCTTAAACTTTGGTTTCTAAGTGATCCAAGCTTCCTTCATTCAAGTGCAAGAGAAGAATACTCCTTCAACAACTAGAGAAGAAGTATTGCAACTTAGATACCTAAGTTGTTTGTGTCATCATACATTTGTATATAAGTTGTGTATTGTTGTTAGATAGTTGTGTGAATAATTGTTTGGGATAGGTTAGAGTGTTAATAGTGAAGTTGTGTAGTTAAGGTGTGTTAGAAGTAAAGGTGTGAAGAAGTAGAATTGTACATAGGTTGTGTTAGGTTGTGAAGAAGGTGTGAAGTCATAGTAAATAAGTTGTGAAGAAGTCGTGAAGAAGTCGTGGAGAAGTTGTGAAGAATTCGTGAAGAAGAAGGTGTGATTAAGTCGTGTATAAGTTGTGAGATTGGTTCTAGCTACGATTAGAACTCGACATTTAGCTTTGTGTCGTTAAGCCGGTGTAAGCCAAAGTTGTGTAAGGTTTTCTCCGCCATAAGGGAGCTTGTTGACATAGTGAAGAAAACTCTCGAGTTAGGTGCTCGGGGAGTGGAGTAGGGAAAGGAAGGTGTCCTTGTAGCCGAACCACTATAAATCTCTTGTCTCTCGGTTAGATCTTTCCATCTCTAACTTTCATTTCATTTTATACTTACCATTATTATTATTACTATATTATATATTTACTTTACTTATATATATATATATTGTTCATATTGTTCAAGAGTTGAGATCACATAAATTCGAATCTAAGTTTTAAAAAGTAAACAAAATTTTTACAATATAAATTTTAAAAGGACATAAAACTATTCAACCCCCTTCTAGTTTTCCACAATTGGTATCAAGAGCCACGTCAAACAAGATTTTTAAAATTAACTGTATTTTAAAACTTGAAACGATCTATGGAATCTTTAAAATATTTAGAAGGGCAATCTATGCAAAGACCACCACTATTTGAAAGTGATGGTTTTCTTTATTGGAAAAATAGATTCGAAACTTATGTGAAATCAAAGGATCTTGATCTTTGGCATGTTATTACCTATGGTGATTTTCCTCCTATTCAAAATAATCCTTTAACTAAAATTGATAAAATTGTACCTTTTGAAAAACAAAATGATGATTTCAAAAAGAAGCTAGCAAAAAATAATGAGGCTAAAATGGTAATTTATAATGCGTTACCACGCAAAGAATATGAAAGAATTTTTATGTGTCAAACCGCAAAAGAAATTTGGGATTCTTTACTAATCACTCACCAAGGTAATAGTCAAGTCAAAGATAACAAAATAGATCTTCTTGTTCAACAATATGAACAATTTACAATTCCTGAAGAGGAATCTATTGATAATGCATTTGCTAAATTTAACACAATCATCACAAGTTTAAAAGCACTTGATGAGACTTTTTCTAGCAAAAATTGTGTAAGGAAATTTCTTAGGGCATTGCATCCAAAATGGCACGCGAAGGTCATGGCTATTGAAGAATCGAAGAACTTGATGACGCTATCGCTTGATGAACTTATTGGCAACTTGAAGGTCCATGAAGAAATCATAAAGAGAGACTTTGAAACGGTCAAGAGTAAGAAAGATCAAATAAAAACTCTTGCGCTAAAAGTCAAAAAGGAGGTTAGTGATGATGACGATTCAAGTGACGATAGTGAAGACGAAGAATATGCAATGGCCGTGAGAGAATTCAAGAAATTCTTCAAGAGACGAGGAAGATTCACGAGACAACCGCGAGATGAAAGAAGATCGCTTCAAAGAAATAGAAATGATAACTACGGGAAAAGAAAGTGTTTTAGATGTGGAAGTCAAAACCATCTCATTGGCGAATGTCCAAAGCCACCGGGTTATGATCACGAAAGCGCATTTGTCAGTGGAACATGGAGTGATAGCGACAAAGATGAAGCGGACAAAGCAAAAGACGAAAAGTGCCTTATAGCTCAAGCCACCGATGAAATATGTCTAGGGATAAATTTGGAGCCCGACGAATGGATTAAGGATAGCGGATGCTCGAAGCACATGACGGAAAACCGGAAGCTATTCTCCTCCTACAAGGCATACAACGGAGGTAATGTTATTTTCGGTAGTGATTTTCGTGGAAAAATCATTGGCAAAGGTACGATCTCTCAAGACTCCCTAACTATTGAAAATGTTGAGCATGTAGATAATTTAACATATAACTTGCTTAGTATAGGACAAATATGTGATAATAAGTGTAGGGTTACTTTTACAAGTAAAGATAGCGAAATAGTTAAGGACGGAAAGGTCACAGGTAGAGGAGTTAGGAAAGGTGGCGTATATGTTATGAAACTAGGAAATAAACCGAAAGATAAAATATGTCTAGAAACCTTAGATGAAAACTCTACATTGTGGCATAGAAGATTAGGTCACGCAAATATGCAACAAATACAATCCCTAGCCTCTAAAGAATTAGTTAGAAACTTGCCTAACCTAAGATATGACCAACACTTTTGCGATGCATGTAAAATAGGAAAACAAGCACATGCTAGTCACAAAGCTAAGAATATAGTCTCCACTACTAGATGCCTAGAATTATTACACATGGACCTTTTTGGTCCATCCGCTGTGCGGAGTTACGGAGGTAATCGTTATACCTTAGTAATTGTAGATGACTATTCACGATACACGTGGACTAGATTTTTAAGTGATAAAACCGAAGCCTTTAATAAGTTTGAAATATTTAGTAAAATGATTCAAAATAAATTCGGATGTTCTATAGTTTCAATTAGGACGGACCATGGTCGGGAATTTGATAACGAAGTGCAATTCGGAAAATATTGTGATTTAAATGGGATATCTCACAATTTCTCCGCTCCTCGCACTCCACAATCAAATGGGGTAGTAGAAAGAAAGAATCAAACCTTACAAGAAATGAGTAGAACAATGCTAAATGAACAATCTATCCCACAAAAATTTTGGTGTCACGCCGTAGATACATCGACATATATAATAAATAGAGTCTCAATTAGGCGAATTTTAGGAAAAACCCCATATGAGTTATTAAGAGGTAGAAAACCTAATATAAATTACTTTAGGGTATTCGGGAGCAAATGTTTTGTTCTCAATACAAAAGATTACCTTACTAAGTTTGATCCTAAGTCGTACGAAGGAATCTTTCTAGGGTATTCGCAAAATAGTAAAGCATACATAATACTTAATAAACACACTATGAAAGTAGAAGAGTCCTTAAATGTAACATTTGATGAAACTCCACCACCACCTAAGACATTGCCCCTAGAAGATGATGACCTAGTTGAAGAAGAAGCTATTGAGGTTAGTAAAATTAAACCCTTAGGTGATGATAATGAAGATATAATATTAGGAGAAAACGAAATTGTAAATGTTAAGGAATCTAAATCACACCCGTTAGATAATATAATAGGAAACCTAAATCAAAGAACCCTTAGATCACAAGCTCAAGATAAAAATAACTTCTTTTGTTTCCTATCAACTATAGAACCTAAAAATATAAATGAGGCATTAAAAGATGAAAGTTGGGTTATGGCTATGCAAGAAGAACTAAATCAATTTAAGACTAATGACGTTTGGGAACTAGTCCCAAATCCCATGAACATGACCATCATAGGAACTAAATGGGTTTATAGAAATATGTTAGATGAAAATGGAATAGTTAATAGGAACAAAGCTAGGTTAGTTGCCCAAGGATATAATCAACAAGAAGGAATAGATTATGACGAAACTTATGCCCCCGTAGCTAGATTAGAATCTATAAGAATACTACTTGCCTATGCATGTGCCCTAGATTTTAAGTTATTTCAAATGGACGTGAAAAGTGCATTCCTTAACGGTTTTATCAATGAGGAGGTATACGTGGCACAACCTCCAGGATTCATTGACTTCGCAAAACCTGATTATGTTTATAAACTCAAGAAAACTTTATATGGACTCAAACAAGCTCCCAAGGCTTGGTATGATCGATTAAAAGCATTTCTTATTAAACATGATTATTCCATGGGAATGGTAGATAACACTCTTTTCACGAAAAAGAAAAGCCCAAATCTCATCATTGTCCAAATATATGTCGATGACATTATATTCGGATCGACTTGTCAGGATATGTGTGATGAATTCGCCAAAATCATGCATGATGAGTTTGAGATGAGTATGATGGGTGAACTTAATTTCTTCCTAGGGTTATAAATAAAACAATTAGAAGATGAAATATTTTTTAATCAATCTAAGTACATTAAGGAAATGCTTAAGAAATTTGGATTAGAAGACGCTAAGCCCATGAAGACACCGATGTCTACGGAAGTAAAACTCACAAGAGATGAAGAGGGTGAGTCCGTAGAAAACACTAAGTATAGAGGAATGATAGGTAGTTTACTATACTTAACGGCAAGTAGACCGGATATCATGTTTAGTGTCTGCCTTTGTGCTCGCTTTCAAGAGGATCCCAAAACCTCTCACCAAGAAGCGGTTAAGCGTATCTTCCGATACATTAAAAGCACTATACACTTAGGATTATGGTATCCTAAGGGGTCCGGCATAGAAACCATCGTCTATGCGGATTCGGATCATGCGGGAGACTATGTGGATAGAAAAAGCACTAGCAGAATTTGCACATTCATGGGATGTTGCCTAACATCTTGGTTCTCGAAGAAGCAAACCACTCTTGCTATTTCTACCACAGAAGCCGAATATGTAAGCGCTGGAAAGGCATGTCAACAAGCACTATGGATGAAACAAGCTCTCGTAGATTATGGCATTAGGTTAGTGATGAAGCGAAAAGTGTACCGCTTTTAGGGGGTCATTTAAGCCCTAAATCGTATTTATTTGATCAAATATTGCCCTAAATCGTTCCTTTTGTCATTTTAGGTACTTTTGAGAAGAAATCTGGAAAAGGAAGCATTTTGGACGTTTTTGGAGCATAAAAGTGAAGAAAACGGCAAAGTCTCAAAATCGGCTAAAAAGTACCTTTGACGGCGTCAGGGATTGCCCTGGACGGCGTCATGGCTTGGCAAGAAAAAGGTGGATATGAAAATTACTCATGATAAGCCAGAGAATTTTGCATGAAAAATCTGACGGCGTCACCCTTTGAAGTGATCAAGGTTGTCACGGCTTAACTTAAAGAGGGACGGCGTCAAGCCATAATCTGACGGCGTCAAGCCTTGATAAGCCAGAACGGATTTTGGAGGTCTAAAGAGGGACGGCGTCAGGAAGGCCATCCGGGAACCCTAAAAGCGGCGAGGTGACGGCGTCAGAATCTACAACGTGACGCCGTCAGCCCTTAATCTCTATATATAGTTTTGCAATTTTTTGTCATTAGTGTGGAACTTTGTGTGTGAAAAACCCTAAGACGATTTTAGCAGCTTTTTCAAGGCTTTTTGCCTTGAGATCTTCCATGTTACATTGAAGATAAGTTATCAATTAATCATTCAATATGTCTATGTGTTGTTTGATTCTATCTTGTTCTTGTCTTTTGTTTAACATGCTAGGCTAGGTTTTCTTTGTGTTTGCTTAGATCTAATGAAACCTAGCTATTGATTATTGGTTATTAGTGTGTTATTAGTTGTATTGGATGATTGTTCATCTATGTTAGGCTTAAGAAAACTGGCTAACTTCCTATTCGGTAACTTGCTTGAACGTCTTAAGAAGCATGAACCAATGCGTACTAAGGTTTTTATGGTTGCATTTAATGCATGAGCGAATTCTAGTGATCCCATGTTAGGAGCTTCTTAGTCGGCTCGACATAGGAGTGAAGTAGGAGTTCATAGAGTTGGGGAAGTACGTACGCCACCCCACGATTGGTATTAAGGAATACACCCGTCATCCACGCAATTAATACACACTAATCAACCGGTAAAAGATAGTTAGGGAGTAAGGAAATCTAAGTAAACACATTTCTCTCCATATAAGTTCTACCAACATTTTCATTTTCTGTTATTTTATTTTATTTGCATTCGTAGTAACTTGGGTTAGTTGACTAGCAACTAATTCCGCCCACTCTTTCAAACCCGAGATTTTACTTGCTTTCATAAAATTATAAAAACATAAAAAGAATCTTCTCTCACCCTTAGACCTATTAGAGTAGTTTTTCATACCTAACGAACACTATTCCCTGTGGAGAACGATCAATCCCCCGTACTTACCACTACACTATACTACATCGGTCAGGTACACTTCCTGGTGGGGTTGTAAGCCTCTTGAGATCCCTCGAGAGGTAAAACCTGTTGTAAGGTTGCAAAACCACGCATCAAGTTTTTGGCGCCGCTGCCGGGGAATAGTTATTGTTTAGGTTGAATTTTTATTTTATAGGTCTACTCACTAGATTTCTTTCTAGTGAGATTTTTATTTTATTTTTCTAGGTTTTCTTTAGTCTATCTTTTTTCTTCGTTTCTTTGTTCGTAACCATTACCATCCGACATCATGAAAGGTGGTAATATCCTTGATCCCAACAACCCACCACAACAACCACCACCTCCTAGAGCCCGTACTTTAGGAGAGTACTCCCTTCCTAGCCACCATGGCTATCGAAACACCATTGAGCTCACTCAAGGAGCCAATGTCACTCCCTTGCGATCCGACACCATCCGGTTGGTGCAAAGCGGATGCGCATTCCATGGACTTCGTTTTGAAGATCCTAATCAACATCTCAAGGACTTTCTCAAAATCTTTGATTCTATAGACCTTGATGTTGCCACTCGAGAGACGACCCGACTACGTCTCTTTCAATTCTCTTTGCGGGACCAAGCTAGTCAATGGCTAGAACGTCAACCCGCAGGATCCATCACCTCTTGGGATGATCTCACTACTCTTTTCCTTCCTCAGTTTTTCCCACCGGGAAGAACTACCAAGCTAAGGAATGATATCTTGATGTTCCAACAACGTCAAGGCGAAACCCTCTACGAGGCATGGACTCGATTCAAGGACTTACTCCAAAAGGTCCCTCACCATGGCATAGAACTTTGGCTCCAAGTCCAAATCTTCTATGACCATATCAATCTCTCCACGAGGCAAACCATTGACCAATCGGCCGGTGGTAAGCTACGTGATCTAAGTGCGGAACAATCATGGGCTCTCCTAGAGGATCTTGCTCTTTATGACAACGAAAGTTGGAGTGACCCCCGTGATTTGAATAAAACGGTCAAGGCAATATCTTTGCCTTCGAATAATTCAAGCACTTTCGACCGTAGGATCATAGAACTTGAAGACCAAGTCAAGTTTCTTATGAAATCCTACGAGGCTCCTAAACCTTCAAGCCAAGTGAACAAAATCACTTCTTCATGTGAATTATGTAGTGGTCCCCACGACACTCGTGATTGCATGGAACTCCCCGAACAAGCTTTTGCGGACTACGCATCCTCGCGTACCGACGGAGCGGGAGACAAGTGGTACACTTTCAAACCCGAGCCAAACCCCTACGGTGATACATACAACCCCTCATGGAAAAATCACCTGAACCTTAGGTGGAAACAAAACCAAAACGCACAACAAACCAATTCTTCCAACCCGCCTAATCGTTTCCAATCAAGCGGTTCCAACTCGAACCGTACTTTCAATAACAATCATTCCAACAATTATGGTAGTACCAATAACTTTGAAGGATTGATGTCCCAATTTATGGCATCTCAAGAAGCTCGGATAGCTAAGTTTGAATCCGAATTCAATCAACAACAAACGGAGATGACCAATAAAATTGACAACTTATTGAAAGCCCTCAATAACCAAGTGCTATCACCTCCACATAAGGACGCTAGGAACACAAATAGCGGACCCCAAGTTAAAGACCCCTCTTCATCCAAACACGTCCACTTCGTCAACGTTGTCACTATCAGACCAATTGATAGGAATAAGGATAATAGTGAACCTGAGGACGAGGTTGAGAAAGTCGAGGTTGATAAGGAAGTTAGGAAGAGTGAGATTGAAGAAGTAGATGATGATGAGGACTACTTCAATAGGCTACCCACTAAGGAAGAGCGCGCATATCATACAGACTTATTCGATGACCCCGAGACACCATACTTCCTAGGTAGACCAATTATAAAAATAGGCGACCCTTCTAATCTCAACATACCATGCAACATCGGACATTTGCATGTGTGGAAAGCCTACGTCGACCTTAGATCACCCATAAACATCTTGACTAGAGCCCACTACAACTTGATAATGAAAAATCAACTTGGGTATAGGATGTTCCCTGACAAGGGTTGGATGAGTAACTTCACGGGAAGAGTTAAGGGATTACCGGTTTATGTAGGAAACTTCACCTATGTCACCGACTTTGTAATTGTAGAAGATATCCGCCCAATAGTCGATGCATCCTTAACTCAATTAGTTTTTGGAAAACCATTTGTTGAGGTTTCTAGAATGACTTATGAGCCTTCCTTAGGGATAGTTAGATTTAAGTATGAGACCGATGAGGTAAACTACCAAATGCCATATAAGATAGAACAATTCCAACACTTGTCAAATGTTGAGAAGGAGCTTAAGCAAGCGGTCTACTATAGGAATAATGAGGATAGAAATGAAGGAGTAGACTATGTTATGGGAAGGATATCCGGTTTCTATAAGGATTGTTTGAAATTAGGACCGGAGTATAAAACCGGAAATGAGAATGACCTAGGAACCGTGACCAATGATGGAGTCACGTAATGTACGGTGACTTTGAGTCTAGCTACAAGACTCGTTAATAAAGAAAAGCGCTTCTTGGGAGGCAACCCAAGTTTTATTTGCTTTGTGTGTTTATTTATTTGTTTGTTTGATTTTATTTGTTTCCGTATGTATGTTTAAATTTTATTATTATTGATTCATGTTCAAAAACTAATTTGTGAAAATGCTTTATCTTGTTTTTAACTTCGTCTTAACTACATATAAAGGTATTTTGCAAAAGTTAAGTGTAAGGGAAATCCAAATCGGTTTATTAGAACACAAATGAACATGAATCGTAATAATAATAAATTAACATACATATTAGTGTTTGTTTGAGTCAAATGCTTGTATCGAGTCATAATGATGTTTTGCAGGAATTCCAGGAAGTAAGGTATAGTTTTTTCCAAAATTTTTCCGGAAACGTAACATGAGAATTCTGTCAGATCATTTCTAACGGCGTCAGGATTTACAACTTGACGGCGTCAGGTTTAATTTTCTGAAAATTTTTGAAAGTTTTGTTTTCATAAAAAGTTTTTATTAAATCTCTAACTTATAATCTCCAGGAATCTGCAAAATTATCATTCCACAAGCATTATATCCTTATATATAGAGTTTATCCCGCCGATGTTATGCAGGTTTTCGTGTTTGTTTTCTCAGGTTTAACAGGTTATTTTGGACAAGGAAATGTTTGCTGGATTAAGCTTATGGCGATGCATTAGTCATGGAGCTTCAACATTACTTTGGAAGAAGATCTAACCGTGTTACCACATTATCCACCGAACGAATCAGGGGAGTATTTGATTTCATTCTTTTACTTTATGCTTTTACATCTTGTTATTTGAACATTGGGGACAATGTTCATCTTAAGTGTAAGGGGGGGGGGTAAAAGTACGACTAGAGAATGCAATTGCACTTGATTTTTGTTTGTTTAATAGTAAATGTGTAATAAAACTGAGATAAATACTTGTTAGGGCAATTTTAGTGCCAAATTTAAATTTTTTTTACAACATTTAGGAGTGAAACTTTGATCTTAATGAGCGTCTCACGGATAGGAGTTATATGACTAGCACAAAAACCGTACCACTAAAAAATTTTCCACCCCCAAATATGTGAGGTTCGCCCCTAGAATTGGTAGGAAAAGCATTTATGCTATGATGTGTGTACCGGTAGCACTTAGATTCTAGAACTTGCGTTAGGACCATTCCAAGGCCACAAGTGAGACTACATTCGTGTAGTTATATTTACTACATGATAAGAGGCATTAGGATTAACCCATTGTTTTACACCTGTGATTTTGTTATAATTACTTTGGCTACATTGGTCAAGTAATTCTCCCACACCCTTTGCGTTGTACCCATTTTTGGTACACGATACCCCTAGTACACCCCTCAGAGCTATCTTTTCGTTTCGACCTTTAAGCATTTTACTTAAAGGAAGAATTTGTTTACACCCCACTTAAATGTACACCCAAATCGCCTTAGCCTACCTTGTATGCACTCATTTTTAGTGCATTATTGTGACAACATTTGTTTAAAACCTAAGTTAATTATCTAATTGATTACATGGTTGCTAAGTCGAGTCATATCCTTGTACATATTGTTTTGGGATGATTGGGACTCATGGGTAAAGTACTAGTGTAATGGAGTAATGGGGAAGAACATCATTTATTACCCCCATATGTGCTAAATATTTTAAAAGTACTCCAAGTGTTTTGATTATCTTAATTCGAGTCATTAGAATAGTTATTTGTAAAGTTATGTAAAAGTTCAAGTGTAAGGGGAATGCAACGCCCCTATGATTTATTATTTTGGATGGTAGGGCAAGAGTGTATGAAAAAAAAAAAAATCAAGAAAAATACCAAAAAAAAAAATGAGAAAAGAAAAATAGAAAAAACATACGGACTACCATCCCGTTTCATTTTATGTTTATTTTATGTTTTTGTTATTCTATTTTTAGCTTAAGATTGAGTCGAGTCTTGGCTTAGCAACATTGTATAGTACATGTAATTGATCAAGATCTTTAACTCGCCACCAGTAAAATATCCCTTATCCAACAAAACTGTGTTTTCCTTTTCCCTACACCTAACGTTATAACCCATTTAAAAGCCCTCTTTGATAGTTTAGCTTTGGTTCTTACGCCTAGTGGAGGAGGTTTTTGATCCTTTCCCAAGCCTATGGTAATCTATTTGCTATGACAGGTAGTGAGAGATATTATCCGTTTTCATTTATGAGATTTATTTTAATGACACCTGAGAGATGTGAGTATCTAAACACTACTTGTGAGGTGCTAGTTTGTAATCTCCGTGCTTATTATGATTAAAGTGGAACGAATATTTGTTGTAATTACTTTTATGTTAGCATTAAATGACCCCTAACTTGTATTTTGATAAGAATAAAAGCGCATTTGCTTGAGGACAAGCAAATCTCAAGTGTAAGGGTATTTGATGAAGCGAAAAGTGTATCGCTTTTAGGGGGTCATTTAAGCCCTAAATCGATATTTATTTGATCAAATATTGCCCTAAATCGTTCCTTTTGTCATTTTAGGTACTTTTGAGAAGAAATCTGGAAAAGGAAGCATTTTGGACGTTTTTGGAGCATAAAAGTGAAGAAAACGACAAAGTCTCAAAATCGGCTAAAAAGTACCTTTGACGGCGTCAGGGATTGCCCTGGACGGCGTCATGGCTTGGCAAGAAAAAGGTGGATATGAAAATTACTCATGATAAGCCAGAGAATTTTGCATGAAAAATCTGACGGCGTCACCCTTTGAAGTGATCAAGGTCGTCACGGCTTAACTTAAAGAGGGACGGCGTCAAGCCATAATCTGACGGCGTCAAGCCTTGATAAGCCAGAACGGATTTTGGAGGTCTAAAGAGGGACGGCGTCAGGAAGGCCATCCGGGAACCCTAAAAGCGGCGAGGTGACGGCGTCAGAATCTACAACGTGACGCCGTCAGCCCTTAATCTCTATATATAGTTTTGCAATTTTTTGTCATTAGTGTGGAACTTTGTGTGTGAAAAACCCTAAGACGATTTTAGCAGCTTTTTCAAGGCTTTTTGCCTTGAGATCTTCCATGTTACATTGAAGATAAGTTATCAATTAATCATTCAATATGTCTATGTGTTGTTTGATTCTATCTTGTTCTTGTCTTTGTTTAACATGCTAGGCTAGGTTTTCTTTGTGTTTGCTTAGATCTAATGAAACCTAGCTATTGATTATTGGTTATTAGTGTGTTATTAGTTGTATTGGATGATTGTTCATCTATGTTAGGCTTAAGAAAACTGGCTAACTTCCTATTCGGTAACTTGCTTGAACGTCTTAAGAAGCATGAACCAATGCGTACTAAGGTTTTTATGGTTGTATTTAATGCATGAGCGAATTCTAGTGATCCCATGTTAGGAGCTTCTTAGCCGGCTCGACATAGGAGTGAAGTAGGAGTTCATAGAGTTGGGGAAGTACGTACGCCACCCCACGATTGGTATTAAGGAATACACCCGTCATCCACGCAATTAATACACACTAATCAACCGGTAAAAGATAGTTAGGGAGTAAGGAAATCTAAGTAAACACATTTCTCTCCATATAAGTTCTACCAACATTTTCATTTTTTGTTATTTTATTTTATTTGCATTCGTAGTAACTTGGGTTAGTTGACTAGCAACTAATTCCGCCCACTCTTTCAAACCCGAGATTTTACTTGCTTTCATAAAATTATAAAAACATAAAAAGAATCTTCTCTCACCCTTAGACCTATTAGAGTAGTTTTTCATACCTAACGAACACTATTCCCTGTGGAGAACGATCAATCCCCTTTACTTACCACTACACTATACTACATCGGTCAGGTACACTGCCTGGTGGGGTTGTAAGCCTCTTGAGATCCCTCGAGAGGTAAAACCTGTTGTAAGGTTGCAAAACTACGCATCAGTTAGATAATGTCCCAATTATGTGTAACAACAAAGGTGCTATAGATTTAAGTAAGAATCCCGTTCAACACTCTAGGACTAAACATATAGAAATACGCCACCACTTCCTCCGCGATAACGTTAAAAAAGGGAACATATCTATAGAAAAGGTTGCATCGGAAGATAACTTAGCAGACATATTCACTAAGCCCCTTAAGCGTGAACTCTTTAACCACTTACGTTTAGGCCTAGGAATGATGGAACAAATTGACTGAATTTTCTGCATCTTTAGTACATTTTTTTTCCAGATGGGTGGACCACTTAATGTTATAAAGCCGGTCCCCTTAATTATTAAGGGGACCGGCTTGTCATTAAGGGGACCGGCCATCTGTCTGTAAATTTTTTTTTCTATTTCCTCCCATCTGAGTCTAGGAATCTGTTTTGCACAAAATAAAATATTGGGTTATTTTTTTTTTTGCATAAACATATTTATAAAAAAAACCCAATCTATTTTCTACAAATCATTCTCACATCTAGGACAACACTTGAAAACCATTTTCCTTACATTGTTGAATAATGCTAAAAATATTTTTTTTTCAGGCATAAGATCTCACATGACTTGTCAAAATATATAATCTAATATATATCTTTGATATTCATATATTGAGCAAAATCAAATCAAGGAGACCTTGGATTGTTTCTTAGGAAATTTTTTGCATTTAGGAGTCGAAACAATCACATCTCCACATTTGTTGCATATAGGCACACACTAGAACAAGCTTATTAATCACATCCTCACAATTGTTCCATCACCTATTCCCCATTAGTTTCTAGTGTCTTTGCTCTATTACCCTTGCCTTAGATGATTAGTTTCCTTAATTCTCTAAATTGCTAGATATAACTTATTGCTTGCTTATTTGATTATCTTATATGTCATGCATGCTTAATATGTTTCTCTATTGCTTCAAAGATGGGACTTGCCTAAAACCAAAAGCTCAAAACATAGCCATCCTCACCTATTTCTACAGAAAAATCCATTTCTGGAACCCAGAAAGGTACCAGATGGGCGGCCCCCTTAATTCATAAGGCGACCCCCTTAATTATTAAGGGGACCGCCCATAATTAAGGGGACCGGCCATCTGCTGGACGGGTTCACAGAATCTTTTTCTACTTTTTAGCCCATTTGATCCTATACTTCCCTAAAATTCACAAACACATTCTGTCCTAATCACCCATCAAGCCTATTCATTCCTAAACAACACAAATCCTCCACTATAAATAACCCCATATCTCACCACATTCAATCATCCCATCATGTCTTCTCCTATCAACCAAAAACCAAAAACCTCAAAGTTAGCAAGGATGACCTTAAAACCCGGGTGGAAAAGAAAACCTCACCCTCACCACAAGCCCATCACAAATGGTGCGACTAGACAACCAACACCTCCATCATCATTCATCCCCAACTACTCTCCAAGATCACAACCTCATTCCATTGAACCATTTCACAAACCCTACCATTTTGGCTAAACATCCACATTCATTCCAAACTACTCCCCTAAACATCAAACCAACTTCAATGGAATCCTTGAAAACCCTCATCACCTTGGTCAAACATCAAACTTTTCACCCCAATACCATCCATTTCCACCAAATAACCAAATCCCCATTCATGAAAGGCAAAAGCTTCATGAAGAGATTAACCAAATCCATGATCTTAGTGATCTCCTTGCTATGCACCTCACACAACGCAACAAGGGACAACCTCCATCCTCACCTTACTCAAATTGCCTTCCCCACTCTCTTAACTTGGATCAAGTTACAAACCACACCCACTATTGCCCTTGTTGCATCTTCCTTCAAAAACAAATTCTCTACTTAAGTGAAGATATTTCTTGGATCGAATATCTACTCACTCGTCCTCATCCCATTCCTCCACTACAACGATATAACATCAATGGATCCGCTCCATTTCTCTCACCATCACATAACTAAAACCCATCCACATGCTTTCCGCCTCAAAATAAAATCCTTCACCCTTTTGTGTCGCAAGCAAGTCCAATCGCTTTCTTTGGCAATATGATGTAACACCCCCAAATTTTTAAAATAACAGCGGAAGTCTAATTGGGGTATTACTGTGAGGATCGAAAACAAAATCATAGAAAAATAGCCTGTAAAGGCATTTTTAATTAATATAGGTCCATAATATAAATTCAGTTATAAAGCGTTACATCAGAGTGCAAACAGTTTCTCCAAAGAAACATCATTTTAACTGAATTACAACTTTATTTTACACCTTTATTCAAGATAGGGTTCGCCTGCTCCATGCCTTGATTTGCTCCACTAGTTTCCTGAGATACATGCTTAAAAGTCAACATAATGTTGAGTGAAATCATGGAGTTTAAAGTTTAAATATCAGTTCGATTCACAAGTAGGATTGTATTTGAGATACAATCAGTTTAAAAGTTGATATCGCAGTTCATATATTGCCCTAAGTCTCATGACACGCAAACGTTAACAAAGTACCGCATAAACGGAGGTGTTCATCAAATTAATGATGAAGGTTTTTCCCTCGTGTAATAGGTGATTTGCCAATTCCTATTTTTCTCAAATATAATGTATCGCGACTAATACGACTAGCAAAAGCATTCCGTCCAAGTATTAGTGGGATAGGTCGTCAGCCTCTAATAGATCTATTCATTATATTCGCGTTCACCGCAGTGATTAATGGCTCATGATAAAGGGTCTTGTGGCAATAAGGTAACTTAGGCATATATCAAGTCAGGTAGCATACAGAAAAATACTTGTGATCTGTTTATAGCATGTATCCCCCTCACGGAGTTTAAAAGTATAAAGAGTTTAAAAAGTGAGGCCATGACTCACCTTATGCGTTACTGGTGATGGTGAAAGTAAACTCAGGGGTGATTATGATAACAACCTCGATATGGAACCTGGTAAATATATAAATGTCTGAGAATCTGACTAATTTCTAGTGGTGTGTGTGAATAAATGGTGAATGGTGAATAACTAATGATGTGCAAAGATCTGTTCGTTGAAAGTGAGTGTGCTACATTCAAAATGCGTATGGTTCAGAATAATGCTACATATGTGATTATCCTGATTGTTGTGTCAGTGCTCCCGTAATGTTATTTCTTTGAAGAATAAAGATAATGCTATGCAAGGTTGACTCGAAACGTTTCTAATGTTACTAAATATCGAAAGTGAACTAATATGCAAATAAAGTGTGTAAAATGCATATGAAGTGAAAGTAGAATGAAAAAAATAGAAAATGAAATAAGAATGTCAAGTTATAAACAATAGTTCCTTGTTCTTTTCTAGGTTTTACATTTTTCACCCTAACTGCGGTCGCGTTACGTCGTTAGTCCTTCGTTAAGTCCATAGTCCAAAAATAGTCCAAAACTTGTCCATATGTCCATATAAGGCTTGGAGTTAAATCAATGGTCAATCTAAGTCCTGTACAAACTGTTTTCACAGCTTCAGTCCGCATGTTTCATAGTTTGGCAGTTTTAGTCCTTTTGGTTAAGTCGCGTTACATTTTTAGTCCAAACATGACAAAAAGGTAAAGAAAAGTGTGGCGATTTTTACTAGTACTTATTTAAAGTGATCTTCAGCTTATTTTAACTGCTTATTTGTTCATTTGCTTATTTTTTGCGTTAAATGGGCTTAAATGGTCCATTTTAATGGCCCGTTAAGTGTTTTTAATCCATGGGCTTTAGAGAGGGTTTGAGTTATCAAAAGGGCTCATTTTTAAGTTAAAAGCTTATTCCTAAAGTGCCATATTATCAGCTTATTCGTGGTTTATGAAATCAGCTTAATGGGCTACAAAATCCACTTCGCTATTTTTTTTGTTACTCTAAAAATGGTTTTTGCGTGATGCCTTGGGCAGTTTTCAAGGGTCGAATCTTGATCATCATAACGAGTTGTCTAGGTGAAAAATGTAGCTTGTTGGGTCGTGTAATAGTTCATGTAAAGAAAACATGTGATCAATAAGTCGGTTCGTGAGATGTGAAGTCATTTTGTAGCCTACTTGGGTTGTTTTCTGTATACCAAAACACTTAGAATATATTTGTGTTTTCTAGTTTAGTCTTAGCGTGTGACACATTATGTTTATGCGTTTTACTTGGGTCGTTTTTGAGGGTCGAATCACTAGTATTTTTGTGGGTCGTTTATATAAAAATGGTAGCTAGTATGGAGGTCTGTTGGGTCGCGTAGAATAGACTGTGGTCACAAGGTTAGAATCGTGGGTTATAGAGTTGTCCTTAAGTCGGTTTGTACATGTTCTATATTCACAAAACGCTTAGAATATATCTAAGTGTGTTTTCTCATGTTTATGGGTGTGAGTATAAAGTTGATATCTATTCGAATGATGCATGAAATGGAAAGTAAACGTGTGAGTGATACGTGTTAAAAGTATGCATGCAATGGAGTGTGAGTGTGAGGTGAGTAGTGACTCTCAAGCCTTCACAGTTGAGGCATGTCACCCCTCGTTTCTTATGTATATATATTTGTGATATGAAAACAAAATAAACAAGAGAGTTATACATTCGTACATGATATCTATATGATGCATGGGTGATAAATAACGTGCAAGTAAGGTGTGAGTGATTTCTACACCTTCCTCAGTATAGACATGCCACATCCTTGTGGGTTTTATGCAATTTACTCGAATAGATACAAGTATCGATTATATATGATACGTTCAAAGGACATGCATGAACTAAAGTTATTAGCGTGTGACTGAAATAAAAGGGAGCATGAGACAGTTACTACACCTTAGAAAAGGTAGTGGAGAGGCAATAGAGTTCGAATGGAAACGCAAGATAAGGAGGGCAGTCCACTGCTTCGAATACGTGTTTATACGTACTCTCTTCTACTCGTTGTGCTTCCCAACCCACGACATAAAGTAACTAAGCTTTTTAAGGTATGTTTGAGAGTAAAAGAAAGTGATGTGTGGGTAGGGTAATATGAGATAGGATAGGCTATTTTATAGACAAATTCTCACACATGCTTCATTGACTATTTGACTCTATCATTGGTGTTACTGTGCTTGAAGGACACCTAAGTAGATTTTCTGACATTGGGTGAGTGTGGGATAGATACTTGGTAGTTGGTAATTTGTATTTTTGCTCTTGGAGTATACCTATATTCGGTTTGCATTATCCTTGGCACCCAAAATGATACTAGCGATTTACAAGTTCTTGCTGCAGTTCATTCTTTCTTTTAAGTACCATAATATGTTAAGAATATCGTTAGAAGGTCGTAGGAAAAAGCGGGGTATGATATGGTTGTGTTTTGATATTTATATGTATATGTATGTGTCAAGTATGGGACATACAAATGAGTTTTATTTATGGTATCAATGCACGACTTCCATAGCTGGGATTTCGCACAAGGGAAGTTCATTGGGTGGTGATCACAATGGTACAAAAATATGTATGGGTTACATTCGATATGGTTGAGATCCTAAAGCGTTTTGGGAGAGTGTTAGTGATCGGGTTTATAAAAAGAAAGAAAAGAAAAGAAAAGAGTAGCGTGGGAATGGAGTTGGGCTAGTAGTGGCGATGGGCTGGAAATAAATGGCAGCCCGTTTGGGTTGTGGTTTAGGATTAGTGGGATGGTTTTTAGTTAAGTGTATTAGGTGTAGTTAATTTTAGTTAAGTGTATTTTGTGTAAATGATTATAATAGAAAGGTTAAGTTTTATCGTGAGTATTGTCATTTGTCGTTGATGGTGAAAATGTGGTGTCGCGATGGAAATGTTATCTCGAGTTCGTGGTATACTATATATATATATATATATGAAATGTATCGCGATATTAATAACGATAATAGAGAAGTTTAAATTTCCCAGCAAAAATGGGGTTGATCAAATGGTAATACAAGATTATCACTAATCATTGAGATTTATTACAACGGATTTTTGTAGAATCCTACAGTACTCCTCCTTCATTCTGAATTCCGTCCCGAAATTCAAGTTTAAGATGGCTAACGAAAGTGGTTTACGAGAATAAGTGTGGATATTTTTCTCGAATTTGGTCTTCGCGTTCCCATGTGTATGTTGGTCCCCTCTTGGAGTTCCATTTAACTTTTACAATAGGAATACGGTTCTGCTTGAGTTGTTTCACCTCTCTATCCATTATCTCTACGGGTTCCTCTTTGAACACAAGTTTGTCGTCTAGTTTAATCTCTTTCAGCGGAATGACGAGAGTCTCGTCTGATAGATATTTCTTAAGTTGGGATACGTGGAATGTAGGGTGTACCCTACTGAGTTCTTCTGGAAGTTATAATTTATAAGCAACTGGACCAATCCTCTCGAGGATTTTAAATGGTCCAATGTACCTTGGGTTGAGTTTTCCACGCTTTCCGAAGCGTATCATTCCCTTCCATGGCGAAACTTTTAGCATAAATCTATCTCTAACTTCAAATTCCATGGGTTTCCTCCTCACATCCGCATAACTCTTCTGTCTGTCACGAGCGGCTTGGAGACGATGTTTGATTTTGAATATCTTCTCTGTCGTGTCGCGGACTAGTTCTGGTCCGGTAAGTTGCATGTCCCCAACTTCCGTCCAGCAGATAGGTGATCTACACTTTCTCCCGTAAAGTGCTTCAAAAGGCGCGGCCTTTAGGCTAGCGTGGTAACTATTGTTATAAGAGAATTCAACCAATGGTAAGTGTTTGTCCCAACCTTTTCTGAAGTCAAGCACACATGCTCTAAGCACTAACTCTTGAACATTTTCCAACATACGTTGCAATGTCGGCTTTCATGTTTGGCCACCAGTAAAGTTGCTTGAGATCTTGGTACATCTTGTTGGATCCGGGATGGATGGAATATTTAGACTTGTGAGATTCATGCATGATAAGATCTCGAATACCTCCATAGAGAGGAATCCAACATCTTTTCTTGAAGCATAACATTCTATCGGCTCTTCGTATGAATCCGTTCTCACTTTTCGACATTCCATCAATTTTCTCGTGAGATCGATTTTCTTCCTGAAGCGCTTTCTATTGGGCTATGAGAATTTTAGATGGGAGTGGTG
Source organism: Artemisia tridentata subsp. tridentata (assembly GCA_021014915.2). Taxonomy (NCBI): domain Eukaryota; kingdom Viridiplantae; phylum Streptophyta; class Magnoliopsida; order Asterales; family Asteraceae; genus Artemisia; species Artemisia tridentata. The sequence continues at coordinate 81,021,700 of CP139503.1, read as the reverse complement.
AACATATTGTCATTCCTAACGATCGAACTCTAAGAGGTTTGATCCTTTCTTTTCTGCTCAACGCGTCGGCCACAACATTCGCTTTACCGGGGTGGTAGCGAATTTCACAATCGTAGTCGTTGAGTAGTTCCAAACATCGGCGCTGTTTCATGTTCAGCTCCTTCTGATCCAGTATGTGTTAAAGACTTTTGTGATCGGTGAATACCGTGCACTTTGTACCGTATAAGTAATGTCTCCACATTTTAAGAGCGAATACTGCTGCTCCTAGTTCCAGATCATGAGTGGTATAATTTTCCTCATTTTTCTTGAGTTGTCGAGACGCGTAAGCTATGACTTTGTTTCTTTGCATTAGTACCGCACCTAAACCATGATGCGATGCGTCACAATATACTACAAATTCGTCGCTCCCGTCGGGTAGTGCTAAAATTGGTGCTTCACAGAGTTTTTGTTTGAGAAGTTGAAATGCTGATTCTTGTTTCTCTCCCCAGATGTATTTCTTGTTTTTCTAAGTGAGTTCTGTCAAAGGTTTTGCGATTTTGGAAAAACCCTCTATAAACCTTCGATAGTAACCAGCGAGTCCTAAGAATTGTCGAATTTCAGTTGGAGTGGTGGGCGAAGCCCAACCTTTAACTGCTTCGATCTTGGCGGGGTCAACGTGAATACCTTGACTGTTGATGATGTGACCTAAGAATTGAACGGTGGAGATCCAAAAATCACATTTAGAAAATTTCGCATACAGTTTTTCTTGCTTGAGTAACCCCAAAATGGTTCTCAAGTGCTCAGCATGCTCTTTTTCGTTACGTGAGTAGATTAGAATATCGTCGATGAACACAATCACGAACTTGTCCAAGTATGGCTTGCATACGCGGTTCATTAGATCCATGAACACTGCCGGTGCGTTGGTAAGACCAAATGGCATTACTCGGAATTCGTAATGTCCGTATCTTGTCCGAAAGGCTGTTTTGGGAACGTCTTCTTCTCTGACTCTTAATTGGTGGTATCCTGATCTTAGATCGATTTTTGAGTAAACACTCGATCCTTGCAGTTGGTCAAATAGATCGTCAATCCTTGGTAATGGGTATCGATTTTTCACCGTGAGTTTGTTTAACTCTCTATAATCAATACACATTCGGAATGTTCCGTCTTTCTTTTTGACAAACAGGACTGGTGCTCCCCAAGGTGATGAGCTGGGTTGGATGAATCCTTTATCTGACAGTTCTTTCAATTGCTCAGATAATTCCTTCATTTCGGAAGGGGCTAATCGATAAGGTGCTTTTGCAACGGGTGCTGCTCCAGGTACTAACTCGATTCGAAACTCTACCTGCCAGATTGGTGGAACACCTGGCAAGTCTTCAGGGAATACTTCTGCAAACTCATTTACGACTGGCACTTCTTCTAGTCGTTTCTCCTTTTCTTTCGATTTATCTACCGTTACTTGGACCAAAAGTGCGTGACATCCTTTGTTTATGTATTTCACCGTTTTGATGTACGAGATGATATTGAGTTGGGTTTTATAATGGTCACAACGAACGGTGAGCGTTTCATTGTCTACGGGGATTTGGATAACTTTTTCGTCGCAGATGATTCGGGCGCGATGTTTGGATAACCAATCCATTCCCACAATTGCGTCAAAGCTTCCAAGTTGGATGGGCATGAGATCGATTTGGAATGATTTGTCTTGGAGTGTTAAGGTACAATTTTCGAGTACGGTGTTGGTGCTTAGCAATTTTCCGTCGGCTATTTCGATTTCGTACGAGGTATCTAATTCTACGGGTGCAATATTAAGCAATAAAGCAAATGAAGTAGATACAAAGCTTCTATCGGCTCCAGAATCAAATAATATTTTAGCACTATGTTGATTCAATAAGAAAGTACCCGTAGTGACATTGAGATTCTGTGGCGCGTTTCCATCTCCAAGTATGTAGGCTCTTCCGCGGGCAACATTGTTGGTGTTCTTCGGGCAGTTACTCTTGTAATGTCCCATTTCACCACAACCGTAGCACTTCACTGCTACTGGGTGTGCATTTGCCCCTGTGGCCCTGCAGTCTTTGGTCACATGACCTACTCTTCGACAGTTGCCGCAGATTGCGGTACAGGGTCCGGTATGATGCATCCTACACTTGTTACACTGGGGTTTTGTCCCAACATACATTTTCCCTTCAGTAGGTGCAGCCACATAAGCCCTGGAGGCTTCTTGACGGCGGTTTTGTTGCTGATGTTGGTCGTTACAGCTTTGCTGGTAGTCCCTGTTGCGGTTGTTTCGGTCATTGCTGCGGTAGCTCCTGTTAAATAGTCAACATATTCAGATCTAACGGTTTGTATTTAAATTGGAAAAAAAAAATGCTTCCTTCTATTAGAATGATACAATCGTAATTTTACAAACAAAAATCATTGATGAGTGTCTAAATACTCATCATTTTACACCCATTTAAGACACAAAAATAACCAAAAACACCCAAATATATTGCAGATATCCTTGGTTTTGTGTTTTTATGTGTTTCAGGTACAAAGGATTGAAAACGGGCATTTTTGGAGCAATTCGACGGCCCAAAACAAAAACTAAACCCAACCGGCTATCTTTTTTAGTTAACCCACATCCAGGTCTGACCTAGGTCAACCTCTTCTCCTTCTCCTTTCCCGCCCAACAAAAGCACATCCAACACCATCATTGCCTACAAACCTGCCATCTCCTCTGCCACACTCAACCTTCCCCCCTACTAGTCACATGTATCCACCCTATCTTCACAAGATACCACTCTTCACAAGATGCCAATCTAGGTCATCAATCCACAACTCACTTTGGGCGCCAAGATGGGAATAAAAGGCTGTGATCATTCTTCTTTAATCCAACGAATGGGATTAATCCAAAGAAGCACAAAATAGAGTTCCAAGGCTTTTTCTACTCACAAAAGAAACACAAGCAGTGAAGACCCCTTAGCTTAGTTTTTCAGTATAAATAGACTAGAAGTTCTTAGTTGTTTTTTAGGTTTTATTTAGCTAATATTTTAAGGTATCTTTGTTCTTTTAGTTTATTGCATTTGTACTCTTTATTTCAGTCTTGTAATTCAAATTTCAGTTTAATTTGAAGTGTTCTTATTTGGTCAACAAAAGTCAAGTTACAGTGCTACTGCTTATTTGTTCTTATTCTGTTGCTTTCTGTACTTATTGGTGTAATCATGAGTTACAATGATGGTTAGAATGGTTATGATCAGTTTTTACTTAAAAAAGTCTTGAAAACCAAAAAAAAAAAAAAAAAAAATAGCCAAAGTAGCTTATAACCTATTAAGTGCTTATCTCACATTGAAAGTTGCTTAAAAGTAGATCATTAAGTTAAGTAATCAATAGTTGAATAGATTAATGGCTTTATTTGGTGTTTTCTAGGGCAAAATTTCTGATATCAGTTTCATGAAGGAGTGTTTGGATTTGCCTATTTGATTGTGTTGCAGTTGTTATTTGTGATTCAAATCTGGTTAGACATCTCACCTAGGACATAAATAGCTCAGTCAAAGTCTTTAATTGGTGGATTTCAAGCAAAAAGTCAAACTCTCTTCAAATCTCCCCTACAGCTTAACTGTTGGAGATTTGGGATAACAATATATTTGGGATAGCAATATCCCTCATTTAGCTTAGAATTAGTTTAGATTGCTAGATTTCACTTCATTTGGGGTTAATATAACATAAGTAATTATCTAGGATCAATCAAGATTCACCCTAGTCAAACTTGTTCAAAATTTTCAAAAGTAAAAAAAAATGCATACACAGAAATGGGACCAATTTCAAATGTATCCCTAGACTTCATTAGTGGATGAAAACACAAAGTTTTTGAGTTTTTGTAATCTTTGTTAGCTTGTGTATCAATATCAAAAAGAAATTTCAAGTTTGGAGTCCATTTGCTGGGGTGAAATTGCTTTTGAAACTGCTTATTTGACAAGAAAAGTCCCCTGCATCCAGGTTTGGGACAATTTTCAATTGACCACAAGTGGGTCAATTCTGGGTCAATTGAGGAGATTTTTGTTGATTTAGAATCTATCCTAGGTAGTGCTTAGGATTTTGCCTTTAATTTTCATTTAAGTGCTTATTAGACTGCTTATTTTAGGCCTTATTTATTGCCTTTTTGGACTGCTGCTGCTGCTATTTGTTCTTGAGCAAGCTGAGCTTGTTTGATTCTCATTCTTGTTGGATAATGTTGTTGATCTTGTTGTTTATTTTGTTGTTAACTTAGTTGTGTTTGTGCTTATTCCCTTTTTGGCTTATTGGCTTATTTGGTTTTGGCTTTGGTGTGAAAAAAAAAAATAAATTCAAATCCTCTTTAAAACTCAAAATTTGGAAACTGTTGCATAATCAAAGCTTACACAAGCTTGATTTCAGTTATCAGAAAAAGTTGTTTTACAAAAATTCATTGTTATTGTTGTTTGAGTTTGTTGGAAAAAAGAAAAAGAAAAAAAAAAAAAAAATAATATATATATATATATATATATATATATATATATATATATATATATATATATATATATATATATATATATATATATATATATATATTTTCACCAAAAAGTCTGGGGTGGGAATCGAACCCCAGACCTCTTGGCTCACCTGACACAAACACAACACACCTCAACCACACGAGCCCTTGGGAATTTTCTGTTATATGTTTGTAATTTAATTATTTTATACAGTCATTGTAGCCTTTTGCTTATTAACTTAATATTCTGCTTATTTCTGCTTATTCAAAGTGCTTTTCCCAACTGTTTTATTTTTGTTAATTTTGTTTTAGTTAAATTTAATTACCAGAAAAAAATTAGATTTATTTAAATAGTTTTAGTAATTATTTTGAATTATTTAGTGTTTAATAGTAATTAAATCATAATTAATAGAATTTTTATTAAATTTTTGAAATTCTTTTTTTCAAAATTTTCTTTTGTCATATAGAACCTAGGAAAAATAATTTGGTACCCGTAGAGTTAGTATTTCTTAGATTTTATTTTTAAGCTCGATTTTAGATTTCCCGATTCACGTTTTTAGTGTAATTGATTTACGTTTAATTTTTCTTTGTAAATTTATTTTCCATATCTTTAGTAGAATTTAAAAACACAAAAATCAAAAATCCAAAATCCAATCATCAAGCATTTTAATTCCTAACCGATAACAAAATCCTCGATTCACACCTCGTTGGGACACGACCCGGGTGATCACTTGCCCGGTATCACACACATCACATTCACGGGTTATACAAGTTGGTCTTTTCCTAAAGGATTGACTTGTCATTTCCCACATATCACGTGTGCACGATACTATATTTATATATATATACTACACACGGATCAAATTTTGGCACCGCTGCCAGAGAGGTTGTGTTGCGACAATATTGTTAAAGGTTTTAACGATTAGTGACTTGAGATCCTTCCTTGTGAAGTTCCCGTTTTCCATAAACCCCATAAAAAAACAAAATTGTTTTTCTTTTCTTTTGTATATATATTTACATATAAAAAACAAAAATACAAAAACATTCGTCGTTTTATTGTGTTAAAATAAAAGATAAAAGCAATCTCAATATAATATTCCTCAACTTTGAGTATTATCATATTAAGTTCCCAAACAAAAGATATAAAACTTGCCTTTGTGTCGCTTGCGAATTCGGCTCACCTTTGATTGATTAACAAACTATAAAGGAGGTTCTAGGATGGTCTTGACATTAAATTGCAGACCGAAAGGAGCGGGTTTTTAAGTACATTTATTGCCCACCTTTGCTCCTCCGCCACCCTGTGCGTTTTCCTTTCAAAGAGCTACCGTACGCTTGTTTGATTTAAGGTTTAAGTTCACTTGTGTTTTGCCTCGGTCTTGTTTTAATTGAATTGTTTTTGTTAGTGCATGCGCACTCGTTCTTCTCCGTCAACAAGTCCTTTACGTGAACTAGTGCATACGTCGGGAAGACGTAATCGGAGACGTAATCGTAGGCATTCCGCCTCAATAGACGAACCCGAAGTTCGTGCTATTCCTAACCCCGTTCCTCCCATTGTCACAATGGCGGAGGAACGTACCATGTGTGAGCTTCTCCAAGCACCCACCGAGGGTTACGGAGATGCTATTGTTGTTCCGGCAATCGTTGCCGATAGCTTTAAGCTTAAGACCGGGTTGCTATCCTTAGTAACCGCGAGTCAATATTTCGGATTTGAGAGGGACGATCCTCATTCCCACATTCGATGGTTTAACAAGATCACCTCTACCATCAAATACCGAAATGTTCCTCAAGAGGCAATCAAATTGCTTCTTTTTCCTTTTTCTCTCGAGGGGGCCGCCCGAATTTGGCTCGAAAAACAACCCCCTCGTTCTATTGAAACATGGGAAGATTTGGTGTCGAAATTTGTGAATGAATTCTTTCCTCCATCAAAAACTACAAGCCTTAAAAATGAAATCACCAAATTCACTCAAAAATTTGATGAATCCTTTAGTGAAGCATGTGACCGTTTTAAAGAATTACTTCGCAAATGTCCACACCATGGTTTCTCCGAGTTACATCAACTCGATACCTTCTATAATGGTTTGAACCATTCCGATCAAGACTCTCTAAATGCAGCCGCCGGTGGTAATCTCTTGTATCGGACGACTAAAGATGCTTTATCCATCATTGAAAATAAGTCTAAGGTTCGTACTTCACGAAGCAAGCAAGTTGTTTCTCAAGTGAATGCTTCACCTTCTACTTCATCTCCCGTGAGTTCTTCTAGCACCGATGCTAAGATTGACAAAATCACGGAGGCTATTCAAGCTTTAGTTCTTTCCAAGGAAAAGAAACAATCTTCCCCACAAACTTCTTCACCCACTCAAGTCAAAGCGGTGGAAGAAACTTTTGTCACTTGTGGTGGTCCTCATTCATACTAAAATTGTACTGCCACCGATGGTAGTCGTTGTGAAGTTAATGCGGTAGCCGGGTCTTACAAACAAGGAGGTAATCAATACCGTCCTCAAGTTGACTCGAACTATCGTGTTAGCAATCAAAATGGACCACCCGGATTTTCTCAACCCAACAATCCAAATAGATTCAATCAAATCCAACCGAGAGGGCAAAATGTTCAAAATCAATTTCAAGCCCCGATCAATCAATACCAAGTCAAGGTGGTAATTTCAATCAAGGCTTTCAAGCTTCGAATTACCAAGCCCCAATTGCTCCATCAAACGAACTTGCTAATTACATCAAGTCAAATGAAGCAAACATGAGGTCAATGCAAAATCAAATCACCACCTTGAAAAATGATTTTCAAACTTCAATTTCAAAACAAGGTCATGAACTTAAAAATGAGCTTAAGAATACAAATCAAAAGATTGATCAATCTCAAAGCAAAATTGAGAACATGTTTGCTAGTCTCATGTGCCAATTGAATCAACCTTCAACTTCGGGAACCCTTTCGGGAAATACCATTCCAAACCCGAAGGGTGAGTTGAAAGCTATTACCACTTGTAGTGGTAAGACAATTGATGGACTCTCGATTCCTACTCCTTCTCCGGTGAAGGAAGTGGAACGAGAAACCAAGGTGACAAAGGACAAAGTGCAAATTACTAGCCCACAAAGTACCGCAAACGTCCAACCTTCGGTCGTCCAATCTTCGATTCCGAAACCCGATGTTCCGAAGATAAATTCTAAGCCCTCAATTCCTTATCCTTCGAGGCTTAATGAACAAAAGCTCAGTGACAAAACTAATAGTCAAATGATGAAGTTTCTTGAAATCTTTCAAAAGATACACTTCGATATTAGTTTTGCGGATGCTCTTCTCTACATGCCAAAGTTTGCTTCAACAATCAAAAGTCTCCTTAGCAATAAGGAAAAATTGTTGGAATTCGCAAAGACTCCATTAAATGAGAATTGTTCGGCGGTGATCCTTAAAAAGTTGCCCGAAAAACTAGGAGACCCCGGCAAATTTCTCATCCCTTGCGACTTCCAAAAGCTTGATGAATGCTTAGCCTTGGCCGATCTTGGCGCAAGCATCAATCTAATGCCTCTTTCCGTATGGGCAAAGCTTTCTCTACCAGAACTTACTGATACACGAATGACTCTCGAGCTTGCAAACCGATCGGTTACTGTTCCGAAAGGTATTGCTGAAGATGTCTTCGTGAAGGTTGGCAAGTTCCATTTTCCTGCTGACTTCGTAGTAGTCGATTTTGATGCCGATCCCCGTGTCCCCCTTATCTTGGGAAGACCATTCTTGAAAATGGCTCGTGCATTAATCGACGTCTACGAAGGTGAAATGACTCTTAGAGTCGGTGATGAAAAGTTGGTCTTAAATATTGAGAGTACTTCAAAATATCCTCTCAAGCGTGATAGCGAGTCAATTAACCAAATTGATATCATTGATGCTACATGCGAGGAATATTTTCATGAAACACTAAGCGGCAATCCCACTTCTTTAGACCATACCAATGCTCTCTCTTCTCCCTCTCTCACTCCGTTTGAGGGAGGTGACTTCATCTTGGAAGAGATTGAAGCTTGGTTATCTTGTGATTCAACACCATTTGATGATGGTGTATTTGATATGGAGGAAGACATTCTTCTAATTGAGAAGTTACTTAATGAAGATCCATCATCCCTCCCTCTGAAAGAACTTCATAATGGGGAAATCAAATCTGTTGAAAATTCTGATGATCCTCCTGAGGTCGAACTTAAGGACTTACCACCTCATCTCGAATATGCATTTTTGGAGGGTACCGATAAATTACCCGTCATAATTGCTAAAGATTTAAATGATGAGGAGAAAACCGCTCTCATAAAGGTTTTAAAGTCACACAAGCGAGCCATCGCTTGGAAACTTTCCGACATAAAGGGTGTTAACCCGGAATTTTGTACACACAAGATTTTAATGGAAGATGACTTTAAACCGGCGGTTCAACATCAAAGAAGGGTTAATCCAAAAATTCACGAGGTTATCAAAAAGGAAGTTCTTAAACTCCTTGATGCCGGCTTGATTTACCCTATCTCGGATAGTCCTTGGGTGAGCCCCGTTCATTGCGTGCCTAAAAAAGGTGGCATTACCATTGTTACAAATGATGAGATACTCGATTGGTGACGGGATGGCGTGTATGCATTGACTACCGAAAGTTAAATGACGCCACCCGTAAAGACCACTTCCCTCTTCCATTCATGGACCAAATGCTCGAAAGACTAGCGGGAAACGAGTACTATTGTTTCCTCGACGGTTTCTCGGGTTACTTCCAAATTCCCATTGACCCGCAAGATCAAGAAAAGACCACTTTCACGTGCCCTTATGGAACGTTTGCCTACCGACGCATGCCTTTTGGCTTATGTAATGCTCCGGGCATGTTCCAAAGGTGTATGTTGGCCATTTTTCACAACATGATCGAGAAAACTATGGAAGTCTTTATGGATGATTTCTCGGTCTTTAGGGATTCTTTCACCACATGTCTCTCCCATTTGGACAAAATGCTTCAACGTTGTGAAGACACTAATCTTTGTCTAAATTGGGAGAAAAGTCATTTTATGGTCAAAGAGGGCATTGTCCTCGGCCATAAGATTTCTAAGAGTGGGATTGAGGTCGATAAAGCCAAAGTTGATGTTATCGCTAAGCTACCTCATCCCACTACCGTCAAAGGCATACGGAGTTTCCTTGGTCACGCCGGTTTCTATCGTAGATTCATTCAAGATTTTTCCAAAATCGCCCAACCGATGACTCATCTCCTTGAAAAGGAAACTCCGTTCATTTTCTCACAAGAGTGCATTGAAGCTTTTCAAACTCTAAAGAAAAAGCTTACTGAAGCACCAATCTTGGTTGCCCCCGATTGGGACCTACCTTTTGAGCTTATGTGTGATGCAAGTGATTTTGCCATAGGTGCGGTCTTGGGGCAACGAAAAGCAAAACATTTTCAGCCTATACACTATGCTAGCAAAACTATGACCGAAGCTCAAGCACATTACACCACGACGGAAAAAGAATTATTAGCCGTGGTGTATGCTTTCGAAAAGTTTCGGCCATACTTAATCTTGTCTAAAAGCATAGTGTATACGGACCACTCGGCTCTCAAATATCTCTTTGCAAAACAAGATGCAAAGCCGAGATTGCTCCGTTGGGTTATCCTCCTACAAGAATTTGATATCACCATCCGTGATAAAAAAGGAGCCGAGAACCTTGCTGCTGATCATTTGTCCCGATTAGAGAATCCTCACCAAAGTGTGCTCGAGAAAAAGGAAATAAATGAAACATTTCCTCTCGAGACACTTAACGTGGTATCTTTCGTGGTGATTCTAGTACCCCATGGTTTGCCCATTTTGCAAATTACCATGCGGGTAACTTTGTTGTGAAAGGGATGTCGTCCCAACAAAAGAACAAATTCTTAAAAGATGTGAAGCATTACTTTTGGGATGACCCCTACTTGTTTAAAGTGTGTGCGGATCAAGTCATCCGGCGGTGTGTTCACGGCCAAGAAGCCGTTGAAATTCTTAAGGCTTGCCACAATGGACCCACGGGGGGACATCATGGTGCCAACTACACCGCCAAAAAGGTGTTTGATTCCGGGTTCTATTGGCCCACAATCTACCGTGATGCCCATGACTTAGTCAAATCTTGTGACTCTTGTCAACGTCACGGGAAGATCTCTCAAAAAGATGAAATGCCACAAAATGTCGTTCAAGTTTGTGAAATCTTTGACGTTTGGGGCATTGACTTTATGGGGCCGTTCCCGTCTTCACGAGGGAACAAGTATATACTCGTGGCTGTCGATTACTTGTCTAAATGGGTTGAGGCGAAAGCACTCCCCACCAACGACGCCCGAGTAGTGTGCAAATTTTTGAAAACTCTCTTTGCTCGGTTTGGAACTCCACGTGCTATCATTAGTGATCGTGGTACGCACTTTTGCAATGACCAATTTGCAAAGGTCATGCTTAAGTACGGTATTACTCACCGTCTTTCTACCGCGTATCACCCACAAACAAGTGGACAAGTAGAAGTTTCAAACCGTGGTTTAAAAAGAATTTTGGAAAGGACCGTAGGTGAAAACCGTGCGTCTTGGTCGGATAAACTAGATGATGCACTTTGGGCCTTTCGTACAGCTTATAAAACACCCATCGGGTGTACTCCTTACAAGCTTGTGTATGGAAAGGCGTGCCATCTACCGATCGAGCTCGAGCACAAAGCTTATTGGGCCTTGAAGCATGCAAACTTCGACCTAAAGTCCACGGGTGATCACCGCAAAGTTCAACTCAATGAATTAAATGAACTTCGTGATCAAGCCTACGAGAACTCTTTGATCTACAAAGAAAAGACAAAGAAGATCCATGACTCCAAAATCAAGAACCGCGTTTTTAACGTTGGTGACCGAGTCCTTCTTTTCAATTCTAGATTAAAAATATTCTCGGGTAAGCTCAAAACCCGTTGGACTGGACCATTCACCGTTGCCAAAGTTTTTCCTTATGGTACCGTTGAGTTATCTCAAAATGACGGACCAAACTTCAAGGTGTTCAGGTCATAGGTTGAAGCATTACTTTGGAGGGGACATACCATCCATGGTTGTCCCGGATCTCCAAACTTTCCCCATGGACCAATGAATTCGGGGTCGAGTCAAGCTAGTGACTCGGTTAACAAAAACATTAGCACCATATGGGTGACAACCCATGTTTCTGACTTCTTTCTATTTTCTAACAACTAAGTGTGGGGGAGTCCCACTGTGCTTGGCTTTTGTGTTGTTTGCTCTGATTTTCAGGTTTCCTTTGGATTGTGATGATTGACGCGCCTGTTTTCAATCCAGCCGCCCAATATCCTATCCTTTTGCTAACGATCATCTAGGGATATCTTTTCAACCTTTTTTGTGAAAAATGGAGATTTCTGTTCCACACTTGGCTAGTGGTATTACCTTTTTACGTTCTAAGTGTCGGCATAGTAACCGGTACTTTGAATATTGAGGGCAATATTCAATTCTAAGTGTGGGGGGGAATTCTCTCGAATTTTGTCACATATGTACCTTCTAGTCCCTAGTACCCCCGTTTTTGACCAAAATTTTAAAATTTTTGTCGTTTTTAGATAAGAAATTGCAATAAAAAAGTAGTGTTTAGTCTTGATTAGGTTAGAACAAAGGGAATCCCGACTCTGCTAGAGTGTTGATCTAGCTGCTTCCTTAACGATTAGACTAAGGTTTTACGATTTATGCAAATGAAAATGCTAAGCGTAGAGTAGTTGGTTCTCTTTAGAGCATATACAAGTAATCTATGGCTTTTCCTCCCAGAAGATAACTAATCGGATTAAATACGTGCTGTTTTCAAACGTTTGAACGTTAAAATCATGTTGTTATGCAAAACAAATTTTTATACAATTTTGATATAGAGCCCGAGTTCAACTTTTTATTTTAATTTTTGAGAAAGCATATAAGTCCTAAGCTACGGTTCGAAATCGGCCCTTGGATCCTTTATTCCGAAAGGCGCTTAGGTCTTGGTTCCCGTAAAGCTCCGTTAGTGTATATTGCACAAAGTTAAGTTAAGTTAAGTTAAAAAAAAAAAAATGATGAAAAAATGAAAAAAATGAAAAAAAAAATAATAATAATAATATATCAAATAAAATGGAATGATATTGCAAAATGCAATAAATTTTGATGTTGCAAAAATAAAGATATATATGTTAATAAATGTAGAAATTGCTTTCTTTTAAATTTAAATCGGAAGTTGAACTTGGATTCGTCGATTTTGTATAAAGGTTAAACGGTAATTTAGTAGATTGTTGATTTCAAAGGGGTTCGAAATCTCCGGAATTATTCTTTGTGGGGTGTCAAAAGCCTGGTCACCTAAAACCAACTGGTTTGGGATGTGCCGAGAAGAAAGCCGTTACATGGAGTGATCTCGTCTTTGAGTTTCTAATCTCTAAATGATCGTTTGTTGTTATCTATTTAAGTATTTAATACTATCGTAGTGGGAATATCCAAAATCTTTGAAATCGAAATTCCGCTGATTCCGGTACTATTCTTTGTGGGGTGTCAAAAGCCTGGTCACCTAAAACCAACTGGTTTGGGATGTGCCGAGAAGAAAGCCGCTACATGAAAAAGGCCCTTTTGATCCATAGATTTCCGAGGTTCCCGGTAAATTAGTATTTGACTTAAACGAATGGCAACCATAATAAACGTCGATTTTTGCGGTCAAAATTTTGAAAATGAGCATAGTCACCTAACTTGAATAAATTGTGGGAGTGAAAAGTTAAGTTTCAGCTTACATAGATTATTAGTATAAGTAGCGTTAGCATTTTACAAAAACGTTTGCACATTGAGTTTAAGCTTAGTTGGAAGTATAAAAAGAGGATGACGATATCAATTCCCTGGAGACACCCATTTTGTGTGAATCCCGTTTCATGATACCATTTTTTAAAATCAAGCATGTTATTTATTTATGTTCTAGTTTAAATTTCTCGCATCAAATAAAAAGTCAAAACGGGGTATACTTGGTATTCTTGGTTCCTTTCATTACTTTATATGATTGGATTGCTAGGGACTAGCAATAGCTTAGTGTGGGGGATTGATGAGTGTCTAAATACTCATCATTTTACACCCATTTAAGACACAAAAATAACCAAAAACACCCAAATATATTGCAGATATCCTTGGTTTTGTGTTTTTATGTGTTTCAGGTACAAAGGATTGAAAACGGAACGAAAACGGGCATTTTTGGAGCAATTCGACAGCGATTGTGCATTTGGTCAAGAAGAGTCAAAGTTAAAGTCAAAGTCAACCCCAGAAATATCTAAACAACACAAATGGTCCTTGGATTTATTTTCAGATATTGGCAGCCTTGGTCCATGAAGATTGCAAAATTTACAACTTTGGTCCTTATGGTTTATTCCCACTTATCCTAATCCTTAAACCAAATACACCACACAAACCCATTAAACCCAGCAACAAACAAACCCAACCTTAGCCATTACCCCAGCCCACATAATAAACAACCAAAAGCCCAAAACAAAAACTAAACCCAACCGGCTATCTTTTTTAGTTAACCCACATCCAGGTCTGACCTAGGTCAACCTCTTCTCCTCCTCCTTTCCCGCCCAACAAAAGCACATCCAACACCATCATTGCCTACAAACCTGCCATCTCCTTTGCCACACTCAACCTTCCCCCCTACTAGTCACATGTATCCACCCTATCTTCACGAGAAACCACTCTTCACAAGATGCCAATCCAGGTCATCAATCCACAACTCACTTTGGGCGCCAAGATGGGAATAAAAGGTTGTGATCATTCTTCTTTAATCCAACGAATGGGATTAATCTAAAGAAGCACAAAATAGAGTTCCAAGGCTTTTTCTACTCACAAAAGAAACACAAGCAGTGAAGACCTCTTAGCTTAGTTTTTCAGTATAAATAGACTAGAAGTTCTTAGTTGTTTTTCAGGTTTTATTTAGCTAATATTTTAAGGTATCTTTGTTCTTTTAGTTTATTGCATTTGTACTCTTTATTTCAGTCTTGTAATTCAAATTTCAGTTTAATTTGAAGTGTTCTTATTTGGTCAACAAAAGTCAAGTTACTGTGCTACTGCTTATTTGTGCTTATTCTGTTGCTTTCTGTACTTATTTGTGTAATCATGAGTTACAATGATGGTTAGAATGGTTATGATCAGTTTTTACTTAAAAAAGTCTTGAAAACCAAAAAAAAAACAGCCAAAGTAGCTTATAGCCTATTAAGTGCTTATCTCACATTGAAAGTTGCTTAAAAGTAGATCATTAAGTTAAGTAATCAATAGTTGAATAGATTAATGGCTTTATTTGGTGTTTTCTAGTGCAAAATTTCTGATATCAGTTTCATGAAAGAGTGTTTGGATTTGCCTATTTGATTGTGTTGCAGTTGTTATTTGTGATTCAAATCTGGTTAGACATCTCACCTAGGACATAAATAGCTCAGTCAAAGTCTTTAATTGGTGGATTTCAAGCAAAAAGTCAAACTCTCTTCAAATCTCCCCTACAGCTTAATTGTTGGAGATTTGGGATAGCAATATATTTGGGATAGCAATATCCCTCATTTAGCTTAGAATTAGTTTAGGTTGCTAGATTTCACTTCATTTGGGGTTAATATAACATAAGTAATAATCTAGGATCAATCAAGATTCACCCTAGTCAAACTTGTTCAAAATTTTCAAAAGTAAAAAAAAATGCATACACAGAAATGGGACCAATTTCAAATGTATCCCTAGACTTCATTAGTGGATGAAAACACAAAGTTTTTGAGTTTTTGTAATCTTTGTTAGCTTGTGTATCAATATCAAAAAGAAATTTCAAGTTTGGAGTCCATTTGCTGGGGTGAAATTGCTTTTGAAACTGCTTATTTGACAAGAAAAGTCCCCTGCATCCAGGTTTGGGACAATTTTCAATTGACCACAAGTGGGTCAATTCTGGGTCGATTGAGGAGATTTTTGTTGATTTAGAATCTATCCTAGGTAGTGTTTAGGATTTTGCCTTTAATTTTCATTTAAGTGCTTATTAGACTGCTTATTTTAGGCCTTATTTATTGCCTTTTTGGACTGCTGCTGCTGCTATTTGTTCTTGAGCAAGCTGAGCTTGTTTGATTCTCATTCTTGTTGGATCATGTTGTTGATCTTGTTGTTTATTTTGTTGTTAACTTAGTTGTGTTTGTGCTTATTCCCTTTTTGGCTTATTGGCTTATTTGGTTTTGGCTTTGGTGTGAAAAAAATAAATTCAAATCCTCTTTAAAACTCAAAATTTGGAAACTGTTGCATAATCAAAGCTTACACAAGCTTGATTTCAGTTCTCAGAAAAAGTTGTTTTACAAAAATTCATTGTTATTGTTGTTTGAGTTTGTTGGAAAAAAGAAAAAAAAAATATATATTTTCACCAAAAAGTCTGGGGTGGGAATCGAACCCCAGACCACTTGGCTCACTAGACACAAACACAACACACCTCAACCACACGAGCCCTTGGGAATTTTCTGTTATATGTTTGTAATTTAATTATTTTATATAGTCTTTGTAGCCTTTTGCTTATTAACTTAATATTCTGCTTATTTCTGCTTATTCAAAGTGCTTTTCCCAACTGTTTTATTTTTGTTAATTTTGTTTTAGTTAAATTTAATTACCAGAAAAAAAATTAGATTTATTTAAATAGTTTTAGTAATTATTTTGAATTATTTAGTGTTTAATAGTAATTAAATCATAATTAATAGAATTTTTATTAAATTTTTGAAATTCTTTTTTTCAAAATTTTCTTTTGTCATATAGAACCTAGGAAAAATAATTTGGTACCCGTAGAGTTAGTATTTCTTAGATTTTATTTTTAAGCTCGATTTTAGATTTCCCGATTCACGTTTTTAGTGTATTTGATTTACGTTTAATTTTTCTTTGTAAATTTATTTTCCATATCTTTAGTAGAATTTAAAAACACAAAAATCAAAAATCCAAAATCCAATCATCAAGCATTTTAATTCCTAACCGATAACAAAATCCTCGATTCACACCTCGTTGGGACACGACCCGGGTGATCACTTGCCCGGTATCACACACTTCACATTCACGGGTTTTACAAGTTGTTTTTTTCCTAAAGGATTGACTTATCATTTCCCACGTATCACGTGTGCACGATACTATATTTATATATATATATATACTACACACGGATCAATTATCGTATACCCCTTCCCTCCATACATACTCACATTCATCGACACTCGCTTCACTTTAATTTCTCTCTATATTTCCAATCAAAATTTAGGGAAAATTTTAGGGTTTCTATTTCTGATCATATTTTCGATTACATTCATTTACTCTTAAAATTTTAGGGTTTCTATTTTCGATCATATTTCCGATTACATTCATTTACTATTAAAATTTTAGGGTTTCTATACTCGAAAAGATGTATCAAGCTGGTAAGTTTATCTTTTACGCTTTAATTTTGTTTATTACTTTGTGCATGCGTATTTTTTAGAACGTAGACGAAGAATTAGGATTTATTTTTATAGATTTATGATTTTAATTTTTTTTATAATTTTTTTTTAGAATCTGGAAGCAATGTTGTGGAAATAGAAAGGAGATCCAAACGATTACAAGACCGACCAGCTTTAAAAGGTATAAAACCGTGATTTTGATTTGTTCATCAGTTATGTTTTTTTATAATTTTTTTCAGAATCTGGAAGCAATGTTTTTGGCATTGAAAGTATGTTCTCCAGTTTTTGATTCATCAGTTTTTGGCATTGTTTTGCTTGTAATTTTTAATTGTAAGTAGGTTCATCAGTTATTGCTTGTTATATTAGAATAAATTAGTAGATTGCGGATATATTAGAATAAGTTGATAATAATGTTTTGCGTTGAAAGTAATTTCATCAGTTAGCGTTGGTTATATTAGAATAAACTGTTGCGTTGTAAGTAGGTTCATCAGTTATTGCTTGTTATATTAGAATAAACTGTTTTGGTTCATCAATTAGTGTTGGTTGTGTTTCAAAGCTTTTAGGTTCATCAGTTAGTGTCAGTTAACGTCGGTTGTCTTTCAAACTGTTTTGGTTCATCAGTTAACGTCGGTTGTGTTTCAAAGCTTTTTGGTTCATCAGTTATAGGCGACTTAGTGCGTTGGTGTTTGATTCAGCTTATATGTCTGGCATTGTGGCTTATTTTGAAAATCTTCGGTTTATAAGTCACAAGCCGGCTATATAAGATGAAACAAACACCACCTTATATCAACTATTTTAAGTTTTTAGATGAAAAAAGTATTTATAGTTATTTTGGTTCATCAGTTATTTTGAATTGAAAGTAATTTCATCAGTTAGCGTCGGTTGTCTTTAAAATTGTTTTGGTTCATCAGTTAGCGTCGGTTGTGTTTCAAAGCTATTAGGTTCATCAGTTATTTCGCATTGAAAGTATGTTCATCTGTTATAGGCGACTTAGTGCGTTGGTGTTTATTTCACCTTATATGGCTGGCATTGTGGCTTATTTTGAAAATCTTCGGTTTATAAGTCACAAGCTGGCTATATAAGTTGAAACAAACACCACCTTATATCAGCTGTTTTAAGTTTTTAGATGAAAAAGTGTTTATAGTTATTTTGGTTCATCAATTATTGTCCTTATTATATGATTTTTTTTATCAGTTTATTTTTTACTTTATTTTTGTATAATATGATTTTAATTCTTTTTTTTTTTTTTTTTTAAATTATTTTCTTTAGAATCTGGAAGCAATATGGAAGTAGAAAGGAGATCCAAACGATTACATGATCGACCAGCTTTAAAAGGTATAAAACCGTGATTTTAATTTGTTCGTCAGTTATGTTTCAGTTTTTGGCAATGAAAGTATGTTCTTCAGTTTTTGATTCATCAGTTATTGTTTTGCTTATTATTTTTAATTGTAAGTAGGTTCATCAGTTATTGCTTGTTATATTAGAATAAATTAGTAGGTTGCGGATATATTAGAATAAGTTGATAATCATGTTTTGCGTTGAAAGTAATTTCATCAGTTAGCGTCAGTTAACTGATGTGTTTTGGATCATCAGTTAGCGTCAATTAACTGATGTGTTTTGGTTCATCAGTTGTGGATTTAGTAGGTTGTCTTTCAAAGTGTTTTGGTTCATCAGTTAGTGTCGGTTAACGTCGGTTGTCTTTCAAACTGTTTTGGTTCATTAGTTAGCGTCAGTTGTGTTTCAAAGCTTTAGGTTCATCAGTTATTTCGCATTGAAAGTATGTTCATCAGTTATAGGCGACTTAGTGCGTTGGTGTTTGTTTTAGCTTATAAGTCACAAGCCGGCTATATAAGATGAAACAAACACCACCTTATATCAGTTGTTTTAAGTTTATAGTTATTTTGCATTCAAAGTATGTTCATCAGTTGGTGTTTGTTTTATTGGATAGGTAAAGAGGCCAAAAAAGCAAAGAAACCGATCACTTTAAAAGCTTATTCTCCAATTGATAATGACTTTGTTGATGATGCATTTGGTCGTTCGTCAAAAGCTGGCAAACAGGTTATTCAAAATAAAAAAAAATAAAAAAAAAACTGCAATCGTTTCTACTTCCAAACCTTCTTGTTCAGCTAAACCTTCCAAACCTAATCTCTCTAAAGACCTTAAGCCTGGACTAAGTCTTCTCCAACCCAAACAAAAAAAAAATTCCAACGGTTAAAATAAAAAAATTTCCTGGTCCATTATATGAGACTGTTCAGAAAATTACCGAGGATCAAAAGCAAGCAGTTTCAAGTTTGGGTTTTGCATCGTTGTTGAAGTTTCAAATAAATATAATGCCAGGTCGTTTGGGGTATTGGTTTCTTACTAGGTTTGATGGTGAATCAGGAATCCTGAATGTATTTGGTGAAACTATACACATAACCCCTGAATTAGTTCACCAAACATTTGGGTTCCCAATGGGCACATTTGTAGTTGATGTGCGAGATATTTTGAAGGAAAGGTCAAATGAAACCTACAAAGAATGGAAAAACCAGTTCAAGCGTATTCCTAGATTGTATGCTGCCCAATTGATGAAAGTAATTAGGCATCAAATTAGGACAAATGATAGTGGAAAGCTCTTTAAGATGAACTTCCTAGTATTGTTTTGTACTATTTTGTCCCATGTGGTATCAACAGGGAATCTCAATCTAAGAGTCATCCCATCTCTTATCGATCTTGAGAAGGTAAGAGAAATGGATTGGTGTCAGTATGTGTTGGATTATCTAACGTCGGAAAGGTTAACATGGGTACTTGGAAAACGATTCTATGGACCAATCTTGCTACTGGAGGTAATTACTAAATTTTTTTAATCTTATTTTTATCTATTATGTTACCTAGGTTCATCAATTAGTTTATATGTGTTTATTTGTGTTACCATGGTTATGTTATCACAGGTTAGGAGTTATCATAGGTTCATCAGATATTATAGGTTCATCAGTTGGGTTCATCAGTTATGTTATGTTAGGCTCATCAGTTATCATATGTTCATTAGTTATCATATGTTCATTAGTTATCATAGGTTCATCAATTATTGTCCTGTGTTATTTTTATCTAGTATGGTACCATAGGTTCATCAATTATTTTTTTAATATAACTTTATCTTAAAAATGCAGGTGATATTTGCCAATTTACTTCTAAAAAATCCAAAAACCCCAGTGTTTGAATACTGGAAAACAGAAGCGATGCAAGAATTGGAAGAGATGATGTTTGGCAAAAGCAGAAAACCAAGGACTTGTAAAGCAGAAGAAATAGAGGACGAAGAGGAAGAATTGGAGGAAGAAGAAGAAGAAACGAAGGATGATGATGGAGAGAACATAGAGATAGAGAATGAGAAAGATGATGATGATGATGAAGAGATAGAGAATGAGAAATATGATGAGGAAGAAGAAGAGATAGAGAATGAGAAAGATGATGGTGATGAAAAGGAGATAGAGAATGATGATGATGAAGAAGAAGAGATAGAAAATGTTGTAGAACCCTCAACCAAACCAAAATGGACAAGAAGACATATTACCAACTTCTTAAAAGGAAATAAGAAGAATGATGAATGTAAGCATTTCTTAAAAATAATATTTATATGATGATCTATAAAAAAAATAAAAATAATTGGCATCTTTTTTTGTAGCAGTTGAAGAGCATGGTTTACAGATGATTGAAGGTATGATTTTATTAAATGTTCATCAGATGTATTGTATATCTTTTTGCTATTATGTTTTTGGTTCATCAGTTATTGTGTCTAAATTCAGAGGCTGATGGACAAAACCAAGAAATAGAGGTAGTGACAACAGAAGATCTGAATGTAGAGTCAGTGATCGGAGAAGATAAAGATAACATGCTGATAAAAAGTATGAGGACTCCAAAGAAGAAACATAATACAATAACTGTTAAAGGTATACATTTTACTATACGTTCATCAGTACTTTTGTATGTGGCATCTTAAAAAAAATGGCATCTTTTTTTCAGAAGATTGGCTGCCTATAGAAGGTACACAAAAATGATAATCTGATGAACCTTATAGTGGGAACCTGATAATGGAGTTTCAGGGCAGTGTTTTGCGTTTTGTAGCAGTTTGGTTGCTTTTGGGCAGTGTCTTGTGTATATATTGATTACGGAAAGTGTTCATCAGATGAACTTAAATAGTTGGTAGTGTCTCTAATAGAATCTATAGCTCGTAGATTGAACTTGTAATCATAACTAAGTTACTTAATTATTTAATGTAAAGTGAACATATGATTTTCATATGTTCATCAGTTATATTATATGTTCATCAGTAATATTATATAATTTTTTTAAACATTTACCTAAAAAAACTTGTATCTAAACGTAGCGATTGATGGACCAATCCAACAAACGCTGGTAGTGACGCCACAAGAAGCGGAGAATGAAGAAGCGAGGCAAAAAACTGATCAACAAGGTACGTATTGAAACATTCTTATTGATGAACCTGTTAAAACTTATAAAAACTTTCTGAAAAAGGTGGAAAACATGTAGGAAGCTGATGAACTCAAATAAGTACATTTTATTACTATCATTTATCCTATTAATTTGACTTGTTTTACTATATTATGTATGAGGATTGATACTTAATCATTTACTTTTGTAATTCTCAGGTAAAAACAAGCATTTGGTGAAACTTAGCGATTTTGGACTGATTATGGAGCAAAACATGCATAAAGTTAAGAGTCTACTGAAATGAAGAAGATCAAGACTAATCTGCTCCAGATGCGCCGCATCTCACTCATGACATGCGCCGCATCTCTATCAAGATATCACCAGATACGATCCAAGATACAAGAGGACATGCGCCGCATCTAATCATGGAGTTACGCCGCATCTTCTGGCGGTGTACGAATATTCCTGAATATTATAATCTTGGACCCCACGCGAAGTTAAGTACATGCGCCGCATCTACTTAGTAGATGCGCCGCATCTTCCCTCAGACAGAAACTATAAATACCCCGTAGACCAGACGAATTAAAGTGTGCCGAACAATATAACCTAAGACCGAACAGGAGAAACCAAGGACGAATTCAGTCAAGGAGGCAGCACAAGACACACCCAAATCAAAGATACAAGAGCTGTAAGAAGGTGCTGCATGTGTTTAATTCATTAAGTAGTTTTGTTTTATTGTGTTAGCAAACTTTAATTCATCAGGATTGGTGGCTTGTGTAATGTGACAACGAAAGATTGCACTCCCTTTAATACTTGCTTTCCCATCAATTAAAGTTTATATGTTGATGTCTTTGGTTACTACTTATTAGTGCATTGATAACCTCTGTGTTTATTAGTGGCTTGCGGGCATTTGACTGCGGGACATAATGTGGCTCCCACGGTTATTACTAAATTGATCACTTAGGAATAACTTTTAGACATAAGTAATCATTAAGGGTTTACTCGCCGATAAGAATAGGACCAACGAGAAAGGGTTAATTACATACACTTCATATAAAGCTATCAATAAAACAAGTGACAATCTACTTAATCATAAGGACAGCCCTCTTATTGTCTCAAGTATCTATCTGTGTACGTGTGTGCTACTTGCTGATTCGTGCCTATTGGTTTATTTTATAATTTAATTGCAAACAAACCGTGCCAGTCTCTCAGGCTGAAACCCCCTTGCGTTAGGATATTAAAATACTGATTAGAATAACTAGATAATACGTTCCACTCTTAGTGATCGACACTCTACTTACCATTATATTCATACTGACCGGGTACACTGCTCGTTAAGTGTGTGTGTTATTGATAAGTCGGCTAAATATAAATTTAAAACTTGAGTAGGCATTAAAACTGCTAAACCGCAACGACACATCACGCGCATCAGAAGCAAACGGAAAAGGAAAAGGAATTCAAAATCTCCGAACAAACTCCATTCGATGAACCAGTTCAAAAGCCAAGTCGTATACAAAAGAAAAAGAAAATCAAAATCTCCTAATGTTATTGAACCTGTTCAGAGGGAAGAGCCTGACACTGTAGAAGAAGATGACATTGATGAGCAAGTAGCTGATTATGTTCATACCCATATAGATGATATTAAGGAGAATCAATGGGTAGATGCACAGCCGATCGGTAATAATCTTTTATGTGATATTTGAATTTCTTATGTTCATCAATTTATTGTTGAGATATATTTTAAAATTTAATTAAACAATTTAACAGATGGTCCTATTCCAATGACCGGAAATGATGAAAACACTGAAATGGATTATCCAATGATTGGAACTGACGAAACAGCTGATATGCATAAGAATGAATTATTTATTAAACTATGATTATATTAGGTTCATCAATTAGCCGTTGATATATGTTTTAAAATTTAATTCAACGATTTAACAGATGATGATATTCCAATGACCGAAACTGATCAAACATCTGAAAATGGAAATGATGAACAAAAGAGCTCGTCATCTGCTAGTATTAAGCTCACCCAACAGTTATCATCAATGATATTAGAATTTCAAGGGGTGTATTCCCAATTCAAATCAGCGGAGGTAAAAATCTTTAAACTTACTAAAAGCAATAATAACTTTAAATAGATAAACAGATAAACAAATCACATTTTTCCTGTTTAGATTGTCTGAGAAGGCTTAATTTCTGATTTATCACTTGACCATCTTCGAGCCTAATAATATTTGAACCTGAGATATGTCTTATGGAGTTTTTCATTATAATATAACTGATGAACCATTATAATATAACTGATGAACCATTATAATATTTAGATCTTATTTGATTATATTAATGACAGGAATTCAATCACTCACTGAGGAACATGTCAACCATATTTCAAGAACTGAAAATTGATATTGATGACATGCTAAGGGCTGGATTGGAAAAATACCCCCGAAATGAATCATTGTTGGAAGTCCGAGACTGGATGAACATGTTGGTAAACAGGACGACGTTTGAGAGCTCACAGAGTGAAGATGAGATCTTAATGCTGATGTTAAGGATGGCTCCGAGGCTAAGGAAGCATGTAAAGAAATAGATGAACCTCAACCGGACATGCCAACAGATAAAACGTTAACTCAAATGTTCATGGATCCAGACTTTGTGAAAGAAATTGAAATGATTGAATGTCAAAAGCAGGTAATAAAATCAAAAACCATTTTGTACCTAATTGATGAACTTATAATTGATTTGTATTATGAAAACACTTAATACAAAGGTAACTGATGAACCTTTACTTGAAAACAGATGCAAAGGCCAGAATTCCCAATATTCAATATGGAGGAATTTCAGGCTATGGTTTTGTATCAAGAGAAGAAAAACCCCGAGCAGATCTTGGATGACTTGCTCAAAAACACACCTTTCTTGCACACATCGTTAGAATTGTTGAGTGAGGAAATTGACGACAATGTTTGGAGAAAAATTGAAGAGGACGCTTCAGAAATGAAAATTCAAGAGGACTCTTCCCCACAAGATACGCCACAGATGATCACACCCATATCATTTGTACCCCCATCACCCGAAGAAAAATTAAGAATGAATGAAACAGTAGATGAAAATTTTTCCACGCCACTAAATTCTTTCAACACAATCGCTCAAAAGCTCAAAATGCCTGAAATGGCGAAGAAAATTAAAGAAGGTGAAGAAGGCTTGGAAAATATAAACGAAAAGAGAAAAGTTAAGCCTACTGAATCTCTAAAATCTCTGTATTTACAGAGAGTAGTTGTGATGAAGAACAAAGTACAAGAGATGGAAAAAAAGGTTGCTGATACAATTTTCTCTACAAGAGGAGATCTCGAGTAAGTAATATGTATTAGGTTCATCAATTTAAAAATCATATTTATTAATCAGTAGTATTTTTTTTTCTAAAATATTATCTTAAAATGAAATTGCAGTGATGTGCTATTTCATACGTACTTTGTTGACGGTCAAAGAGTCCACTTTGAGAGCTTCAAAGAAGGTAATGAAATCAGTTCAGGAGTGATTGATATGTGGGCGTATATTCTTAACATAAGTACAGGATCATTGAGGAAGCTATATTGCCATACATCAGTTATTGTAAGTTACAAAAACTTTATCAATTATGATTCAATAGTTGAAATCAGTTTACATATGCTTTGACTAATATTGATGAACCACAGACACCAGAAATGGAGAATATAGCTATAAACTCGAAGGCTCTCAAATCAAAGTTTGAGGAGAACATGAACAGTCTTTTGTTTTTGTCTAATGCTTATCAAACTATCAGAGATATTGACCTAGTAAGCACTTCTACTTTACTAGTTTGTATGAGATAAAAAACTGATGAATTTATAGATAACTGATGAACTTACAAATGTTTTTCCCGATGATGCTCGCTGATGAACAATACTATGTTGTCTGTTTCAACTTGAAAGAACCTTAAATCCATATTCTTGACAACATGGATCACGATCAATCAATCAGAGATAGATATCAGAAAAAACTGGTTTATTTGGTAAGTATTTTATGTATATTAAATGTATGCTCATCAATATAGTTAAATTGAAGCTCATTGTTTATTTATTTGTTATTACAGAGATATCTCTTTTTAAAGTTCTTGAAAGAAAATGGGTATCCACATGTTGAAGCACTGAACAAATACAAAGTTTCTTATGGGAAAATGTCATGGCAAACCAAAAACAATTACATTGATTGTGGTATTTTCACTATGAGGCACATGGAAACGTATTTGGGTAACAAGTTCTTTGATACTGGGTTTGAAAGAGAAGGAAAAGAACAAAACAAACAGATCGAAGACTTGAGAAAGAAGTACCTAACAAAGATTTTGTTGTCCGACTGCAATTTGAACAGAAAAGTAGTGGAGATGGAGGTTCAAGAGTATCAAAGTTTAAGTCTGAAGGAAAAGAGAATGCTTCAAAATATGTCAGCAAAGAATATTGCAGAATGTGCCACTGAGTATTTCGAAAACGAAGCTAGTGCTCTTCTTCGAAAGAAGTGAAAACAATCTGATCTAATAGTTTGTTATGGTTAAATAGTTTGCAGTAGTAATATGATCTAATTGATGAATGTTTGGAATATTTACTTGCTTGGTATGGTTAAATAGTTTGCAGTAGTAACGGTTTTTGATGGTTGGAACGGGCAAGTGATTTTTGATTTCCAGAACAATCTGATGTAATTTACGGTTAAATAGTTTGCAGTAGTAATCTGATCTAATTGATGAATATGAATTTTTTTGTATGAATTTTATTTTTTTTTGTTCATCAGTTGATGAACATATTATATATCTGTTGTGCTTATCTTAGCTGTTATGTTATGTCAGGTTCATCACTTAGTGCTTATCTTAGCTATGATTTCAATTTATGCTCTTTTTGTTTTAGTTGATGAACATATTAACTATCTGTCATGTTTTTTGGTTCATCAGTTATTGTGTTGTGTTATGTGTTTTTGGTTCATCAGTTATTGTGCTGTGTTATTTTTTTTGTTCATCAATTATTATCCTGGTGTTATGTGTTTTTGGTTCATCAATTATTGTCCTGTATTATGTGTTTTTGGTTCATCAATTATTGTCATGTGTTATGTGTTTTTTATTAAGTGAGGAATTTTGGGATTATATCTAAAAATTAAAATCATAAACTAAAAAGCATCTAAAAAGCATAAAAAATGAATAAGCAAAGCATAAATAATCAAAAACGCAATTAAAACTAAAAAAACGAGCTCTTACGGGCCTAAAAACGGGCTAAGAAAACCTAAAACTCAAAAATCTACTCTAGATGTGCAAATTTGGTTCCTAAAAGTCCTAAATGATAAAAAAGAATTTTAGAAAAAGATTTATATTTTTTTGTTTTTTATTTTATTTTTTATGGATTAAAAACACTTTTAGATTAAAAATAATATAAAAAATACTAAATTAATGTGAAAAATTATGAAAATTTCCAGAAAACTTCTAAAAGTTATGAAGAATCTATGAAAAATAAAAGTAAGTTAACAGCTTATTTGGATCGGCAGTTAAAAAGCGATAAAGAAAAATAAGCTAAAAGGGCTGAACTATGTTAAATATAAAACTAATCAAACTCTAACAGGAAAGTCCCAAGGGCGCAGTGGTATGGGGTGTGTGTGTTAAGGTTGAGACTGGTAGAGGTCTAGGGTTCGAGCCTAGGCTCACACTGGGCTTCCCAGTTTCCCTTTTTATTTTATTTTTGAAAATTTTCTTTTGGAACTTAATTATAAGCTGAAAATAAAAGACTTTTGTGAAAGCAAACTTTTTAAAACTTAAAGAATAAGCCAGAAAAAGCACTTAAATAGCAGACTGCTTATAAGAACAAAAGAAGCTAAGGCTTAACTGATTATGAACACACAAGCTTCTAAAAGCTTGTGTGTTAACTGAAATAAGCTACCTAATACTAAAAGCAAACCTAAAAAGAAAATGTAAGCTAAATAAGCAAATAAGGCTAACTGAACAAACAAACAGCCTGACTAGGCAACTATGAGCTTATAAAAAAGCACTTAAGCAATAAGCTATTATACTAAAAACTGAAAACAGATAAAGATCATCAACCAATAAGCTTA
Source organism: Artemisia tridentata subsp. tridentata (assembly GCA_021014915.2). Taxonomy (NCBI): domain Eukaryota; kingdom Viridiplantae; phylum Streptophyta; class Magnoliopsida; order Asterales; family Asteraceae; genus Artemisia; species Artemisia tridentata. Next base: position 80,994,302 of record CP139503.1, on the reverse strand, counting down.
TAAAATGAATTTCAGATCATATAGAGCTTATCTAGAGCTTATTAATCAGCTTATAAAGAAGGCAGTTCAGACAAAATGAGTACTGATAAGGTAGTAGAAATAAACTGATGAACCTGCAAAAAGAACTTTTAGAAATAAACTGATGAACAAAAACAATTATCTCAATTCAAAGTTACTTTGATCATTATCAAAAAAAAAAAAAAAAAAAAAAAAAGAAAAAAAAAGAAGCATTCTTATCAAACAAACTTCAAATTTATTATCAAACAGAAAACTAAGTAACTACACAAGCATTCTTCTCAGACAACTTCGCCTTCTTAGCGGTCAATCTCGCCTTCTGCTTGCTCTTCTTTATAGCAGCCTTATCACTAGCCTTCTTAGCATCAATTTGAGCTCTGATAGCATTGCACTTCGCCTGATTATGATCCTTCATGCTGCATTTGCAGAATCTACAGTTCTTCCTACGCTTCCCACTTGGATTAAGTGAACGCTCAACACTGCTCTTTATCCTTTTTCGCTAACCATTAGCACTAACCTGTTTTGGACAAAAAAACAAGACAATAACAATTCGATGATCAAAAAGATGCTGAACAACAACTGATGAACCCAACTGATGAAACTATAATAACTGATGAACATATGATAACTGATGAACCTATGATAACTGATGAGCCTAAGATAACACAGGACAATAATTGATGAACCTATGGTACCATAATAGATAAAAATAAGACAATAGAATTTAATTAGTTCATCAACTAACAAGAATATAACTAAAGTGCATAAATTGATTAAAATCTGATAAAAAAATAAATAAAAAAATAAAAGAATTAGATGATAAAAAAGATGCTGAACAACAACTGATGAACCTATAATAATTGATGAACATATGATAACTGATGAACCTATGATAACTGATGAGCCTAACATAACACAACTGATGAACCCAACTGATGAACCTATAATATCTGATGAACCTATGATAACTCCTAACCTGTGATAACATAACCTATGGTAACACAAAATAAACACATATAGACTAACTGATGAACCTAAGGTAACATAATAGATAAAAATAAGACAATATGAATATAACTAAAGTGCATAAATTAATTAAAAATCTGGAAGAAAAAAAAACAAATAAAGAAAAATGCAATAACTGATGAAACTCATATAAGATGATCATCAACTAACCTAGATAAATAAAAATGCAGTAACTGATGAACCTCAGATAAGATGATCAGTACTAACCTGCTTTGGAACATTTACAATGGTCTCTTCCGGTTGCGAGACACCAAGAATAGAAGCAAGCCTATCTCGTTTATTAGTCTTTTTAGGTATAGGAACATCAGCATCTGCCTTCGCCATTAACTGAACCTGATGATCTCTAAACTTTTGCAGTAGCTCGGGATCATTTGCATAACGATTCACACAATACTCAACTGATCTGAATATCTCACGCAAGATCATATCAGGACTGTCACCAGTGGCTTGAATGACTGATGTAGGTGGTAATGAATCTTTTGACCAACGCCTAAGCACGTGTTTCTTTTGAAACTTTTTAACCTTTGACAACCGAAGAACATAAAAGATATGACGACATAACAGTCCATATGACTCAAAACGTTTGCACGTACACTGATAAAATTCTTCAGCTGGTTTACACAAGACCTGAAAAAAAGGAAGTATTACATACAGTGGCTGAGTACAAAAAACTGATGAACTAAAATAATGAAAAAACTGATTACAAAAAACTGATGAACAAAAACTAATTACATAAAAAAGATGTTACCTCATAAAAAACTTCATTTACATCGCCTTCAACTTGACGATGTCGCCTACTAATCTGCTCGTCCTCACCAGTATCTTGTATAACATATGTTTTGCCAGAATCAACATCCGAAACACTAACCGACATACATGAAATCACAGAAGCATAAATCTCAGTTTGAACATCAAAGAAAATGGACCGAGTGTATAATTCTGAGGCCTCCTTTTCTATCTCAAGTTCGGTGTGCATATCTGGAATAGTATACCGACTATCATGATCATTTTTACGTTGAGAAAATCTTTGGCAACCCACCACACTATCAAAATGATTATAGAACTCCCATAAAGTCAAATCAATACTAGTCAAACGACCGTAGGCATTGTATTCACTCTCTGAAATTGAAGAAGTACGCATCAAACCCGACATCAACCCATCCCTATAATAGGCTGGAATCCATTTATGCCTCAAATTATACATATCTGAAAGCCATTTGTGACTCTTCAAATCGAAATCAACTAACAAACGCTCCCACAAATCCTCAAACTCTTCAGGCTCTATTCTATCAGTCTAAAAAATATCCGATATTCTTCTTTTAAAAGTACGATCCCTAGCTAAGACGGGACCAACCTACAAAATCAAGATCAATTTTAATGTAGAACAGAACTCATTGATGAACACTATTTTATAAAAGCAACTGATAAAGAAAAAATTTGATGGACAAAAGCAAACTGATGAAGAGAATTAACTAATAAACAAAAATAATTAGAAAAAAAAAGTTGATGAACATACCTTTGAAGTCAACTTCTGCATGATATGCCACATGCATAATTTGTGACGAGATAATGGGAAAACTGTCTCTATTGCAACTTTCATTGATCCATCTTGATCAGTCACAATAACCTTTGGTGCTCGAACAAACGCTCTTTGAAAATATTGAAGCAACCAAATGTAAGATTCTTTCGTTTCTGATGACAGCAAGGCAACTCCAAATGTAACACAATGATTATGATTGTCAATCCCAGTGAATGGTACAAAAACCATTTTGTACCTATCAAAAATAAATGATAAACATTATTATATAACCGATGAACCATTATAACATAACTGATGAACCATTTACATTATTATATAACCGATGAACCATTTACATTAAGTACATCATTTCAATCACATCGGCTTATAACAATCAAATAAAGAAGGTTTAAAATTTTGTTTAAATGTTTCTAGCTTCAAATGTTTCCCCAAAAATGGTCGTTGGTGAGTGTTTGCGTAGGTTTTGATTCTCATCGACCAGCTCAAACACACAAACTGCCAGAACAAGATGATGGGCAACGTGAATTAACTTTTATACCGATGAACATCATCTTGTTGCGGCAAAGTTTATGTGTTTGAGCTGATCAATGAGTTTCAAAAGCTACTCACAGTCACCCAACGACCATTCCGGGGAAACAATTCAAGCTAGAAACATGACCTATTTACATTCATTTTATCAGTATTTAAAGATAAGAAAAGAGATAAAGAGATAAGATATGTGGGGTAGAGGAAAAAGATAAGATAGGTGGTGTAGAGATAAGAAAGGTGGATTTTCAGATAAGATAAAGAGATAAGATAAAGTGACCTGTCACAGTTACATACAGTAACATAACCTGTCAGTCACATACAGTTGATGAACCATTTATATTAACTGATGAACCATTTAAATTAACTGATGAACTAATTACTGATGAACTTATAAAAAATGAACTTATTACTGATGAACTTATAAAAAATGAACTTATTACTGATGAACTTATAAAAAATGAACTTACTTATTCATTCTGAATGTCGCATCAAATGACATAACATCGCCAAACGCATAATAGTTCCTTTTCGCATATTCATCAGCCCAAAAAAGGTTTGTCAACACGTTATTCTCACCAGTTTGATACTCAAATGAAAAATTAGGAAGATAATCCTTCTTGTTCATCAACATCTCAACTAAAATCTGAGCATCATTCTTACCAATGAAATCAAACACATCTCTCATATAATTTTTACAATCAACCGAACTTGCCCCAATAAAATCATAGTCCCCATAAATCTGCCTAAGTAAACTGAAACCCTTCACTAGACAAAGATTCACTTGCGATGCTTGATATAGAAAAAGTTGATGTGTGTAAGAAACATCATGAGAAGAAACCAAAAAAATGCTATCTTCCTGACTAACTAGGCTATGATTATGAGCCTCAACAAATTCGTAACACCAATATCCTTTTCCTTCAATATACTTAACGCGTAAAACAGCCTTACAATCAATACGCTTAGACGGATGTTTCCTATTATTAGGCTTTGCTTTAACTTTTAGGGCAGGATTTGTACCTTCTTTACTACAAACAAAATACTTCAAATCCAGATTTTTGTCCTTATTCTTCTTAGATATATACTGTTGACCTAAACGAACCTCAAAACCCGCTTTTATTGCATAAGCTTTGTAATACTCATAAGCCTGCTCCAGAGAATGATACATCATACCATAAGCCGGCTTCTCACCAGCAGGAATATCAGGAATCCATAACTTCTCACCCATCTCCTCAGAAACAATATCAACAGAATATGGAACAGATTCATAATCATTGTCTGTAATATATATATATATATATATATATATATATATATATATATATATATATATATATAATATAAATACATATATATATATATATATATATATATATATATATATATATATATATATATATATATATACATATATATATATATATACATAATATTTATATACATACATATATATATATATATATATATATATATTATATATAATAATATATATATATATATATATATATATCATTTAATTTATTGATGAACAATAATTGATGAACCAAAAACACATGACACAGGACATACAAGTAGCAGTTGAAACTTATACTACTAACACATGACAATAATTGATGAACCAAAAACACATAACACATGACAAATAATTGATGAACCAAATGCTTACAGCACTAATATAGTAGCATTAAATTTATTGATGAACCTAAAACACATAACATAGAACAATAATTGATGTACCAAAAACACATAACACATGACAATAATTGATGAACCAAAAACACATAACACCAGGACAATAATTGATGAACTTAAAACACATAACACATGACAATAATTGATGAACCAAAAATACATAACTCCAAGACTATAATTCATGAACCAAAAAACACATAACACAGCACAATAACTGATGAACCAAAAAACATATAACACAGCACAATGACTGATGAACCAAAAAACATAATAGCAAAAATAAAACACAAAGAAAAGTCATAAAAAAACAGATAGTTAATATGTTCATCAACTAAAACAAAAACAACATAAATTGAAATCATAGCTAAGATAAACACTAAGTGATGAACCTGACATAGCATAACAGCTAAGATAAGCACAACAGATATATAATATGTTCATCAACAAAAAAATAAGCAGATAACAAAAAAAATAAGCAGATAACAAAAAAATGCACTAACTGACTGATGAATGTATAACAAAAAATAAACTTACCTTGATTAAACACATGAGTATCAGTTTCAGCCATTAGAAATCGATTTGACGTTGAAAATCCCCAAATTTGAACGGTTAAAAACCCTAATTCTCTTCCAAATAACCGATTGAACGGTTCAAACCCTAATTCTCTTCCAATTGATCGATTGAATGCTTAGAAACCCTAATTCTGTTACAAATAACCGATTGAACGGTTAAAACCCTAATTCTCTTCCAATTGACCGATTGAATGATTATAAACCCTAATTCTCTTCCAATTAACTGATTCAACGGTTAAAAACCCTAAATTTTTTCCGATTGAACGATCGTACAATTAAAAACCCTAATTCTCTTTCGATATGAACAATTAAAACGATTTGAAGAGCAATTAATGATTCAAATAAAAGAATATGAATTGAGAGCAAAAAAACCCCAAAATTTCAAAATATGAACAAATGAAAGAATGAAAAAAATGTGAAATTGAATGAATGAATGAATTGAATGGAGATCATTGTGTAAATTTCGATTATATATAGACGGAAAAAGGATTGTTGAATGGAAATAGAAAGCGGTATGAGAAAAAGAAAGATGGAAAGAGGAAACAGGAGAAAGATGGAAATAGGAGAGAATGAAATTACGTATATGTCCTTGGGGGAAAAAAGAGGGGGGACATGTGTCAACACCACAATACTTTTTAGACTTTTTAATTTTGTCCTCCTTTTCAAAAGATCCAATACCTATTCGCCTAAGTTACAAAACTTTTTTTTTGTGCAAATGAGGTATTGGACTATACGGGTTTGACATTCAGGTTACCAAACTTGTAAAAACATGACATTTACGTTACTTAACTTTCCTAAAAATATACGTTCAGGTTACTCGGATTACACTGAAAAATATAGAGGTGTATACTTCCCCAAAGTTCAGTAACCTAAGTGAACAAAATGAAAGTTTGGTAACTTAGGCGAATAAAGTTAGAAAGTTGGGTAACCTATCTATCTAAAAACCCTTTTAAGATTTAACTGTAAAATCAATGTTTTTTGTATTTAGAACTATCTCGGTTGAAACCGTGAGTTACAAATCAGTTTTAAAACTCTTTGTCTGTAGTTTTATAAAGATTTCACTCCATTTACTATATGCCCGCTCTGATACCAATTGTAAACTAACAAATATCAAGAATCAAACACACAATATCTAGTGAGAGGTTTTAGAGAGAGAAATTAAAAGACAGAAAAATGGGATTAAATTGTAAAAGAGAACCAATATACAATGAGAAATCCACCCCCTCATGTTATCATGAGGGGGTATTTATACTATTTATTACATTGGTTTGACTAAGTTCACTAACTAAATATAAAAGACTAAGCGACCCCTGAACACGTGAATTTTGTCATCACTTCAAATGCTAACATTAACAAATTACTTTGTAGATGACATATTTCACAAGATATGCTTAAGTACTGCAGAGGAATATTTCAAATGTAAAGTATGTGGAATTACGTTAAATGAACATAGGTTTTTATGATTAAAGCTCCAGCAACAACAATATTCATGGAATATTATGCACACCTAATGGATTTATTGGTCGGGTTTCCAAGTACTTGTTTAATCTTTATATTATTGTTTCATTTTTGTAGAATTGTAGAGGGGGGAGGGGGGTGAATACGGTCTCTTTGGCTTTTTAGGTGTTTAAAAACTTTAAGCCTCAAGAGCACCAAGTGGTTTATACAACAACAACCACTAACACAATCACAACCAAAGTATATAAAGCAAGTAAATGACACCACGATATATACTGGTTCGGGATGGGGGGTTTATACCATCCGTACGACCAATTGCGATTCCACGACACTATACTATTCACTAAGTATAATCCTTTCGGTGGACTACAAACCGTTACAACTTTACTCCACCGATATGCACAAAGATCGGTGCTCACTAAGAAGATCTACTCCCCAACGGTATTCCGCCCTCGGAAACCACCCTTAAGGACTCGTGATTCGACTTAACCATAAAGACCACAAAGACTACTAAGACTTCCCACCGGAAGTTTCAAACCTCAACTAGATCCCCAATGATCTAGGCTTGGTCACCTAGTCACAAGACTTCCCTTACAACCAAATCGAATGAATAAATGTTTGATTGTTTAATCAAGCCCTAACCTAACCTAGAAAGGGTATAGATAAGAAGACCCTCGACACAATCACAAGAGTGTATTAGGTTCTTGTGATTCTTCTCTTGCAAGGATATGTGTTTCTTCAAAGATGTTATGTGAAAGATTAGGAACACAAGATAAAATTAGAGGATTGAGAGAAAATAAATTGGAGAGAAAGAATAATAGCAAGGGGTAAGAGCCAATGTGGGGTATTAATGGGCCAAGACCCAAAGTGAGAAAAGTACCTCAGATTCTGGCGTGCTGCTGGCGTGTCGGAGCGCCAGCAACGCGCCAGGATGTCTGGACTTTTCTCATTTGGGTTTTGGTCTTTCAAATACTCAACCTTGCTAAACCCCCAATTGTACTTCTATAACAACCGCGAATTTTCTAGGTCCTTACTCAACCTTAAGCTCGAAATGATCTGTTTATTTAGTTTATATGTTCACTTTTATGTGTGTTTGTGAGCTAGACCACACAACACAAGTCGGCACAAATAAATCTAGTAATACGAAAAACATTGGGTTTTACTGGATAACACGAACCTAGACGTATTTATAGTCAATCTTATTGGAAAAATAGTTTTAAGATTAATGGCATAAATTAAAAATACTCGGGAAAATGTTTCGGCACCCAAATTGGTCTCGATAGCGTTTTACTAAAAGAATGACAAAATAACACTTCCTACCCCTTGCCTTAAGTTTCAGTTTTAGTCCTTGGGGGACATTAGGGTTTCACAAAGGGTCCTAAGGGCTATATAAGCTCACTAATACCCATTTTAGGGTTTGTATTTCCCCTCTTGCACTCATTAGCCGCCCACTCCCTCTTTCCTATATCCGGTCAAGATTCCAGCCACCACCGAGTGTCACCACCGCCCACTTCCACATCACACCGCCACCACCAACATCAACCTTATGACCCCCTCGTCACATCTAACCACCACAGGCGCAGAGAATCTCCACCACCACCGCGTCGTCACCACCACCGCCACGTTTGACACCTCGCCACCATCAAGAAAGTTTAGATCCGAGTCATTGAAGGTAGGTTAATTCGATTCACACCTTTGTGTGACTCGGTATGAGTCAACTCGTACATAACGAGTTGACCATTATGGTTTTGATTCGATTTGGGTAATAAATTCGTGGGTTAACACATTTTAATAACTAAAAACCAGTTTGGTATCACCTTGGTTTGGTTTTGTGGTCGCGTCGTGGTCAAGCCGTGAGCTTAAGCTCACGGGCGAGGCTTGTTGGGTCATTGTTGAGTCGAGTTTAGTGGTTGTCGATTCGTGGTTATGCGTAGTGGAGTTTTTGGTCTAGTGGATTAATCTTTATTTTTGTTTTGATATTGTTATTGTCGTGGCCGAGTGTAGATATTAGGATTTGGTTATTGTGATTTGTGTTGAAGTTGTGGTTTTTGTGGATTGTAGCCGAGAAGGACCTAGGGTCCATTTGGTTATCGGATTCGCCACGGTTTAGAGCCGTGGTGATGACGATGGGATATTTTTACTGTTGTTGATATGGGGTTTTGAACATTGGATTTGGTTTGTTGGATTTGGTTTATTCGTTATCGAGCCGTAGGTTTAGGGCCGATAACCATATTGTTGGACATGGGATTATTTATTTGTGAAATTATCATTATACTTGTGATGTTTGAGCTAAGTCGATCGTCGCCGAGACTCCGTAGTCTCGTTGTCGCCTCGACAAGCCAAAAATGCATATTGGATTTTATTTTGGAATTGAGATATGTGAGGTTGACTTATTGACCCGAGTATAGCATAGACTTGGAATGGTGACTCGAAATATGAGATAACTCGTTATATAATTAATTTGGAAACTTAAATGATAAAAGTAAAAGACGAGAAATGTTATTAATAAATAATGACTTTAAAATATTAAATAACGATTAATTTTTTACTTAATATTTTGGAGTTAATTGGGAAATATTAAATGACATATAATATGTCATTTAAGCCTTTTAATAAAATAAAATGGTTAACCAAAACAACCAAAACAAAAATAGAATATATACGAGTTATTTAATATTTCGAGAGCACGCTTATCGAGGAACACCAAGTATAAAAATATTGAGGTTATATTGAATTAATGTCGACTTATCCTTTTGACTTACCTTTTTATCACTTGGTTCTTGTTCGGTTGTTGTGAGTTTTAGTAGTAGAGTTTGTTTGGGATATTGCAACAACTTGGCGTATTCGTTATTGGGATATTGTTTCGTGAGTCATGTTCGTTTTGGTCATTTGTTTTGGCGTGTGTACACTTGAGTCAACGTTATGTCACCACTTCACCCACGATGATACCAAACACTAGTAAATGGATTTAACGAAGATATTTTGGAATCGAAAGTGGAATATACTTGGGAATAGTTAACTTTTGGAAACCGTTATACTTTTTGATATATGTTAAGATAAGTTTATTATTAATAGGTTGTGCCGAGTCCATTGCGTTGTGATACTAGTTGCTGTTGTGCCATACTACTCGTGTTTGTGCTGTATTGTGCTTTGATTTTGAGGTGAGTTCTCGTAGCCCCACTTTTTAATATGTTTTACGTTGGGGTGGAAATAGTACTCAATGCTTTTCAAATGCTTTTATGCTGTGATATACTGTTCACTTGGTTTTTGGACAATTATGTGCGTTGATTGCGATTATGTGCTATGTGATATACTTTTACTTTATGTGAGCAAGCATGCGCTACTGTTTAACTCTGTCTGGAGCCGAAGCATATGATAGTACTATCCGGGGTAGCTCCCCGCAGTTATTTATTTGTGTGTGACAATCATGGTAGGTTCAGTTAGCGCAACCTAAACTACTATTTTTATTACATGCTATAGTTGTATATCTCACTCACTATTGTCCTACTTTATATGATTTACAGCTTCGTGGTTTACTTTCAAACCTACGATCTCACCAACTTTATGTTGACATTTTCGAGTATCCATTTTCAGGTGTTAAGAATGAAGTTGCACTAGAAGGTTGAGTATTGGCCTGGCTTAGCAAGACTTAAGATGAGACCCTCCCGGGCTATATCTCGTGGAGTTGCATTTTGATATTTCCTAGTGATACTGTTTGATTTTGAGACTTATGTTCATCTTTTGGATCTATGTCCTTATCCCGGTTGTGGGAGTTTTGCGATTATTATATATGTTCTATGTTATGTATTTAGTATTTCTCTATTATGACACCATGTGTTCTTGGCTATGAAGTCATACCCCGTAAATACCATTTCGCTGCGCCATTTTTGGGGTGTGACAACTTTGCACATTTAGAGCTTTACATTATTCATCCTCAAGGTCTACCAACTTGAATAGCCATTTTGTAAAAATGTTTTGTGAAGTGTTTTAGTAAAACCAATTATCAAAGAGAGAAGGATACAAGGGATAATTGGATAAGGGTAGTTTGGGTATTCCTCACATGGCATAGAAAAGAGAGAAAGAATATGCCATGGTATATTCCTTTGCTTGGAAAGGAAGTGTGTATGTTGGATGAGATAGAGAGAGGGAAGATTTGAATTTAAAATTTAAATGTGTGAGAAGGAAGTGAGAGAGTGAGGTTGGGTGAGAAGAGAACCATGGTTGAGTTGGATGAGTAAGCATAGTTGAGTTAAGAAGGGAATATTCCAAGGATATGCTAAACTTGGAGAGGAGGGTGGGATGAAGGGTTGAGATGAGTTTGAGTGAGTTGGAATGATGTAATGGAAGGGAGCCTAATGATGCGTGGTTTTGTAACCTTACAACAGGTTTTACCTCTCGAGGGATCTCAAGAGGCTTACAACCCCACCAGGCAGTGTACCTGACCGATGTAGTATAGTGTAGTGGTAAGTACGGGGGATTGATCGTTCTCCACAGGGAATAGTGTTCGTTAGGTATGAAAGGCTACTCTAATTAGGTCTAAGGATTGAGGAAGATTCTTTTTATGTTTTTATAATTTTTATGAAAGCAAGTAAAATCTCGGTTTTGAAGGAGTGGGCGGAATTAGTTGCTAGTCAACTAACCCAAATTACTACAAATGCAAATAAAATAAAATAACAAAAATGAAAAGTGGTGAGAAACTTATGTGTAGAGAAATGTGTTTACTTAGATTTCCTTACTCCCTAACTATCTTTTACCGGTTAATTAGTGTGTATTAGTTGCGTGGATGACGGGTGTATTCCTTAATACCATTCGTGGGGTGGCGTACTTACTTCCCCAAACTCTACAAGCTCCTACTTCACTCCTATGTCGAGCCGGCTAGGAAGCTCCTAACATGGGATCACTAGAATTCGCTTGTGCATTAAATACAACCATAAAAACCTTTAGTACGCGTTTGGTTCATGTTTCTTAAGACGTTCAAGCAAGTTACCGAATAGGAAGTTAGCCAGTTTTCTTAAGCCTAACATAGATAAACAATCATCCAATACAACTAACAACACACTAACAACCAATAATCAATAGCTAGGTTTCATTAGATCTAAGCAAACACAAGATAAAATTAGCCTAACATGTTAAACAAAAGACAAGCATAAGATAGAATCAAACAACACATAGACATATTGAATGATTAATTGATAACTTATCTTTCAATGAAACATGGAAGATCTCAAGGCTAAAAGCCCTGAAAAAGTAGCTAAAATCGTCTTAGGGTTTTATCCCAAAATTCCACACACTAAGCTCTCCCCTTAATGACAAAAAATTAGAAAACTATATATAGACTTTTGCATCTGACGGCGTCACCTTATGGATTGTGACGCCGTCACCTCGCCGCTTTTAGGGTTCTCGGATGACCATCTTGACGCCGTCCCTCTTTAATTCTCCAAAATCCGTTCTGGCCTATCAAGGCTTGACGCCCTCACCTCTTGAACGTGACGCCGTCCCCTTATGAATTAAGCCGTGACGCCCTTGATTTAGTTAAAGAGTGACGCCGTCAGAATTCACATGCTAACTCACTGGCCCGTCATGAGTAAATTTCACATCCCACTTTTCTTGCCAAGGCATGACGCCGTCAAGAGATGATTCTGACGCCGTCAAAGGTAAATTTCAGCCGATTTTGAGACTTTGTCGTATTCTTCACTTTAATGCTCCAAAAACGTCCAAAATGCCTCCTTTTCCAGATTTCTCCTCAAAAGTACCTAAAATGACAAAAGGAACGATTTAGGGCGATATTTGATCAAATAAATACGATTTCGGGCTTAAATGACCCCTTAAAAGCGGTACACTTTTCGCTTCATCAAATACCCTTACACTTGAGATTTGCTTGTCCTCAAGCAAATGCGCTTTTATTCTAATCAAAATACAAGTTAGGGGTCATTTAATGCTAACATAAAAGTAATTACAACAAATAATCGTTCCACTTCAATCATAATAAGCACGGAGATTACATACTAGCACCTCACAAGTAGTGTTTAGATACTCACATCTCTCAAGTGTCATCAAAATAAATCTCATAAATGAAAACGGAAAATATCTCTCACTACCTGTCATAGCAAATAGATTACCATAGGCTTGGGAAAGGATCGAAAACCTCCTCCACTAGGCGTAAGCACCAAAGATAAACTATCAAAGAGGGCTTTTAAATGGGTTGTAATGTTAGGTGTAGGGAAAAGGAAAACACGGCTTGGTTGGATAAAGGATATTTTACTGGTGGCGAGTTAAAAATCTTGGTCAATTACATGTACTATACAATGTTGCTAAGCCAAGACTAGACTCGATCTTAAGCTAGAAACGAAATAACAAAATAACAAAAACATAAAACAAACATAAAATAAAACGGGATGGTAGTCCGTATGTTTTTTCTATTTTTCATTTTCTCATTTTTTTGTATTTTTCTTGATTTTTCGATTTTTTTTTTTTTTTTTTTTTTTTTTTTTTTTTTTTTTTTTTTTTTTTTTTTTTTTTTTGCATACACTTTTGCCCTACCATCCAAAATAATACATCATAGGGGCATTGCATTCCCCTTACACTTGAATTTTTACATAACTTTACAAATACTAATCTAATGACTCGAATTAAGATAATTGAAAAACTTGGAGTACTTTTAAAATATTTAGCACATATGGGGGTAATAAATGATGTTCTTCCCCATTACTCCATTACACTAGTACTTTACCCATGAGTCCCAATCGTCCCAAAACAATATGTACAAGGATATGACTCGACTTAGCAACCATGTAATCAACTAGATAATTAACTTGGGTTTAAACAAATGTTGTAACAATAATGCACTAAAGATGAGTGCATACAAGGTAGGCTAAGGCGATTTGGGTGTACATTTAAGTGGGGTGTAACAAATTCTTCCTTTAAGTAAAATGCTTAAAGGTCGAAACGAAAAGATAGGCTCTGAGGGGTGTACTAGGGGTATCGTGTACTAAAAATGAGTACAACGCAAAGGGTGTGGGAGAATTACTTGACCAATGTAGCCAACGTAATTATAACAAAAACACAGGTGTAAAACAATGGGTTAATCCTAATGCCTCTTATCATGTAGTAAATCTAACTACACGAATGTAGTCTCACTTGTGGCTTCGGAATGGTCCTAACGCAAGTTCTAGAATCTAAGTGCTACCGGTACACACATCATAGCATAAATGCTTTTCCTACCAATTCTAGGGCGAACCTCACATATTTGGGGGTGGAAAATTTTTTAGTGGTACGGTTTTTGTGCTAGTCATATAACTCCTATCCGTGAGACGCTCATTAAGATCAAAGTTTCACTCCTATATGTTGTAAAAAATTTTAAATTTGGCACTAAAATTGCCCTAACAAGTATTTATCTCAGTTTTATTACACATCTACCATCAAACAAACAAAAATCAAGCGTAATTGTATTCTCTAAAATTGTACTTTTACCCTCCCCTTACACTTCAGATGAACATTGTCCCCAATGTTCAAATAACAAGATGTAAAAGCATAAAGTAAAAGAATGAAATCAAATACTCCCCTGATTCGCTCGTTGGATAATGAAATTACACGGTTAAATCTTCCTCCAAAGAGAATGTTGAAGCTCCATGACTAATGCATCGCCATAAGCTTGATTCCATAAACATCTCCTTGTCCAAAATAACCTGTTAAGCCTGAGAAAACAAACACGAAAACCTGCATAACATCGGCGGGATAAAATCTATATATAAGGATATAATGCTTGTGGAATGATAATTTTTGCAGATTCCTGGAGATTATAAGTTGGAGATTTTAATAAAAACTTTTTATGAAAACAAAACTTTCAAAAATTTCTGGAAATTAAATCTGACGCCGTCAGGTTATAACCCCTGACGCCGTCAGAAATGACCTGACAAAAATTTTCATTTTTAGTTTCCGGAAAATTTCTGGAAAAACCTTTACCTTACTTCCTGGAAATCCTGCAAAACATCACTATGACTCGATACAAGCATTTGACTTAAACAATTACGAATATGTATGCTAATTTATTATTATTATGATTCATGTTAATTTGTGTTCTAATAAACCGATTTAGATTTCCCTTACACTTATCTTTTGCAAAATACCTCTATATGTAGTTAAGACGAAGTTAAAAACAAAATAAAGCATTTTCACAATTTTCTTTTTAACATGAATCAATAATGATAAAAATTAAACACACATACGGAAGCAAATAAAATCAGACAAACAAATAAATAAACACACAAAGCAAATAAAGCAAATAAAGCTTGGGTTGCCTCCCAAGAAGCGCTTTTCTTTATTAACGAGTCTTGTAGCTAGACTCAAAGTCACGTACATTACGTGATTCCATCATTCATAATGACGTATCCCTGATAGATATGATCCTTGTTATCAGGGTGGTGGTGTCTCAATCGCTCGACATTCGCAGTTACTTCACCTCCTCCTTTGCTGGTCAAGCTTACTATCCCATCTTGGTGTAAGCTTTTAATTATGAATGGTCCGTACCACCAGGGACTTAGTTCATTGGTAGGTGTTTCTGTTTCTGAATGCCTTAGGAGCACTGAGTCTCCTTTTGTAAATTCAACGGGGTTATTGGGTTGCTCATCAGCTTCAACATAATCGTTATATCCATCCTTACATTCTCTAATCTCATTTTCCATATAACTCTTAATCCTTGCCTCCCATGCAAGAATTTTCTCTCGAACATTACCGCGGGCTATATTAGTGTTAGCCTCCATCCTCTTCTGCAGAGCAACATCTCGTATATGTCGTGGGATCGTTGGGAAGTTTACTGTTTTCTTCCCCTTCTTCAATTGGATGGTGCTATTTTCGTAATTGATTTGCGCTCTAGTGGTAGCGAGAAAGGGTGCCCCAAGGATTATTGGCATATTCATATCATTTCTCTCAATGATCATGAAGTCGACCGGATACAGGAATCCGGCAACGTTGACCAACACATCTTCTGCAATTCCTAACGGATACTCATAAGAATGCTTTGCAAAGGAGAGTTTAGTACGGGTGATGGATGGCAACTCATCGGTTAACTGAACATAAACGGATAAAGGCATCAAATTTACGTCGGAACCTTGGTCAGCTATCGCATCCAAATACTTGTGTTTTCCAATGCTGCATGGTATTTCGAAGACCCCGTAGAATTTCTGCTTTTCCACTAACTTCTGTCCTATGAGGCATTCATACAATTGCCCACCGGGTAATGTGTCAGATTTATCATCCGGTTCCACCTTCTTGGACTTCTTGTTGGGTAGATGAGTACGTCGATAGTTTCTCACCCAATCGTTTATGGTCTCCTTGTTTATTTCGTGCTTCAAGTAATGCTTCACTTGTTGTGACACCGGCGGTTCAACCAATTGGCGCTCCTCAGAGGGCGCCTCCTCTCCCTTGTCGGAATCGCATTTGTAAGCATTGGTGTTTCCATTATTAAGTGGGATGAGGTCAATTTTGTTAACTTCCATAGTTATGGATTTCCCTCTTCCATCATTTCCGCCCTCTTGGACGACGGAGGTGGCCTTGACAAATTTAGTGTTAGGAACATCAACGTCATTCCTCACCAACACTTTTTCAGGGGCTTTTGTATTTGTGTATTCTTTCAAAAGATTCATCATCTCCGCCATCTTCTCTTCCATTTCCTCCTTTTGTTTGTAGACGGCTTCCTCAAATTTTGCCAACCGTTCGGAGTGTTTTGACATGTACTCTCTCATTCGAGCTTCGAATGTTGGACTAAGTTCCTGAGGTGGTGAGTTGGGTGGAGCGTGCTTATGGAAGGGTTTAGTAGTTTCCCTACGGGGTGATTCGGACAATGGTATTTGCCTAACGCTTGAGACTGAGTTAATTGTTGCTTTTTGTGGACTTAAGGGTCTCTTTTGCTTTTCCATAAGATATGCAACCCTTTTCTCAAGTTCACTAACGCTTTCCCCAGTGATTTGATTGGCTGTATCGGGCGATGAATATGTCTTGACTGCCGAGCGCACGTCGTGGGAGACTTGCCACAATTCATCATCGTCGGATGCAAGCTCATCAATGATCTCCCATGATTCCTCGGCGCTTTTGTCGCGCAATCTGCCCCCGGCGGCTCGATCGATGGCACGTTTGGTGTGGTAATCAACATGGTCATAGAAGATTTGGATTTGAAGCCATAGATTTATGCCATGGTGAGGGACTTTTTGAAGTAAGTCCTTGAATCGAATCCATGCCCCGTAGAGGGTTTCGCCTCGACGTTGTTCAAACATCAAGATATCCTTCCTTAGCTTGGTAGTTCTCCCTGGTGGGAAAAACTGAGCAAGGAAACGAGTGGTGAGATCATCCCAAGAGGTGATGGATCCTGCGGGTTGACGTTCTAGCCACTGACTAGCTTGGTCCCGCAGAGAGAATTGGAAGAGACGCAATCGGGTCGTCTCTCGAGTGGCAACATCAAGGTCTATAGAATCAACGATTTTAAGAAAGTCCTTGAGATGTTGATTAGGATCTTCAGAACGAAGTCCATGGAATGCGCATCCGCTTTGCACCAACCGGATGGTGTCGGATCGCAAGGGTGTGATATTGGCTCCTTGAGTGAGCTCAATGGTGTTTCGATAGCCATGGTGGCTAGGACGGGAATACTCTCCTAAAGTACGGGCTCTAGGAGGTGGTGGTGGTTGTTGTGGTGGTGGGTTGTGGGGGTTAAGGATATTACCATCTTCCATGATGTCGGATGGTATGGTTACGAACAAAGACACGAAGAAAATAGATAGACTAAAGAAAACCTAGAAAAATAAAATAAAAATCTCACTAGAAAGGAATCTAGTGAGTAGACCTAATAGAAATAAAAATTCAACCTAAACAATAACTATTCCCCGGCAGCGGCGCCAAAAACTTGATGCGTGGTTTTGTAACCTTACAACAGGTTTTACCTCTCGAGGGATCTCAAGAGGCTTACAACCCCACCAGGCAGTGTACCTGACCGATGTAGTATAGTGTAGTGGTAAGTACGGGGGATTGATCGTTCTCCACAGGGAATAGTGTTCGTTAGGTATGAAAGGCTACTCTAATTAGGTCTAAGGATTGAGGAAGATTCTTTTTATGTTTTTATAATTTTTATGAAAGCAAGTAAAATCTCGGTTTTGAAGGAGTGGGCGGAATTAGTTGCTAGTCAACTAACCCAAATTACTACAAATGCAAATAAAATAAAATAACAAAAATGAAAAGTGGTGAGAAACTTATGTGTAGAGAAATGTGTTTACTTAGATTTCCTTACTCCCTAACTATCTTTTACCGGTTAATTAGTGTGTATTAGTTGCGTGGATGACGGGTGTATTCCTTAATACCATTCGTGGGGTGGCGTACTTACTTCCCCAAACTCTACAAGCTCCTACTTCACTCCTATGTCGAGCCGGCTAGGAAGCTCCTAACATGGGATCACTAGAATTCGCTTGTGCATTAAATACAACCATAAAAACCTTTAGTACGCGTTTGGTTCATGTTTCTTAAGACGTTCAAGCAAGTTACCGAATAGGAAGTTAGCCAGTTTTCTTAAGCCTAACATAGATAAACAATCATCCAATACAACTAACAACACACTAACAACCAATAATCAATAGCTAGGTTTCATTAGATCTAAGCAAACACAAGATAAAATTAGCCTAACATGTTAAACAAAAGACAAGCATAAGATAGAATCAAACAACACATAGACATATTGAATGATTAATTGATAACTTATCTTTCAATGAAACATGGAAGATCTCAAGGCTAAAAGCCCTGAAAAAGTAGCTAAAATCGTCTTAGGGTTTTATCCCAAAATTCCACACACTAAGCTCTCCCCTTAATGACAAAAAATTAGAAAACTATATATAGACTTTTGCATCTGACGGCGTCACCTTATGGATTGTGACGCCGTCACCTCGCCGCTTTTAGGGTTCTCGGATGACCATCTTGACGCCGTCCCTCTTTAATTCTCCAAAATCCGTTCTGGCCTATCAAGGCTTGACGCCCTCACCTCTTGAACGTGACGCCGTCCCCTTATGAATTAAGCCGTGACGCCCTTGATTTAGTTAAAGAGTGACGCCGTCAGAATTCACATGCTAACTCACTGGCCCGTCATGAGTAAATTTCACATCCCACTTTTCTTGCCAAGGCATGACGCCGTCAAGAGATGATTCTGACGCCGTCAAAGGTAAATTTCAGCCGATTTTGAGACT
Organism: Artemisia tridentata subsp. tridentata; assembly: GCA_021014915.2. Classification (NCBI taxonomy): domain Eukaryota; kingdom Viridiplantae; phylum Streptophyta; class Magnoliopsida; order Asterales; family Asteraceae; genus Artemisia; species Artemisia tridentata. The sequence goes on along the minus strand of CP139503.1, from coordinate 80,975,259 downwards.
TTGTCGTATTCTTCACTTTAATGCTCCAAAAACGTCCAAAATGCCTCCTTTTCCAGATTTCTCCTCAAAAGTACCTAAAATGACAAAAGGAACGATTTAGGGCGATATTTGATCAAATAAATACGATTTCGGGCTTAAATGACCCCTTAAAAGCGGTACACTTTTCGCTTCATCAGGGAGCCTAAGGATTGGATTTCAAATTTGAATTTGAATGAAAGAGAGAGAGGGAGGAAGAGATAGGGTTGTGTGTGAGTTGGATTGGATGTGAAATGGATGTGATGGGGGGCTTATGTGAGAGATTCAAATTTGAAATAAGCATGTGATGAAATAAGAGGAAGTGAGTTGGCAAGTGTGTGAGGGAAGGATAGGATTGTGAGAGTAGTGTGTGTAATTTAAATTTGAAGTGAGGATAAGAGTGTATGAGGGAGTGAGTTGGAATGAGGTGATGTTGAGGTGATGGGGAGCCTTTGGCTTGGATTCAAAATTTGAATTTTGAATGTTGGAGTAGTAGGAAAGGGAGGTGGTTTGTGGTGAAGGTTTATTTGTGTTTGAAATGAATGGTTGGATGAAGAAGATAATGAGGTGGTGAAATCCTAGTGGTTGGACTGGATGTGGTGGAGAGAATGTTTGGAAGATATGGTGTGGAAATGTAGGGGACAAGAAGTACATGAAAGTACAACGAATATTAGGGAATGTTGGGGATAAGATTTGGGAGGAATTTGAAATGGTTGGAGGATTAGTTTGGTGCAGAGATAAATCAAGGGATTGATTAAGGCTTAATCACTTTGTCATTAAGGAAGAAAAGAGTTGAAAAAGATGATTATGGGTTGAGAAATTCAAAGGTTACTTATAGTTTCAAGTAACTCAACGTCGAGAATTCATAATCTCATAATACGTGAATTTCCATGACTCGAAGTAATCAATAATCACCTTGATTCAAACAAGCTAAGTGCTTTGCATCATTGTTAAGCATATCCCATAACGGGAAATGATGTGTTTACGCAAAGGGACCTTTGACTTAGTTTGACCAATAAGGGAATAAACCCGTTACGTGATTAGAGAAGACGTAAACACGGATTATGGTCATATGAATACTTTCACTACTTTCACTTGATGTCACTTGAAATATATAAGTTCCCTATGTTTAGAAAAGCCTTGGCTAGAGGCATTTATCAAAATACTTGATTTGGCGTTTTGCCAAAAACGGGAGGTTGCAAATTTGGATCCCTCTAATTCTAAAACTCGTTTCGAGTGTTCCTAATGAAGCACATAACATATTCATAACTAAATTGAAAGATCCACATTTGTCAGGTAAGGGGAAAGCCGATTTTCAAAAACCTTGACGACCCAATGTAAACTTTCTCAAAATACGACATCACTATTCAATTCATTTCGTCATTTAAATATTACATTTAGTAAATATTTTACGAGTTTCATTTGTTTCATTTCTGTGGAAGCATTGTACGAATATTATTCCATGTGAACCCGAACCTACAATTTTAGGTTTAACAAAAGACTACACGTCTACATTTAATATACTAAAGTCTTAGTATATTTTAGTAGACAAACAAAAGTCTTATATAAATTCTTATTAGTCTTATATAATTCATTTCATTTAAGTTGATACTTAAATTTATCAAATATTATATATACTTCTATATCAAATTTACTACACAACTACTCAAGGAAAATAAACACAAGTCAATAAAACATGTCACTTATTGTCCACCTCATTCCCCCCTCCTACTTCCACCTAGGCGTTTAAAAGGGAAGGATCACCAAGTCTTTAAGTCTTGGTGATGAATCACAACTAGATAACTAATAACATAAACACACCCTTAGTCACCATGCTGAATCACACAAACTTAGCCAATAAGAAGCTCACCCTTAATCACCAAGTAAAACATTCAAGTCTTAAACACAAAGAAGTAACCAAATTGGCTACTTCTTTGAGTCACTACATGACTCACTACACCTTGTGGCTTAATCTTATGCAAACAAGCTTAAGATCAATACACGTGTAATTTCTTAACTTAGAAGATACATGAGTCATGTACCTTGTGTAAAACCCTAAATTTCCATTCATTTGAAATTCCCATTTTGCCCCTCTAACTTTTGAATTTATAAGAGCATACAAATAATTATACAAGAGCATTATACATTTTAACCTAAGTATGAAAATTTAACTATATGTCATTTAAAAACATTACCTTATAATTAAATTACACATTATAATTAAACACCTAAAACTATATGTTATATTATGAAATACACTTAATAAAAGATGACCTAAAGTTTGTTACTACAAAATCCTTCCTAATCTTCTACAAGGCACATCACACGTTTCTTTGGTCCATCATATCACACGACACACACTTTGGAAAAAAGTTAAGAATCCATAAAATCTCCAACTTAAATGAAATCTCTCAATCCTAGCCTAATATCACACCAATTATACTAATCACATTTATTTCCTTAAACAAACCACCTCCCTTTTTCCTATACAATATATTCGGCCATATCCCCCCCCTTTTCTTTTTATATGGCATATCATAAAATAAAAACACGATATTCTCCCAAAAATCTCACCCTCCATTTGGCTCCAAGAAGAAGAGAACAAGAAAGAATTATTGGTGGTTTTGTCTCAAGAACACGAAGGAATACAAAGGTGTTGAAGAGGGTTTTAGCGCGACATTTGTACAAGGTTTTGGGGTGAATCGGTTTGTGGTTTCCTTGGTTTTGTCCCCTTTTGTTGCTGCCACGACAAGGTATTGTGATACCTTCATTCTCGTCTCCTTATCATCTTCTAAAACATGATTATAATCGGTTATTAGTCACATGTAAACATACTATACATATATAGGAATTTACGATTGAATAAACCCTTAAAAAAAACCCTAATCAGATTCTATTATAAATCGATCTCATCATTCTGTTTTGATCGCGAATTATGCACATGAATTCTAATCAGTTTATAACCCTAAAATACATGGCACAATCAATGGTAATTAATGAAATAAAACCCTAGCATTAATTAAGGGCGATTAGGGCTTATAAGGTTTGGATTTTTGTCGTTTCTGTCTCATAGTATGCTGACCAGAATTGATAGTCAAACATGTGTGCATCATACAACGAGTTTTGTAAATGTTTAATTCTGGATTTTTTCTTGTAAACTCAGTTTAGGGTCTTGGTAAATTATTCCAATTGGTTTGAAAGGATTTGAGTTTGATTTGGTTGTATTTTTGAATTTATTATGTTGATATATCAAAACTGTTCTGGCAGAATTTTATTTCAGTTGTGGTTTAAGATTTTTCATTTTCAAACCATAGCAAACTAGAGGCCACAAATTTACAGGAATCATATTTCATATGTGTACTACCTCTTGGAATTTTTGTAGAATTTCATGAAGTAATGTGGTTAGGTTTTTAATTGCATACTTTTGAAGTGTATCTGCAGATCCGAATCTGGACATGTTAGCATAAACGATTTTTGAAAGGGGGTATACCCTTAATAATAAAATCTGTAAAAATTCAAGTAGACTCCTAAGACATATGGGCCCCTGTGAGAATTTTTTTGATTTTTATTTTGGGATTTTGATATGTTTTTAAAATTCGTTTAGTGGGCTTAATTTTGTGATAAAACCAGTTAATGTGTATGCATGTATTACATAGGTGTTAAATGTGTTCTTTTGGTGTTTGGTGGCCCTAATGCATGTTCTTATGTCGGGTGTGTCTTCTAATGTCGTGTTGACTTGTGTGTGGGTACGATTAACCTAATTGATGATCCCGAACCCTAAACCTAATTTAACTAAATTGGGAAGTCGTGTTAAAACTTACTAATTATGGAAACTTACTAAATATGGAAACTTACCAAATATGGAAACATGCTAATTTTGGAAACCTGCTAAAAATAGAAAGTTACTAAAAATAGAAGGTTACTAAAAGAGGAAAGTTACTAGAAATGGAAAGAAGCCCTAATTTGTAATAAGAACAACATCAATGAGTAAACAACTTATAAAACAAGCTATTAATAAGTACTACTATATCATGTGTAGATTCTGAAGAGGAGTATTTCCCATTCTGTGATCCTTTCCTTATTCAGCTTTTCATTTACTCAAGGTACATATATTCTGACCTTATCTTTAAGGTTTCCTTTGTGACTTACAACCTTTGATATGAACTATAGATATGAACCTTCACTATAAGCCTTTAATATGAACCTTCACTATGAACCTTTGCTATGAACCTTATGATATGACAACTATGATATGAGCCTTGTTTATGAACCCTTATGTTACCTGAGCTTTCCTAGTCATGGAGGTACCATGACCGTGTTATTGATGCACCGATGGCACGACTCTAGGGTGGTCGAGTGATGTTCCATCCCGTCCCTTTTGTTATGAAATATGTATGGCCACGATGATTATGATTTCTGCAGGGGCGTATGGATGCATCCTAGATATGTTTATGTTATGGTTATGATGTGGGATATTTCTGATGATTGGTACTGTGTGCAATACATGCCCTTCACAATTCTGAGAGCTGATCACTCCATCATGTTACTTATGAAGATGATATGAAGATTATGATTATGTTTCTGAGCTCGTGGTATTATGATTCTGTTTATGCAGGCGACTGCATAGATTCCTATTACTTAACCTATACACTATGTTTCCCTTACATTATATTATGCCTACTTATGTTCCCCATTGTACTTCATTTTGAACTTCACATTTATATTACTGTCCTCTATTATCATATATCTGTTCACTGGGCTTTTTAAGCTCAGCCGCATTTCTTTTCTCCGCGGCAGGTTTATCAAGTTAGGAGCTGGGGCTATCTTTGGGCTGAGAGTAGGAGCTGAGTGTGGACTTAACCTAGACATCTTAGATTTGGTTTATGTTTACCAATTGATTAGACTCCGATTATGTTTCCTTTCATTTTGGTTTATGGAACTCATGTAATTCTTTAAGTCATGTTGACTTATGTTTTGATTTATGTTAAGACTTCCGCTTGCGTTTGTTTATTTATGCTTTGATATGCCACTATAATGTGATGCTTCTACCCTTGTCGGGTTGGGGTGTTACACCTTGCACCTCCTCAAAGGCACTATAAACCCCCCCTTGTTGCCATCCCATATCCAACACACAAACACACTCTTTATTTGTTTTCTTCTTCTAAGTATTTAAGTTAAAGATCCTTTTAAAGCTACAACAAGTACTTGCATTCTTTAATGATCATCTCAAGTTTAAATCTGTTGGAAATTTAGTTCAATTGAGGGATATGATCATACATAGAAATGGGTTTGGAGGTACGGAGTGTACACCCATTAAGTCCCTGATTACTCTGACTCTAATAGTGGTTAGGAGTAACTCATAAGAAGGTTCAATCCTTCAGAGAGTTACTACTGCTAGTTCTAAGTTAGTACTGCTGGAGCAGAGTTACTACTGCTAGTACTATGTTAGTACTGCAGGAGCAGAGTTACTACTGCTAGTACTAAGTTAGTACTGCTGGAGCAAGTTACGACTGTTGGCATAAGTTAGTACCGCTGGAATGAGTTTGTAACTACCTTGACCTATTTATGGGCAGTTTCAAACTTGTAATTAAGACTATAATTACTTGGTCTTGTAACCACTATGGCTATGATGGAGGAACATTATGAGGAGATTAATTGGCCGATTAATTCTCATAATTCCATTGACTAAGAGTGAATCAATCCTATAAATAGGATACCCATCTGCATGGAAGAATACACGAAACATAAACACTTGAAAGCAAACAGGTTCTTGATTTGTGCCTAAAACAAGAACACCACTTGGTCTTATCCCATAGAGATATTCGTTTAACCCAGGCATAAGGTTGAATAGTTTCTATTGGAATGTGATAACACGATTTCAAGTGATATCCTGTACTTATTGATTATCTATACTTAACTGGGAACACCGATAAGAAATCAACAATCAATAGAAACTATTTAGTGATAATCAATGGCTACTGCTATAAGGTAAATGGCTGCTAACTTTTCCAAATTGGAAAAAGTTTGAAGGTGTCAATTTCAGAAAATGGCAAAAGAAGATGGACTTCTTGTTGTCAAGCATGAGTGTGGTGTATGTCCTAAGCTCTCCTATTCCTGATGATGGGGATGAAGCTACTGTGGAAGACATAAGGAAAAGGAGCAAGTGGGAGAATGACGACTACATTTGCAGAGGTTTAATCCTCAATGGTATGTCTGATCATTTGTTTGACATTTATCAAAGTGTGGAATCCGGTAAAGAAATATGGGATTCCTTGGAAGCCAAATATATGGCTGAGGATGCATCAAGTAAGAAGTTCCGTATAAGTAATTTTAACAATTACAAAATGGTCGATTCTAGACCTGTCATGGAACAATACAATGAACTTCTTGGTATACTTGGTAGATTCACACAACACAAAATGAACACGGATGAGACTATTTTAGTCTCTTGTGTCATTAATAAACTCCCTCCTTCTTGGAAAGATTTCAAGCATATGCTGAAACATAAGAAGGAGGAATTAACTCTTGTTGAGTTGGGTAGTCATTTGTGCATTGAGGAATTACTCAGAGTGCAAGACAGTGACAAGCCAAAGAGTAGCAATGCTATTGGTCCATCAGTTGTCAATATGGTGGAGCATAACAACTCCACCAGGTACAATGACAACAAGGGAAAACGTAAACATCAAGATAACACCAAAACTGATCTTAACAAGAAGCCAAAAGCTAGTTTTTGGAAGTGTGGGAAAACTGGACACTTCAGGAAGGATTGTAAGGGTGTTAAAATTGGAAATAAAGCCAATGGATAGCACAAGTGGTTCAGGGACTGGTTCAACCAACCCTCTGAAAGGTCAAATAGTGTTTAATAAGACTTTTCAGATTTGTTATGTTACATATCTGAGGCATACTTTTTGTAGGATGATGATGTTGCGTGGTAGGTTGACTCTGGAGCAACAATCCATGTGTATAAAGATAGAAGCTGGTTCAAGACCTATGAGTCACTGAATGATGGTTCTTTTCTTCATATGGGAAATGAGTCAACAGCCTTGGTGCATGGAAGATGAAGTGTGGAATTAAGATTTAGTTCTGGAAAGATTGTTTCTTTATTTAATGTTTTACATATTCCTAATATTAGAAAGAATTTGGTTTCTAGTAGTATTTTGAATAATTGTGATTATAAACAAGTTATTGAATCTGATAAGTTTGTTTTGTCTAAACATGGTGTGTTTATTTGTTTTAGCTATTTGTGTAATCAAATGTTCAGGCTTAATATTCTTAATGATATTGGTAATTCAACCTTTATGTCAACCTCTAAACTAAATGATTCAAAACTATGGCATGCTAAACTTGGCCATGTACATTTTAAAAGAATGCGAGATATGTCTAAGGATGGGTTAATTCCAGCCTTTGATATGGACACTGAAAAGTGTAAAACTTGCATGATGACGAAAATAACTAAGAAACCATTTCAAAGTATAAAACGTGAAACTATAGTTTTGGAGCTAATTCATAGTGACCTATGTAATTTACATGTTACTCCCTCTTTGGGGAATAAGAAATACTTTGTAACATTTGTTGATGATGCTTCTAGGTTTTGTTATGTTTATTTGTTACATAATAAGGATAAAGCATTAGATAAATTTAAAGTTTTTAAAACTGAAGTTGAATTGCAAAAAGGGTCCCTGATCAAAAGGTTAAGGACTGATAGAGGAGGTGAGTACATGGATTGTTAGGAATATAAATATTCGTATGAAGACTCGGTCACCCCGAGTACTCATTAGCATTAAATAGCTCATAAGATTATTAGTATTATTAGTAATAGTTTAGTTATTATAGAATTTGTGGAGTGGGTCGGGTCTTTACCCACTGTCAGCTCACTCCACAGCCCACTCGGGGCACCTATGCTAGCACTATATAAAGCCCTTCCCACACAAGGGAAGGGTTGGAACTCCTTATCATTTTCATTCTAATACAAGTCCACTTTCTATCTCTAGTTCCCATTCTCTTTCTCTCTATAAATTCATTCGGCCAAATTACAATCAAAGGTGTGTTATATGTTAGTGAATATGTTACAATTGGTATCAAGAGCCATGGTTAGGTTCTAGTGATTGCATATTCATGGATTTGTGGAGTGATTTTGGCACTTTTGTTTTTATTTTTGTGGGTCGAATAGATAAGCTAAGAAAATCATTGGTTGTGCTTTGTTTGTGGTTCAAATCATTAAAACATTGTACTTTTGTGTTCACAAAACTATCTTGCATCTTCCTTGACAACATACAGCCGTGTGGTGTTAGTTATTGGAAGATTAGAAGAAGTTTCTTGACTGCGGTTTGACACTCAGACGGATTTTCTTCGCTGCGGTTTGCCTCTCGGTAAAGGATTCGTGGTTGCGGTTTGAGTTGTTTGGGAAATTGTTGACTGCATTTTGGTGTTTTTGGGATTGCGTTTTGGCTTTTATCCATAACGGGAAAAAAAGACAAAAAGTACTGAAAGTGACACCTTGTCCTTTTGCGGCTGCGGTTTGTGGTCTCTTGTCCTTTGCGGTTTGTCGTTTTGTGTCTTACATTTTGACATACTGCGGTTTGGATTTTCTGCGGTTTGTGGGATTGCGGTTTGTGGTACTGCGTTTTGAAGTTACTGCATTTTGGGTCTCTGCGGTTTGAACATCTGCGGTTTGTTTCTCTGCGTTTTGTAGTTTCTGCATTTTGAGGTATTGCGGTTTGAGTCTTTTGCGGTTTGTAGTATCTTGCGGTTTGAGTCTTCTGCGGTTTGTGGTACTCTGCGGTTTGAGTCGTCTACGGTTTGTGGTATTCTGCGGTTTGAGTCTTCTGCGGTTTGGGATAGACTGCGGTTTGGATCTTGCGTTTTGATATTCATGTTCTGCGGTTTGACCATTGTGGTTTGTTTAGTTTGACTGCGGTTTGGATTTTGAGGTTTGATATTAAAGTAATACTTTTAACTGCGGTTTGAATCAAATCACGGTTTATTCTTGATTTTAGTAAAATCCCGCGAAAGAATCTATTTCTCGGTTTGAATCTTTGAATTGTAAAATCCCGTACTTGTTTACATTATGGCAAGCACTCCTTCTGATGACATCCAAGCTACCGGTTCTGATACTCGCCCTTCTATGCTTGATAGGACGGACTATGAGTCATGGGAACAACGAATTCGACTCTACTGCCTGGGAAAAGAGAATGGATTTAACATTCTTAAATCCATTGATGAAGGACCCTTTCAAATGGGTACCACTAGAGATGCTGTTGCTACTGCTGAGGATGGATTTGTCACTTTCGGAATCGACAGACCACGTACTTACAATGATCTCAATGAGGAAGAAAAGAAGCGTTATGATGCAGACATTAGAGCTTCTAACATTGTAATTCAAGGACTTCCCAAAGACGTTTACAAGCTTATCAACTTCAACACTGAAGCCAAAGCTGTTTGGGACAATGTCAAAATGCTTCTTGCTGGATTTGAACTGACCAAAGAAGATCGTGAGTCTCAGCTGTATGACGAGTTTGAGCATTTCAAATTGAATCCTGGTGAGAACATTACTGACTACTATGTGAGATTTCACAAGCTTGTGAATGACATGAGGATCATCAGGATGACAATGCCCAACATCCAACTCAACTCAAAGTTTGTGAACAACATGACACCAGAGTGGGACAGATTTGTTACTGCAGTGAAACTCAACAAAGGATTGAGAGATACAAATTATGAACAGCTGTATGCCTATTTACAAAAACATGAAAAGCATGCTGCTTATGATCGTCGTTTGAGGGAAAAACTTAATCCAACAACACCAAATGATCCACTTGCATTTGTTGCAAATGTTCAGCCATTCAATCAATCATCGTCTGATCAAGCTTATCACTATCCCTATTCACCACAAAATCAAACATCATTTGTCCAATCATCGTTGCATTCACCATCTGCTATGAATCCCCAACTGGATTCAGGATATTCTCAGACTGACAAGATGATTGATAATCTCACCAACCAGGTCTCCTTACTTGTACAACAGTTCAAAGCAACACTCCCTCAAAGTAACAACCAACTTAGAACTTCATCAAACCCACGTAATCAAGCAATTGTGGAGGATGGAAGGGTTGTGGTTCAGAATGTTCAAGGGAGGCAGAACTTAAATCAAAGGAACGTGGGTTGGGGTAATGTGCATATCAGAGTAGGGAATGCAAATCAGGGGCAGGGAAAGCAACTGTAACCACTCGTAAAATTCCCTATTTACTTTACAGAATTATTATCCTTTTTCCACGAATAATTTTTTTTATTTGAATGTATCTTTCATCTTATGTGACGTAGATCATATCATTGAAAAACGTGCTCCCACAGACCTGTCTAACAAATCTAATGTTTATTTCATAAACATCATGATATAAAAACATTACAGAATACCATTTACCATTTTACGATAAAATCCTTAACAAAACATTCATTATCTGAATAGAGTTTCTATGAAACCCTAAAATTTACCACAACACCAAATATGAACAACTAAACCTCATAACATAAAAATACAACATATCTGAGTAAATGTACAAGTTCCTAAAGCACTAGAAACCCTAATTCTATTTTGTTCCCGATAAAACCCTAATTTCACATAAGTGTTATTTTATGCATTCATTTCACAAACCCTAATTTATTTCTAGAATATTTTTACAAAATATAAAGTTTACAAGTTATTTAAGCTAGAATACAAGTCATTTATGCATAAAATCATTTATTTGTAAAAACCTTTATTTAAAATCTCATTTATACTATTTTTAAAGCATAATTAACAAACTATACATGCATAACTTTTATAAATTATATTTTCTAAACTCCTTAAATATTTTTACAAGCCTTTTAGCCCAAAGTACAAGCACCTAATGCATAAAAACCAAAAATCACATTTATTTACTTTTAAACATGATAAAAATTTACAATTAATTTTTATAAATAAATCATTAAACTTATATTTTTCTTAAATCCTACATGATAGTACAACTCTATTAAGCATGTTTTACAACCTTCATAAGCTCAACATATTTTCCTTTCATTTCTTTAATAATTTGATTCATACAAATATATAAAAGACCATAAATATTTTTCTAAGTAATAAAACACTTAAACTAAATTGGTCAAGCTTCCCTAAACCCTAGTTACAACCCTCTAAAGCCCATTGTACAATGACCCAAAGCTCCATACGTCCCTCCTCCTCCAAATTGGTTCGATTCTAACTAGATAACCAAACTAAGCTTACACCTTAAGGGTACAATGAACTTGGCCATGGAAAAACTCTCCTATTCATTTCTATAAACCCCTCCACATGTCACCCTTCTTCTTCAAGAACATACACTATTGGTAGTTTAAAACTATGGCTATAGAATCGGCCACATCACCACCTTTTCTCCCTCCTCCTCATCCTATCCAAGTGGCTATTTCTCCCATTTCTGTCAGCCTCTATATCAGTACATGTCTCCTTATCACCTTCTTACTAAACCCTAATTCCTACTTCTATAAATAGCTACATAATCTCCTTCTCATTCCACAACCAATCGAACCCTAACATCAAAGCAAATACAACCCCTTTTCTGTCCTAATCTCAGCCCTAAAACATTCTCAAAACAAACCTAGAAGGTCCAGAAGAGAGGGGGAACTGTCGAGTCCAAAGCATCACTTGATTCATTCCTTAAACCCTAGTCGATCACAATCTCTAAGTAAGTATACTATCCCTTTAAAGTTCAGTATTATTCATGTTATTTATTCTTAAAAATAACCATACACAAACAATAATAAGAAACATAACTAAAAACCCTAGGTTTTCTTTTCTTTGATCTTGTCTGTTCGAACAGCTAAACCCCAAACGCACCCTAGGTTTTCGAATAATTATGTAAACAAACCAAGAACTAATGGAACATGATGAAATATACATAATATTGCCATACTATACGTTAAAAGTTAATAGGAAAACCCTATGAACATTAAAACTTTAATCGGGTCTCCTTCTGTGTTTTATCGAGTGGTAAACAACCCCAGGAGGCCAAGTTTCGACCTCAAAACCAAACCCTAAACGACCTTATAAATTCCTAGTTTTTGATATTTAAAAAGTCTACCCAACAAACTAAATTTAGAAACAAGAATGGTTGAAAATGGTCAAGTTTCCAATTAGTTATCGAGTCTTAAATATTGAGTCATATCGCTAAAAAGGATTTAAACATCATCAGTTATTTTATTTGAACTATGTCGACCCAACTTACTAACTTTTCACCCTGTTTTCGAACCCCAAATGATCACTAAAAGTTCTACCCTTTTGGCATATTTAAGTTTAACCAGTAAACTTTATTTAGAAACGAAAATCATCGAAAAAGATCAAACGAGTTCAAAGTTACAGAGTCTTGAAAATTTACCCATATCGCTAAAACTAGGTTAGTATTTATCAGTTATTATTTTTTTATTTTAGTCGATCAACCTACCAACTTCTAACCAAACTTTCGACCCCTATTTGATCCCTATAAATTTTAAGTTTTAGGTATACTAGAGTTCATATAATGAACTTAATTTAGAAAGAAATATTTTGAAAAACCGTCGAGTGGTTCAAAAGTTATTCGAGTTCAAAATTTGGTCGAGCGCTAGTCTAAAACCTATTTTCAGAATTCCATTTAAATCATGTTCTATACACTCGACTTTAGTAAAATATTTTGAACAGCAAAAGAATTTTATAAATTATGATCTCAGACATGTTTAAAGTCGACCTAGCTGCCTTTTATTAGAAACTGAGAACACGAAAAATCATTTAGTATTCCTTAAGATATCGATGTCCAAATGTCACAACCCGCATTTTCAGGATATTTTCCATATTCACTATTCATCTCGGGAAATTACTATTCATCATTTACTATTCACCGATCACTATTCATCATTTTACTATTCATCGTTTTTGGAGTCAATTTGAGATTCTGAGAAGCGTTCAGAAATTTTACTATTCACATTACACTATTCATTCCCGGAAGAATTCACTATTCATGGTTATCGTTCATCACTTCGTAAACTGGGTTTACGGGTCTTCAAATACGCGTAACCGGTGAGGTTTAGCGGTGTATTCATACATCATTATTAAGGACCCGTCATATAGACTAGAAGTAGTCTACATATCATCAGTAACATCATCAGTATTCTAGGTCATGCACGGATATGCATTATTTCTATTTACGTATGCTTAATTTGTAACTAACGTTACCACTCAGTTTTTACTACTAACAATATACCCGATACTCCCGACAATGATCCTAACATATTTTCATACTTATTATAATGATATAAAAATTATATTATTAATTTACCCGGTGTTTTAAAACCATTTGCTACATTTTCCGGAAAACGCCCATAACTCCGTCGGTTTACGATATTTCAACCCGATAATTATTTTAACACCCGATTCTTGCAAGGAATAATATTTTACAACTTTTACAACTTCGTCATATTTTATTTCACCTCGTTAACATTTATTTCAAGATAACTCGGTACCCGATAACACCCAATGTACACTTAAACTAGCTAATACACACACATGGGGACACAAGCTTTAATTAGCCCACAAAACCCTTCCCCCCTTTCCCTTTTTCACGCCAAGATGGCCCCCCCCCCCCTAAGATCAAGACTCCTTTTGATTATAATAAGACCATAAAGACTATTACTTGCACTTTCCCATTTATCTTTCATTATACACTTCAAGTTACAAGCAAAAACTTCATCTTCTTCCTTCCTTTCTTTGGTGGATCGGCCAACACAACAACAACAAGGAGAAACCATTGATTTTTCAAGAACAATGCATAATCATACTCCCTTTACATTCCTAGTTATCAATTTGTGATCAAACTTCAAGATTTCTACTCATTTCTTATCAAATCTCATCCAATCATCAAGTAAGTTTCAAAGTTAGGTTTTGATCATTTTTATCCTTTCATTTGATGTATATGTTCATGTATTTACAAGTTTTATTGATCATCCATGCAAGATACTAAAGTTATACATACCACTTTTGAACATAAACTTCCTAAATCACTAGATCCATAAGTTTTCCCCAATGATCTCATGAAATCCACCATGATTGGTGACTTTTAGGACCCATGACACCCTAAGAAGGTGTATGGTAGGATTTGCGAACTTGTGGAGTTGATATGAAGTGATTTGAGTAAGTTTAGAACTTTAAAAATGGGTTTTTAAACATTATAGATAAGGGTCTGTCCTAAATCGGCAGATCTGGAAATTTCAGTAACTGATGGGTCATTTTGGCCTTCATATTTAGAAAGTACTTTCAAAAACGAAACCGTGGCCGCAAGAATCACTAAAATCCGACTTATAACGAAGAAGTTATGAATTATTTAAGTTACGCGACGAAAACTATAATTTTCAGAAAATAGTGTGCTGTTGGCCGAACTTTAAAGGGGAAAATGAGTCGTTAGCCGTGATCTTGATGAGCCGAGCCATTGAAAATATGTTAGTTTATATTTATACGAAACCGTGGATATAAAGAACGTAGAAAACGAGCTTATAACGACCGAGATATACACGTTTAAAGCCCGACAATTCATCACTTATTTTGACAGCCCACTTTTATAAAGTGTTTTAAGTATGAAAACTAGTATTTTTACAAGTCACTACGTTGATAGCCGATTATCTAATTTATCGAGGCATAATTGGTCAAAAGTTGAATATAACGATATTTAGATATTGTTACAAGGTTTACAAAGACGTTGAGTTTTATTTCTAACACATAACGAGCTATATTTCACGGCTAGTTTTACAAGGCCGTTCGGGCATATTTTCAAAAGTTGTAAAAAGAGTTATTTTGCGACGAAAACATTATATTAACCAATATAACACCAAACAAGGATCGTGGAGTACCGTTTCAACATATTTACACGAAAAGTAGTATTTAACTTAACGAGACGTCAAAAATGTATTTTTCGACGATAAACGTTATTTTCCAAAATCATCGAGTGGTATCGATAACATACGTATTTGCATGTGTAGCATCATCTCATTTCTTACATTAGATTCCATCATTCATATTAGGTCGCGGTTAGAGATCGTGCCTCATTTCAGTGTATTCACTTTTGTCATCGTAGCTATCATACCAGGTGAGTTTCATAGCCCCTACTTTCGTACATTTTGAATAACTGTTTTGGGGGAGAATACATGCTCATTTTCATCCAAATGTATACATGATTTACTTGATTATGCCACTTGTTTCATCAAAGTATTACTTGCTCCACTTATGAATTTTTTATTGATCCGAATGCATTCACTAGTATTGCACTTAATTTTTATTACTCATGGACACAAACACTTCAAACATTATGCATACTTAACCGAATGAACCGGCTCCACCACTATGTACATACATGACAAAATGAATGGGTCACATAACCGAATGTACGGGTATTATGACCGAATGAACGGGTCACATGACGAATGAACTGGTCACACAACCGAATGAATTGGTCACATCATCGAATGTATTGATCAACCAAATGTACTGTGAATCTTGTGGTCCACATATTACTTTTATTCACCAAACCAAAACTCATTTGGCAGTGGGTTGTAAACACACAGGTTGCAAGTCTTGTTATGGCCAAGGCTTGGGACTGAGTGGATTTACAATGCCTTTGCTGGGAAATCATTATTCAAAGGCATTACATTTTACAAACAACTCTATGAACTCACCAACCTCGTGTTGACGTTTTAGCATGTATTTTCAGGTATTTAGCAAAGGCACGCTACTGGAGGCTTTGGCAGGGCATGGCATGGTCATAGAAGACTCTGATATTTATACAGGGACCGTTTCAAACTTATTTTAAAGGGCCTATTTCCGCACTACTTTTAACAATGTAAATTCAACATTTTTGTTAAACAATCTTATTCTAAATGGTTGAGATAAAAACCGTTCTTTGCACTTGTGTTGTGATACCAATTGAGTTACACCCCAGCGACATGTATGCTTCCGCTGGACCCGATTTTGGGGGTGTGACACCAAAGCTCTAGCCAAGTCATGTATAATCTAAGTGTGATTTTTATTTAATTAAAGTTTTCAAGTGTTAATTTTGCAAATAAATATTATCAAGGTTATTTTCTGTCAATAACAAATGAACAGGGTAGAAATTGTCATTTTTGAAACTTGAGGGTAGAAATTGTCATTTTCCAAAAGTCCAGGGTGTGAGCTGTCAATTGACCAAACCTTAGGGATTAAAGCGTAACTTTTCGTAACTATCATTTTCATCCTTTCTATTTTGTTTTCCCAACACTATATTAACGTAATATTAACGAACAAATAAAAGAACGAAAGATAATTTTAACGAACAAACCAAACCGAAACTTACAGATAAAAGATAAGATAAAATCTTACTTTTGAAACTACATATTGGCTTAAGTAAGCAATTAATCATCAACCAAACAACAAAACAAAAAGAAATGGAATAAACTATAATCATTAGAAATGATTTCTAAATATTGGCATAACAACCCAGGTTCTTTGTCCGGAGACGTTTATCAACTTTCTTTCATTTGTTTTCCATCCAGACTGATCAGGTGAGTTCATAACCCCTACTTTTACATGTTTTTGAACTATTTTTGGGGGAGATACATGCTCAATTATCTGTTTTACTTTTACAAGCAATTCTAAGTTTTCATATATTGATATAAATTTCATAGCCGTTATTTTCATATGATAAGAATTAAACTGGCAAGATTGGCAAACACTGTTTGCATTTACATGAATTATGAATCACTAATGGACTTTTTCCGTATTAAACACAAGTATTATTCCAACGTTATTCTTATTTTATTGCCTTACACTAAGTTTAATCAAAGCGAAAAGACCTCCCATCATGAACCTCTAATCACCCGCGACTTAGGGTGAGCGCGAATATTGTGGATAGTACTATTGGGCTGACAACCCCTTTGTGTTACCGTAACGTAACCCAAAGCATTATATTTGAGATGAATAAAGAGATGTGGCAATCTCCTACCCGGGGGCATGGTTACCTACATTTAATTATGGGGTAACTAATACATCATTAGCTCATGATTGTTGATGTTCTGTTAATGTTTTGCGTTTCATGAGGCTTAGCGCAATAAAATACATCTTTCCCTAATAATAATTGTATGTGTGGCAATTATTATATTTAATCTTGTGTTTTAATGATTTCAACTGGACTGAACGACGTATTTTCCGAATAACTGAAGAAGGGCTTATTTTCTGAAATATGAAAAGAGCTTATTTTCTGAAATATTGAAAAGGGCTTATTTATGAATAACTGGAACAAAGTATTTTTGACATCAGAAACTGGCTTATTTCTGAATAAATGAAACATTTTCATTTACTAAACTTTATGAATTCACTCAACCTTTCTGTTGACATTTTAGCATGTATTCTCAGGTTATCGGAAGCATGGATTGGCACGAGATTGGCTATGGACTATGTTATCAGTCAAACTAATAATATATTTTTATAAATGTATTTTGAGAACCTACTGCTGGGACCTGCATATTATAACTCTGATATAAATGAATGATAACAATTTTATCTAAAACGTCTCATTTTCGAGTCGTTTTCTATTATCATGACTGTGAACTGTTTAGTAACTCCCCAACTTATATTTCCGTTGCGAATATCGAAAACGGGGGTGTTACAGAGTGGTATCAGAGCTCATGGTTATAGAGAACCAAGTGTTTTTAAACATTGGACTATAACCGCGTTTTCAAAAATAAATAAACTTACATCATAAAGTCCTATGCCCTCCGTGCCAGGTATGTTTCAGTATTTAGAGCATCCTTTATTATGATTATTTGGCATTAATAATTCCCCTATCTGATAACTATTTTATTTGCTTTATTTGCAAATATTAGAATTGCTTATTTTCATTTTTACGGGTTACTACAGTATCATGTTCCCCGAAACTCCCGAATCTAACGAAACAGATCTCCGTACTATATGTACATCACCTACCCAATCCCTTAGGAAATCCCCATATGATGAAAAGTTTATTGGTTGCCCAACAACTTTTGATGTTGGACAAAACTCCCACCAAGAAACAATTCAGAAAGATGATGAACCAAATCCTCTAGAACCTAATACTCCCGAAACCCCGATACTAAATTTTCCGGATGCTATATCTACGCCTGATTCCCCTGAACCTAAAGATCCCATGTGGACTCTTCTTTATGAACACGCCAATATTCTCAACAATCACGCTAAACATTTGGAGGAGTTACCACATTTACGTTTCGAGTGGTACGACCGTAATTTCAACACTCTGTTTAGGAGGACCGATACCGAAAGGAGAACGGTGTTTGACTTGGAAGCAAGTGTTGAACGAATGAAGAATACGCACGAACATAAGTATAAAAGCCTAGATTATAGGATTCGTCATGCGAAGAGGGAAAACAGTCAACTACGTGATAGAGTGACGGAGATTGAGAGAACCCTATGGATGGCCAGAGAGACGGAAATCTGCCAGGGTCAGAAGATTTTTACTTTGGAAGCTATGCTGGACAGTCAGATAAAGGTGAACACGGAATTTCAGGAGCGTTTCTTGGAAATGGAAATTTCACAACTACAACTTGAGAATGAAGTTAAGCTTTTATGTCAAGGACGTGGCTGATCTCAAACTCATATGTATCAACGTTGTGTTTACTGTACCAAATAGTATTTGGTTAGGTATTTCCTGTATTTTCCAATAAACCCGAAATCTTCAGAGTTTGTAATCAATCAATAAGTATATGACAAATATCTTTTGTTGTATATATTATTGTTGAGAATAAATTCTTTTCCATTATGTCTTACTATAATGTTGTGCGTTTAAGTAATGACTTTCCATAAAACCTTATCATTTGTTTAATAGACAAATGGTTTCGTATAAACTATACCTAGAGCCCAATAAGTGTCACTTACCTAGTTAACTAAACGTAGAGCCCATTAAGCAACAGAGATAATTTGAGGATTAACCCTTAAGATAACAATAGAAAACCCTAAACCTACTTCATGCAATATTAATAAAAGATCTTGTGTTAATTATTTTTTTTTGGTAAAAAAACAATTGATCAAGTTATTAGTATTAAGCTATCCTCAGCCAGACATATCATAACCATAGAACTCCATAAGATAAAATTTCGGAAGAGAACCTTGATGAATGAAGAGAAAGTTGCTGAAATCTAAGAGAATTAGTTAATTCCTTAGCAATTAATCATTCATCTACGATATTTAACCAGACATATCCGGAAGAACGTTAGAATGAAAAATACTACGCCAATGACTCCCGAAGTTATCCAAAAGTTGGTAATCAACCTCATTACAGCAGTACTCGAGGCGACTACGACGGTTTGCTTAGGAAGCAATAAGAAGGCTACAGAAAAGAAGAAAATGAATGTGTCTTGTACCCCTAAGAGTTTTATGGGTTATAGACCAGTTTATAACAAATGCCCAGAAGGAACGACTAAACCTACCACTACCCCTACCCTAGGAATTAAACAAAATAACCGAAAGCGAAAACATAGTGAAATAGAACCCACAATCCCTACTCACTACCCCGCCTGCCATCACAAGCATCTTACCCCTAAAGTTGGTTATCAAGGAAAACAACCTCTATGTCAACAATGTGAGTTACATCATTATGGAGATTGTTTTATCAAGTGTGGAAGATGCAAGGAAATAGGACATATAACCAGAAACTGTAAGATGATAGGAGCCGATCCACAACCATTAACCGTGACTTGTCATGGATGTAGAGGAAAAGGACATAAGATAAGTCAATGCCCGAATTTCAATCCCAACTGGAAGACTAAGACTGATTCGGAAGAAAACTAGAACTTATTAAGAAATCTCATCTATGTCCTAGTGTGACCTTTAAGTTTGATATCTCGGAAGTAATGAATAAATTAAGGCTTAGAACTCTTTAAGTTGTAATTTTCCATTCAGATACTCCTTAGTTATGATGAACGTAACCTAAATAAATTATCTTTCTATCTTATAAAATTTCTATCTTGTAACAATTCCTTCATATTCCCAAATCAGCGTTTAGCCTTCATATCTATTCTATTTCTCCAAACCCTATCCATAAACGTTACCTAGTGAAACCTTAGACGAACTTTAAGATTTATTTTGAGGATAACCCATTGATACCTTAGGAAACCTTAACCCATCACTGTAGTGTGGACAGAAAATTTTCCAATGCTTTTGAAAATTATTTATGAAGATATTTTTCAAAAATAAAGCGTTGAACGCCATCTAAAACTTTTTGAATAAATACCACAGTAACTGTACGAAACATTACATCATTTGGTCCTCAATTATACATAACCTAATCAACTATGTATAATTTTGGAAGAATCATGTAACGAGTTGGACAGTTATATTTTCAGATTTTCTACTACTAATTTTCATTCAAAAAGCAAGATATTGAAACAAAACCAGTTGTTCATAAACTATTATTTTGATTTCATATAACAAAAGTCTACATCTACTACCCGCCATCTCTAAGATAGGAATTTTACAACCTTATGTATAGAAACACCCTAAGATTTTATTAAGAAACCTTAGAAGATAATACATAGAGACATAATTAGCAACTGAAGTGCTAATATTACAAGGATTACATAAGCTTTATTACATTGAGGACTACCTAGAAAACACAAACAAAGACCATCCTAGTGACCTTAGCGTGAGGCTTATTTTCCCCAAGCCTAATCCATGAAAAAGGCAACAATTGTAAGTAGTATGACAAACACTAGGACCGCACCTTGGAGACCAAAATCCCCTTCCGGATTATACGCCATGTAGGTAACAACCGCAACAATGTACACAATTGCTAAGATAATTGTCAAAGGCGGCATTTTGAGGTTTTTAGAAAGGAATTTTGTGATGAAAGAATGAGGATTAGAAATGAGGTATTTATAGGTGAAAATTTACCCATTTATTCGAACGTTAGATCACTATTCATCCACTTTAAGAATCTGACCTTTGCATAGTGACGCATTAGGTGGCAAAACATTCAAATTTAGTTCATCTAGTAGAGATAAAACTGACCAAACCTCGATCCTTAGGTATTAAACGGAGAACCAAGGATTATCAACAAAACGACATTATAGGATTTATCGGACTCAAGAATAAAGATAATATTTTAAGTAATATTATTTTTAACTTGAGGCATTTTAAGCATATCAAATTCTCATCCTAGCTTAAATCGTTATACGATTTTCCTTTATCGCGTTTCCTATCTGGATAAGATTGAAATCTGAACCTAACTATCCCTATACATCATTTTTCCCAACTTACCAACCAACACAGGCTGAATCTCGGGACGAGATTCCTTTCAACAGGGGGATACTGTAACCACTCGTAAAATTCCCTATTTACTTTACAGAATTATTATCCTTTTTCCACGAATAATTTTTTTTTAATTTGAATGTATCTTTCATCTTATGTGACGTAGATCACATCATTGATAAACGTGCTCCCACAGACCTGTCTAACAAATCTAATGTTTATTTCATAAACATCATGATATAAAAACATTACAGAATACCATTTACCATTTTACGATAAAATCCTTAACAAAACATTCATTATCTGAATAGAGTTTCTATGAAACTCTAAAATTTACCACAACACCAAATATGAACAACTAAACCTCATAACATAAAAATACAACATATCTTAGTAAATGTACAAGTTCCTAAAGCACTAGAAACCCTAATTCTATTTTGTTCCCGATAAAACCCTAATTTCACATAAGTGTTATTTTATGCATTCATTTCACAAACCCTAATTTATTTCTAGAATATTTTTACAAAATATAAAGTTTACAAGTTATTTAAGCTAGAATACAAGTCATTTATGCATAAATCATTTATTTGCAAAACCTTTATTTAAAATCTCATTTTTATACTATTTTTAAAGCACAATTAACAAACTATACATGCATAACTTTTATAAATTATATTTTCTAAACTCTTTAAATATTTTTACAAGCCTTTTAGCCCAAATTACAAGCACCTAATGCATAAAAACCAAAATTCATATTTATTTACTTTTAAACATGATAAAAATTTACAATTAATTTTTATAAATAAATCATTAAACTTATATTTTTCTTAAATCCTACATGATAGTACAACTCTATTAAGCATGTTTTACAACCTTCATAAGCTCAACATATTTTCCTTTCATTTCTTTAATAATTCGATTCATACAAATATATAAAAGACCATAAATATTTTTCTAAGTAATAAAACACTTAAACTAAATTGGTCAAGCTTCCCTAAACCCTAGTTACAACCCTCTAAAGCCCATTGTACAATGACCCAAAGCTCCATACGTCCCTCCCCCTCCAAATTGGTTCGATTCTAACTAGATAACCAAACTAAGCTTACACCTTAAGGGTACAATGAACTTGGCCATGGACAAACTCTCCTATTCATTTCTATAAACCCCTCCACATGTCACCCTTCTTCTTCAAGAACACACACTGTTGGTAGTTTAAAACTATGGCTATAGAACCGGCCACATCACCACCTTGTCTCCCTCCTCCTCCTCCTCCTATCCAAGTGGCTATTTCTCCCATTTCTGTCAGCCTCTATATCAGTACATGTCTCCTTATCACCTTCTTACTAAACCCTAATTCCTACTTCTATAAATATGTGGAAAACTAGAAGGGGGGTTGAATAGTTTTACGTGTTTTTAATTTATAAAAACTTTTGTTTACTTTTTAAAACTTCGATTCTATCTTATGTGAATTCAACTCTTGATCAATATGAACATATATAAGCAAATATAGATAAGTAATGCAAGTAAGGTAAATATAATGAAATAAGAGAGAGAGATGGAAAGATCAAACTACAACACGGAGATTTATAGTGGTTCGGCTACAAGGACACCTTCCTTGCCCTACTCCACTCCTCGAGTCACCTACTCGAGAGTTTTCTTCACTATGTCAACAAACTCCCTTATGGCGGAGAAACCTTACACAACTTTAGCTTACACCGGCTTAACGACACAAAGCTAGATGTCGAGTCCTAATCGTAGCTAGAACCAATCTCACAACTTAAACATAACTTCTACACGACTTAATCACGAATTCTTCACGCCTTCTTCACAACGGCTTCACAACTTCTTCACGACTTCTTCACGACTTCTTCTTCACGACTACTTCACGACTACTTCTTCACAACTACTTCACAACTACTTATTCACAACTACTTCACAACAAATTTACAACACTACTACGTAGTTACACTTAGATCTACTTATCACAACTACACAACACTTTACACAACAACACAATTGAATGAGGTAAGTAATAACACTTCTTCACTAGTTGAAGTAGAGTTCTTCTTTTGCACTTTTGGTGGTGGAAGCTTGGATCACTTAGAAACCAATGCTTAAGAAAATATGATCAAAGGATTTACAATGTTTAGAATGAATTTAGAACAGAAAGTTTTAGTGTGCAAAAGGTGAGTAAAAGTCCAGGAGAAGGCTGGTATTTATAGGAGAAAAATTGGACAGCTGGAGGTCTACTGGAGCGGGGGCGGTCCCCTTAAATAGGGGGCGGTTCCCTTAATAATTAAGGGGGCCGCCTAGTAAAATTAAGGGGGCCGCCCCTTCTGTCCGTTGGCCAATTTTGTCCTTTTGTGGGGAAGGTTTTTCTGAAACATTTTAACTGATTTTGGTTAAAAATTTGAATTCATATTTTTATAAAAGATTAAACATTTTTATTTAATGCCAAAAATGTTTTTCAAAAATATATAAAATGTTTTTGATGTTTTATAAAAAATCTAGTTATTAAGAAAATGTTCCTTTGATCATATAATACATTAAGCATTAGTTCATTCATACCTTAAGTGATTTGAGTTGTAGAAATAGATATTTACAACTAAATACTTGTTTATTGTCATAATTTTCCGATTAATGATTTTACATTTTGTGATTATCAAAACGTAGAGATATCGAAAAATATTAATAACTTGTTTAGGCATTATTTATATCAACAATCTCCCCCTTTTTGATGATTACAAAATCTAAACTTATTAAATCTAAAAATTAGTTTTTAGACAAGTATTTAGTGAGTTTACATCTATTTCTCCCCCTTTTTGTAGAATCAAAAAGGTTAAGCCGACAAGTTTTAGAATCTAAAATTGTCGGGACGAGAACTCCCCCTTGATGTGTACTCCCTTTCGTTTGGGGGCACCAAGGAAACGAGCTATGGAACGCTTGCAAAAAAAATGTTAGAAGCACAAGTATATGTAACAACAATAAGCAAGCATATCGAATAAGATCATTCATTTAATAAAGGTGTTGTGGATAAGTACACAACCAAAAGATTACAACATGAAGCATGCAAGCATACAAACAAAAACTACTAATGAAACTACATAATCATCTTAGAGGTACATGGTCTTCCATGGAGCTTGCTTGCAAGAAGGGTTTGAAAAATTATTTTTAAGCATTAATATTGCATATGCTTAATTGGGTGAAAATGGAGGTAGTGGTGGTGTAGTGGGTGAAGGAGGTGGTGGTTGTGAGTTGGCAATCATGTGTTCAAGAGATGAAAACATGTAGCGTATCTTATCTCTAAGACCAAAGATTAAGGTCCGGTTATGGATGCAACAAAGACAATTATCACCATGGGTTTCAAGCATTGCCCAAGGTATAGGAAAGAATGGTGGTGGGGTTGGTGATGGTGAAAAGTGAGCATCAAGAGGTGTGATGGGTGACAGGGAAATAGCAAGTTGGGTGTATGAAGGTTCTTGAGTGGATGGTGGTGATGATGCTCTTGGTGATGATGTTAGGTGAGTGTGGATGTAGTCATTTATGGATGAAGTGGATGGAATGGAGGAAGATGAAGCTCCATGGGTGGATGGTGTTTTTGATGGTGCATTTGGTGCACTTGGGGATGAATTTTGAGGTGGTGGTGATGGAGTTTTGATGTCATCTTGGGTTAGGTCAATGAAAGGTTGTTTTGGTGGTATGATAACAAGTCTTTGTTTCCTTGAAGTATTAGAGATGGAGGATTTTGGTGATAGCATTGTGGATGAAAATGGGTGTTTGATGAAGGTGATGGTTGATGAAGTAAAAGGTAATTGTAAGGAGGGTTTTTATATTGTGAAAATGTGGTTGATTTAGGCAAATTGTGGAGGTTTTGTGGTAATATTCCAAGTCCAGTTCGTGCATTAAGGGTAATGGTAGCTGGGGCTAGGTAAAAGTGGTCACAAGATGCAAAAGGAAACAGTAAAATTTACTGTCCAGATGGCCGGTCCCCTTAATTGTTGGGCGGCCCCCTTAAAAATTAAGGGGACCGCCTAAGGAATTAAGGGGGCCGCCCATCTGGTGAATTCCCAGGCGACCAAATTTGAAAAATTTCCAGAAAAAGGTCATTTTTAGGGTGTCTTTGCAGCAAGTTCCATTTGGATCATGTATATCAAGAATGATTAAATATTATCAATTGCATATTAAAATAAATAATATACATATTTAAGACTAGAAAATAAATCATATTAGAAGCATAGTCATATAATTTTAAATAAACTAGTAGCTAGGTTCTAATAAGTTTATCAATTAACATGATAAAAGCCATACCATAGCAAGCAAGTGTCAATATAATAGTACTACATATAAGTGTCTAATAAAATTCAACTAAACATTCATCAAATATGTTTATTTCTTCTTCTTCCCAAACAACTTTCCAAGTGACTTTCCAATGGACTTGAAGCCGCCTCGTACTTCTTGACGCATCTGCTGTGTGGTGTTGAGTAGTTCGGTTTGTCTTTCATATAGCAGTTCGTCTGTTCGTTCGGAAGGAGAAGGGACTTGATACTCGGTGTAATCAAGATCCGGAAGATTTTGAACGAAGGTCCTAGGTGATGGGGTACTAGCACGTGTTGTGCCCTCCTCCTCCTCATCATCATCATCATCGTCTCCTTGATGTGATGTGGAACCACGAGGTGGAAGTGAGACAGATTTACGAGATTTTCCTTTGTCACTTCGGGAGCGACGAGCACGGACACGAACAAGTGGATTGAGGACCGGTAGAACAGACTCATAGAGTGGACTCCGAAGCTGTGGATAGTGTTCCATGATATCATTGTAGAGACGGGTGAGAAATATGCCATATGGAAGATTTGCATTACGAGTGTTTTTGGCGGACATGATACGGTAGACAAAGAGATATGCCAAATTGTACGGCTTTTTAGTAATGATACAATACAACATGTGGAGTATGCTCGCCGTGACATGATCACGGTGACCACTGGTACCGAACGCATTCTCACGAATGAGTTTTTCCCAACGTCTCATGTCGCTGCGTAGCTCCTTGAGAAGGACTTGGTTTGGAGTGATGTCAACATCTTTTGATTTGATCTTTTGACTAGTCGTACCATGAGCTAGTCCAAGATATTGACGAATCTCTTCAGGAGATGGAATCTCTGAGTAGTAAGGACCCTGTTGAGGTCGATTTTCCTCAAGAGACGAGAGGTCCCACTCATTAGAGAAGACGGCTTGACCGGAGAAGGGGATTCTTAGAATTTGCCCGAATTGAGCAAGAGTAAGAGTGATGAATTGGTTTTGAATCATGAAGGATATGAGGATATACCCATTGGGATCGGTTTGTAATATCACTTGACTATAAAAGTCGAGGACAAACCGGGGAATGATTGGCTCATTTATTTTGTAGAGACAATCAAGACCAACGTTGGTGAACATTCGTTCGATGAAGTCGGATTCATAGAACGATGGATGGACAATTCTTCCTTCGTGAATGTTCCTATCCTCAATGGGACGATAGAAACAAGCAACAGAGGGAGCCATGCCCGGAGTGGAAGAGACTTTAGGAATGTATGCTTTTGTTTTAGAGACATCGCCAACTGTCACTTTGGGCATTTTCACCTATACAAGATAGCAACAAAAAATAAGAAAATGACATGCATATATTAAATATGCTACTTATGTGGAACGTAAACATACTTCGACTCTAAATCTTAAATCCTAAGAAGTAGTTTACAATGTTCCTTAGTTTTAATTTTTAACTCGCTTGAAATGTATTTTATGATGTTAAAGAATAGTTATAGGGACATTATGACAAGAAATCAACAATATCCTAACGTTCTTTTATACGTCATAAGCTACCTTGAAATGTGGCTAGACAAACATTGGATTGTATATCTAGCTATTTCTTACGAGTGTTTATGTTAAGCAACTTAGATTTTGACTCAAAAATTTATTTCAAAATGTTGTGCCAAACGCTCCTTTAAATAAGAAGATAACTAGTAAAATTTCAATATACATATGAATTATGTATCTTGACTACTTAAAACAACTAATTTCATGTTTACAAACTTTGACAAGTAGTTATAAACTTAATTTAGATTAAGTTTTGATGATTCTAGCTCCTAATCCAAACACTCTCTTATAATTAACAAAAACATTTTTTATGATTCGAAAAATATATTTTTAGTATTTGTGAGTTGTAACAAACCAATGTGATTAGTTTTAACAAGTGTTTATGGCATAATTCAACAATATGATTAGTTTTGAAAAAAGAGTGATTAGTTTGACATAATGGTTTTATTAATTACTTAGTTTCTAGGTTGATTAATCATTCTAATCCTATGGGGAGCATTTGATTACAACATTCTTAGACTTAATTTCAATAAAATTTAAGTTTGGAAAAAAATTTAGCAAAAGACCTAATTAAGATTAGACTCAAAATTGAATGAAATTAGATGAAATGTGTTTTGGAAAACTTACAAAATGTGTTGCTAATCGATGTATAGATGTTTTCCCTTTGTGAAATTGACCCGAATTGGTGATAAGATGATGGATTTGGGATGCAGTTCGTATACAGCAGAGTGGGAGTGAAGTGAGTTTGAAAAATAGGGTGTTTGGCAAAGTTTTCAAGGAGAAAATTCGTTTTGGCAGCAACAGTAGGCCGGCCCCCTTAAACATTAAGGGGACCGCCCCCGTTTACTAGCCGGTCCCCTTAAACATTAAGGGGGCCGCCTGCCAAAATTTTGAATTACTTGATTTTTGTTTCTGACGGCAAAATATTTATATGTATATATTTATAATATATCAAAAATACGTTTATTTGGCACGAAGAAGGAACACTTGACATATTTTATTAACATTTCGTTAATAAACTTAATCTTTATAATTTTGGACCAAATGCTCAAGACGTCAAGTCGACAAGAGGTTTAAGGATTGGGAAGAAATGTGCGTATATATAGATATATATATTAGTATTATGTGTAAGTGTGGGATGTTGACTGGAGTTAAGAAATGATGAGGTAATGACGGAGATAGGTGCTGGCGATGACGGGAGTTTGTTTCATTCATAGTTTTCTGACTCGACGGTCAAAGTGCTACTTCTACGTTAATCCACTTAACTCACTTCTCTTCATCACCATGAGTTATGTAATAATGGACACGGAAGATTTTCGTGTTGAACGTTAAAGTTCAAAAGAGGCAAAGGGGGAAGAAAAGGTTCGATGACGAACAATTTCTTTTAGTTCTAGATAATCAACAAATGACGTATCTAGGTTATGTGCGTTTATATATGTATATATATATATATATATATATATATATATATATATATATATATATATATATATATATATATATATATATATATAATATATTATATATTATATTAGTATGTATATAGTATAGGTATATATTATATATATGTGTATAGAGGAGGTATATACTAACACTTACATACTAATTAATAAACTAGGCATCTTAGACTAATGGGGAACATGCAATAGGCTAGTTACTTAATCTTCGTGTATAATAATGAGTATGAAGGAGGTGCGTACCTTTTAGTCTTCAATGTGTGGTTTTCAAAATCTTCAAAGAGTGTTGACTTATAAAAGCCAAACATGAGAGATTTACCGATAATCCCGATGACTTGAGATTTTAGCCACTTGGTCCCCATGGTCTCATTGGTCCAAGGTTGTTTGGCCCAAACATGGTTTGCAATTGACTCGGATGCATATATGGTGGAAGTATTCCCCAAGGATTGTAGCTTGGTGGATTTGGGTAATTCCACATTGGGTAACTATTATTATGACGGTTTGGTATATTTTGATTTCTTTTAGGTTGAGGAGTTTTAGGTCGAGGATGAGGACTAGGTGGTCTTCTAGGTGGAGGTGTTTTTGACCTTAACCTTGGTTTAGAGTATTTTACTTCATTTTTTAAGGATGGTTTATAAAAGGTTTTTACTTCCTCATCACTAGCTATGGGTATTTTTCTATCTTTCATAAGTATATACTTAGGTTTTGACTCTAAAGGTTTTTGCTCACTAGTTTCACATTCAAACTTTACATTTTTAGTTTGACTATTTGAATCCTTAGTTGAATTAAATCCTAATCGGTTTTATCACTTGATACTCTTTGAATACTTATTATTTCCCTAAGAGAATTACTACTATTTTCAAATTTGTTAAGCCTATAAATTTCCTCCTTAAGTATTTCATTTTCATTTTTAGTTTCTTGACATGTTTTACATTCAAGAATTTCTTTTCCTTTTTCTAAGTTATGTAGTTTAATTTTTAATTCCAGTATTTCTTTTTCTAATTGATTATTTATGTGTTTTAGTGATTTATTTTTAGTCATTACTTTTTGGCCTAATGTACATAACCTATTATATTCGTTATCTAGGTCTTTTTCATCTAACGATAAATTTTCATCACTAAAGTATTCGGTTTCGGAACGTACCTCACTTGATGTCTTAGCCATAAGACACTTCTCCTCTTTTGTGGTTTCTTTCTCGTCTTCTTCACTGTCACTCCATGCTCCTCCAATGAACGCCTTTTGGTTTTGCTCCTTTGACATCATAGGGCATCTTCCAATGAGATGATTTGGATCACCGCATTTGAAGCACTTTGATGAGTGTCTAAATACTCATCATTTCTGTCACATTTTATCTGCAAAAACATTTAAAAACATGCAGATATGCTTCAAAATACTAAAAATATCATAAAATGTGTTTTTATGACTCAGGAACAAAAAGATTGAAAATAAGTGAAAAACGAACAAAGTTTGCATAATTGTCACTTTCAGTCCCTGAAGTTTCACAAATTGGCAGATTTAGTCCCTGAAGGTTTAAAATGAAAGAAAAGTCAACTTTAGTCCTTGGGATATCAAACATATTCACTTTTAATCCCTGGATGAAAGTTTTCTAAAAATGACAACTTTTACCCCTCAAGTTTCAAAATTGGCAAATCTAGTCCTCGGGTATTTAAAAATTGGAATTTATCAAATATTACCCTTGTGCTATTTATAATTGGCAAAATAAACTCTTTTGATAACTTTGGAAAGTTGTCAACTCACACCCTTCAAAATTCAGAAATTACAAGATTGGTCCTTGTGTTTAACTAAAACCAAAATCCGGACCTTATCTATAAACTAAACCCAACTATAAACTAAACCCAACCCTTAAATAAAATACCCAACCCAGTCCAAACCCTTTATAACCCAAGCCCAATCCCAAAACTAATAACCCGGCCCACTCACCCTTAGTTAATATCAGGGTCAAACTCATGTTTGACCCGTCTCCTTCCTCACAACCCCGCCAAAACCACCATCACCCACAGTTCTCTGCAATACCACCCCCATCCTATCCCACTTACCTAACAAAACAAGGAACATTAAATGCTTCTTCTCCACCTCCCCAAAATGCATTAAATGCAAAAACCTGCTCGAATCCACTATCTCTATTTTGGCGCCAATTTTCATTTGAATGGCTGAGATTGAGTTGAAGCAATCCAAGGGTGCTGAAGAGTTCAAGGATGTCGGCTAGGAGTTTCCCACTTTATCTTAGTATATATAGATCAATGTAATAGGATTTAAGAGAGTAGTTAATTTTTACTTAAATCGTTTTTACTTAATTGTCTTTATTTATTGTAATTTTCATTATCAGTCATCAATATAAGTCATTTACAGTTGTTTTAATCCCTTTTTAATACATCTTGCATTTAATTTCAGTTACTTTATAAATTCAAGTTCTATTGTAATTCGTAATTAGTTTAATGTTATTTGGAAAAGCTTAATTGCTGTTCCTATAAGCCTACATAAGCTCTGAATAGCTTTTGATAAGCTTATATTAGTTTAATCCTGCTCTAATTCAAGAAAGAAGAAAAGGTCAATGAAAGTCAACTGAGAAGGTCAAAATAAGCTATATGGGGATAGAAGCTAATCTGGATGGTTTTTCTGGTTTCTAGCTTGTTGACAACAAGCTAGGAGTAGTTTCTGGTCCTTGTTCATCTTTTTATAAGCCATTTTCAGTTGTAAGCCATTTTCAAGCAATTTCTTAAATTTCTAAGTTTACTGTTACACTGCTTAATTTCTGCTTATTTGCATAAGTTCTTGCTTATTCATAGTTCTTAAGTGTCTTTCATTAGTTAAATCAGTATTTAATAGCTTTTGTATCAGTTTCACTTAAAAAACTCATAAAAGCCAAAAAACAGTCCCACATAGCTTAAATTATTAGATTGCTTATTTTCCTATTATAAGTTGCTTATTATAGTTTATATAAGTTAGTTAGTCAATAAAAATCAGTATTCATAAGTTAAATTATCTGTGTCCTTTGAAAATCCAAAACAGACTCAACAAAAGGGGTGTTTGGTTTGAGCAGTCAAACAAGTCAAACCTCTTGTTACTGTAGATTTGCATCAAGGCCAACTTTGGTTGAGCTTATCTAAGTCAATATAAGCTGGTTCTAAGATTTAACAAGTTCATTTGATTGGTTGTGTGTTTTTGAACCATCTGTGGATTTTTTAGAAGTTAAAAAGCTCAAATAAGCCATATATAGCCTTAAGCTCTTTTGACCCTTTTTCTTGACTTCTCTGAGTCAATTTGAGTCCATTTAGAGTAGAGACAAAAGTTGGTTTAAAGCCCTAAGGCTTGTGCACTTCTGCACAACTCTGCATCAGCAGAATCAGTATATACTGATTGCTGTTGCAGCTGAACTCACTCAATTTGTGGCTTATTTAGATAAGCTCTTGCCTAGTTTTTTGGTTTTCTGAATAGCCCATACTACTAGATATCTCTTTCCCCCATTAGATTGTATCTCAGAGCTTATTTGGTGTGCTTAAATTGCCCTGCAATTTAAACATTTTTCTGAGTTTCTGTCTTGAATTCACAACTGTTCTACTACTTATCTTGTTCATTCATAGTGCTTATTTGTATTTTTAAGTTGTTTTAAGTTTATATAAGTGTATTAAACTTGTTCTGAGCATTTGGTTGAGTTTTGAGCTTATTAGCTTATTTTTAGCTTATTAGCTTAACTGCTTATCTGTCCATCTGCTTATCCAGGCTTATTAGACTTTTGATTTTATTTTTCATAACTTTTAAATATTAAATTAGACTTATCCTGAATTTTTCATATTTTTCCTAAGTCATTTGATATTTTTAATCTTTTTAGTTAGTTTCTATTAGTAATTAAATCATAATAAATAAAATAATAATCAGAAAAATACAAATCTAATTTTCATAATTTTCTTTTGTCATTTTTAATCTAGGAAAAATATAATCTCATTTTTAGACCTTAAGAAAAACCAAAAATAGAAAAATAGTGATAGCTTCTATTTAATAGAATTTATCTTTTTAAATTTTAATTAAGTAATTTTCATTTTTATAATTTTCTTAGCTTCTTTTCATCTTATAATATTTTTAGAAAAAGTTTTAGAATTTTCTTTGTTCATTTAGTATTTTTTATAAATTTAAATAGTTTAATAAGTAATTAAATTAATAAATAATTAATAATAATTAAATAAAAAGTATAAAAAAATATAATTTAAGTTTTTAAATAAGTTTTAAGTCATTTTACATTTTTAGGTTTTAATTTCATAAATTTCAGTTTTAGTCCCATTTTAGCTTTCCCGTTACGCGTTTCAGTTTATTTAATTCGCGTTTAATTTTCTTGTGCATATTTGTTTTAATTTGTTATTTAGAATTATTAAAAAGCAAAATCTATATCTAATCATCAATCACTCTAATCCTAGCTTTTCACAGTTGCCCATTCACATCTCGTTGGGAAACGATTCGGGTAATTACTTACCTATCTTCACACTACACACGAACGTGAGTTTTTGCAAGTATCCTTTTTCACAAAGGGGTAATTTGTAATTATTCACGCGTATCCGCTGTCTGCATTTATTTATAAGTGTATTCAGCACGGATCACACTTCCTCTCGCTCTTGCTACCTTTGTCGTCTTTGTTTCTTTGGAGTGTTTTCCTTTCGTCATGTGGTTGTCTAACGAATCTTCCTCGTCTTTTGAAAAACTTCTTGAAGTCTCTTACGGCCATGGCATATTCTTCATCATCACTTTCGGAGGTTGAGCTATCCTAGTCACTTGATGCTTTCCTAGCTTTCAATGCGATTGACTTGCTTTGCTCTTTCTTTCCTTTGACCATCTCGAAGTCTTTCTTGATTATTGCTTCGTAGACTTTCAAGTTGCCAATCAACTCGTCAAGTTGAAGAGTTGACAAGTTCTTTGATTCTTCAATTGCCGTAACTTTAGCCCGCCATTTTGGATGAAGAGCCCTAAGAAATTTCCTGACAAAATTCTTACTAGAAAAACTCTCATCAAGTGCCTTTAAACTTGTGATGATTGTGTTAAACCTAGCAAATGCATTATCAATTGATTCCTCTTCCGGAATCGTGAATTGTTCATATTGTTGAACAAGAAGATCTATTTTATTATCTTTGACTTGACTATTACCTTGGTGAGTTATTAGTAAAGAGTTCCAAATTTCTTTTGCGGTTTCGCACATAAAGATTCTTTCGTATTCTTTACGTGGTAGCGCATTATAAATAACCATTTTAGCCTCATTATTTTTAGAAAGTTTTCTTTTTAAATCATCACTTTGTTTTTCAAAAGGTACAATTTCATCCTTTTTAGTTTCAAGATTATGTTGAATAGGTAAAAAATCACCATTAGTAATAACATGCCAAAGATCTAGATCTTTTGACTTCACATAAGTTTTGAATCGATTTTTCCAATATAAAAATCCATCACTTTCAAATAGTGGTGGTCTTTGCATAGATTGCCCTTCTAAATATTTTTCAGATTCCATAGATCGTTTCAAGTTTTAAAATACAGTTAATTTTAAAAATCTTGTTTGACGTGGCTCTTGATACCAATTGTGGAAAACTAGAAGGGGGGTTGAATAGTTTTACGTCTTTTTAATTTATAAAAACTTTTGTTTACTTTTTAAAACTTCGATTCTATCTTATGTGAATTCAACTCTTGATCAATATGAACATATATAAGCAAATATAGATAAGTAATGCAAGTAAGGTAAATATAATGAAATAAGAGAGAGAGATGGAAAGATCAAACCACAACACGGAGATTTATAGTGGTTCGGCTACAAGGACACCTTCCTTGCCCTACTCCACTCCTCGAGTCACCTACTCGAGAGTTTTCTTCACTATGTCAACAAACTCCCTTATGGCGGAGAAACCTTACACAACTTTAGCTTACACCGGCTTAACGACACAAAGCTAGATGTCGAGTCCTAATCGTAGCTAGAACCAATCTCACAACTTAAACACAACTTCTACACGACTTAATCACGACTTCTTCACAACGGCTTCACGACTTCTTCTTCACGACTAATTCACGACTACTTCTTCACAACTACTTCACAACTACTTATTCACAACTACTTCACAACAAATTTACAACACTACTACGTAGTTACACTTAGATCTACTTATCACAACTACACAACACTTTACACAACAACACAATTGAATGAGGTAAGTAATAACACTTCTTCACTAGTTGAAGTAGAGTTCTTCTTTTGCACTTTTGGTGGTGGAAGCTTGGATCACTTAGAAACCAATGCTTAAGAAAATATGATCAAAGGATTTACAATGTTTAGAATGAATTTAGAACAGAAAGTTTTAGTGTGCAAAAGGTGAGTAAAAGTCCAGGAGAAAGCTGGTATTTATAGGAGAAAAATTGGACAGCTGGAGGTCTACTAGAGCGGGGGCGGTCCCCTTAAATAGGGGGCCGTCCCCTTAATAATTAAGGGGGCCGCCTAGTAAAATTAAGGGGGCCCCCCCTTCTGTCCGTTGGCCAATTTTGTCATTTTGTGGGGAAGGTTTTTCTGGAACATTTTAACTGATTTTGGTTAAAAATTTGAATTCATATTTTTATAAAAGATTAAACATTTTTATTTAATGCCAAAAATGTTTTTCAAAAATATATAAAATGTTTTTGATGTTTTATAAAAAATCTAGTTATTAAGAAAATGTTCCTTTGATCATATAATACATTAAGCATTAGTTCATTCATACCTTAAGTGATTTGAGTTGTAGAAATAGATATTTACAACTAAATACTTGTTTACGTCATAATTTTCCGATTAATGATTTTACATTTTGTGATTATCAAAACGTAGAGATATCGAAAAATATTAATAACGTGTTTAGGCATTATTTATATCAACAAAATAGCTACATAATCTCCTTCTCATTCCACAACCAATGGAACCCTAACATCAAAGCAAATACAACCCCTTTTCTATCCTAATCTCAGCCCTAAAACATTCTCAAAAAATACCTAGAAGGTCCAGAAGAGAGGGGGAACTGTCGAGTCCAAAGCATCACTTCATTCATTCCTTAAACCCTAGTCGATCACAATCTCTAAGTAAGTATACTATCCCTTTAAAGTTCAGTATTATTCATGTTATTTATTCTTAAAAATAACCATACACAAACAATAATAAGAAACATAACTAAAAACCCTAGGTTTTCTTTTCTTTGATCTTGTCTGTTCGAACAGCTAAACCCCAAACGCACCCTAGGTTTTCGAATAATTATGTAAACAAACCAAGAACTAATGGAACATGATGAAATATACATAATATTGCCATACTATACGTAAAAAGTTAATAGGAAAACCCTATGAACATTAAAACTTTAATCGGGTCTCCTTCTGTGTTTTATTGAGTGGTAAACAACCCCAGGAGGCCAAGTTTCGACCTCAAAACCAAACCCTAAACGACCTTATAAATTCCTAGTTTTTGATATTTAAAAAGTCTACCCAACAAACTAAATTTAGAAACAAGAATGGTTGAAAATGGTCAAGTTTCCAATTAGTTATCGAGTCTTAAATATTGAGTCATATCGCTAAAAAGGATTTAAACATCATCAGTTATTTTGTTTTAACTATGTCGACCCAACTTACTAACTTTACACCCTGTTTTCGAACCCCAAATGATCACTAAAAGTTCTACCCTTTTGGCATATTTAAGTTTAACCAGTAAACTTTATTTAGAAACGAAAATCATCGAAAAAGATCAAACGAGTTCAAAGTTACAGAGTCTTGAAAATTTACCCATATCGCTAAAACTAGGTTAGTATTTATCAGTTATTATTTTTCTATTTTAGTTGATCAACCTACCAACTTCTAACCAAACTTTCGACCCCTATTTGATCCCTATAAATTTTAAGTTTTAGGTATACTAGAGTTCATATAATGAACTTAATTTAGAAAGAAATATTTTGAAAAACCGTCGAGTGGTTCAAAAGTTATTCGAGTTCAAAATTTGGTCGAGCGCTAGTCTAAAACCTATTTTCAGAATTCCATTTAAATCATGTTCTATACACTCGTCTTTAGTAAAATATTTTGAACACCAAACGAATTTTATAAATTATGATCTCTGACATGTTTAACGTCGACCTAGCTGCCTTTTATTAGAAACTGAGAACACGAAAAATCATTTAGTATTCGTTAAGATATCGATGTCCAAAGCTCTAGCCAAGTCATGTATAATCTAAGTGTGATTTTTATTTAATTAAAGTTTTCAAGTGTTAATTTTGCAAATAAATATTATCAAGGTTATTTTCTGTCAATAACAAATGAATAGGGTAGAAATTGTCATTTTTGAAACTTGAGGGTAGAAATTGTCATTTTCCAAAATTCCAGTGTGTGAGCTGTCAATTGACCAAACCTTAGGGATTAAAGCGTAACTTTTCGTAACTATCATTTTCATCCTTTCTATTTTGTTTTCCCAACACTATATTAACGTAATATTAACGAACAAATAAAAGAACGAAAGATAATTTTAATGAACAAACCGAACCGAAACTTACAGATAAAAGATAAGATAAAATCTTACTTTTGAAACTACATATTGGCTCAAGTAAGCAATTAATCATCAACCAAACAACAAAACAGAACGAAATGGAATAAACTATAATCATTAGAAATGATTTCTAAATATTGGCATAACAACCCAGGTTCTTTGTCCGGAGACGTTTATCAACTTTCTTTCATTTGTTTTCCATCCAAACTGATCAGGTGAGTTCATAACCCCTACTTTTACATGTTTTTGAACTATTTTTGGGGGAGATACATGTTCAATTATCTGTTTTACTTTCACAAGCAATTCTAAGTTTTCATATATTGATATAAATTTCATAGCCCTTATTTTCATATGATATGAATTAAACTGGCAAGATTGGCAAACACTGTTTGCATTTACATGAATTATGAATCACTAATGGACTTTTTCCGTATTAAACACAAGTATTATTCCAACATTATTCTTATTCTATTGCCTTACGCTAAGTTTAATCAAAGCCAAAAGACCTCCCATCATGAACCTCTAATCACCCGCGACTTAGGGTGAGCGCGAATATTGTGGATAGTACTATTGGGCTGACAACCCCTTTGTGTTACCGTAACGTAACCCAAAGCATTATATTTGAGATGAATAAAGAGATGTGGCAATCTCCTACCCGGGGGCATGGTTACCTACATTTAATTATGGGGTAACTAATACATCATTAGCTCATGACTGTTGATGTTCTGTTAATGTTTTGCGTTTCATGAGGCTTAGCGCAATAAAATACATCTTTCCCTGATAATAATTGTATGTGTGGCAATTATTATATTTAATCTTGTGTTTAAATGATTTCAACTGGACTGAACGACGTATTTTCCGAATAACTGAAGAAGGGCTTATTTTCTGAAATATGAAAAGAGCTTATTTTCTGAAATATTGAAAAGGGCTTATTTATGAATAACTGGAACAAAGTATTTTTGACATCAGAAACTGGCTTATTTCTGAATAAATGAAACATTTTCATTTACTAAACTTTATGAATTCACTCAACCTTTCTGCTGACATTTTAGCATGTATTCTCAGGTTATCGGAAGCATGGATTGGCACGGGATTGGCTATGGACTATGTTATCATTCAAACTAATAATATATTTTTATAAATGTATTTTGAGAACCTACTGCTAGGACCTGCATATTATAACTCTGATATAAATGAATGATAACAATTTTATCTAAAACGTCTCATTTTCGAGTCGTTTTCTATTATCATGACTGTGAACTGTTTAGTAACTCCCCAACTTATATTTCCGCTGCGAATATCGAAAACGAGGGTGTTACAGTAACCCAAGTGTTACGACTGTGGTGGTCTTGGGCACATAGCAAGAAACTGCAATCAACCAAAGCGTCCACAAAACTCTGACTACTTCAAGGATAAAATGCTGTTGATGCAAGCTCAAGAGAATGGAGCAGTGTTGGATGAAGAAGAGTTGTTGTTTCTTGCTGGTGATGGGGGGAATACGTTTGATGCTGATGTGGATGATCAACCAGTTCAAGACTTGGCACTTAATGATCCCAACATCTACCAAGCTGATGACTGTGATGCTTTCGACTCAGATGTTGATGATGAACCCACTGCTCTAACCATCTTTATGGCTAATCTGTCCTCTGTTGTCTCATCACCTCAACAAGCTGGTCCTTCTAATGCATCTGTCATATCTGAGGTACTAAAGCTTTATGACACATATGACGTGGTAGATGAACAGAAGATTCCCAACAAAGTACAACAGACATATGTTGTTGAATCAGATACTGTTGACATGGGAAATACTAATATTATTCCATATGAACAATATGTGAATCACAACAATGTGTCTGATGTACCAGGTTATGCATCTTCTGTTGTAGAAAATGATTCTATTATAGATAATGCTTGTGAATTGCATGAAAACACTATGTTTATTCCTGATGACACCTTGACCACTAGACTTAACATCTATAAAGATCAGGTGGCCATATATGAACAACGTGCAAAATTTGAATTAACTGAACGTTAGCAGAAAATGGATAGTCAAATGCGTACATTTATAACTGAACGTAATTTAAGGGAAGAAACATTGAAAAAGGAGTTGAATTCTTTGCGAAAACAACTGGATCAGACTGTTAAACAAAAACAGGAAGTCCAAGAGAGTGTAAATGCACTAAAACAAGATTTCAAAGAAAAACAAACAAAACTCTTAAATGATTTCTCCAGACTTAAAATGTTTAAGAATAAGCTTGAAAACAAGTTGTACACACAAGACCAAACCAAACAAACTGCTCAAATGATTCAAAAGCACAAAAAGTTGTGTGATAAGCATAGTGAAAATAATGTAGGTGAACCTAAATTAGCTCTTC
Organism: Artemisia tridentata subsp. tridentata; assembly: GCA_021014915.2. Lineage (NCBI taxonomy): Eukaryota > Viridiplantae > Streptophyta > Magnoliopsida > Asterales > Asteraceae > Artemisia > Artemisia tridentata. The sequence continues at coordinate 80,935,713 of CP139503.1, read as the reverse complement.
TTAGGAGTGCCAAAGTAGCCCAACGTGCCTTATATGATGCAAATGTGATGATTAAGCCTGATCATGCCCCTCCTGATGTGTCATCATTAGAAGAGAGTAATGAGATAGAAGTGAGAAATAGAGAAAGAATGACTGAGAAAATGAAGGATCCCAAATGTATAGCCAAACGAATTATAATCAAACCCCATGATTATTATGGGGAAAATCGTTTGACTGTTTTTGCACCTCAAACTAAGTTGACGCCTGAACAAATATTTTGGTCTTTGGACATAGAAAAGAGAAAGGCCGATGAACTTAAAGACAAAACTTCACCCCTTAGGAAAATTGTGGTTGCAACGGTGTATCCTCCCAATACACCTAGGCATTTAGTTCCTTTAACTCTTCCCACAGAATGTAAAACTCTAATTAGCATATATGTACTTTGTCAACTATTTGATGATTTTGATAAAACATGTAAGAAGAGAATTACACCAACAGGAATTTCTGAGGGGGAAAGGGGTTTTGAACAAACAAAAAGGTGCTACTTAACCGAGGTTATTCCATTCTTTAAACTACTTAAAGAACATTTTGAAGGGATGCAAAAAACCCTTAAAACTGAAGTAAATGAGATGAAAGTGGTGTTTAAAGATATGGAAAATGAGGTAGCTCAAAATGTGATAGAACTTAAGGGTCGTGAGATTGAGAGAAAGAATATTCTCATCACCAATGAGAATTTGATTGCTAGATGTATTGCACAGGATATATTTTATACTGCTACTGATGCTGCATTAACTGCCTGTCAATTTCATGAGTATTCTATTGTATTGAATGTTACCCAGAATCGTGTTGTTGAGCTTGAGGGGGAGAATTTGAAATTGCATGAAAAAATTCAAAATGATGACCATGATAACATGGTCAAGCATTTTTCAAAACTAGAGGTTGATAATCTTAATTTGCAATTAAAATATCAACACTTAGAAGAAAGATGCAAAATCTCAAATGCCAAGACATCTTTGGATGCTCCTGAATTTGATACATATTTTGAATTAAGCAAACGCGATGAAAAAATTCAAGCTCACACTAACACGATTCGACAATTGAGGGCACAAATTGCCCAACTAAAGTCAAACAAGAGTGAAGTAATTGGCACCTGATTGTACAAATAATTGCACTACCAGGCCTTCGATGATGATTAAAGGGTTTATGGGGTGTTGAGGTTGCGCCAAGTTTATCTTTAACCTGAAATAAGAAATACTAAAACACTACGTTAAGTGATTGCGCAGGGGTTGGACCCTGCGAACCACCTCCGACGTGCGAGTAAGTATGTGATATGGTAAGTTGAGAGAGTTCAATTGATGTTAGATTGAGCGTACCATGGTTATGGCACGTCTAAGCTATTTATAGGGGAGAAATAAGCTTTAGAGGGTGGTTGCACTTTGTTCGGAGATCATGGGGGCGTCCCATGAAATGTGGTAACCGCTAGGGCTTTGTGGCCCATGATCTCCTCCTTGGCGGGAAATCCTAAGGGAAGGAGGATCTTGGGTATGACCAGGTCATGGATGCTCTCCGTTGTAGTTCCTTCGTAGGAGATACCCCGAAGGGCTTAAGGCTTCGATTGACGGATTCCCACATGGTAACCACTTCATAGATGAATAGTTTGATGCCAATGAAACGTTTTAGGAGATTAACCTGGGCCTCCGAAAGAGGGCTTCGCACAGGCTCGAAAGGGAGTCCTTCGGCCCGTTCGGAGGGTACATCATCAAGCCCCCCAGTCGAAAGTGATATATATTTACGAGTATAAATTGCATTCGACTCAAAAAATTAACATATACAACATCCCCTTTGTCACAAAAAACATACGACAAAAGGCTAAGCATGTAACTGAATTCCGCATTAAATGCGACTGCATAATTATTTGCCCACTTGCGTCACAGCCATAATGACTACGTTTTCGGTAAATGTAAAACGTCTTTTCAAAATTTAACCATCCGTTTGAAATCCGCTTATATGGCAAGGAAAAAATAACATGTGTATGGCCAGGATCAAAGAGGTGAATGGTATTTAAGCCCTTAGGATGGTAAACCCTAGATTATTTTCACCTTCCGCCCAAAATACACACACCGTACTGTGCGCTTGTGCTTCTGTTGGAACGAAAGGTAAAAATTCTATCATTCTACTTTGATTTCTTACTCTTTCAATAGCGACATGAGTATGGCTGCAAAGAGAATAATCAGGAAACAAACATGTACTTTGTCTAAAGAAGCACTATCCGACTTTCTTCAAGACTATCCCATACCCACAGAATTCAAAATCATGCTTCTGAGCAAGAAACAAAGTGTTTTTGATGCCCCTGGCTATGTAGGCTTGTATGTGCATGCATTTACTCAATCAAACTTTAGGATACCCATACATCCTCTGATTTTGGAATTTTTACAATATTACAAAGTACATATTTCAAGGTTGAACCCATTTGGCCTAGCCAAGTTGACCACATACATTGTCATGTGCAAAGCATATGGCTATGAGCCCACACTCACCGTGCTTAGGGGCTTTGTCAACCTGTATCCCGGCGGGGATTGGATAACCATTGCTAAAAGGGGTGAACATGATGTGCCATATCTTGTGACCAAACCTTTTTCAAACATCAGAAATTGGAAAGGGCAGTTTTTCTATGTTGAGAGCACAATCATACCACCTGAGTATCCAACATTGCTTGATGAAGCATATATGTTTGATGAGAAAAGATTCAATGTCTTGCACGTCATCCAGTCGATGTGCAAACATTCCCCGAGCCAATCTTGTTTATGGCGGGCATTATGGACCGTTGGGAGGGGTCTCCAGCTAAGCCTGAAATAGTGTGTGAAGGACAGAGTATGTACATTCCCATTTAAATAAAACAAATAACTTATCTGCTGATATTTATCTTTTTGCTTTTGTTGTTGCAGGAATGGCGTTCAGGAACTTTGTTGTATCGGGAGGTGCTAAAGAAGTCAGCTTTATTCCCAAGGATCCCAAAGATGCAAGCTACGGAGTTGGATCTCCGTCTGTATCAGTGAACAACAATGACATTGATGCTTCACCCGCAATACCACTTGCAGTAGTCCATCCTCTGAAACCTATGAATACTGACGAAACTCCCCAACTTGTTGAGAATGTTGCTGATTCGGATGACCCTCCCTCAGAGGGTGATGAATTGAAGATCGTGGGGTCCTCTGGCATTGCAGATAGGGTGCAAAACCGGAAGGGTACGAGTGGAAGGTCTTCGAAGGCTACTCCAAAGAGGAAATTAAACATCCTCACTCCTACCTCGAGGTCAACCAGACAAAAGACAAAGAAGTCTCTTGGTAAAGCAGTCATGTATTCCACTGAAGGAGTTGCTGATGACGTTGACATTCATGGTAAGTGAAATCTCTTTTAATCTCTTGTTTTCTTAATTTTTTCCGTATCTAATGAACATGCCTTATGCAGGACTACCGAACACCAAAGAGATACCAAATGCTCTTACTTGTCATCTGCTTGTGGAAAATGTGACTCCTACTAGCTGGAAAACAACCTTGAAAGGTATGTCCATTGAAGAGCTGTGTGACTTGCACGACAAGAGTTACATCAGGCAAGTCATGTTGGATAATCACTTTAACACTCGGGCAAGGGAGCTCGTTCGTATGGTGAAAGATGCCAAGGAGAAGGTAGCTGTTATCGTTGCAAGGGAAAAGAATAGAGAAGAGCAGTATACAATGATGTTGGCAATGCGTACACTACAGCAGAGTACCCCTTCCTTGCCGAAGCAACCAAAGACCCTTCAGCCCCAATTGAAGATCTCTTATCCAAGAAGCCAAGGAAAATACAGCCTCCCTCTCCAACCAAAAGAACCCCATCTATGAAGCCTCCGTCTTTGTCTCACCAAGAGGATCCAAATTCCTCAAAGAATTTTTGAAGGTTGCCATGTTGGCAATAATTTGGTCTTTAAGGGTAGCATGTACCCTGTTAAACAATTTCTGATGATGCTTTGTTAGGCCTGTGCCTATCTCTTTGAACAATTTATCTTTTGTGTTTCTGGGCTTCGACCCAGACTTTAGACAATTTGCTTTGATGCTTCAATGTTTGCTATGACTATGTGCAGCCTTATGAATGCCAAGGGATTAAATCCCGCTTTTGAAATCATGCTTATCTTCTCTTACGCTTATGCATAAACTTAAATATACAACCTAAGGTTATGACCTTATTGTGTGTATTTTGGACCAAGATTTTCGACAATCGTATAGTTTGACTGCGACAGAGGGTCGGGACCCACTCCGTCTTTATCCTTAAGTTGCGAAGGGCTTAGAATACCCTAAGACTTTATAGGAAAGTTAATGTGAATTTTAATGGATGTTATTTTCATACAAGACATGTGTCTTGCTTCATCCTTCGACATTGAAAATTGCAAAGTACTTGGCTGAACACATCTTTGTTGTAAATAATGAAACAAGAGATTTTGAGGGAAATGTGTTGTATCATTAAGTGGATAAGGAGGATTACATCATTTTAAGAAATGAACACTAAGACACCTACCATTAATGCTTCTTTTCCAAGTGAGAAGAATGCGTTACATGAAATTTAAAAAACAAGCTAAGTGCTTTAAAAAGAGTAAGTCTTATAAGTAAAACTTATGAAAGTTTGTATCATTTCCAGTTTTGTCCATGACATTTCTTGTCCTGCGCTTCGAGCTTGTACGCTTTGTTGCCGTAGCCTTCCGGTCTGATATTGTGAGAGGATTCGATACACTATAAGGTGGTTAAACCTTTGTTGCTTTGTGTATGTGATATATTGAGTTAATATGATTAAGTATGTGAAATCTACTAAATCACACTTAGAAGGTTATTTTGGTTATTGGAAATGGAAAGTAATGCTTTAGTAACGAACAATGAACATGCAATGTTAACACCAAACGATTCAATATTATTCAAGATAATACGAGTGATCTTTACTATCACTAGGGTTACAAAACCTTGAATCTTATGTTTTTTTATGACTTATGATATTGTTGTGTTTGTTTTATGTTCTTAACAGTTATGATCTAAACACTTAAAAGACACTTGATAGATGCATATATCTAGTCTAAGATCTTTCTTTTATATTTCAAGAAAGATCTTTACAATATTGTTAAGTCTTGTCGAACACTTGCTAGTTTATCTTATGTGTGTCAGTAACTTAGATACAACATGTATCTATGTACACAACTTGTTACTGATCACTTTGTCCAAAGATATTATCTATCGTATATTCTTGACTTTAGTGTATACTTATCCATCCAGCAAGCAGACTTAACTTTCGAAGAGCAGACTTAATTTTGGTACTCACCAGAATTAATCACTAGACTCAACCACCAGACTTAATATTCAAAGACCAGACTTAACCAGCAGACTTAACCAGGTACCAACCAGACTTAACACTACTGCAACCAGAATTAATCACTTAAGAGAATTTCCCGATACTTAATCTTCAGAATATTTAATTCCCAACAATCCTCCCCTAAACATGTGAACCCTTTTCAACATGTTTCTTCTGAATTGAATTTCTGATTGTGAGGATCTTGCAAACACTTCATAGTCAGACCCTTGATCTGAACTTTCTTCTATTCTGTGAGATTGAATATCTTTCTCAGTAACTCTTCTGCTTTTTGTTCTTTGACTTAAACAATATCAATACACATCTTCAGGCTTCAAACATGACCTAAAAGATGGTACAATTTCCTTGGATGGAGGAATTATAAGAGGCAATGGTGCTGTGTATCTTGGATGCTTGTTTCAACAAGTGAAATCATCTATCAGCATGCCTTTGCAAATGATGAACAAACGTAGTGAACTGAAATTGAAACTTTTCTCCGTTTGACCTAGATAGAACTTTCTCCTTTTAAATGCTTCATCCCTTCTGAATATACATAATACTCCAGAATCTTGTTCATGAAGAAGAGATTATCAGCTCTATTCTTGTCATTTTCAACCTCTATGTCATCATCTTGTATGCTCTTGTCTTTTCCTCCCTTTCATTGGTTAATCTTCCTTCTTTGGGTTTATTTCCTCCCCTGAGATATTTCCTCCCCTGGATTGCAAATAACATTTCCTCCCCTTTTTGGAAGATCTCTTACAATGTACCAAAAAATTTCTCTCCCCATCATCTGATCTATCAATTAGAACTTATTATCAGACAATGTTGTACATGTAGCCATCAATTCCTTAAGAGTTTAATTTGTTGCCCTCATCACTTCTAGGTGTGTTAACTCCTATGAGAGGTGATTCATGGGACATTTGACTCATGGTCCATCATTTGATGGTTTTTGTGAGTCTCTTTGAAAATCCTTTTTAAGAAACTTTTGCCATTAGCAGTATGTACATGTTTTTATTATGAAAAATCATACTGCTTCTAACCATTTTGAAGGGATTAAGTGTATAACAGACACTTAATCAAAATTTTGGTTTAAAGCAACCTCTGGTTGTGTGAAAACCAATGTTTTCAGTTATAAATAACTTCCTGTGTAATGATAAACCTATTTAAAAGGCTTTCTTGACAGGGTTTCCAGCTCATAGCAATTGTTGCCTCTAACACAAGTGTTAGATTCACTCTTACTAGCTGTTCTTTCTATCAGATGTCCTTAGACTTGCTCATTATACTTTAAAAGTATAAAATGATAGAAAGTGAGTTGTATCAGTTACTTTCTGATCAACTAAGTCATCAATTCAATGTGAAATTTCATAATCAGGTTTCAAGAAAGAAGTTTTAAGGAGGTGTAAATTCCCAAACTCTTTCTATCATGAACCTATTATGTCAGCAACTGTATTATCATTCTGCTGCTCACACATTTCACTTGAAACTTTCTTTGTGTTCACATGTTCATACCTGAAATTGTTAGTCTAAAACCAAAAGAACAATGTACAAAGTACTTGTCTTATATTAGAATAAACATATGGCTAACTGTATGAATAACACAATTCAAATTTGTACTAATTGATAATACTAGCATTAGAAATCCATTTCATATATACAAAGAAACACAGTTTTAAATCATTGAGGATTAAGCATTCCAATACTTGCTACCAAGTACTGAAACCTTCCAACATCAAAAGCTTTTGTTAGCAGATATGCAAAGTTGTGTTCTGAAGCAATTTTAAGAACTTGAATTAATCTTTTCTCATTGCAGTCTCTTATAAAGTGATGTCTAATTTCAATGTGTTTTGTTTTAGAATGTTGTACTGGATTTTTAATAATGCAAATTGTACTACTATTATAAATATGAATAACAGTGTTCATAAAATTGTACCCATAGTCAAGAAGTTGGTTTTGAAGCCATAGGACTTGAGCACAACAACTTGCAGCAGCTGTAACACCCCAACCCGAAAAGGGTAAAGATGTCACACTAATGGTTTCATATCAGATCAAAACAAAGCATACATTACAGTAATACAAGGAATCTCAAAGGTTACAATGAAATACTGAAATTACAAGGTTACAAATGCGAATACAAATTCTAACAATATAATAACTTCTAATCATCCCTAGGCCAAAATAACTATCAAGTCTTCTAAGTCCAAAAGTCTCTTCACTCATACCCATCTTCCAACTAAAACCTACCGCAGGAAAAGACATGCGGCTGAGCTTAAAAAGCCTAGTGAACAGATATATATATAAACGAAAACGAAAGCAAAAGAAAACGAACATATATTGTATAGTGCAATGGAATAACATAAGGTATAGACAAAGGTACAAAGTAAGAAAGGGAAACTGGAAGGTCAGTAATCCACCACGAGCCCGAACAAATCAAATATAGTAACCATATCCTCAAAATCATATAGAGGGGAGACCTCTCAGATAATCAAATAATATGAGGGGTGTCCTCATTCTTCAAATGGAGTAGCTAGCTCCCGAACTTATGAAAGACGTGGATTGCACCCAGCATCAGTCACCGAACAATATATAATATCAAATCATGTTAAGTCCACGAACATGGACACGAACCTAGGATTGCAACCCATACGCCCCCCGAAGAATAATATAGGCCATAATAAATAATAAAGCGCGCATAGCAAAATGGGGACGGTGTGAGAAATCACTCACCCACACGTGAGTCATGCCACTGGTGCATCAAATGACACGGCCATGTTACCTTCATGGCTAGGAAACGAACTTGGCTCGGGTATCAAACTGAAGGGTCAAAGGTCAAAGGTCCAAATCATAGCAAAGGTTCAAATAATCTAAGTCCTCGAATCAAAGTCAAAGTCCAACTATCAAAGGTTCATGGCAAAGGGTTCATATCCAATATCAAAGTCAAATGAATCCAACGAACTGATCAAAGGTTCATCATCAACTGGTTCATTTAAAGAAATCTTTATCAAATGGTTTTCATTAAAATGATCTTTAATAACTGTTCTTACAAAAGTAATCTTTAAAAATAGTTTCCATAAAAGTTTAGTAAAATTCCAAATGAAAGTGGTATCGCATATTTCATAAACATCGTTTTTAAAATAGTTTTCCTCAAACCATTCCCGTGTTATAATTAAAAGGTTTTCACATCTATTTACCAAAATCAAATGAACCTTCGAAGTATCAAGTGTCTCGAATACTAATATCACAAGGTAACGAACAATTATCAAATGGATCATTAAAGAGGCTCAACGAAAAAGGGTCATATCGAACACCAAGATCAAAACGAATCAAACAAACGAACCAAAGTGTAGGGGAACATAGCAATGGCTTAGAAAATTCTTAAAATGAATCAGAATCGATGAGTCATGAGAAAGAAAACACCCTTACTGAAAAAGGGTAGAATATCTGTACCTTATACCGCAAGTGCAAACATATCAAAAACTATAAAGGTCGAAAACACTCCGTCTTTAGCGAATCTACACGAATACATGGTCATCTTATTATTAATATCTTCTTCAAATCAGAATTCTTATTTTAGTCGGCTTCCCATTTTTAGTAACTTTCCATTTATAGCAGGTTTCTAAAATTAGTAAGTTTCCATTTTTAGAAAGTTTCCTTATTTAGTAAGTTTCTAAAAATAGCCCTTTCCATAATTAGACAAATTCCACAAAGTAATCAGGTTAAGTCATTAAATTAGGATTATTATGGTCATAATGTATATTTTAGCAAGTTATCAAAGTTTAAGGTTATATATAACAAGTTTCCATATTTTAGGGTTTTAATTGTAAATATTCCAAAGTCAAAGGTCTAACATAAAAATATCTCAATTTACTCATTTAATACTGAAGTTATTCAGAATAACACTTTTAATCCTTAAGTTTAGCAATTTACAATTTATACCCTTTTAGTTATTTAATTTACTTCATATATGGCTCATTACCAAAGGTTTGGGATTTATTTGGTGCTTTAAGTGCTTATTAATCAAAATTTAAGATTATAGGGGCAATTTGGTCTTTTTGCATGTTTTAGATTTTTTTGTGTATTACAACTTCTTCCCCTCTAAAAAAAAATTTCGTCCTCGAAATTTGAAGTCGCAAAGTTAAACGTAGTCGTAGCAAGTCGCAAAAGATCATCACAAACATTCTCACGCCCAGGGAGGTTCTTACAAAAGATCTTCCGACTAAAAGTTTCTCATGACTCGTATCAAAACGAGGTGGGTTCAAATTTCTCAAACGAGACAAACTAAATTGATTCTAATCAAAAGACCACGCAGCAAAATGGAGAATAGGCGAATCTTCAGAAAGCTCATATGAACTATGAACAAACTTCAAATAACTTGGCTGTATCAACAGTAGAGAGTTCTAAAAGAATTTCAAGATTATAACTGTAGTCAACGGAATGCAAAATGAGAGTCCAAACTCATCCAGATATCTAATGACTGAAAACAGAGTATAGAATGAACCAAACACGGATAATCCTACGGAGATTTAGATTCTAAACTTCTTAGGTACTCCCCAAAATATCCTTTGGCCACAATGAGTACACGTTATATGGTGTAAGTATTATCACGTTGATCAGGCGTCATAATTCTAGCACCACATAATTATGCCTTCATGATGATCATACTTTATCTCAAGTCGTAATCAAAACCACCTATCTTAATCCACCTAGTACTTCTATAGTCATCAAAGGTCAACCAAAATCGAATGCCAAAGTCAAGAGGGAAAACAAAACTATTCGCACGAGTATTAAAATCCCAGATAGCCAAATTGAAGTGAGGTACGCCGTCACAAGCATCATATCTTCCACAATTCGTCAAAATCCCTGAAAACAAAGCCATCACCGAACGTACGAAAAATAAACACGAACTGAAATGCTTCTAGGGAACTCAAATCATTAAAGGGTCTTATTACTTCATCACGAAACTTAAGAGATTCAACGGAAATAAAATTTAATCGTCAAGAACTTCGGCCTTCATAAAATCTAATCTTCCAAACATGAAGGGTCTGTTTCAAAATTTCGCTCATTTAACACCTCCAATCTCTTCAAGTCCGGTTAATCTGTCTTCGTCTGTCCCTCAATCGGGAAGTGAAACCAAAATCGGGAACTTGTGTCTGGTTCATCGAGCCTCCTGCAGTTCTTCTTGGAATGTGATGGAGTGTTGTGGCTTTCTGGCATGATCTTTAAATCTCTTCATCATCCAATCTGCTTCCGCTCTCAATTCATCTTAGTACAACCAAGATAAATAGGGAAGTGAGACTGTACGTCTTCATCAGCTCCAGGTTCGCCATCTTGACTAGATCTTCTGCACCGCCCACCCTTCTGCATTGAAAGGAATGTCTTCACTCTTCAGGGTAGCCTCCGTTGTTGTTAACTCCAGGTCAGGCAAAGAACACCGTTGTCTCAACAAATATCCATCTCCCAGAATGCACAAATGATCGTCAAATTTCTAACAAGGTGCAAAAATGATTTTCATGCTCTTCCTCGTCATCCGAATGTACCATTTAGTCATACGATGACCATTTGCCCAAGTACTTACGAGAAAACATCATTTATCAAATTCACGAAACAGTCAGAGCTTTAGCTAATACCATTAGCGTCACTAACCGTCATAGTAGTCGTTTACGAATATGGGGGTCGATTCTAAGAATAGACTCAATTCATCAGAAGGAGACTTCGCACTCTGAATTTAAACAACCACATAGTCATTTCAGGGTGGAGGAATATTGGTTCCTAACAGTATTACGATTCAGCTTCCTGTAATCGATACATATCTCCAGTCATCATCCTTCATAATCGCGAACGAAACTAAAACACACCCAGAAAATACACTTAAGTAAACTCACTTCCTGGTCTTCGGTTGCTGCTCTTCCCGGTTGCTCCAATCAATTGGTATGATCCGAAAGACATCTTCGTTTAGTGACTAGAATCTCTCGGTATCATGTCAAATCCTACTTCACGCTCCGATGGAAAAATTTTGGTGGTTCTACCAGGAATCATATTCAGAAAACGCAGGGTGCCAAAATCTCTTAAGATAAGATTCATTTACTGGTGTACGAAATGGGTTCATGATCGCGAAAGTAACACACGAGTCTCCAGAGTAATAGTGACAGCAAAGGGTTTAACAATCGTTAATCGTAGTAGGGAGTTCAAAATTGTTTCAAATGCAAAAGGTGAGACATAGAAGGGTAGTTGTCAATATTTGACTGATCACTCAACAAATTACTTGTCAAAAATAAAATCGAAGTTAACTATCCAAAGAAAGACGGGTCGCAATTCAAAGCTTTATCATTCAAAAGTGAGGGGGAAAACATTCTTATACTCGTGGTTACACACCACAAGGCTTCTTATAAGGACAGAGATGGGCGAAATGAAATTGAATAGTGTCGGAAGATTCATAGATACTTATCAAAAGCAAAAGACAATCAAAACATATCTAGTACGTTATCGCCATGGAGGTTCTCAGAGTGCCAGAAGAGGCGTCAAAATGATTAGCGAAAGGATCAGAGTGCAACGTGGGTCTTTATCAAAATGATTAACAAAAGAAATCTGAAGATAAGGATCAAATAGTGTCAGGCAATTATTATGAAATTTCTCAATGCCTTCCAAATTTAATCAGGTTCAAATCTTAGGTGGTGCAAAGCATAAGCTTTCGATTTCCAAAAGTGATATCAACAGACTCTAACCAAAAGCAAGGCACGAATCAGAGTGATGCGGAAGCAATGACACTTAAACAAATGCCTTATAGTCTACCCATTCCTCACCGGTCAAAACTTAGGTTCCTATGTAAAGCAATTTTCAAAGGTTGACTTACGAGCGCCTACAGGGAAAACTTAGTGGTCCTAACTTACACAGGCCAAGGGTAAATGTATTACGTATCGCAGCCTGTCGCTCTGATACCATAATTGTAACACCCCAACCCGACAAGGGTAAAGATGTCACACTAATGGTTTCATATCAGATCAAAACAAAGCATACATTACAGTAATACAAGGAATCTCAAAGGTTACAACGAAATACTGAAATTACAAGGTTACAAATGCGAATACAAATTCTAACAATATAATAACTTCTAATTATCTCTAGGCCAAAATAACTATCAAGTCTTCTAAGTCCAAAAGTCTCTTCACTTATACCCATCTTCCAACTAAAACCTGCCGCAGGAAAAGAAATGCGGCTGAGCTTAAAAAGCCTAGTGAACAGATATATATATAAACGAAAACGAAAGAAAAAGAAAACGAACATATATGGTATAGTGCAATGGAATAACATAAGGTATAGAAAAAGGTACAAAGTAAGAAAGGGAAACTGGAAGGTCAGTAATCCACCACGAGCCCGAACAAATCAAATATAGTAACCATATCCTCAAAATCATATAGAGGGAAGACCTCTCAAATAATCAGATAATATGAGGGGTGTCCTCATTCTTCAAATGGAGTAGCTAGCTCCCGAACTTGTGAAAGACATGGATTGCACCCAGCATCAGTCACCGAACAATATATAATATCAAATCATGTTAAGTCCACGAACACGGACACGAAACTAGGATTGCAACCCATACGCCCCCCGAACAATAATATAGGCCATAATAAATAATAAAGCGCGCATAGCAAAATGGGGACGGTGTGAGAAATCACTCACCCACACGTGAGTCATGCCACTGGTGCATCAAATGACACGGCCATGTTACCTTCATGGCTAGGAAACGAACTTGGCTCGGGTATCAAACTGAAGGGTCAAAGGTCAAAGGTCCAAATCATAGCAAAGGTTCAAATAATCTAAGTCCTCGAATCAAAGTCAAAGTCCAAATATCAAAGGTTCATGGCAAAGGGTTCATATCCAATATCAAAGTCAAATGAATCCAACGAACTGATCAAAGGTTCATCATCAACTGGTTCATTTAAAGAAATCTTTATCAAATGGTTTTCATTAAAATGATCTTTAATAACTGTTCTTACAAAAGTAATCTTTAAAAGTAGTTTCCATAAAAGTTTAGTAAAATTACAAATGAAAGTGGTATCGCATATTTCATAAACATCATTTTTAAAATAGTTTTCCTCAAACCATTCCCGTGTTATAATTAAAAGGTTTTCACATCTATTTACCAAAATCAAATGAACCTTCGAAGTATCAAGTGTCTCGAATACTAATATCACAAGGTAACGAACAATTATCAAATGGATCATTAAAGAGGCTCAACGAAAAAGGGTCATATCGAACACCAAAATCAAAACGAATCAAACAAACGAACCAAAGTGTAGGGGAACATAGCAATGGCTTAGGAAATTCTTAAAATGAATCAAAATCGATGAGTCATGAGAAAGAAAACACCCTTACTGAAAAAGGGTAGAATATCTGAACCTTATACCGCAAGTGCAAACATATAAAAAACTATAAAGGTCGGAAACACTCCGTCTTCAGTGAATCTACACGAATACATGGTCGTCTTATTATTAATATCTTCTTCAAATCAGAATTCTTATTTTAGTCGGCTTCCCATTTTTAGTAACTTTCCATTTATAGCAGGTTTCTAAAATTAGTAAGTTTCCATTTTTAGAAAGTTTCCTTATTTAGTAAGTTTCCAAAAATAGCCCTTTCATTAATTAGACAAATTCCACAAATTAATCAGGTTAAGTCATTAAATTAGGATTATTATGGTCATAATGTATATTTTAGCAAGTTACCAAAGTTTAAGGTTATATATAACAAGTTTCCATATTTTAGGGTTTTAATTGTAAATATTCCAAAGTCAAAGGTCTAACATAAAAATATCTCAATTTACTCATTTAATACTAAAGTTATTCAGAATGACACTTTTAATCCCTTAAGTTTAGCAATTTACAATTTATACCCCTTTAGTTATTTAATTTACTTCATATATGGCTCATTACCAAAGGTTTGGGATTTATTTGGTGCTTTAAGTGCTTATTAATCAAATTTTAAGATTATAGGGGCAATTTGGTCTTTTTGCATGTTTTAGATTTTTTTGGGTATTACAGCAGCTACATATTAAGCTTCAGTGGTTGAAGTAGCCACAATTGTTTGCTTCTTATACTGCCATGAGATAAGTCTGCACCCAAGGAATTGACATCCACTAGTTGTTGACTTTTTGTCCAAACTAGCACCAGCATAATCACTATCCGAAAATGCTACCAAGTCAAAAGGTGACTCTCTATAATACCATAGTCCCAACCTAGGTTGACCCTTGAGATATCTAAAAATCCTCTTGAGTGTTGTTAAATGAGAAACATTTGGAGTTACTTGAAATCTTGCACAAGCACAAACAGAGAACATGATATCAGGTCTTGATGATGTAAGATACATCAAAGAGCCTATCATAGATCTGTATGTGTGTACATCCACATTTTTTCCATCTATATCTTTAAGAAGTGGCTTCTCAGAGTCCATTGGTGTGCTTGCCATATTTGAATCAGCAAAGTTGAACTTCCTTAGAATCTCAGCAACATATTTATCTTGACTAATAAATATGCCTTCACATGATTGTTTAACTTTGCAAACCCAAAAAGAATGTAAGTTCCCCCATGGAACTCATCTGAAACTTATCATGCATAAGCTTCTCAAATTCCAAACACATCTCCTTCCTTGTAGATCCAAAGATGATATCATCCACATACACCTGAACTAGCAAAAGATCCTTCTATTGCTTCTTGATGAAAAGAGTCTGATCAATCTTCCCTCTTTGAAATCCATTCCCTTTTAAATAGGAAGCCAGTGTTTCATACCAAGCTCTTGGTGCCTGATTTAGGCCATATAGAGCTTTTACAACTCTGTACACTTTTTCTGGATGGTCAGGATCAATGAAACCAGGAGGTTGTGAAACATAAACCTCTTCTTCAATAGTACCATATAAAAAAGCACTCTTGACATCCATTTGATAAACTGTGAAGCCTAAAAATGAAGCATAAGCTAAGAAAAGCCTAATTGCCTCAAGTTTTGCTACTGGAGCAAAAACTTCATCATAGTCTATACCTTCTTGTTGTGTGTACCCTTGGGCTACTAATCTAGCCTTATTCCTAATCACTATTCCCCTTTCATCCCTTTTATTCTTGAAAACCCATCTAGTGCCAATTACCTTTGCATCCTTAGGTAAATCAACTAGCACCCATACCTTCTGAATCTTGAACTGAAGAAGCTCCTCTTGCATAGCCTCTACCCAGCTTGAATCATCTAGGGCTTTAAGAATGTTCTTTGGTTCATCTTGTGAGAGAAAACATACAAACAAGCAAGATTTTGAAAACTCATGCTGTTTTGAAGCATAAAGGGCATCAAGAAGCCCTTGTTGGTGTGAAGACATCAGTTGTTGTCTTGTCTTCACACCTGATTGTACATCTCCAATCATATTTTCCAGGGAGTGGACTTTGTGAATCCTTGTGTGTGGTGTAGAAGGAACTTGATAATCAGGTGGGAGATTTCTCAAATCCACCTCATCTTCTGTTAATTCTGCTTCTTCTTTTAATTCTGTTTCAGCAGCATTATCAACAGCAGAACTATTTTCTTGTTCCTTTGTTCCATCTTCCTTGTGTTCATCTTCAACATCTTCTTTAGCTTTACCAGAAGAAGATTCACCATTTATTGAAGTTGAATCCGCACTTGTACTTGACCATATTGACATCATCACATAATCTTGATTTGTCTCCTTTTCTTACCTTTCCTCATCTGATGTTTCATCAGCTTTTGAACCTGAAAATTCATTAGTTTCCACAACAATAGGCACATAATTCATTGAATGGGTTAGAGTCTCAAGATCAAATAGCCATTTCAGTCCTTGACCTTCTACATTGGATTTATGCTCTAAAAATTCCACATGCAGGTTTTCCTCTACTTTCTTAGTTCTTAAGTTGTATACTCTAAATGCTTTACTATTGAGAGAATATCCAACTAAGAATCCTTCATCTGCTTTACCATCAAATTTTCCTAAATGGTCTAAGGTATTCAGAATTGTCACATGACATCCAAAAGGTCTAAGAAATCCTATTGCAGGAGTTCTACCTCTAAAAAGTTCATATGATGTCTTATTGTGAGATTTTACAACTAAAACTCTGTTTTGGACATAGCAAGCAGTGTTGACTGCTTTAAGCCAAAAAGTGATAGGCAACTTAGAGTCAGCTAACATAGTTCTAGCAGCTTCTATTAGTGTTCTATTTCTCCTTTCAGCAACTCCATTCTGTTGTGGAGTTCTAGCAACACTAAATTCTTTCCTAATACCTTTTTCTTTGCAGAAATCATCCATAACTCTTTTCTTAAACTCTGTCCCATTATCACATCTAATGACTTTTACTTTCTTTTCTACTAGGTTTTCTATCTCTGTAATGAATGTCTTAAGAATGCTAGGTGTCTCATCCTTAGAATCTAAAAAGAAAACCCATGTAAATCTACTATAGTCATCAGTAATAACTAGACAATATCTCTTATGCTGCATACTTCTAACATTTGTAGGACCAAATAAGTCCATATGAAGCATAAACAATGATTGATTGATAGAGTTAAAAATCTTGGGCTTACAAGTGGCTTTGTGTTGTTTGCCTTTAAGACAAGCAATGCATGTTTGGTCATTTTCAAATCGTTTTTGAGGTAAACCTCTTACCAAACCATTCTTAATAATCTGATTTATGGTTTTGAAATTAGTGTGACCAAGCCTTCTATGCCATCTCATAGACTCATCTAATGTAGCTTTTGCAAGTAAACAAGTAAGTGCCTCTTTAGGAACAATGTTCTTCATATCAACACTGTACATATTGCCCTTTCTAGGAATTTTAAGAAGTACTTGACTTTCATCAGGTATCTTAAAATCAGGAGAAAGCACAAGACATTCAGTGTCACAGAAAAGAACTTTGTTCTTTTTGTCACACATTTGTGAGACACTAAAGAGATTATACTTAAGTTCTCTTACAAAGTATACATCTTCAAAGTCTAAATTTCCAGTTTTAATGGTACCTTTACCCAGAAATTTTGCCACCAACACCTCCTCCAAAGGTAACATAGCCTCCATCTATTGATTGAAAATCTGAGAGATAAGACTTGTTGCCTGTCATGTGCCTTGAACTTCCACTATCTGAGTATCCTTGATCCTCTTGTTTATCAGATGAATGTTCCTGCACAATAATAAGGAGTATTAGTTTCCTTTGGGGACCCAAGCCATTACTGACTTGGATTTGCCTCTTGTATCAATGAAATTTAATCTCTTGAGAACAGTTGATGCAACATTGGATTTAAGAATCCAACATGCTGAGGCCTTAACAGCATTTGCCCTGTTTCCCTTAGCAGCAGTATTAACTACATGCCTAGCAGTATTAACTGCTGGCTTTGCAGTTGTACCCTTAATTTTCCAAACATGTTTTTGGACCACTGCTTTTGATTGAATAGGCCTTTTAACAGTCGTTGATGCATTTTTGTAAGTTGTTTTTGCATCCTTAGCTGTTGATTTTGGGTTAACAGTCATGAATGGTCTAGCAGAAGGAACTACTTTTGAAACTGCTCTGGGTTTTATTCTATTAAAATTAGAACTAGAGTGAAAGTGAGTTTGAGGAGTTTTCCTTTTGAAATTCACCCTATTGTTTTCATACCCAGATACCCATTGGTTGCAGAAAGCTGCAAGATGGTCAAAACTACCACATGTGTAACAAGCTTTGTTATAAAAAGCAAAGTCATCACCTAGTTGGTGAGACTTGAGGTTATTCCAACTCCTTTGGTTACCTTTGGGCTTGTTTGTAGTTCTATATAGTTCACAATATCTAACTGGTTGCCTAACATGTTTTACATTGGACTTAGGCCTATCAGTATTGTGTCTGGCTATCTTAGGAACACTTGTTCCTTCTTTCTTAACCACTTCAGGTTTAGACATAACCTGTTCATCATCATCATCAGATGTCCAGTCTTCAATGACTACTCTATCTGATCTTCTATCAGAGGACACCTTGTCCTCAGGAAGTGAAGTTTTACTTAAACTTTCACTTACTTTCGTAGGCTCATCAACAACTACATTGGTTTTTGGTTGTACACCATATTGTAACTTTGGTAGTTGAAATTCAGGTAAGCCTGAGTGTTCTAGGTCAATCCCTGGGGGTTTAGGGATACCTCTGTATGGAGGTGGGACAATCTTATATCCTATTCCTGACTTAGCTCTGTTGATCACTTGACATTCAATCATGTTAGTAACACCCCTAGAAGCATGATCTAGAGTTTCTACACTTAATTGAATATTATCATTTTTTGCTTTAATCCTATCATAAGCATCTCTTAAAAGCTTAATTTTAGCATCTCTAAAGAATATGTCCTGTCTTAGAAGAGCTTTGTCAACAGAAAAAGCAAGTTCATTTTCTTTGTAGTATAGGATCTGCTTTTCTACTGATTCTAAACCACACTTATAATCAATATAGTTTTGATGAGTTTTGCTTAGCTCTTTCTTTTGTTCATCATAATGTTTGATTAAAGTTTGTAATTCTTTAAGAGTTGTGCAAGTATTAGAACAAACTTTATGATTTTGTACCTCAGTAGAGAAAGCCATGAGTACCATTTGTGAAGAATCTTCTTCTTCATCAGCCATGAAACTCCAATCAAAACCTAGCCCATCAATAGCTACCATAGCTTTTGAGTTTGGCTCAGAAACCTCCCTTGTTTTGGATGTGCTTCCAAAACCTTTGTTCTTGCTATCTTGCTGCCTTGGCCTTCTACATTCTCTTGAGAAGTGCCTCATCATGTGGCAGTTATAGCACTCTATCTTTGACTAGTCAAAACCAGCAGTATCAGTGTTGCTGATTAAGAGCTTCTTCCCCGTCCTTTGATAGAACTTCTTGGCTCTTATGCTAAGAAGAGAAATTTGCCATTTTAGGTCCATTTCCTCTAGATCATCATCATTGATCTCTTGGAGGTCTTCATAAGTGAGCATGGACCCATCATTTCGACTTGTGAGAAATGCACAACAAGTCTTCTCATCCAAAATACCCATGGTACTGCTTGATGAACTAGCAGCACCAACACCATCAACAACTTTCACCTCTTCACTTGATTTTGAGGTACTAGGAGTTGACATAAATGCTATGTTCCCAGTATTAGAACTAGTACCTCCATTTTTCTTCAAATCTTGCTCCATAATCTTAAAGTTGCTATACAAATCTATCAGTTCCATTGTATCAAGGTCTGGCTTGTTCTTCCAGACAACAACATGTATAGCCCACTCTTCTGGTAAGCTTCTCAAAAATTTTGAGTTCAAATCTTCTTGAGGTATTTCAACACCAAGAATAGCAAGTTGGCTTACAATATTCTGAAGTCTATTAAACATATGGTTAAGAGATTCATTGTTGGTAGAGGAGAAGTTTTCAAACTGCTGCTTGAGCAGTGTCTTGTGGGTTTTCTTGGTGGCTTCATTTCCACCATATCTGGCAACAATAGCTTCAAATAATGACTTGGCATCTTTGAACTTGCTGAAGTTTAAAAGTTGATCATTGGGAATGGTCATCATCAGCATGCTTCTTGCCTTTAAGTCATTTTTCTTCTTTATTCTGTCTTCTGCAGATGTTGGGTGTTGTTGCAGAGTTGACACCACTTTGCCGTCCACTGTTGATGTAGTGGTTGTAGGCTGGTAAGAGTTTCCATCTTCAATGATTTCTCAAAGTGCATAGTCTTGCACTTGGAAATATTGCTCTATCCTCAGCCTCCACATCTCAAACTCATTCTGTTTGAGCATGGGTAGTTTTGCAGCAACATTTGTCTGAATAGATTCAATTTCCATTTCTTCTTCTTCTAAATCAACTATATCAACCTTGCTCTGATACCAATTGAGAGGATTCGATACACTATAAGGTGGTTAAACCTTTGTTGCTTTGTGTATGTGATATATTGAGTTAATATGATTAAGTATCCGGAATCTACTAAATCACACTTAGAAGGTTATTTTGGTTATTGGAAATGGAAAGTAATGTTTTAGTAACGAAAAATGAACATGCAATGTTAACACCAAATGATTGAATATTATTCAAGATAATACGAGTGATCTTTACTATCACTAGGGTTACAAAACCTTGAATCTTATGTTTTTTTTTATGACTTATGATATTGTTGTGTTTGTTCTATGTTCTTAACAGTTATGATCTAAACACTTAAAAGACACTTGATAGATGCATATATCTAGTCTAAGATCTTTCTTTTATATTTCAAGAAAGATCTTTACAATATTGTTAAGTCTTGTCGAACACTTGCTAGCTTATATAAAGTGTGTCAGTAACTTAGATACAACATGTATCTATGTACACAACTTGTTACTGATCACTTTTTCCAAAGATATTATCTACCGTATATTATTGACTTTAGTGTATACTTATCCATCCAGCAAGCAAACTTAACTTTCGAAGAGCAGACTTAATTTTGGTACTCACCAGAATTAATCACTAGATTCAACCACCAGACTTAATATTCAAAGACCAGACTTAACCAGCAGACTTAACCAGGTAGCAGACTTAACCAGGTACCAACCAGACTTAACACTACTGCAACCAGAATTAATCACTTAAGAGAATTTCCCGATACTTAATCTTCAGAATATTTAATTCCCAACACATTGGGTCCTTCGAATGTAGGCCTTGGCTTTGCTTGTGTTGTTTTATTCAAAGGACATATTCCTGTATGTCCGCAGGACTTGGGGTAGTTCCTTTACCCACTCATGCTGGTGTTGCCCTAACCTTACCTCGATTTCCATGACAATGTCCTTGTCAAAACAAGTAAACATTTGCTTTATGTTTAGGCCTTCGCAGAAATATGGGAATACCCTTTCGGCAAATTGCTTCCCTTTGTAGGAGGTGATGATTTGAGGGACTCCAAATCGGCAAATTATGTGTTCCCATGCAAAATTTTCCACATGCTTTCCTGTTATTGATGCCAAAGGTTTGGTCTCGACCCATTTGGTGAAGTAGTCTATGGCTATTACCAAGAATTGTATCTCTCCGAGAGCTACTGCTAGAGGTCCGATTATGTCGAATCCCCATTGGCCGAAAGGCCTTGCTAATGTGATGAAAGTCACATCATCCTCTAATGGTCTTTGAACCTTTGAATGTATCTGACATGCCGCACATGTTCGTATCATTTCAGTTGCGTCTTCCAGTATGGATGGCCAATAATATCCCAACCTCGTTATCTTCGATGCGATGGAGCGAGGGCCTGCGTGCATTCTGCAAGATTCTTCATGAACATTATAAAGAATGCTCGAAGCCTGCTTCAGCCCTACACAACGAAGCCATGGAGACGAGAAAGACCTTTTGTAAAGGCTATCCCCCACAAGTCTATGTTGGGGGGCCTTTACCTTAATCCTTCGTGCTAGTTTTTGATCATCATGCGGAATACCGCTTATCAAGTACATCTTTATTGGAGTCATCCAGTTGGAGCCTTTGTCAGATGCTTCGCTTTGTGTAATTGATCTATGGGCTAAGACTTCCATCAAAACTTCTTTTGTTGGATGAGCGAATGCCATCGAAGCTAGTTGACTCAAAGCGTCAGCTTTCTTGTTTTGGTTTCTGCGAACATGTGCTATCTCACAGGATTCGAACCCCTGAAGAAGTGCCTTAGCTTTATCCAAATACTGTTTGATGGTGGGCTGCCTGCCTCGTAAGAGCCCTTGACTTGGTTGGCGACAAGCTGTGAGTCCACAAAAATAGAGAGATTACGAACCTCCATCTCCTTTGCAAGTCGGAGGCCAGCTAACAAAGCTTCGTATTCTGCTTCATTGTTCGTGGCCCCGAACTCAAAACATAATGAATAAGTATACTCCTTTTTCTCCGGACTAACCATCATCAGACCTGCTCCCGAACCATCAGAGCTTGATGCTCCGTCTGTGTATAGTTTCCACCTCTCCTTCGTCACTGGGGCTTTTCCTTTGGGATTTCTTTGTCTTGGCTAGGTCCAGAGGGCGTTTCAGCAAGAAGTCTGCAAGTATCTGGCCTTTGACGGAGTTTCGCCCCTTGTACTCTATGTCATGCTCTCCTAGTTCGATGGCCCATTTGGCCACACTACCTGATTTCTCAGGCTTCGATAATATCTGCTTGATCGGCTTTTCGGTTAATACTGTGATGGGATGAGCTTGAAAGTACCTTCGAAGACGCCTTGCGGCATAAACTAAGGCTAGGATTAGCTTTTCCAACTCCGGGTAGTTTAATTTAGCCCCTTGCAGGACCCTGCTAACAAAGTAGATGGGGACTTGCTTCTTATCCCTTTCTACTAAAAGAACAGCATTGATGCTTTCGAAGGATGTTGCAATGTACATGAACAACACCTCACCTTTGATTGGGGCTGTAAGTGTTGGTAAGATTTCCATGAATTCTTTCAGCTTTTGGAAGGCGGCTTCTGCATCACAACTCCATTCAAAAGTCTTTTTATCCGTACACCCCTTAAGTATTTTGAAAAACGGTAGAGAACGATCTGCCCATTTCGACATGAATCTGCTAAGTGCTGCGAGCTTCCGATTTAGGCTTTGTACCTCTTTCAATGACTTTGGAGCTTGTAGATCAGTGATGGCTTTGACTTTCGAAGGGTTAGCTTTGATCTCTTGTTTCGTAATCAAATACCCCAAGAATTTTCCTTCTTCCATGCCAAAGGAGCACTTCTTGGGGTTAAGCTTCATGTTGATTACCCTTAATTAATCGAAGGTCTCTTAAATGTCGGAGAGTAGGTCTTCTTCAGTCCTACTTTTTATTACCATATCGTCAACTTAGGCTTCCAAGTTTCTTCCTATCTGCTTGTTAAAGGCTTTGTCAACCAACCGTTGATAAGTTGCCCCTACGTTCTTCAGACCGAAGGGCATTTTCTTGTAACAATAGACACCCTTTCCTGTGTAGAAGGCTGTCTTCTCCTCATCTTCTTTTTCCATTTGTATTTGGTGATATCCTTTGTAGGCATCCAGGAAACATTTCAACTGGAAGCCCGAGAGGGACTCGACCTTCCAATCAATTTCTGGTAGAGGGTAGCAGTCTTTCGGGCAAGCTTTATTGATGTTGAAATCAACACACATTCGCCACCCTCCGTCACTCTTCTTTACCATAACTGGATTAGCTACCCAAGTTTGGTATTTTACTTCTCTTAGAATGCCTGCTCGTACAAGTTCATCCACCTCTTTACAAGCTGCTGCGTTCCTTTCAGGTGCTAAGCTTCGCCGCTTTTGCTTAATTGGTTCCATGTGCTTGAACTCATTAAGCTTATGTTCTGTGCCGAAGGGCTTGCCATCGATCGTAAGAGTCCTAAGAACCCCCGTCATGTCTGAGTACGTCCATTCGAAAACGTCCTTGTTGGCTTTGAAGTTGGTAGGGAGTTGCTTTCCTATTACTACCGTTTGCTCTGGATAGAGCTCGTTTACCACAATACGTTCTTCGGCATCTGTACAACTTAGAATGGCCTTCGGAGGCTCTTCCGGACTTTCTTTGATCTTTTTGCCCATATCCCCGGTCTTCCCCTGATTGTAGCTAGAAAATACGGTTCCTATCCCATAAGGTGTATGGAATTTTACCGCTGCATGTATGGTGGAGACTACGATACCCATCTTTTGCATGGCCGTCCTTCCTATCAAGAGGTTGTAAGGAGATTCAGACCTTACGATAGCAAACATGAGAGTTTCTGTCCTTGCGAGCTTGCCTTCTCCAATTGTGATGTCCAATGGTACTTCTCCTAGAGGCCATGAATGCTCACCAGAGAACCCTACCAAAGGTATCTTCGAATCAACCCGTTGCAACCTGATCGAAGGCTTGAGCTTAAGAAAACAATGCTCATATATGATTTCGCAGGAGCTTCCGCAATCCATGTAGGCTCTGTTTACTTCCTGGTTGAAAATTAAGACTTTGATGACCACAGGATCATTCGAAGGGACTTGGCCTGTGAGAGGAGGAAATGTAACCCCTCCTACTTCATTTACTTCCTGCTCCGCTACCTTTCTTTTTAAGCTGGCTTCGCCCCAACGAAGCATGAGTATGGGGTCTTCGAGAGGAGTGGTATCTTTAGCCAATTGAGTGTCGGTCATTTTTTCCTTTCCCTTCTTTATACCCTTCACCAAATGTCCCAATTGTCCAGACTTTACGGCTTCCTCAATCTGCTTCTTTAGCTCTCGGCAACTGTTCGTATCATGGCCATAATCTTCATGAAAATTACAATGCTTGCTTGTATCCCTGTTTTTACCATTGCTTGTCATGCGAGGGGGTGCTTCAAAGGCCTTCGCAACCCTCTCCGTAGCGAGTATTTCTTTCAAAAACTTAATTAAACTTCCTAGTAAACCGTGATTAGGACCTTTGTATGGAGAAAACCTATCTCTGCCTTTGTTCTTGTTCTTTGACCCTTCCCACACAGAATGCTTTGGGAATTTGTTGTTGTTGTCTCTGTCAACCGGAGCACCATTAGTGGATACTTCATTTGCTTCAATCCAAGTATACGTCTTTTCCATTAACCCTTTGTAAGTTGTCGGAAGGTCAGTGGATAAGAATTCCACCAAACTCCGATTTTGAAGGCCATGTACGAAACCCGAAATGCGCTGATCTTCATGAAGACCCAAAATCTGCAAAGTTTCATCGGTGTACCTAGTAGCGAAAACCCTCGTGCTTTCGTTTTCCTTTTGTTTAATGTTATGCACCGTCAGATGGGTCCTTGTAAACTTCTTTTGTTGACTGAAGTGTGATCGGAAGTTAGCCTTGAGATCGTCAAGATTGACAATGCTCCCGGGCTTTTGCCCATTCCACCAAATACGGGCAGAATCCCGTAAGGTATAACTAAACATATGACAGGCCACAGGCATAACCCACTTTTGCATCTTAATAGCCCCTTCGAACAAATGTAGGAAGTTATCCGGATCCCCCTTCCCATCATAAGTCCCAATATGCGAAAGTATTTTCAACCCATCAGGCAATGGGTAATCTTCTATCCACCTAACGAAGGGTGTAGCCGAACCCATAGGGTTCGAGTATAGACAATTGAGGGTGGTGCATACACAGGAACAACATTATATGGAGCATGGTTTGGGGGTACTCTCGTAGGAGCTTGGCTAGGATAGGGCTGATAAGGTGTATTTATGGCAAACGGATAACCGTTTCCCATGGCATACGGAGGGTACGCCATAGGATGCCCGAAGGGTATACTCCCATAAGTTTGAGGGAGGCTAGGGTTGCTAGGCTGTCCATTCATTTGAGGATATAAACCTTGAGGGTAAGACTGAGTTTGGAACGAGGGGTACATACCATTGGGGGAAAGATTTCCTCCCATATTAATTGTAGATGGATTGCCTTCTACGCCTGATGCGTGAGAAGGCTGCAACGGAACCCCAGCTTCAGTCCTTCCAAGATGAGCTGCTAACAACGGAGGTAGATTCACCCCTATTTCTTCCCTTCGCTGGCTCCTACCATTGGAGCCTTCGGTAACCACCCCTTCTCTTCTTGTTGGAGCCCTCTCTGGGACTCCTTCGAAACCAACAGACCTTTGGCTTAGCCTTCGACCAACTGGTGACCCAATCCTTAGGGCTGAGAGTGTTGATCCATGCACCGGAGGCCTAGGCTCCATTTCCATCTCTTCATCATACTCGTCACTTGAGTATTCCAATTCCCTTCGCATCTCAGCATTCCCGACTTGCCTTTTGTGAGCCCTTAAAAGAGATTCTAACGCTTCATGGTTGGCTTCGACAAAGGCAGGGCTAATAATAGGCTCCGGATTGGCTGAGGTTGAAGCATGATGGTTGGGTGTTACTTCTGGGTGAGAACGTGTAGTGAACGTGGAAGCGGTTATTGGGGGAAGGTTGTTAGAGTCGTTGATTGGTATTGGTGCCAAGGTAGAGAAACCCGGTGGGGGAGTATCTTCTCTCCCTTGATCCATGCTGGATATATAGTGAAAGTAGTTGGTTGGTTATAAGCTTGGAAATAACGAGACCAATTGTAGCGGTCCCACGGATGGCGCCACTGATTGTACAAATAATTGCACTACCAGGCCTTCGATGATGATCAAAGGGTTTATGGGGTGTTGAGGTTGCGCCAAGCTTGTCTTTAACCTGAAATAAGAAATACTAAAACACTACGTTAAGTGATTGCGCAGGGGTTGGACCCTGCGAACCACCTCCGGCGTGCGAGTAAGTATGTGATATGGTAAGTTGAGAGAGTTCAAGCTATTTATAGGGGAGAAATAAGCTTTAGAGGGCGGTTGCACTTTGTTCGGAGATCATGGGGGCGTCCCATGAAATGTGGTAACCGCTAGGGCTTTGTGGCCCATGATCTCCTCCTTGGCGGGAAAGCCTAAGGGAAGGAGGATCATGGGTATGACCAGGTCATGGAAGCTCTCCGTTGTAGTTCCTTCGTAGGAGATACCCCGAAGGGCTTAAGGCTTCGATTGGCGGATTCCCACATGGTAACCACTTCATAGATGAATGGTTTGACGCCAATGAAATGTTTTAAGAGATTAACCTGGGCCTCCGAAAGAGGGCTTCGCACAGGCTCGAAGGGGAGTCCTTCGGCCCGTTCGGAGGGTACATCATCAGTACCCATAAACCATCGTCCTTAGATTCTCAGAATTTTCAATATCAAGACACCATCAATAAGTTACACTATGAAAATGAGTGTTTTCGAGCTAAAAATTCAGAAGTCAAACAACATTACAAAGAGTTATATGACTCAATTAAAGTCACACGAAACAATCACAATGAAAAGATAACTTCTTTGCTAAATGAGATCGAGAATCTAAAGACCGAGGTGAAAGGGAAAATGCCAATTATGACTAGTGATATTGTTATTCCAAAGGTTTCTGCTTGTAATAAGTATGCTGTTGATGTTGTGCCTATTCCATTTCCCCTTAAGAAAAATAGTTCTGCCCATCAAATATATCTCAATCACCTTAAGGATAGCCTTGATACCCTTCGTGAGATCGTAGAAGAGGATAGAATAGATAAACCACTTGATAGTGCAGTTGTAGATGCATGCTTCCTCACTAAACAGTCTCAGGAACTTTCAGAATACGTCATTGGCACAAGTCCTAAGATTGATAACAAAAGAGATAGACTTGCTGCATCATCCTCTACTACTAAGAACGAGCATGTAACCTTTGATGTACCGCTGAGAACATCTGAACCCAGCACATCAAAACCAGAAAAATAAATGACAGTGAAACACACTAATGTTCCCATCGTTGCTTCTACAGGAGTAAACTGTGATACCAAAGCTATCGGGTCAAAGCCTAGTCGCAATGCAAGAAAAGATAGGACTACGCCGGCTAAGAGTGTTCAGGAGAAGAAAGTAGAAGTCCATCCTAGGAACAATAAGTTTGCTTTGAATAGAATGAATCGTGTTGATTCTAGTATTAGCTTTAAGCGTACTGTAATTAATTCGAATTCTAATGTTGTTTACAAAACATGTAATGAATGTTTAATTTCTGGTAATCATGATGATTGTGTTGTGTCATTTTTGATGTCTCCCAAACAATCCCCAATTAAGAATATTAGGAAAACTGATCTGAGTAAGCAAATTTGGAAAGAAACAGGAAAGATGTTTACCGATGTTGGTTATCAATGGAAGCCCACTGGAAGAAAATTCACTTTAGGAGATCAGTGCCCCTTAACTAGAATGACTAATCATAAGGCAGTGAATGTTAAGGAATGGAGACCAACTGGTCGAATTTTCCCTTTAGTGACACAATGCCCTGCAACTAGGTCATTTGCATCTACTAGTGAAGTTTCCACTATAAATACCATAGCATCTATAATTCCTGTAGTTCCAGAATTTGTGTGTGCTAACCAAACGGAACCCAATTGCACGTGGGGATCCACCATTTTCAGTTATCCATCGTTGTCTGTTTTCAAATGCAGGTCGTACAAATTGTCCTTTGGTATTTGGACTCAAGCTGCACAAAACATATGACCGGGGATCGCTCACGGCTCAAGAATTTCTTGAAAAAGTTTATCGGGACAGTTAGATTCGGGAACGACCATTTTGGGGCAATTATGGGTTATGGAGATTATGTGTTTGGCGACAGTGTAATTTCCCGGGTATACTATGTGGAAGGACTAGGGCACAATTTGTTTTCTGTTGGTCAATTTTGTGATTCCGATCTTGAAGTTGCTTTCAGAAAACGCACATGTTTCGTCAGAGAGTTGGATGGTATTGATCTTCTTAAAGGCAGTCGTGGCACCAATCTATACACCATATCTATTGAAGAAATGATGAGGTCCTCTCCTATTTGCTTGCTTTCAATGGCCTCAAAGATCAAATCTCGGCTTTGGCACCGTCGTTTAAATCACTTGAACTTCGGCACCATAAATCACCTTTCTCGCAAGGATCTTGTACGAGGCATGCCCAGATTAAAGTTCGAGAAAGATCATCTTTGTTCTGCATGTCAACTGGGCAAAAGCAAGAAACATACTCACAAACCCAAAACTGTCAACACCATTATGGAAGCTCTTCACACCCTTCACATGGATCTGTGCGGACAAATGAGAGTTCAGAGTATTAATGGGAAGAAATATGTTCTGGTGGTGGTCGATGACTACTCTCGTTTACATAGGTAAAGTTTTTGAGAACCAAGGACGAAACTCCAGAGGTTATCATCAAACTTATCAAACAGCTACAAGTGAGACTTAACAAAACTGTCAGAATCATCCGTACAGACAATGGAACTGAGTTTGTTAACCAACAAATCAGTCAATTTTATGAAAGTATTGGCATAACTCACCAGAAAAGTGTTCCACGCACTCCTCAGCAGAATGGAGTTGTTGAAAGGAGAAACCGTACTCTTGTGGAAGCTGCATGAACCATTCTAATATTTTCCAAGGCACCGATGTTTCTTTGGGCAGAAGCAATCGCTACAACATGTTATACCCAAAACCTATCCCTGATACATACTATTGACAACAAAACTCCCTATGAGCTGATACATGGCAAGAAACCAGATCTTTCCTTTCTTCGTGTGTTTGGTGCACTGTGCTATCCAACAAATGACAGTCAAGATCTGGGAAAGCTGAAGCAAAAGCAGATGTAGGTTTCTTCGTTGGGTATGCACCAGATCGCAAGGGATACATAATCTACAATAAATGAACCCGAAAAATCATGGAAACTATTCACGTAACATTCGATGAGCTGACTGAGCAAACGGCTTCTGGAAAAACTAGTTCTGGACTCGCTCCTAATCTTTTGTCACCTGGACCAATCAGTTCAGGTCTTGTACAGAATCCCACTCCTGCAGTTCCTTATGTACCTCCTACCAGTGATGAATTGAAGAAGTTGTTTGACCCGATGTTTGATGAATATTTTGAGCCACCAACGGTTGATACTACAACGGATGCTCCACTTGTACCTCCAGTTGCAGATGCTCCAGTTCCACAAAACTCTGAAGGTCCATCTGTATCTGTCTCAATCAGTCAAAATGCACCGTCTGCTAGTCACTCACCATCAACATCAAACATTCAATATCCTTTGGTACAGCAAGGCTCTGCAGTAGATAATTCTTTTGAAGTGAATCCTTTTGCTCCTGTTGATGATGTTCCATTCGAGAATGTCTTTGCTCCTGAATCTTCTACAGAAACATCTTCTTCAGGGGATCTCAACACAGCAACATCAGTTCACTACCCTCAACCACATGATCATCTCAGAAAATGGACCAATCATCATCCGATTGACAACATCATTGGAAATCCTTCTCGTCCAGTATCCACACGAAAGAAACTTGCCATCGATGCACTGTGGTGTTTCTTCAATTCCTTACTTTCCAAAGTCGAGCCAAAAGACTTCAAAGAGGCCATGTCCAAAGACTGTTGGTTTAATGCAATGCAAGATGAAATTCATGAATTTGATCGTCTTGAAGTATGGGAATTAGTGCCTCCTCCAGAGTGTGCAATGATTATTGCTCTAAAATGGATCTTCAAAGTGAAGCTCGATGAGCAAGGTGATGTTCTGAAGAATAAGGCACGGCTTGTTGCAAAGGGATATCGACAAGAAGAGGGCATAGACTTCGAGGAATCATTTGCTCCAGTTGCTCGAATTGAAGCCATCAGAATCTTTCTAGCCAATGCTGCCAGTCAGAATATGACAGTCTATCAAATGGATGTCAAGACAGCATTCTTAAATGGTGATTTAAAAGAGGAAGTCTATGTCAGTCAACCTGAAGGATTTGTGGACCCTGATCGTCCTACTCATGTCTATCGCTTGAAGAAGGCCCTCTATGGCCTAAAGCAGGCACCTAGGGCATGGTATGACACATTGTCTAAGTTTCTTCAGAAAAACGGATTCTCTAAGGGTGTTGTTGATCCTACACTATTCACTAGGAAAACAGGCAAGCATCTACTTCTCGTTCAGATTTACGTAGATGACATTCTCTTTGCCTCCTCTGATCCTAGTGAATGTGATCGGTTTTCTAAAGAGATAAGTTCTAAGTTCCAAATTTCGATGATGGGACTGATTTAAGCAATTTATATCCCAAAAAGGAGAAGTGTAAAGGAAATATGCAAAACCCTAGGTTCGTTGTCCCGATTGAAGATTGAATGGAATTAGTGATTCGGGATCGTGATTTGTGTCGTGAATGTGTAAAAGTGGGATTTTTCGATTTTTAAACTAAGATTATGAAATGATAACTAATTAAGCAAATAGAACAAGTAATAAGTGCACACGAAATCTAAAACGTAAAAGAAACTTAAATTACGCAAAACCCGGGCAATTCCCGAGACTTTTAAACTAATAGTGGAAATTTAGGACTAAAAATGCAAGGATGCAAGCTATAAGGACTAACTATGCAAAATATTTAACTACATGCAAGGTTAACTATGGACTAAGAAGGCAAACACAAAGACAAGGACTGATCTTGCCAATTAGCAAACTGTTTCACAACTAAAAACAACCCAGGCACGATTTTCACTCAAGCAGGAAGTTAAGGGACCAGAAGTGACAACACAGAAACTTATTTTATTTTCTTTTCTTTTTATATTATTTAAAACTACTTTTAAACTAAGAAAATGCAAATTAAATAGCAAAACAACTCAATTAAATCTGGAATTTTTTTATAAAATCTAAAAACTAATCTACTCTTAAAGAAAAATAAACTCAATTATCAAATAAGTACAAAAAAGCAGAAACAGCTTATAGAGATTAAGCCAAAAAGCACTTAATAAGCAAATAAGCTCAAAATAACACCAAATGCTCAGAATTCATTAAGTAGCAACTAATAAGCAAAATGACACTCAAATAAGCAGATTAAGATAAGCCAATAAGCAAATAAGCACAAGAATAATCAAATAGCTTTAGGCAGAAAGCAAACTCAAACACCTTATATCAACAGCTTATAAAATACTCAATCCTTAACCAATTTTGAAGATAAAAGCAGTTTTGGAAAGCTTATCAACCAGAGATTCTAACAACTCAAAAAGCCCTATGTCTAGATCTCAATTGCTAGTTCAATTTGGACCATGAACAGATAACCAAATAATGATCATGCAGCAGGCATCTTAGTCAGCAGACTTGGAACAAATATCAAGAGCAGATTAAGGTTATCAGATGTTACTGTGACTACTTGAAATTAAAGATGCTAAAACTATACTAGGTTAACTACTTAGAAACACAAAATCACACAATATTAAGCACTTATGATCAATCAAATTGATTCATGAAAACAGAAACCAAGAACAAAATGCAACAGACTCACAGAACATTTTTGACCAATTAGACACTAATAATTGTTAACTAATGTGAGATTCAGCTACTTAAATCTATTAAACTAGTTGTAATTAAGCTATTTAATTGATTATCTAGCAAACTTTAACTGATTATCTAACTAATTTATGCAAAACAGATCATCAAATTCAGCAGGACATGAAATTTCAAGCAAATTTGACTTTTTAATGAAGTAACCTACTGATGTTTATGCTAATCTGAGTTTCTAAAGATCCTAGATGATTAAATATATTATATTAAGCTATAATGAAACTAGAATAAGCTAAACAAACAACTTCTATAGCTATTATGATGATTGTGCTAACCTAATTTCAAAACAGTATGCAAATATGATGATTAAAAGTGATTGTTGACTTTTTATGTAAATGACCTACTATTATTATGATATAACTACTCTATTATCACCTAAAGCAAGTTGTCTAAGCCAATTTTAACTACTAGTAACAAGTTTCAAACACAGAACACTACTAATCCAAACACTCCTTACTCAAACTGTTATGAACTTTTATGAAGCAACTAGGAGAATTAAGCTTCTAAACCACCAAACAAGCTTATGCTATAATCAAACAAGCTTAAAGAATCACAGAAACACAGATCCAAGCCTCACTTTCTAACCTATCCTCAAAATGCAATTATGGCTATATTTAGGCAGTTTATGAAACTGTTATGAACCACAATGATGAAACAAGCTATAAATTGACTAAAGCTACTAGAATAAGCTAAAATAAGATTAAATTAAGCTAACATAAATAACCAAAAAGCATAGAACACAGAGATGAACCATTAAACTATATTATGCAATTTAATGTAAAGTTAAGCTAAATTTGAAGAATCAAACTCACTTGGGACCTCAGCTAAATAGAGGTACCAACTTAATGGCAGCTACAAGCTCCTAGCTTATCAAAGATAAGCTAGGTAAAAGTCCATCTTGCCCCTCCATTGCGGGCAACTTCCAAAAGCTTTCCACATAATGCATAGGTATAGATTTTGATATTTAGAATGCTTTGATCAACCAAATAAGCTCACAAAAGCTATACACAGCTAGAATGAGCTTTATAAACACTGAAATAAGGCTTATGCTTCAAACTGCTTATTTGACAAGCAGTTTGACTTTTGTTGACTTTTTAGAAAAGTTGAGACAAAATCAGTTTAAGCTTAAACAAAAGACTCACAATAAGCTAGGAAGCTTAAATGAGCTTGTTCTAATAGAAATAGGGCTTAATGTAACAGAAATATAGCTTATAAGAAACAATGTAAAAACAGGACAGTATGAAACTTAAAATCAAACTTTCATTAATATTAAATTACTGATTACATAAAACCATTACAACTAAAAAGCATTGAATTACACTAAAAGCATAAACTTGACTCGAAATTTAACCCTAATTTATACTAAGAAAAACTTCAAAAAACTAGACTCTAACCACTTTCTATGTGAAGAATGAGGCTGCTATTTATATACTCCCCAAGAGCTAGGGTTTCATCCAGGAAGCTTCAGGAGATTAATCCATGACCCTTGGATCATTTCTTGCTTACTACTCTTATATCTTGGCCGTTGATGGAGGTTAGTGGAGATACCAACATGGAGAGTGCTGGGATTGATGCCACCTGTCATTCTCTATCCTTCTAGAAGCTTTGAAGATATTTTTTTGGAGAGGGTAATAAATGTTGGAGCAGGGTAAGAGAGGTAGGGGAAGCACAGTAACTTATTGGCGGGTAAATTGGTTTTAGTTGACTGGGGAGTTTTATTGTTTTGACCGGGTTTGTTTTTATAAATTTGACTGGGTATAAGGTTTGGATCGGGTCTTTGGGTTTAAGTTGGGTGCGTGGGCTGGGCTGGGGTATAGATGGGTTGGGGTATTTTTTTTGGTTTTGGGTTTAGGAGTATAGTAGATCCGGATAGTATTATTTTGGGGTAAAATGGTTTTAACAAAGGACCAAAGTTGTAATTTAGGAGACTTCAAGGACCATTTTTGCCATTTCTTCAATTTTAATCAAGGGACCAGTTTTGCCAAGTAAGAAATAATCCAAGGGTCGTTCTTCAAAAATATTATCTTTGACGAATCTTTTCCCGGCTTCGGCTCTATAAATACCTTTCCACGTCTCGTGCCCGTGTTTTCCGGATTTTTCTTCGTTTTTGTCTTTTTTCTTTTATCCGTTGCCTGCATAAACATAGACACAAAAACACGAATATCTTTTGTCATTTTGGTTAGTTTTTGGTCATTTTGGTCGGGTTTTGGTCAAATAAAAGTATATGTTTAAGCATATACCAAAATTCCCCCAGACTAAGATATTGACGTGTCCTCACGCAATGTTATAAAAACACGTTTTTAAATCCAAAAATTTCCAATCTCTTTTTACTAACTTTGAGAAGTAGCAAAATTTTCAAAAGAGATCAAGAAATCCTAAGTTTTAAAAACTCCCTGATTTTCCTTTTTATTCTATTTTTGTATTTTTCTCATTATCATGTGACGGTTTTGTTGACAATCATTATCTATCAATAACTTTTAGGGTCTTCGAGTAGGAAACACGACTCAAAGGAAGTGACCATACGGATAAAATTCGTCGTTCCTGATTTTTCACGAGTCCCCAAACTAAGCTTAAAAATGAAATCATTGTCTATTTACAAGTTAGATGCCAACACTACCCATGGAAGTTACTTGTGTAATCACCTCTTGCTCCCGATTTTCCTAATTTGCCTCTATTTATTTTATTTTTGGTGAGAAATGAATTGCTTCATATTTTCTCGTTTCGATAGATGTTATTCCGATAAAGATACTAAATTAAGACACTAAGTATTTTTCAATCTTCTCTCGAGAATCGTTGCTTTGAAAATGAGGTTCACATCAAGGTTTTTATTTATATATTTGACTTTTTCTATTTTTCTTTCATCACTATTTTCATTTTTCATTTTTCATCATTTTTTTTTTTTTAATATCAAACTTTTTACTTGCATACCCTAAACGACGGAGCTTCACGGTTTAGTTCCAAGACCTTACACCTTCCGGGATAAAGGATCCAAGGGCCGTTACAACGGAGTGTTCTAAGACTCTAGACATTCCTGAAATGAGGATCCAAGGTGGTTAGACCAAGACCTCACACATTCCTGAACTAGAGGTCCAAGGGCCGGTGTAAGAGGGTAGCCAAGACCTAAACGCCTTCCGGAAATAAGGATCCAAGGCCCGATCTCGAATCTGAAGCTTAGAGCACGTAACTTATTATTATACGTATTATTAAGTAACCTTGATGTGTACCCAATTTTTAAAACATGAATTCTTTCAAGAAGACAAAGAACTAATTATCGGCAAAACCTAACATCTTTAATTATTCTTTCAATTATATAAGGTGAAACACTTTTGTGGGAGCAAAAGGCCACAAGTAGCTTTGATTAGCTCTAAAGAGAACCAACTACTCCACGCTTAGCATCTAACTTCTAAATAAACTCTATCATTTCTCGTTCTTCGCAAATTTAAAATCTTAAATAATAAGATCCGCGAATGCTTAGCCAAATGGTTAAGGAGACAAGCTAGGGCTCAACACGTCCGATCAAGTCAGAATTTTATTCCTACTCTCACCAGCGGAAAGTCAACAAAAATGTCAAAATTTATTCTTTTTTTTTTTTTTTTTTTTGCAAAATTTTTTTTTAAAATTTTTCTCATTTTTTTGGATTTTTTTGCAAAAATTTTTGAGGAAAAACGGGGTTGCATGAGTAAACGGCAAAAATTGCAAGGAAAAAATCAAATCGAAAGATTACCCCCCCCCCCCCCAGAATAAAATGAGACATTGTCCTCAATGTCTTAAAGGTAAGGGTTCTCCTACATAAACCTAAGGCCGTTTATTAATTATGCAAAAGATAAACGTAAAACGATAAGATTTAGGATATCGGATGAGCAACGAATGATGAAACTCGAGTGGAGAGAAGCAACCACGAGCACGAGAGTCTTCAATCATCGGGCAATCCTGGACACAACACAGAAAACCACGAAACACAAGATACGGAAGAGGAGCCCCTCCTCTTTATTAGAAAGATAGATGGATAAGCATGGGGTGCCTCCCACGAAGCGCTTTGTTTTTGGTAACCGAGTCACGTAGCTTGACTCGTCCCTAAATTTAGTTGTCCATGGGGAAAGTTTGGAGATCCGGGACAACCATGGATGGTACGTCCCCTCCAAAATAGTGTTTGATCCTATGACCGTTCACTTTGCAGTTTGGACCGTCTTTTTGAGCTAACTCGACGGTTCCATATGGAAAAACTTGAGTGATGGTGAACGGCCTAGACCAGCGGGTTTTGAGTTTGCCCGAGAAAATATTTTGCCGAGAATTGAAGATGAGGACTCGATCACCAACATTGAAAATGCGGTTCTTAATCTTAGAGTCATGAATCCTCTTTGTTTTCTCTTTGTAGATCAAAGAGTTCTCGTAGGCTTGATCCCGAAGCTCATTTAATTCATTAATTTGGAGCTTACGGTGATCACCCGCGATCATAAGGTCAAAATTAGCATGTTTCAAGGCCCAATATGCCTTATGTTTGAGCTCGATGGGCCGATGGCAGGCTTTTCCGTAAACCAGCTTGTAAGGAGTACACCCGATGGGTGTCTTGAAAGCTGTTCGGAAGGCCCATAAAGCATCATCCAATTTGTCGGCCCATGAGGCTCGGTTTTCACCAACGGTTCTTTCAAGAATACGTTTCAATCCACGGTTCGAAACCTCGACTTGTCCACTCGTTTGTGGGTGATATGCGGTAGAAAGTCGGTGGGTGACACCATACTTGAGCATAACTTTTGCAAATTGATCATTGTAGAAGTGAGTACCGCGATCACTGATTATAGTACGAGGGGTTCCGAATCGGGAGAAGAGATTTTTTAAGAACTTAACCACAACTCGGGCGTCATTAGTGGTGAGCGCTTTTGCTTCAACCCATTTTGACAAGTAGTCGACGGCCACGAGGATATACTTATTCCCTCGTGAAGACGGGAATGGCCCCATGAAATCGATGCCCCACACGTCAAAGAACTCGCAGACTTGAATTGCATTTTGAGGCATTTCGTCTTTTTGCGAGATCTTTCCTTGACGTTGGCAAGAGTCGCATGACTTCACCAAGTCGTGGGCATCGCGATATATTTTCGGCCAATAAAAACCAGAATCAAAGACTTTTTTAGCGGTGTAGCTGGCACCATGATGTCCCCCCGTGGGTCCATTATGGAAAGCCTTGAGGATATCAATAGCTTCTTGGCCATGCACACATCGTCTGATTACTTGATCAGCACATATTCTGAATAAATAGGGGTCGTCCCAGAAATAATGCTTAACATATTTGAAAAATTTCTTTTTTTGCTGGGACGACATCCCTTTTACCACAAAATTCCCGGCATGGTAATTTGCGTAGTCAGCAAACCATGGGGTACTTGGATCATTCTTTGAAGATACCATTCCGAGTGTCTCGAGAGGAAATGTTTCGGTGATTTCCTTTTTCTCGAGATCACTTTGATGGGGATTTTCAAGTCTGGATAAGTGATCAGCGGCTAGATTCTCTGCTCCTTTTTTATCACGAATGATAATATCAAATTCTTGGAGCAGAAGAATCCACCGTAGTAACCTCGGCTTAGCATCTTGCTTCGCTAAGAGATACTTGAGAGCAGAATGGTCCGTATACACTATGCTTTTGGATAAGACAAGATATGGTCTGAATTTCTCAAAAGCGTAGACAACGGCCAACAACTCTTTCTCGGTAGTAGTATAGTGAGATTGAGCGTCGGTCATTGTCTTGCTAGCATAGTGTATCGGCTGGAAGTATTTTGATTTGCGTTGCCCCAGGACTGCACCAATAGCATAATCGCTAGCATCACACATTAGCTCAAAGGGCAAGTCCCAGTCGGGGCAACCAATATTGGCTCTTCAGTTAATTTCTTTTTGAGAACCTCGAATGCTTCGATGCATTCGGGAGAAAAGATGAACGGAGCATCTTTTTCAAGAAGATGGGTCAGAGGCTGGGCGATTTTAGAAAAGTCTTGAATAAATCGTCTATAGAAACCGGCATGACCAAGGAAACTTCGGATTCCTTTAACGGTAGTGGGATGAGGTAGTTTTGCGATCACATCGAATTTGGCTTTATCTACCTCAATCCCGGCATTAGAGATTTTATGGCCGAGGACAATGCCCTCTTTGACCATAAAATGGCACTTCTCCCAATTTAGCACAAGATTGGTGTCTTTACACCTTTGCAGCATTTTGTCTAGATGGGAGAGGCACGAGGAGAAAGAATTTCCATACACGGAAAAATCATCCATAAAGACCTCCATTGTCTTCTCGATCATATCGTGAAATATGGCCATCATGCACCTCTGAAATGTGCCCGGAGCATTGCACAAGCCAAAAGGCATGCGTCGGTAGGCAAATGTTCCATAAGGACACGTGAAGGTGGTCTTTTCCTGATCTTGGGGATCAATTGGTATTTGAAAATACCCGGAAAAGCCATCGAGAAAACAATAGAACTCATTTCCCGCCAAACGCTCAAGCATTTGGTCCATAAATGGTAGAGGGAAATGGTCTTTACGGGTAGCATCATTGAGTTTTCGGTAATCGATACACACTCTCCATCCGGTGACGAGACGTATGGGAATTAACTCATTTTCTTCATTTTTCACAACGGTCATTCCACCCTTTTTGGGCACACAGTGGACTGGGCTAACCCATGAGCTATCTGAGATCGGATAAATCATCCCTGCGTCAAGGAGTTTAAGAACTTCCTTTTTTATGACATCATGGATTTTTGGGTTAACCCGTCTCTGTTGCTGAACAGCGGGTTTGAAATTATCTTCGAGTAAGATCTTATGAGTATAGAACCGAGGGTCTATGCCCTTTATATCGGAGATTTGCCAAGCGATGGCACTCTTATGCTTTTTAAGCACGTCTAAGAGTTGAGTCTTCTCCTCATCTTTTAGATTTTTAGAAATGATGATGGGAAATTTTTCGGTATCTTCTAAGAAAGCATACTCGAGATGAGGAGGTAAATCCTTGAGCTCAAGCTCCGGAGGATTCTCAGTAGACGGCTTCATTTCTTTGATTTCTTCTTTTCGAATTTCTTTCATCGGAGGGAGAGAAGATGTCGGATCTTCATTCAATAATCTTTCAAGCAAAAGAATATCTCCCTCCGGATCAAGATAAGAATCATCAACTTTCGGTGAAGTTGGTGTTTCAATAGCAAGAAAGTCATCGACCTCTTCCAGGAAGAAATCACCTCCCTCAAACGGAGTGAGGGACGGGGAAGGGTCGGAAAGAATAGGTTGAGAAGAAGGAGTGGGATTGCCACTCAAGGATTTATCGAAAAATCCAAGAACTTCTTGAGAATACTCCTCCGAGGCAACATCAATTACATCGATTCGATTTACCGAGATGGAGTTGTGACTGGAGGAGTATTTGAAAGTTCGATCGAGGTTAAAGGTCACGGCCTCATTATCCACCCTCAACGTAATTTCTTCACCGTAAACATCAATCAAAGCCCGCCCGGTCCTCAAGAATGATCTTCCGAGAATTAGAGGAACCCGGGGGTCGGCATCAAAGTTAACAACCACAAAATCGGCTGGAAAATGGAACTTCCCCACTTTGACAAAGACATCTTCGGCTATGCCAAGCGGAACAGTCTTGGTCCGGTCTGCGAGCTCGAGGGTCATACTAGTTGGGGTAAGTTCGGGCAATGAAAGTTTTTGCCAAACGGATAACGGCATTAGGTTGATGCTGGCACCTAGATCGGCCAAGGCATGACATTCAACCAACCCTGGGAAGTCACATGGAATGAGGAATCTTCCCGGGTCTCCAAGCTTTTCCGGAAGCTTTTTAAGGAGTACCGCTGAGCAGTTTTCGTTCAAAGGGGTTTTTGCGAGCTCAAATAATTTTTCTTTATTGCTTAATAAACTCTTGATTGTGGAAGCAAACTTTGGCATCAAAAGCAAAGCATCCGCGAAGCTTATATCAAAATGCAAATCTTGGAAGATTTGAAAGAATTTTTCCATTTGATTTGAAGCTTTTTCGCGGAGCTTTTGATCATTCAATCTTGAAGGATACGGAAGTTTTGCTTTGATGGGAATTTCTTTTGGCTCAACATTCTTCGGTTCAGATGGATAGACAACCGGAGGTTGGACGTCCTTGGTTCCTCTGTTGTTAGTAGGAGGTTCCATGTCCTTGGTCACCTTGGGTTCACGGTCGACTACCTTGGGAGGAAGAGAAGAAGAGGTAGTCGGAGCCGTGGGTCCATCATATGATACACCACTCCTTGTAGTGATCGCCTTAACATCACCCCTCGGGTTACCGATCATGTTTCTTGGAAGGGTTCCAGAGCCCGAGGGTCGATCATTTAAAGATTTCTTCATTTCAGTCATTTCCTTAATCAAAAACCTAGTTGTTTCTTCTTGGGATTTTTGTTGAAGAACTAGTTGTTTCAACAACTCATCCGAGGGCGATTGGTTTTGCGCAAATCCTTGATTTCGATTATTGTTAAGATTTGGCCCTCGGATGTTTTGATTAAAACCTTGGTGGTTGTTTTGAAAATTTCCCTGATTAAAATTTCCTTGATTCGGGCCTTGGTTATAATTTCCCTGATTTTGGTAACCATGAGTTTGACCTTGATTGTAATTTCCTTGGTTTTGGTTACCATGATTCACCCGATTTTGATTGTGATTATTTCTATTTGGCACATTTTGTGTTTGATTTGAAGTGAAACCGGGTGGTCCAAGAAAATTGTTAGAACGGTAGCTGAGAAGATTACGGTCTCCTTGTGGTTGGTAACCGTTACCTCCCTGGTTATAGGATCCCGAAGCAGCATAAACGCTCTCTTGAGTGTAGCCACCGGTAGCTGGGCACTCGAAATACGGATGTGGACCACCACAAGTTTCACAACTTTGGTTTAGAACATTAACTTGATGATTGTAATGTTGAGGGAAATGGTTTTGATTGTTGTGGAATGGAGAAAGGCCGGGTGGTCCCATTTGGTTATTAGCATTTTGAGGACGGAATCCTTGAATCTGATTGTAGGTTACTGATGCTACGGTAGCATTCGAACCTTGGCCACCGGAGGCTTGACAATCATAATAAGGATGTGGACCACCACAAATCTCACATTTTTGGTTCACAACATTGACGGGCTGAGAAGGTCTTTCTTTATCAATTAGACGCCCGATTTGTTTAGTGATAGCGGAAAAAGCCTCTTCTTGTTTGCTAAGAGCTCGGGTGAAAGCATCATCTGATTTGTTACTCATATTTGAAACTTGAGCTTTGGTTCTAGAACTCCTCACTCTGGCTTTATTTTCAATGATAGTCAAAGCTTCTTGAGTGTTTCTAGTCAGAAAATTTCCACTCGCAGCGGAATTGAGTGAATCTTGATCAGATGGATTCAACCCATTATAGAAAGTATCAATTTGAAGCAAGGTTGAAAATCCGTGATTAGGACACTTTTTTAACAACTCTTTGAATCTATCCCAAGCTTCGTTGAACGATTCATCGAAAGCTTGCTGAAATCGAGTGATTTGATTTCTGAGATTCGATGTCTTAGAAGGAGGATAAAAGTAGTTGACGAACTTTGAGGCTAATTCATCCCAAGTAAAGATCGAATTAGGAGGTTCCTTGTCAAGCCAAGTCCGGGCTGCTCCTACCAGAGAAAAAGGGAATAACCTCAATTTAAGCACATTGTGAGGAACGTGATTTAAGTTAAGTGTTTCAGTGATGTCAATGAATTTCTGGACATGGGAATGAGGATCTTCATTTTCAAAACCGTGAAAGGAAATACCGGTGATAAGATTAAGCAACCCGGTTTTTATTTCAAATTGATTTGCAAACATATCGGGTATCACGATTGCTTTGCCACCACCATTGAAAGGTGATTGGAGTAATTCTTCCATTGGTCGGAGGTCGGGAGCCGGATTGGCATTTTGATCACCCACCGGAGGGTGTTGATTGTTTGGGTCGTCGGCCATTTCTTCAACGGTTGAGAAATGAACACGGTTGTTTTGACGGATAATCCTCTCTGGATTTGAGAGCGGTGAAAGAAGAGGTTGAGAAGAAGAAGAACGGGTGTGCATACACCAAAAAGAAATAAAAATTTAAAAAGAAAAACCAAATTTGAAGATAAAATATTTTTGGATTTTTAATTTTTAAGGAAAATTAATCACAATATTTTTGGTATCGATCCCTCAATCGATATCGTTTCTCTTACAACTACGCGCAGAGTGGCGGAGAAGCAAAGGCCCGCTCGAAAGCTAATTAAAAACCCGCCTCTTTTGGTCTGCAATTTAATGTCAAGACCATCCTTAAACCACTTGTATAGGTTGTAGCCGAAAGATAATCCGAAAATCAAATGATTTCACGATTGTTTTGTTGTTTATTCGGAATGGTTTACAACACTTTCAAGAAAGTGAGGTTATATTATTTTTGTATTTTTGAAAACACTTTAGGAAAAGTGTTTTATTTATTTTCTTTTTGTATTTTTCTTTTTATAAAAACAAGTAACTTCCGAGGGAAAGGTCTTCAAAACACGAATCGAAAAACAAAATCACGAATTCTCGTCAACCTTCCCCGGCAGCGGCGCCAAAAATTGATATAAAACAAATTTATATTCCCAAAAAGGAGAATTGCAAAGGAAATATGCAAAACCCTAGGTTCGTTGTCCCGATTGAAGATTGAATGGAATTAGTGATTCGGGATTGTGATTTGTGTCGTGAATGTGTAAAAGTGGGATTTTTCGATTTTTAAACTAAGATTATGAAATGATAACTAATTAAGCATATATAACAAGTAATAAGTGCACACGAAATCTAAAACGTAAAGGAAACTTAAATTACGCAAAACCCGGGCTATTCCCGAGACTTTTAAACTAATAGTGGAAATTTAGGACTAAAAATGCAAGGATGCAAGCTATAAGGACTAACTATGCAAAATATTTAACTACATGCAAGGTTAACTATGGACTAAGAAGGCAAACACAAAGACAAGGACTGATCTTGCCAATTAGCAAACTGTTTCACAACTAAAAACAACCCAGGCACGATTTTCACTCAAGCAGGAAGTTAAGGGACCAGAAGTGACAACACAGAAACTTATTTTATTTTCTTTTCTTTTTATATTATTTAAAACTACTTTTAAACTAAGAAAATGCAAATTAAATAGCAAAACAACTCAATTAAATCTGGGATTTTTTTATAAAATCTAAAAACTAATCTACTCTTAAAGAAAAATAAACTCAATTATCAAATAAGCACAAAAAAGCAGAAACAGCTTATAGAGATTAAGCCAAAAAGTACTTAATAAGCAAATAAGCTCAAAATAACACCAAATGCTCAGAATTCATTAAGTAGCAACTAATAAGCAAAATGACACTCAAATAAGCAGATTAAGATAAGCCAATAAGCAGATAAGCACAAGAATAATCAAACAGCTTTAGGCAGAAAGCAAACTCAAATACCTTATATCAACAGCTTATAAAAAACTCAATCCTTAACCAATTTTGAAGATAAAAGCAGTTTTGGAAAGCTTATCAACCAGAGATTCTAACAACTCAAAAAGCCCTATGTCTAGATCTCAATTGCTAGTTCAATTTGGACCATGAACAGATAACCAAATAATGATCATGCAGCAGGCATCTTAGTCAGCAGACTAGGAACAAATATCAAGAGCAGATTAAGGTTATCAGATGTTACTGTGACTACTTGAAATTAAAGATGCTAAAACTATACTAGGTTAACTACTTAGAAACACAAAATCACACAATATTAAGCACTTATGATCAATCAAATTGATTCATGAAAACAGCAACCAAGAACAAAATGCAACAGACTCACAGAACATGTTTGACCAATTAGACACTAATAATTGTTGACTAATGTGAGATTCAGCTACTTAAATCTATTAAACTAGTTGTAATTAAGCTATTTAATTGATTATCTAGCAAACTTTAACTGATTATCTAACTAATTTATGCAAAACAGATCATCAAATTCAGCAGGACATGAAATTTCAAGCAAATTTGACTTTTTAATGAAGTAACCTACTGATGTTTATGCTAATCTGAGTTTCTAAAGATCCAAGATGATTAAATATGTTATATTAAGCTATAATGAAACTAGAATAAGCTAAACAAACAACTTCTATAGCTATTATGATGATTGTGCTAACCTAATTTCAAAACAGTATGCAAATATGATGATTAAAAGTGATTGTTGACTTTTTATGTAAATGACCTACTATTATTATGATATAACTACTCTATTATCACCTAAAGCAAGTTGTCTAAGCCAATTTTAACTACTAGTAACAAGTTTCAAACACAGAACACTACTAATCCAAACACTCCTTACTCAAACTGTTATGAACTTTTATGAAGCAACTAGCAGAATTAAGCTT
This sequence comes from Artemisia tridentata subsp. tridentata, assembly GCA_021014915.2. Classification (NCBI taxonomy): domain Eukaryota; kingdom Viridiplantae; phylum Streptophyta; class Magnoliopsida; order Asterales; family Asteraceae; genus Artemisia; species Artemisia tridentata. Next base: position 80,891,278 of record CP139503.1, on the reverse strand, counting down.
CTAAACCACCAAACAAGCTTATGCTATAATCAAACAAGCTTAAAGAATCACAGAAACATAGATCCAAGCCTCACTTTCTAACCTATCCTCAAAATGCAATTATGGCTATATTTAGGCAGTTTATGAAACTGTTATGAACCACAATGATGAAACAAGCTGTAAATTGACTAAAGCTACTAGAATAAGCTAAAATAAGATTAAATTAAGCTAACATAAACAACCAAAAAGCATAGAACACAAAGATGAACCATTAAACTATATTATGCAATTTAATGTAAAGTTAAGCTAAATTTGAAGAATCAAACTCACTTGGGACCTCAGCTAAATAGAGGTACCAACTTAATGGCAGCTACAAGCTCCTAGCTTATCAAAGATAAGCTAGGTAAAAGTCCATCTTGCCCCTCCATTGCGGGCAACTTCCAAAAGCTTTCCACATAATGCATAGGTATAGATTTTGATATTTAGAATGCTTTGATCAACCAAATAAGCTCACAAAAGCTATACACAAGCTAGAATGAGCTTTATAAACACTGAAATAAGGCTTATGCTTCAAACTGCTTATTTGAAAGCAGTTTGACTTGTTGTTGACTTTTTAGAAAAGTTGAGACAAAATCAGTTTAAGCTTAAACAAAAGACTCACAATAAGCTAGGAAGCTTAAATGAGCTTGTTCTAATAGAAATAGGGCTTAATGTAATAGAAATATAGCTTATAAAAAACAATGTAAAAACAGGACAGTATGAAACTTAAAATCAAACTTTCATTAATATTAAATTACTGATTACATAAAACCATTACAACTAAAAAGCATTGAATTACACTAAAAGCATAAACTTGACTCGAAATTTAACCCTAATTTATACTAAGAAAAACTTCAAAAAACTAGACTCTAACCACTTTCTATGTGAAGAATGAGGCTGCTATTTATAGACTCCCCAAGAGCTAGGGTTTCATCCAGGAAGCTTCAGGAGATTAATCCACGACCCTTGGATCATTTCTTACTTACTACTCTTATATCTTGGCCGTTAATGGAGGTTAGTGGAGATACCAACATGGAGAGTGCTGGGATTGATGCCACCTGTCATTCTCTATCCTTCTAGAAGCTTTGAAGATATTTTTTTGGAGAGGGTAATAAATGTTGGAGCAGGGTAAGAGAGGTAGGGGAAGCACAGTAACTTATTGGCGGGTAAATTGGTTTTAGTTGACTGGGGAGTTTTAATGTTTTGACCGGGGTTGTTTTTATAAATTTGACTGGGTATAAGGTTTGGATCGGGTCTTTGGGTTTAAGTTGGGTGTGTGGGCTGGGCTGGGGTATAGATGGGTTGGGGTATTTTTTTTGGTTTTGGGTTTAGGAGTATAGTAGATCCGGATAGTATTATTTTGGGGTAAAATGGTTTTAACAAAGGACCAAAGTTGTAATTTAGGAGACTTCAAGGACCATTTCTGCCATTTCTTCAATTTTAATCAAGGGACCAGTTTTGCCAAGTAAGAAATAATCCATGGGTCGTTCTTCAAAAATATTATCTTTGACGAATCTTTTCCCGGCTTCGGCTCTATAAATACCTTTCCACGTCTCGTGCCCGTGTTTTCCGGATTTTTCTTCGTTTTTGTCCTTTTTCTTTTATCCGTTGCCTGCATAAACCTAGACACAAAAACACGAATATCTTTTGGCATTTTGGTTAGTTTTTGGTCATTTTGGTCGGGTTTTGGTCAAATAAAAGTATATGTTTAAGCATATACCAGGGACAAATGTCGTTCTTCTTAGGTTTGCAAATTTCTCAAAGTCCCGGAGGCATCTTCATTAATCAATCCATGTATGCTAATGAAATATTGAAGAAATTTGGATTTGATTCAAGTGATCCTGTTGACACTCCTATGGTTGATAGATCGAAGTTGGATGAAGACATGTCCGGGATCCCAGTTGATCAAATTAAGTTTCAAAGCATGATTGGATCCCTAATGTATCTCACCACTAGTCAGCCAGATCTCTTGTTCGCAGTATGCATGTGTGCTCGGTACCAGTCCAAGCCTACCAAAAAGCATCTGGAAGCAGTAAAACGGGTCTTCAAATATCTTCAGGGAACTGTTCACATGGGTCTCTGGTATCCTAAGGATACCACCATGGAACTCATGACATATGCAGATGCAGACCATGCGGGGTGTCAAGATACTCGTCGGAGTACGTCGGGAGGTGCTCAGTTTTTGGTTAGCTGGTCATCTAAAAGGAAAATGAGTACATCTATATCTTCTACCGAGGCTGAATATATTGCCATGACTGCGTGCTGTGCTCAAATTCTTTGGATGAGATCACAACTATCAGACTATGGCTTTGCATACAACAAAATTCCTCTGTATTGTGATAACAAAAGTGCTATCGCTCTTTGCTGCAACAATGTCCAACACTCCTGATCAAAGCACATCGATATCCGGCATCACTTCATAAGGGAACAGGTTGAAAAAGGGGTTGTTGAACTTTACTTCGTGAGGATAGAGTTTCAGTTGGCTGATATCTTCACTAAGGCACTTCCGAGAGAACGGTTTCAATTTATTCTCCCGCGACTTGGCATGAAGAGTTTGACTCCAGAAACCCTCAAGGGTCTTCAAGAAGAAAACGAGGAGTAAAGGATTTGCTTCACATATCCTTGTATATATTTGTATATATCTTAAACCAAAAAGAAAATAGAAAAATATAAAACCTATAAAAACCATAAAAATCAGAAAATCAAAAAAATACCAAAAATAGTTTCACTTAGGCATGTCTTCTGTTTATCGATAACATTTACGGTCCTAGAAATGTCGTTACTTCAGACTGCAACCCGTGCTTTAATATGGGGAAAGCATGTCGCCAAAAAGACGGTTGTTCCTCCAACCGGGTGAAGTTCACCTGGGCATGGATTACTTTATATCCATGTTTCTTCGATCTGATGTACGTTTCAGTGCATCATTTCTTGTATAAGAAGAGAAGTCTTCTTTGCATCACAGATACTTTTCCATCTATGATTCTTCAGGAAAGTATTTGTGCTAAACTTGGTGGTACCATGATTTTTGAATTTCAATCAGAATTGAACTTTTCATAAAAAAATCTATCACTCAATCAATGACTATAGCTAGTTAAATAGAAGACGGGTCATCGATTGAGGGGGAGAGTAATGATTTCAAAATTCTATATCATCAAAACATGTCACTTTGTACACAATAAGCAGTGAATAAAATGTAGTTGTTATGTGTCAGGATATGATTGTTGCTAAATTCAAATCTTTCAAACCTAACATACCTGACACTAACATTCTCCCTCATTGATTGAGGGGGAGCATCGTAATGTTCCATAATCAGTATATATTAAATCAGACCACATTTTCTCCCATAATTTCTAAACTCATTTAAATCAATTGGGATCACAAATCTCAAAAGGTTTGAAATTTTTGATCGGGGGAGAGAATGTGATTTAAATATGAAAACTGATAAAATGTGATCTTTTGAACTCAAGTGTAGGCTCTCTCATATGTGCTAAACTCTTTCGTATATCGATGCACATATTGAGGGGGAGCGAATGATTTATGATGGCAATTGTGGAAGAATACCAAAGACCGACCATTTTACTTAATGTACTGGAGTTATAAGGATGGTAAGGTTAGGTATCAGTTCCCATGATCCAGCCAGAACCAGAGGGATCTTCCCAGGGACAATCCTCTAGTTAGAATAGAAGTCCTTAGGAATGATTAAAAATGAGAAAAGTGAATAAGGGAAGAGTGCCGACTGAGATGGAGCTAGTACAGGAACAAACCCAACAAGGTACTAGTGGTAAATTCTCGGTAAGCGCTGAAGGGGTTGAAGAATGAAAAAGAAATATAAAGATAAAGGGTAAACAGAAAGAAGCCCTCCTTACACTCTAGGCAGAAACCAGTTCAATACATATGCTGTCAGAATCACTTAGTTGATTGCTGACATTGAAGACAAGTATCATGGACCCAGTGATACGCTGCACAACCCTCCCTAGCCACTCAAGGTCCCTCAAAGGACTCTTGTTTCACTTGTCATAAAGATCAATACATTTCTATCGTCTTTCTCACTCCGAGTTAGACGATATTGAAAAGGTGGCAGTCCTCTCCAGCCTCCGATCACTAAATCAAAACGCACTATTGAGTCTAGAGCAAGGAGATCATCCATAAATCTCATTAGGACACATTTCCAATATGCTTGCTATTTCATACACCATAAAAAGTAAGAAAATATATGAAGAGTCCTACGCATTATCCTCGTGGTATTGCCAGAACATCCGAGTGATACGAAAGTATTCACAATGAGGATGGAAATCCTTCTAGAGCTAACATCATACAAGCTCTTGGTAGGTGACATGTGATATCCTTCACGGATCAAACTGGTGAAAACTGGAAAGAAACGATGGGGCGATTCACATTTGAATCAAACTTGTTCCAGGAAAAGGATTGACGGATGCTTTTAGAAAACCTTTCAATGTGCTCACCAACTGAGTTTCGATCACATTGATTGTGAAAATTTTCAAACAAAAGTGATTATGACAGAAATGTGATTCATTCTATAAAACCCTCGTCATGTTGCATAAAATGTTTATCCAGCGACACGCGAGTGATTTTTCTAATCAATTTCTCATCAATCAGTGGGTATTCAATTCACTGATTCACTCTACCGTGCTGTCTGCTTTGAGACATTCCGGTATGAGAACATGCTTAGTAGGGTGATTCCTATGGTAACTCATTGGATGATTCCTTACAACAAGCTGGAAATTCCTGTCAAGGAGAATCTTCTTTAAAGGGGATTCTACCTGATCACAGGTCGGTCTTCACAGAACCGAAGGTTAATCCAACCACACCGAATGAATGACAAAGCCATATTCGTTCTCCAACTTTATTGCTAACTGTTTTATTTCAGATTCATATAAAGATGGTGATGGTGGTTCCTAATTCCAGTAGAGACGTGTCAATCCACACTCCATGCTCACACTTACAAATCATTATCAAAGACATCATGATAATTGAAAGACCTACAACACAGCTTCCGCAACTCTGATAAAAGTTATCATGATCCATAAAAGTGTGAGTATACGAGTCCAACGGTCACAAAAAATCACATAGAGGCAATATTACAACGAATGAGCTTGGAGATTTACGGTGGCTGATGATCTCAAAGAATGCTCAAAGATTACAACTTCACACGAAGATGTTACTGCAACAAGATGACTAGAAGACATATGTTGGATGATATCCTCGAAGAATCCTCAAAGATCATCCAAGACAAAAGATCAGTCATCAAAAGTTCACTGCTGAATGCACAAAGATTAATGACTTTGAAGAATCAAAGACTACGAGCTAGGAAGTCAAATTCATATGATAGAATGCTAAAATTCAAAATGTAATTTCTGGGGTGACCTCCCTTAGGGGGAGATTGTTAGGAATATAAATATTCGTATGAAGACTCGGTCACCCCGAGTACTCATTAGCATTAACTAGCTCGTAAGATTAATAGTAATAGTTTAGTTATAATAGAATTCGTGGAGTGGGTCGGGTCTTTACCCACTGTCAGCTCACTCCACAACCCACTCGGGGCACCTATGCTAGCACTATATAAAACCCTTCCCACATGATAACGCTCAAAATGAACATGTTTTTAGTCACGTTATCGTTAGATTTGTGCATCATATTTGGTTATATTTGTGTATATTTGTTACTAAATCATGAAAAAGTGTATATGCAAGTAAATATAGCCAAGTACAGGGAAAGATGATAAAAGGATGAATAAATGAAGAAATTATGCACATTTGAAGAATCACGAGAAAAGTACCACACAAGAATTCAAGGATTTGATAAAGTCAAGATTTCTATGTTTATATATCAAGAAAAGATCAAGTTCTATGGAAAGAAAGAGTGGTACAACAAAGGATCAAGCACGTAACGAGAAAAGGAAGAAAAAAATAAAAGTATGCATGGCAGAATGGCCCATCCGATCGGATGGTGCCCGCATCCGATTCGGATGGGAGAAAAGTGATTTATCGAGAGATCCAACCGATCGGTTGGACCTTAATACCGATCGGTTGGAGGTGACTGAAGTTACAAAAACGCATTTAATGACGAATTTAAGCCCCATAATCATGGTGGCTTATCATTTCTTGGTTATTTACTGATTAAGGACGTTTTTGCTTGAGGGCAAAGGGTTCCTTCACTTATTTAAAGAACCCTTGGCTAGTTTACAAGTGTGACAAACCAAAAAACCTAGTAAGGCTTACACCAAGTCTTGCTAAACTTATTATCATTGCCCGAAAGCTTGTAGTTGCTGTGAGAACGTCCAGGGAATCTTGAGTTCAAGTCTCAAGAGTTGTGTCCAAGTGCGGATTTGTTTACGTGTGATCATAGGCGACTGGAGGAGAGTGGTTGCTATAGTTCCATAATTCTAGTTCTTGTAATTTCACAACTAGGTATTTCTTGTTTGAGTTATTATGAACTACTTTTACTTTAAGATGAATGAAAGTATGGTTGATTACTTGTGTTTGATTATGATTATTATGGAGTGATTTTGGTTATGCTTGTGTGTATGATGTGATAATTGTTGAAGTATTCTTATTTCATAGTGATGCATGAAATCATATCTTGTTTTATGAGTTTGTTGAAATACAATCTAATCTTGCTTAATTGGTTGGTAAAAACAGTTTTAAAGATTAACAAAGGCCGAAAGGATTTTCTTTATGTTTTTATTCCAAAAAGTTAGTGCACGAATTAGTATGGACTATGGTGTGTGACAAGAACCATATTAACTCATTAAAATGGATTTGGAAACAATTTCATCACGAGAATAGGCCGAAAGGATTCGTAGGAATTCCTAAGATAAGAAATGCTTTTCAAACAACAAAGAGTTTAATAGAATTATCGCACTAGTTAACAAAGGCCGAAAGGAATTAACTAGGAGATTGAATTCTTAGAGATGATTTCTCATGATAAAAACCATTGATTGTGAATCACTCATTTTAAGTTGTGCATCATTACAAGTTACACCAAACTTGTTAGATTACTCTATACAATTGTCATGGAATTACACACAAGTATATTTGTTTTTGATTAATTGATTTTTACTTACCTTAGAATTTACACCAAATCGGATTGACAATCCTTTTTGTCAAAACTTATTTTGCAAACCCAAACCCCAATTCCCTTGGGACGATCTCAACTTACCCACCTTTACTACTACGGACGAGTATACTTGCTCGTATGTGTTGATTAGAGAATTGGATAAATTGATTTTATAAATTTTTAAAACTTGCACTACACACGACACATCAAGTTTTTGGCGCCGCTACCGGGGAATTGTCTAAATTACTTGGTAGTTTGGTTTGCTAATTTATAAGTTTTGTAGTAAAAAAGTAAAAAAAAAAAAAGTTTGGTTCGGAGCCAACCGAATCGGATTGATTTCCATCCGATCGGTTGGTGGCCTCGGTAAAATTTTTAGTTGTTAGGATCGAGTGTTATTTTTCTGTTTTTATGTTTATTTAATGTATTTAAGTGTAAGAGTAATTAAGTTAATTAATAGTGGTAGTTAAAATAGTTTTAATGCTTTAATTTAGTAGTTAAGATAGTTAATTTTAGTTTAATAATTGGTAGTTTAAGAGTTTTTTTTTCTTAATTGTGATAGTTAATGAGTTTAATGGTTAATCAAGTTAATAAAGTAATTAATTAGTTTAAAGATCATTAAGTTTTTAATTATGTGTTTTTAATTTTTAATGAATTAGTTTATTTTTAACTAGCCTATAAACCCGTGATAAATCACGGGCAGCTTATAACAATTAGAAAATATAACCTTAACAGGTAAAAGGCCAAAAAAAAACTAACTAATATTAACTCTCAAACAATATTGTTCATTTCATTAATAAAAATGAAAAGTAAAAGAACATTGAATTTGTTAAAAATAACAAAGAAGAATAAACCAAGAATCTCCAAAACGGGATAATGTTAAACTTAAGTACATTTAAGATAGGTAAAAATAACAAAGAAGAATAAAGCATTTTAACTAATGGCGGATCAAATCTTTTGCAGCACTTCATGGTAAACAACATTCAAAGTACTATTTGAAACTTTACCATCCTTGTCGTATATCAAAACCTTCAATCCTTGACTTTTGTTGATGGTCATGGCGAAACACACAGCTAATGGAAATCCATGCTGGAAATTAAAGCCACGTGTACAATCCCATTTTCTATAACCTACGTATCTATTTCCGCCATTTAATGACAACCTAAAATAAGGTAGAGTAACCATCTCAATTTACGGTAGACTTTCAACCCTCATTTAGTCACCTAATTTGAATATCAAATTCAAACTTTCCTAATCTCAATTTTGTACAAGGTATGCTTATTTTATTAGTTGTTTCACGTCAATTAAATGGGTTGGATTTATTTTTCAATTTTTTTAATTGACAACCAATATGAAACGAATTAGTCAATTGAGTAATTCGGGTGTACATTAGAAAAAAAAATCACTCAATTTGAATTTTTTTTTTTTTTTTTTTTTTTTTTTTTTAGTTTTTTTGTAGGTATTGATTTGTGGTTTTTTTTTATTTGTGGGTTTTTAAGACTCTATTGGGTTATGATTACTCAATTTTTAAATTAGAATGAACAATTATAGTTGGGGAAGGTGTTTAGTTATTGAATGTTTGCAGAGGTGGCAACCCAATAACATTTATTGGGTGCTTTCTTCACCTAGCACTCTAATTCCAATTTGAAAAAAGAACTAATTAAACCTTTGAAGATGACTTTCTAATACTGGTACAAACAATGAACTGCAGTACGGTCATAAAATATAATGCATTGATCAATTGTTGTAGTATATAAATCACATTGATGATTAACAACCAGAGACTAAAGCAAGTTTAACTATCTTAAATGTAGTTTTAGTTTGGACATGGCTGTATTACATAAGGAACAACTATGAGTGCCAGATTTATCAACTATTATCAAGATATGTATCTTTAAGGAATAGCAAAAAAAAAAAAAAAAAAAAAAAAAAAAAAAAAAAAAAAAAAAAAAAACATATATATATCAGAAGAGTTGAGTGAAAAATACCTTTTAAGTACAGACTAACAATTAGCTAACACTTTCATTTTTCAAGAACATCTTGTATAAATACTTTCTATAACTTTCACTAACATCACATCTACATATATTTAGCAAACACAACATATATAAAATGAATAATGTTACTACATGAACCCACTCCAAATGGGGGCATTAGAGCCAATTGGGTGTAATTATCTTACTTGAAGCTAGATTATAAGGCTGAGAATCTTGAATCTAGGCTAGAGACCGATATTGCAACTTAACACTTTCTGCATTATCAAGTGTCTTCACAACATACCTGAGATTGACAAATCCTTGTTCTAGTTTTCACCGGAATATGAGGTAATAAAATAAACAATCAAGAAATATAGAAATGGAAGAGAAGAAACTGACCATCCGTTTAAGCACTGAGTTGTTACAACAGCTTTGCGGCCAACAAAACGTGGAGGTGTCCTCTTATTGCCCTGTAATGCAATCTCAAAAGTTACAAACTACACTATATTCAAGTAATAAGGCACTAAACCTAAAATGAGACTATTGATAACCTGGATAATAACGTGCTCATTTACAGAAAATGGATATTGAACCGGTACCGGTATCGGTTCCGGTACAACGGTGCTAAAATGGGTAGAGAACCGTCCAACTTTTAAAATAATTATTATGTGTGCAACACAAAATGTTAATGTGTGTGATGACTATAAACCATGCTTATGCATGGGTCTAATTGATCTATGTTTAATCAGTAGAAGGTCAAATTGTTAGCATATGTAATGGAAGAAAAAAAGTAGTTTAGCTAAAAAGATAACATGTTGAATAAGGTCAAATTTTATTGCATCAGCATTCAGCTCCAAATTAATTTTGTTCAATAAATCTTAATGTAAAGTAAGACAACCTCTATATTCAAGTTTGATTCACTAATTATTTACAGAAATTTATGAAAATTTTGGACAAATAGCATAGTTCAACCCAATGGCTTGAGTAGTTAAGTTGTTTGAGCTGAACTCTACATAGTAGCAAAACTATATCAGTATACATATGAACATTTGGTATGTAATCACTCTCCTACATTTTTAAAAACAACTCTTATGCTTCGTCAAACTTCCTATTTCGGCAAAGGTTTATACACCTGCTATTAGGCTAAGTGAAAAACGTGGAGCAGTTGCAGACACAAAACAACAGCTAAAAGCACATGAAAAAAAGCCACACACCAAAAAGCCCATGAAACATCAGATAAAGGGTGCTTAAGTGTACAACCAAAATCACATGAAGCAGCAGATAAAGGGTGTATAAGTGTACATATGGAGGTTAGTAACAGTAATGACATCATGTATAATCACCTGCATTAATTGGTCTTGTCACAAGTACAGATCCGTATGAGATACAGCGTCACTTCAGTAGAGAGATAACCCCAATAACAAAGGGTCTAATTGACCATATTAGAAGCTACATTTCTCCAAAAATCAGTTGTGATCACACTTATATCAATATTAAATTATGTAGCAAAGAAACCCATCTACTTAAAGGAGTGTTTGACAAACTGTGAAAAAAGAATGTGCTTATATTTGGCAAATTGTTATTAATAGATCTGCATGTAAAAACAACTTAACAATAACAATAAACAGTTATATTAGTACAGATCCAATTCTGATAAGCTTCAGTCTTCGATCATCCAGTTCTGACCCGTTAACCCACTATGATAGCAAAAATTCAGTTTTGACCCGTTAAAAAATCCGGTCTCAGTCTCAGTAATCAGTTTATAAGCTACTAAACCCAATATTAACTAAGTATATAAGGTACTAAATCATCTAATCCAATAATATCTTAATGCATAATTGCATACAAAGATATACTTTGCTCCTGTATATAAAGAACAACATACTGAAAGTCGTAAGCATTAGAAAATTAAATTCACATTCATTCAAAAGATCAGTCAGTTTGGCCAAGTTCTATACATGATAGTTACTATTAGCAATTTAGCCTGCGTAGCTTAATGATCAGTCAGTTTGGCCAAGTTCTACTCATAGTAAAGCTATAGGATAGGCTAATCACAGCTTAAGTTTGAGACCTCACTAATCTAAAGTTTAAACTCTAAACATCCATGCCAGTTTGATTAGATCATGATCAGTGTTGTACATGATAATAGCTACAGGTCTCAATTTGTTTGCATAAACTTATGTCAAAGGAGCCGATAGAATAGCCCGTAGAGACTCCCCTGATCCAACAGAAGTGCTCGAACGATCCTTTCGTCCACTAAACCCAACTCCATTATCAACCATCATCTCCTTAAGCCCAGCTCCAGAACCCTCAACCCCTTGCAGATACTGAGAATAGTACATTTCACCTGTCGGGTCCGCAACGGTGATGGCATTCTAGTACTGATTCTCATTCGCGTTCTCATTCGATCTCACTTCACCATCATTTCCTAAAACAATAAAACAAACCAATTCAGACCCACATTCTTTTATAAAAAGGTAATTAAAAAAAAATAAAAAAAAAATAATAAAAAAAAAGTGACTGACCTGGGATGATGATGTTTTTGTGATCTTATGGGCTTAATTTGATTTTGGCTTATATTTCATAAGCCTCAATCTTGTGGCTTATTTTGAGACTTGTTTCGGCTTATATTTTGAGACAAACATTAGATCATCATCAAGAAATAAAAGGATGAATTGAATCGTACCATCAATTAAAGCTCTGGCGATCCAAAACTAATTGAATCTGATCCATCATCAAGGCTATCAACAGTGAATACCACAATATAAGCTTTGTTGTCCACTAATATTGGATTTCGAAAAAAACTCAAATAAAACCCTAAATCGAATGAACGATTTTGATATTAGAAATTTTGATATTAGAAATCGAATGAAAAAACTCAAAAAAGCAACAATTCATTTAATTAACAATTTTGATATTAGAGCAGAGCAAGTAATCAATGTTATAAAATAGAGCATAACACCTTGCGTGTATAAACACAAACCATGAAAAGTCTATCCCCTTTCAACCATCTTCTTATTTATATCTTCTTATTTGCTACATGTGACTACATTTTGTTTTAATTTGTATCAGATTTAGTTTCTTTTATAAGAATGCATATGACTTTGAGATACATCCTTAAGGTGGACACAAGCTGAGGAATAAAGTTCTATATTGATATCCTTGTTGATAACAATCCCAAATATTTAATTTAGAAGAAAGTTAGCATTATTAATAAGCAATCCCAAAACAACCACTTTAGTATGTCAATAACACAAGATTTCAAAACTTAAGAAGTATGTAAGGTTTCACAAATATCTTAATCCATTTCCACCATTTTTTGAACTTATGAAATTCTAGTATCAGTACTTGTAGCATTAGATATAAAAAAAACCCACACCATCTGTTTGAAAACAATAATAATCAAAATCAATTTCTAATTTCAAGATTAAAGATTAAATGAATAGAATATCAATTAGAACCCTAAATTTAGATCGAAAATTAGGATTTCAAAAACTGAAGTGCGTTCAACATATAAATCGATAGCATCTAAATTAGAATCCTAAACATATGAATAAAACCCTGATTTTGGATAAAATTTTTGGACTGTTGATTACTCTGATTAACACAAATGGAAAAAAAAAAGTTGTTAAGTTAACATACCCCATACAAGTTGATCAGATGAAGGAAATTTGACATTAGATGAAATAGAAGATTCTTATAGAGTAGGATGTGTAATTTAAGATGAAAATTAGATGAGGGAACTATGAAAAAAAGTGGTGATAGTGTTGGATCTGTAAATTAGTAGGTTAAACAAATAAAAGAGGCGGTCATAAAACAAAGCAGACAGACTTGGATTTACAAGTGGATTAAATGACGTGGATTAAGTGACGTGGAAGATGTGCCACAGTGGATTAAATGACGTGTAGAATTTTCAAAAAAACTTTCTTTTATTATATATATAGATTATTAGTTTTTATAAATAAAAAAAAAGGAGTCTTAATTTAGTTTTTAAATAAATATAAAAAATAAAATAATTTTTTTTAGAAAAATTCGATCTAACCGATCAGATGCTGGCCGCATCCGATTCGATTGGGCAAATATGAGTTTTAACGATTCAACTATCTGATCGGATGGGTTCTAATACCGAACGGATGGATGCCTCGGTAAAATTTTGTGAAAATTTTAATTTTTAGTTGTTTTGAAGTTTTAATAGTTAGAAGTTGTTTGTTTGTTTGCTTTGATTTTATTTATAAGTTATCTCGATTATAACTAACCCTCACGCTAATAGTTTGGATTTTTTTTTGTGGTTATGTTATAGTTAGTGTTTAAGTAGAATGGAGAGTTTAAGCGGAGTTTCGGAATACTTGAGAAATTTGGAAGAGATGCTGAAAGATTCGGGTGATTCATTGGAAAGTTTGGGAAATATTTTGGAAGAAGCTAAGGTTGATTTGGAAAAACAAGAAGAAGTTGGAGAAATTCATGTTAGTTCACCTAAGGAGAAAAGAGTTGTTGTGTTTACACAAGCACCACCTAAGGAGTTTGATGCACCGTTCATGAGGTACTCTACACCTTGTGGAGTGGAAGGTATTAAAGCTTGGGGTGCTCAGCTTAACATGGAATATGGAGACAACTATATTACGGAAGATATGCTTGGTAAGCTTGGTTTTGTTAGGCTTGACTATGAGGATTATGGAAGAAAGATAGTGAGAGATGTGAATGTTAATATTCATGGTCATGTGTTCAAAGTTGATTTTGTTGTTTTGGAATATGGAAATGCGGATGAACCAGAAGTTGTGTTTGGTAGAGATTTTATGGTTAAGACTAAATGTAGGATTGATTTTGCATTGGGAGAGATGAGGATAGATGTTGATGATATGGTAGAAGAAAAGGTAGGAAAGGGAAAAATTGTTAAAATGGGCAAAGCGAATAGAAAGAAAACACCACTTAACAAACTTACCCAACCCTCCACCCCTAAAAATGAGAGTTCTTCATCTAGTTCACCACCAAAAACACCACAAATAGTTAAACCATTAAACCAAAAGCAAAAAGAAGCAATTCTGGAAAATTTGGAAACAAAGTTTAAGGAGCTTATGGAGGAGAAGCCGGTAATAGAAGTGTTGAATAATTACATGACTTATCGTAAGAAGTTGGATGCAGTTATGATGGCAAGGGCTAGGTTAGAGGATAAAATTTTTGATGAGATTGCAAGAGAAAGGATATTTGAGAATGGGTTGCCTAAAAAGGAGAGCGATCCAGGAAATTTTGTGTTACCTATTAAAGTTAATGGAACCGATGCGATGTATGCGTTAGCTGACACAGGAGCAAGTATGAATGTAATGTCGTATCCATTGTATAAGAGATTAGGACTTGGTAATCCTCAACCAAATCAATATAATCTTACTGTGGCTGATAATTCACAAGCAAAAGCGATGGGAGAAGTAAAGAATGTTAGAGTCCAAATAGGATATCAAGCTTTCTTGGCTGATTTTCTTGTGCTTAATATTCCGGTGGACAAGGAGTTACCATTGTTGTTAGGAAGAACATTTTTGAGAATTTGTGGAGCTATTATAGATATGGGTAAAGGTACTATGACTATAAGTGATGGAATCTTGAAGCATACCTATTATCCAAAGCCTAGAAGAAAGATTGTTAAAGAAGTTCATGAAGAAGAAGAAGAAGAATAAAACCACTTGGGTTGCTTTGAAGTAGGTAGAGATGAAGAAGGGAGGCCTAAATATGGGCCGGTTGTCCCAAGTTACTTTGATATTGAAGATGAGATGGAAAGAGCTCTAGCGATGGAGGCTTTCTGTAACCCGTTTAAGAATGTTTTTGTGTTTAACAAATTGACAGATTTTCTTGGATCTTTACCGGTCCAATTGAAGAATTTGGAATGGGGACCCGAAGGAGCTAGTGTTTACAAGAAGGAAAAAGAAGACGGAGAATGGCATGTGAAGTTTGATATAGTTTGTCCGGATGGAAGGAACTTTACAAGGAAGTTTAAAACGCAAATGACTAACCGAAAGTTGTCCGGGAAGTTCCAAAATGACGATATCCTGAGGCACAAATATTTTGAAGGTTGAAAGACAAGAGTTTGAAGAATAAAAGCACAAAGCTTGTGCTAGTGTTTTGTTTGTTTTCTTTTTAATTTTTTATGCATTTTAGTAGTTTAAGGTTTGCGTTTAAGTTTAAGTTTAAGTTTGAGTTTAGACCTTTTAATTGTCTTGGTTTATTAAGTTTTAAGTTTATGAAGTTATGTTTTGAGTTTAAGAGTTAAGTTATGTTTTAGTTGTAGAGATAGAATTGAAAAACAAGTTGGGAGATTAAGTGTGTTGAAGTATTTTTATGCTTAAAAGAAATATTTTTGAAGAGTAAAAACACTTCTCATTTGTTCTTACAAGTGTGAGAAAAGTGTTGACAAAAGAAAAGTGAAGTTTTTGCAAAAATTCAATCCGAATCGGTTGGATCAAATACTGATCGGATGGATTGAAATATATATACTCAAGATTTCAAAAATCACAAAAAAAAATACACACACTCAATCCACCAAACTTGGGATTCAAAAATTCGACCATTAGAAGTCTATTAAGTGTTGCAGGAGTGTTGAAGAATCATCTATGGCACCTAAACAATTAAGTAACATCATCAGTTTGTACTAATTAGGTTTTAATTCGAATTTCTTTATTTAGGTCAAAATTTGGGTATTTTTGATATAGTTCGAATTAAGATGTAATTTTTTGTAGAATAGATGGGTAAATGATTGAGGAATTCATTGCAAAAGGAATTAGATAGATTGATTAAGTTTTGAGGGAGAATTGATTGATTGAATTTTCGGATTAAAATGGGTCAAAACTTTAAATCGATTTGGATTGCAATTGATGGTTTCCAGGTGTTATTTAGTTGTTGATTAGTGATTCTAGGAAGATGCATTGTTGATTAGCACATCAATGGAAGAGATTTGATTTGGTAGTGTTCACATATTCTAGGAAGATTGAGAAATCATGCGAATATGTTATGAACGTGTTTGGAGACGAGTGGGATATGTAGAAACCATTATGATCGATCAAATGCAGGATAGGATAGAGCTGGATTGTTGGAACTGATTAGAAATCGGGAAAGGAAAATTTTTTTGAGTCAGAAAGCCTCAACCGATTCGGTTGCGGGTAGATACCGATCGGTTGGGCTGGGACAATTACTCCATCCGATCGGATGGTGAGTAATACCGATCGGATGGAGCTCTCGGTAAATAAAAATGAAATTTTTTCCAAACGAGTTTTGTGACTTCTAAATCATGTCATCTTGGTTTTTATGCTCTTATACTATCATATGTTTGTGTTTTCTACAGAGTTATCTTGCAGGTGGATCAGGGATTGCGAAAAGAACTAGAGAAGGAATCCGGAAGAGAGAACAAATGCCGATTCCAGAATGTCATCCTAATCTACTATGGCAAGGGGAAGATCCGATGGTTCGATTGGCGGATGGGTGATTCATTCACCAAGGGTTATGAATTGGAATGATATGAAAGAGCTTGGTTGTGATGAGTTTTTGGAAGATATGTTTCTTATTAGGATTCTGTGGAACAAACGGATATTGACCTCTAACATGTGGATGAGAGCACTAAGCATAAGGGAGCCAATATACAAAGAATGGTGTTTGGAATTTTTATGTTCAATGAGGATGAAAGAGAGGGTTACCGATATCGGAGTTACCACCGACAAATTCCTGGAATTCAGACTAGGGGAAAGAAACATGAAGTCACACTATTCGAGTTTGGGAACCTGTTAGGTTTATACTCGGATGAAGACTTAAGTAATAGAGATTTTAAGTTTCTGGTAATGAGTGGAGAAAGGAGTAAAAATAATTTTGACGCACATGGATACTGGAAAAGGATTAGCACGGAAGGCAAGCTAGTGTTTGGGGAAAGTAAAGTTTCAACGATTAAAAGACCATTGTTGCAAGTGCTACATAAGGTTGTAGTACAGTCATTGTTACATAGGACGTCTGGTGTTAATTTGATTTATGAAGATGATTTATGGGTTCTTGAAGCATTAGACGAGAAGCATCCCTATAGGCATTTGAACGTAGCTTGGATGATAGTGCAACATTTGCACAAACGCGTGGCGGTTGGAGCGAGAAATTACATATGTGCAGGTCATTTTATTTCACAAATAGCTAGGAATCTTGGGCTATTTACTGAGGAAGAGATGAGTGTTTTTAGTGAACCAGTTACTCCATTAAGTATTGACATCAAAGGGTTTACAAATCTTCGAGAAAGCAGGGATGGAAAACTGAGAGGACTTCCAGAAGTCCTAGATGTGCAACCAATAACCACCTGGGATGGTTGAGCAATGGTTATGTTTCAAAAACAATGTTGGTTGAATAATTTCTATTTCCACTACTTTAACTTAACTTTACTAGGATTTTATTATTTATGGTTTGTTTTGAACTATTTTTGTTTATTTTAGTATTTTGCTTTGTTTGTTTCGCATATAGTTTTTGCAGTTTTTTTTGCAAGGGAAGAATTCACAAAAGCTTAGTGTTGATCAATATTCGGAGTTAGGAGAACTCATGTGCTTACGTAAGATCAAATAAATCTATGCGAATTTTTTCCCGGGTAGCATTTTATTCTATTTTATTTTATTCTCTAAATTTTTCCCATTTCCTTTACTTTTAAGTTCATTTTATTACATTGAGGACAATGCAAAACTTAAGTGTGGGGGAGGGAAGAAAATAGGAAAAATTGGTATGATTTTTAAATTTTTAGTTTTAGTAGAATTTTGGGATTCGAGTGACTAGAGTTAGGTTCGCCCTTGATGTTCTAGTTATTTATATATTTTGATTCAATGGTAAGAATGAGGCTATTTGAAAAAAAATTGGAATTTAATCAAGCAAGCAGAGTTATTGATAACTATTGCTAGCACATGTTATAACCCACCTTAAATTGTGAGGATTTAAGCCTTTTTGTATAAAGCATTTCTTATGCTCTATATTTTGTTATGAGTGTGCCGGTGATCATGTTGATTCTAGAACTTGTACTTGTTATGCATTACGGTTAAAATTACTTTTGAGTAATAAAATATATTCAAATGATAAGAGGCAAATTAGGATTTACACCAAATGGCCTTCCGTTTACAAAAATAATTTTTGCTGACCGCATTGGTTAGTTATCCTTAGTATTTGGAACCCATTTGTTAGCGTTAATATTTTACGCTAGATACCCTTAGTTACACCTTCTGAGCCTTATCTTTTCTTTTGATTAAATCCAGAAAAATACCAAAAGATTTTACACCTTACACGTTAGCCTTACCCGAATCAAGTTCAATTGAAGTTCGAAACTAGTTATTTTTTGATGATTACATGTTGACCACACTTTGTATGTGTATATGTTGTTTCATTGAAGAAGGAGGTCGCTACTCTTATTTGTATTTTTTGTAGCGTGTGCTCATCCAAAGTGTGGGGGTGACGAGATAGAAGTTAGAAAAAAAAAGTGATAACCAATGTGTTATATTATTATGAAGATGAAGGAAGATGAAGTATGTTTGAGATATCGATTAGCCAATGTGCTAAGAAGAGATATATATATATATATATATTTGGTGATTGATTGATAAGAAAGGAGTTAGTATGAGATGCGGAAGAATGACAATCGAAGAAGTTTGGTGGAGTGATCATTTGAGGTATAAAGAGTTGGGAACGGAATTTGGACTTGATTCTTATTTATTCGTTTTTATTTTGTAGAAACCAATCACAAATAATTCCCATGTCTTATCCTTACCTTTACCAATTACTTTATTCGTTGTTAGCTTTCGAGCATCCGGATTTAGTGATGGCTTTGTCTAGATATGAAGTGCATGGATGTTCTAGTGACCATCCGGGTTTTTGAATAGTTGAAAAACGTTGCTAGCGAGCTAGTGCGTGTTTTGGTGACCATCCGTTATGCAAATAACGTCGTTAGCGAACAAAGGGTACAATCTAGTGACCATCCGTTGCTTGGCTAGTCAAGAATTCGTTGTTAGCGAGCTATTACATTCTTGTATGAAATATTTGCACAATAGCTAGGTAACCGTAACCTTTAACCTTAAACCCGAATAAAAGACCTCTTTGATGTTTTATTTTGTTGTTTTGATACTCGTACAAGCTTATGGTAAGAAACGTGAATCATGTCTGAGCAATTGAGTGATATGCCATTAAATTTACCCTTGAGTGTTGAGTGAATTTAAAAATCCTACGAGAGGAGCTTAGTTATGTTATCAAGATCAAATTAACTTGTTTATGTTTCAAGAATTTTTCACACCTAAAAGTTAAAAATGACAATTGTTCCATTGGGATAGTTGTTGGGTTTTTAAATCATAATGAAGTGGCCATTGAGTTCAGTTTTCTTAAAGCTAGACTTGCTCGAGGGCAAGCAAAACTCAAGTGTGGGGGATTTGATAACTCTCAAAATGAACATGTTTTTAGTTACGTTATCGTTAGATTTGTGCATCATATTTGATTATATTTGTGTATATTTGTTACTAAATCATGAAAAAGTGTATATGCAAGTAAATATAGCCAAGTACAGGGAAAGATGATAAAAAGATGAAGAAATGAAGAAATTATGCACATTTGAAGAATCACGAGAAAGAAACGAGAAAAGAACCACACAAGAATTCAAGGATTTGATAAAGTCAAGATTTCTATGTTTATATATCAAGAAAAGATCAAGTTCTATGGAAAGAAAGAGTGGTACAACAAAGGATCAAGCACGTAACGAGAAAAGGAAGAAAAAAATAAAAGTATGCATGGCAGAATGGCCCATCCGATCGGATGGTGCCCGCATCCGATTCGGATGGGAGAAAAGTGATTTACCGAGAGATCCAACCGATTGGTTGGACCTCAATACCGATCGGTTGGAGGAGACTGAAGTTACAAAAATGCATTTAATGACGAATTTAAGCCCCATAATCATGGTGGCTTATCATTTCTTGGTTATTTACTGATTAAGGACGTTTTTGCTTGAGGGCAAAGGGTTCCTTCACTTATTTAAAGAACCCTTGGCTAGTTTACAAGTGTGACAAACCAAAAAACCTAGTAAGGCTTACACCAAGCTTTGCTAAACTTATTATCATTGCCCGAAAGCTTGTAGTTGCTGTGAGAACGTCCAGGGAATCTTGAGTTCAAGTCTCAAGAGTTGTGTCCAAGTGTGGAGTTTTTTACGTGTGATCATAGGCGATTGGAGGAGAGTGGTTGCTATAGTTCCACAATTCTAGTTCTTGTAATTTCACAGCTAGGTATTTCTTGTTTGAGTTATTATGAACTACTTTTACTTTAAGATGAATGAAAGTATGGTTGATTACTTGTGTTTGATTATGATTATTATGGAGTGATTTTGGTTATGCTTGTGTGTATGATGTGATAATTGTTGAAGTATTCTTATTTCATAGTGATGCATGAAATCATAGTGATGTGATACTTGCTCGTATGTGTTGATTAGAGAATTGGATAAATTGATTTTATAAATTTTTAAAACTTGCACTACACACGACACATCACCACACAAGGGAAGGGTTGGAACTCCTTATCATTTTCATTCTAATACAAGTCCACTTTCTCTCTCTAGTTCCCATTCTCTTTCTCTCTATAAATTCATTCGGCCAAATTACAATCAAAGGTGTGTTATATGTTAGTGAATATGTTACATGGATACTCTGTTCTTTCAGTCTGTTGGTATAATCCATGAAACGACTGCTCCCTTTACTCCTCTGCAAAATGGTATCTCTGAAAGGTTAAACAGGGTACTGAAGGAGGTGGTTAATTCCATGTTGTCCTATTCAGGGCTGAGTCAAGGGTTCTGGGGTGAAGCTATGTTAACAGCTTGCTATTTATTAAATAGGGTTCAAAATAAAAGGAACAAGATTACCCCTTATTGTTAGCACTGATTTAAAAAGTGATGGTCATTTCTAATTAACAACTTTGTTGTCATGTCGTTAGTCATAGATAGTCAAGGGTCATATGGGCTAAGCTAATATGTTATAAGAGTTCATGTATTGTTCAATCCACAAAAGCCCATGCCAACCCATAGAAAGCCCATTAGGGCGTCAACTTTGTACTATAAATACACACTCTCACCACATAAGCTAGTGTGCCTCATTGTCTAGTATAGGTGAGAGTGTGTGTGTATGTGTGTTTTATGTTTGTATGTTTTCTTTCTTTCCACGTTAAGCTAATATACACGGTTTTAATATACCAACGATCCACACATATCTTTCTTCTCTAGTTCTTGTCTTTGAGTAGCATCGATCTATAATAGTTAGTGTGTAATAAAGATAAAGTAGTGAATATCAAGTGGTATCAACACACCAGACAATGATTTAGGAAGCTTATTCATTTCGTGTTTTAGATCAAAAGTGAGCATAAGGTTGCGTTCTTTTCTCAATAAAAACGTTAACTTTTGTGCTTATTCTTTGGTTTTTACGTGTTTTACGGTTAAAGGTTGTAACTTTTATAGATTTTACGTGAAGTTTAGTAAGTTTTGGTTGTTTTTCTATCGTATCTTTACTTCAAAACTTGGGTTGTCACTTTAAAAGTCTCATCTTTGTATCGAAAAATAGTTTATATAGTATATTGGCGATAAAGTTTGAGTCTTTATAAGTGTTTACGTGTTTTTGGAGTACTTTGATCGAGAAAGGCTACAAAGTTTGTTGGTGACTTGCGGTTAAATCTTCATCGAATTAGACATTATCAAAATCCTTGTATAAGAATTTTGATAGAAAAAAAAGGGGTTTATCGCATTCTTGTATAAGAATTGCGATAAAAAAGGTTTATCGCAAATCTGACCTTGGAGCGTTTATTACAATTCTGCATTTGTGGGTTTATCGCAAACAAGGGTTTATCGCAAACAAGGACTCTATCGCAAATCTGGTCTTGAAATTCTATCGCAATTCTGGAAATCGCATTTATCGCAATTGTGGAACAAGGATTCTATCGCAAAGTCTACTTATCGCAATTGTGGAATTGGCAATCTATCGCAATTGTGTATTTGGAAATCTATCGCAATTCAGAGAAAATTGTCGCAACTTAATAAACTTATCTAAATTCGATTTACACTTAATTTCTACAATATCAAACGTGAACTCGGTATTCTCGTGCTTGTACAAGTGTGAGGAATACTTCGACAAGGAATATATCTTCTAATTTGTATAAATTAGATAGATTTTTATCTAAATTGCAAATTTTTTATAACTTGCATATTTCTATCTAAATTGAAATTTTGCCAAAATTTGTATAAATTTTGTCTAGATTGAGATTTCTATAGAAATTGTAGTTTTATCTAAATTGTAATTTACAAAACTTTGTCGAAATTGTGAACATTTGATCTTGTCTAAATTATAGTCTTATCGAAATTAGTAACTTTATCTAAATTGCTACTTTTATCTAAATTGTCGTAGTTTATCTAAATTGCAAGTAACTTCAAACAATCTTCAGCTAAAGAACAAGACTTCACTACAACAACTGAGTTTAACCTTCACCAACCACAACTCCTATTTCGTTGCAACGATTCTACATCAACTTTATCATACAAAACATCAACAATGACTACTCAACAAGACATTCATGCAGCCGGTGCAGAAAACCGTCCTCCTATACTTGAGAAAGGTGGATATCTTCAATGGACGAGCCGTATGCTTTGCTATATCAAAACCAAACCTGAAGGACAAGGTAAACTCCTGCTCAACTCCATCCAGAATGGACCATTCAAGCCTCGTCAGATTCAAGACCCTGGAAATCCAAATGATACACCTCCTACTCTACCATTCCTTCGTACACAAAGAGAAGATGATTACACAGCAAAGGATTGGAAGCAAATTGCAGCTGATGACTTGGCAATGCACTTAATACAACTTGGTTTACCACGTGAGATTTTTGCTGCTATTGACAGTTGTGAAACTACTTATGATATGTGGGAACGAGTTAGAAGGCTTTGTCATGGCACATAAATTGGACAAAAAGATGTTGAAAACAATTTGCTAACTGAATGGGAGAAGTTCACATCAACTCCCGCGGAACTAATTGAATCTTACTACACAAGGTTTTGCACCCTAATGAACGAGCTAATCAGAAACAAGTTGTCACCAAGAGAAATTGTCCAAAACATCAAAGTTCATCAACTATCTACCAGAAGAATGGGGACGATTTGTCATGATTGTTAACCAAAAAAAGGACCTTCATCAGGTGAACTATGATCAGCTCTATGACTTTCTAAAGCAAAACCAGGCAGAGGCGAATGAAGTCAGGAAAGAGAAGTTAGCTAAGCAACATGATCCTCTTGCATTAATTGCTCAAACACCAACACCCATAACAGTGAATACACAACCATCATCATCATCTTCCACTCAGAACTACATACAACAACAATATGTTCCACAAACTACTGTCATACCACAACAACCATTCTACCCACAACAACAAGAAGTTATTCCACAACAACAATACCTACAATACCCAGAACCAGAATTCACTTACAATGATGAGTCCAATGCTGCTTTGACTTAAGCATTTGCTTACCTAACAAAGGAATTCCAAGGACACTTTTCCACACCTACAAACAACAAGCAAAGAATCTCATCGAACACTCGCAACAGGCAGATTGCACAGCCGAGTTTTAACATGGGTCAACAAGGACAAATGCTTATTGGTTATGGGAATCAACAGGGATATGCTCCTCGATATCCGATGGGTAATCAGAATGCAGGGCAGTATGTTGGAAATCAGATGGGTCAGTATACAGGGAATCAGATGGGTCAAGTTGTTGGAAACCAGAGGGTTCATAATATGGGTAATCAGATTGGGAACATTGCTGCTCCAGTTGCTGGGAATATGAATCAAGGGAATTTGTTAAAGTGTTTCAACTGTCAGGGAATTGGTCACATGGCAAGGAACTGTCCAACCAAGCCGAAGAAAAAAGATCTTGAGTATCTACAGAAAGCAGTGCTATTGGCATAGAAGGAAAAGGCTGGGTTTTAGTTGAATGCTGAGGAGAATGATTTCATGGCACTGATGGATGATATGGAAGACCTTGAGGACATCGATGCCAACTGCATTTTCATGGCAAATCTTCAGGAGGCTAAGTATGATACGGATTCTGAGATACCTCCTGTGTAGGACACCAATGCAGTATCTGAGGTACCACCATTCATTACATGTCACAATAATGAAATATTTGATATGTCACCTTATCAGGAACAGCATCCTGCTACTCCAGCACCCACTTATGATACATATATGGACGCGCCAAGTTGTAGCAATATTAATTTGGCAAATTCATATTTGAATCCTAATGGAGGCTTTGAGTCACAGCATACTGAGAATGATGAGGAAACATGTGCGCTATTTGAATCATTATTGAACAATTGTAGTGTTGAAATTGAAAAAGTCAAAAAGGTCAATCGCGATGTTAAGGCCGCGAATGAAAAATTGACCGCTGAGCTTGAGAGATATAAGGTAAATGAAAAAGTTTTTGAAATTAATAAAACCCGACAGTCAGAATTAGAAGATGGTTACAAAAACTCCGTTTCAAGAGAAAAATAGTTGCAAATTAAGTATGACACCCTCGATGTTTACTTAAACAAGAAAATAAGATCCTTAAACACGGATGTTTCAGATTTACAAAACCAACTTTCTAAAAAAAATCAACTTGTTCTGATCTTGAAAAAGAAAAGAAAGAGTTGAAAGCAAAGTTTTCAAAACGTGAAAATGATCTTCTTGATGAAATCATTGAGAAACAAGAAACCATTAAAAAGTTGGAAGATTTGCTTGTCAAAACGGGTCATTCTGCTCAAAAATTCACATGTTAATCAAAGATCCAAACCCTCTTTTGCACACAATGAAAAAAATGGCTATCGGTTGCGAAAACCCTTATACAATCAAGAAAGCTCAAAAAGAACAGAATGTGTTATATAATGGTAATGTGCTGTTTGATAAACATGATCCTCCCGAGGTTCGGGATTCTGATGAAACGATTGAGCTTGCCGAAGAGAGTAGAACAAAAATGAAACAAATGAACCCAGAAATTAAACCAATTGATTATAATAAGCTTAACATACTTTCTGGGGTAAACTTTGTTAAACAACAACAAATTCCAAAGGTTTTCAAAAGACCAGTTGTCTCAACAAAACCAAAACTTGTTTCCAAAAATCTTTCAAATCTGGAACAAATGTCCTCTAGCAACCCTTTTAACACAAGTGAAGCTAGAAGATATTTGGATGATTTGAAAGATAGAGTACAAACAATTCAAAGTATTGTTGACTCAAAAATGAATCTTAGCATCAGCAACTGGCAATCAAGTTTTCATAATGAAATGAAAAAGGTGTTTCAAGCAGAAATTACTACTCCACTCTATAACATTAGTGCGAGAGTAATTCATGTTGAAAATGCAATTTTAAAAGAAACAACCGACTTTTTCAAGGACCACAAATCCCTGGTAAAGGAAGCTAATGAAAACAATGAACGAATCAAAGTTTTGGAAAAACACAATGACACTCTCTTCGAAGTAGCTCTGTCAACTGATATTATGTCCATTATTTACCAAACATATTCTGTTGAAGATGATGAAAAACTGAGAGCTGAGACTTCTAAAATTGTTGTAAAATATGAAAATGCGCTTGCCAAGCTTGAAAAAGAAAATGTCACATATTTTAAACAACT
This sequence comes from Artemisia tridentata subsp. tridentata, assembly GCA_021014915.2. NCBI lineage: Eukaryota > Viridiplantae > Streptophyta > Magnoliopsida > Asterales > Asteraceae > Artemisia > Artemisia tridentata. Next base: position 80,865,548 of record CP139503.1, on the reverse strand, counting down.
TGATCGGAAAAAGGAAGAATGCAAGTATGACAAATTGTCGTATGAGCATGCTTACAAAAACATGAAAGACCAAAATGATCTATTGAAGTCTCAGCTGGATAGTCAAAAAGGAAAGGGTGAGGAAACTAAGTTTGCAAAACCATCAACTTCGGACAAACCGGTTGTTAAACCGAAAATGTCTATTTCTCAAAGTGTTCCAAAAGTTGATGTGATAATTGATTTGACAAAACCAGTCACACCAACACCCTTGCCAAAAGAAAGTGAAAAAGAAAAATGTGCTGATAAAGGGAAAGCAGTTGTCGAAACACCGAATGTGATAGCACCAGGTCTTTATAGGATTAGTACCACTACTGCGTCTACATCTACATCTCAAACATATAGGGCGATAGACAAGAGTGTAAAAAATAATCCAAAAGAGTCTAGGAATGCTACTACAAATTCAAAGGACAACAAGATAAATCCTAATGTGTGTGCCTTACCTTCTACAAGAGTAGAAAGTACCTCTAGGAGCAGCAGACCAAAGCTTAGGAGCAATACAAGGAACAATAGAGTCTCGCCTGTCTCTGAGAGTGAATGCAAGAATAAAAATGAAGAAGTAGAAGAACATCCTAGGAATTTATCGCTTTCTAATAAGAAACATATGTCATCTGGATGTAATGTTAAGAGTACTGTTTCGAGTGCATATAATGACTCTGTTTGTTTAATGTGCAAGAAATCTTTATCGTTAAATGCTTGTGATGATATTGTTTCTAATAATGTGAATATAAATGCTATGCCTGAATAGAAAGATGTTCCTCCAAGAACTAGTGCTAGGTCTAGATATGTTAAAAGACTTATTGCAGCATCTAGGTCAACCACTAGTAGCATATTGCCAAGGAACTATCTTAAGTTATGTGTCTGGATACCAACGGGTAGAGAATTCATTCTAGTAAATGGTAGAGTAAAAAAGGCTAAAAAAGAACCAGTAAAAACCGTCTATGAATGTGATTCGTCTGTTACCCCTAACCCCATGGAACCAAATGATAAACGGTTTCCAAATGCACAATCTTCTGTTATTGGCAGGTTATCAAAATATGTCTTTGGATCATCGACTCGGGTTGCTCCGAGCACATGACCGGGAATCTGAAGCTGCTGATCAACTTTGTATGGAAGTTCATGGGAACTATTCGTTTTGGAAATGATCATGTAGCAGCTATTCTGGGTTATGGAGATCTTCAGTTTGGGAACTACTTAATCACTCGGGTTTACTATGTCGAAGGGTTGGGACACAATTTGTTTTCAGTCGGATAGTTTTGCGATGCAGACTTAGAAGTTGCATTTTGGAGAAGTACTTGCTTCGTTAGGAACTTGGTTGGAGATGATCTCTTATCTGGGAATCGTGGCACCAACTTATATGCTATCGACATAAACCAAATGGCCTCTTCATCACCAATTTGTCTCATGACAAGAGCATGCAAAACTAAGTCCTGGTTGTGGCACAGAAGATTATCCCATCTTAACTTTGACACCTTAACCAAACTAGCCAAAGACAACATCGTCAATGGTCTCCCAAAGTTCAAATACACGAAAGATCACCTATGTCCATCCTATGAGCAAGGAAAAAGAAAAAGGGCAACTTATAAACCCAAAACCGTACCCAGTTTGGTTGATAAGTTACATTTGTTGCATATGGACTTATGTGGCCCGATGAGAGTTGAAAGTATCAATGGGAAGAAGTATATTCTTGTTATTGTCGATGACTATTCAAGATATACATGGGTAAAGTTTTTAAGGTCAAAAGATGAAGCACCAGGCATCATCATCACCTTTCTGAAGCGAATTCAAGTCCTACTTCAAGCTCCAATAAGGATTGTAAGAACAGACAATGGCACGGAATTCACAAATCAGGAGTTAAGAACATACTTTGAAGATACTGGAATCACTCACCAGACATCAATTGTTAGAACTCCACAGCATAATGGGATAGTTGATAGAAGGAATCGAACTCTTGTTGAAGCTGCTCGCACGATGCTGATTTATTCTAGTGCACCACTATTCTTATGGGCTGATGTTGTTGCCACTACCTGTTTTACTCAGAACCGATCCCTAATCCATCCAAGATTCAATAAAACCCCGTATGAGCTAGTGAACAACAGAAAACCCGACATCTCGTACCTTCACATATTTGGCGCTTTGTGCTATCCAACGAACGACAGTGAAGATCTGGGGAAGCTGAAAGCTAAGGGTGATATTGGAATCTTCGTTGGTTATTCAGAAAACTTGAGGGCATTCAGGGTGTATAATAGAAGAACTAAGAGGATAATGGAGACAATGAATGTGAAGTTTGACGAGATTTCACAAATGGCTTCTGAGAGACTCGCTCTAGAACCCGCGCTTAACCCGATGGCTTCTAATCATACCAGATTAGGACCCGCACCAAACAGTCAGACTTCTGGACATATTAGTTCAGAACTCGTACCCCAAGGAGCTCAGTTAACTACCATTGATAAACCTACAAATCAAGAACTGGAAAATTTCTTCGAGTATATGTTTGATGAATACTATGGTGGAACTTCGACAAATGCATCTCAACAACGCTCCGCTGCACCCGCTCAACAACATCAACCACCACCACCACCGCAAGATGCATCTACCACAATCGAAGCTGACGCACCAACTCCCTCCACGTCATCAACATCTACTCCTGCAACTCCAGTAATTGAGATTGTTTTACCAAGAGTTGATGAGCAAAACCAAACCACACCAATTCAAGAAGAACAACAACAAAACGATGCTGTGTTAGAAGAAGAAGTGTTCGAAAACCCATTCGCAACAGATTCTGTTGAATCATCTTCACGGTTACATGAACCATCTAACACACATTTGTCAAATCCAAGGTACCCTTCTACGTTACAATGGACTAAAGACCATCTAATAGAACAAGTAATTGGTGAACCTTCACGGCCAGTTCAGACGAGGAAACAACTAGCCACTAATTCCGGTATGTACATCTATGTCTGCTCAGTCAGTCTAAAAGAGCCAAAGAACATTCGGGAGGCGATGGCAGATAATGCATGGATTGAAGCAATGCAGGAAGAACTTCTCCAATATCAATTACATGACACTTGGGATTTAGTTCCAAGACCAATTGACAAACTCGTCATTGATCTTAAGTGGTTATGGAAAAACAAAAAGGATGAAAAGATGACTGTAATTCGCAACAAAGCTCGTCTCGTGGCCAAGGGATTCAGACAGGAAGAGGGGATAGATTTCGATGAGTCATTCGCGCCAATGGCAAGACTTGAGGCAGTCAGGATTTTCTTAGCATATGCAGCTCACAAAAACATCACAGTCTATCAAATGGATATCAAGACAGCCTTCTTGAATGGAACTCTGAAAGAAGAAGTGTACGTGAGTCAGCCAGATGGATTCATTGACAAAGATAATCCAGACTACGTCTACAAGCTAAAGAAAGCTATCTATGGTTTGAAACAAGCCCCAAGGGCGTGGTATGATGAGTTATCATCTTTTCTACTTCAAAATAATTTCACCAAAGGAACAATTGACCTGACGTTGTTTACAAGAAAATTCAAAGATGACATTTTGAATGTTCAGATTTACGTGGACGACATTATCTTGGGTCCACTAATCTGAAACATTCAAAACATTTTGAAAATCTCATGAAAACCAAATTTGAAATGTCCATGATGGGGGAATTAAAATTCTTTCTTGGTTTACAAATTCATCAAACCCCACGTGGTATTTTTATAAATCAAGCTAAATATACGATTGAGATTTTGAAAAAACATGGAATGGAAAATTGTGACTCTGTTGGTACACCAATGGTCACCTCACCAAAAATAGGAGCTGATTTATATGGGAAACCTATGGATCCGAAGAAATATCGGAGCATGATTTCTTCTCTCATGTACTTAACTGCTAGTCGACCCGATATACATTTTGTTGTCTGTTTATTAGCACGGTTTCAGGCAAGGCCTACCGAACTGCACCTCCAAGAGGTTAAACGGATCTTTCGGTACCTACGAAGAACCATTAACATGGGACTTTGGTATCCGAAGGATTCGGAGTTTAAACTAATAGCATTTTCATATGCGGACCATGCCGGTTGCCAAGTTACAGCAAAGAGTACATCAGGTGGAGCACAATTTTTGGGAGAAAAGCTAGTAGGCTGGTCATCAAGGAAACAAGATTGTACCGCGTTATCAACCGCAGAAGCCGAGTATGTGTCTCTATCTGCGTGTTGTGCCCAAGTTCTATGGATGAGGACACAACTCACAGATTATGGCTTCTCTTTTGACCGCATACCTTTGTATTATGATTCGAAAAGGGCCATAGCCATCTCGTGCAATCCAATACAACACTCGAAGACCAAGCATATTAGAGTCCGCTATCACTTCATAAAGGAACACGTCGAAGAGGGTACTGTTGAATTATTCTTCGTGAAGACTGAATACCAACTCGCCGATCTATTTACTAAAGCCCTTCCAAAAGAGAGGTTTGATAACTTAGTTCGACGACTTGGCATGCGAAGCCTAACTCCCAAAGAGTTAGAAAGTCTTCTCGAAACTTCTTGAATTTTATCTCAAAAAGCTTCGCTGTAAATATTTTTGAAAAAAGAAAATACAAAATTTGAAAAACCAACAAAAACAAAATATAAAAATAGAAAATTTTCAAAAATACAAAAACAATATAAAATATAAAAACCAGAAATATTCTTCTCACGACATGTCTCTCATATAATCGATATTCTGTACGTATCTAGAAATGTCATTCAACAATGATACGGACATGTACAGATGCTTGAGCGAGAGTTCATTTAAATTTTTCTAAAACATGTCGTTTCTCAAAATTTCTTAATGATGGCTTTCGTATACTTCAGTATGAAACCCACACTTAAATGACGGCTTTTGTATATTTCAGTACGAAACCCGTGCTACATTGATGACTTCTGATTATTTCAGATCAGGACTCGCAATGTTAATGGCAAATTCAAAAATTCTTGAGCACATGATCAAGATTTTTCAAAATCTTTCTCAAAATTCTGTGCTCAAGATTTTTCAAAAAGAAAACCCCCTCTATACCCTTAAAATTAATTTAAACTCACAAGTTTAAAAATATGCTTTGTTTAAGGGGGAGTATCAAATGAAAAACAAAAAATGTTCCAAATCATGCTAAAATGATCCGTCTTTCTCTCCAAAAGGCCTTATTTTAATCCGTTGATATCAAAAATATCACAAAATGCTATTTTTGAGGCGGAGAAGACGTGATTAAAATGCGATCAAAATGTTTAAAGATCGAGGATTGAATCTCAAAATTGCTCAACTCAATATTTTTACCCTCGAATTGACGGAAAATTAAATGTCAGAAATCGAAAAGACTTGTCCGGGATGGGTAATAATTTCAAGCTGGTTATCCAGTGATATAAACGTGTCTCGCAAAGGACTTGTCTGAGTAGAATGTACCAATTCGAGAGATAATCTTTTGATATGACCGGGACGGGTAATAATTTCAAGCTAGTCTAACTAGTGATGTAAACGTTTCTCGCAATGGTCATGTTCATTGAAAGTCAATCATTTCAAATGTGCGAACTCTACCCAACATGTGCAAATTTACTTTAAAAAAATGCATAAGCACATGTGTAGGGGGAGTATTTCAAAAATGCAAAAAATCTCGAAGTGTTAACTAAAATGTGTTTATTCATAAACACTTTGAGAGATTTTCACAAAAGGTTTTATGGCAAGTGATCAACAAATCTAGGATAATCATGGAGTAATAAGGTGATTATGGTTAGGTTATGTCCTATGATCCGCCAGAGCCAAAGGGATCTACCCAAGGACAATTCCAGTTGATTAGAATTAGAAGTCCTTAGGAAAGATTGAAAAAAGAAGTAAATGAGAAAGGGAAAGAAGGGGTTGAAAAATTAAAAAGAAAAGTTTAATGAAAGGGTGAAAAGAAATAGCCCTCCATGAAAACTTAGGGCAGAAACCGGGTGAATATATCTGCTATCGGTTATCACTAAGTTGATACTGATATTGAAGACAAGACGTCATGGACCCAGTGACGCGCTGCACAAACCCCTCCCAGCCACTCAGATATCTCTTAAAAGATATTTGTTTCATTTCTCACGGAGAACACTGCATAATCTATTGGCCTCTCATTCCGAGATGTGTTGATATTGAAAAGGTGGCACTCTGCTCCATGCCTCCGACTACTAAAACCAAAACGCACATTATCGAGTCTAGAGCCATGAGATTCATCAAAAATCTCTTAGGACACACTTACTTTATAATACACATGTGTTCACCAATAAGGACACATGGTGTACAAGAGTCTTAATGAGATCTTCGGATCTTGCCATTTATATCATGATGGTTACCATGCTTCAAACGGTCTACAGTCGTGGGGTGATCCTCAGCGGCTCACTGAATCATAGATGCACTTCAGTGTATCTGTGTAAGCCCTTTCGGGGGTATCCAATTCAGAACGGCCTGGGCTAGGATTAGAGAAAGTCTTCACACTATGTGGTTGACGATCTCAATGTCCGAACCTGTAAGTGCTGGACGATTTATTGCTAACTGTTTTATGCAGGTACTGAAGAAAGTCCATCTACCATCTTCATATGTCTCAACATCTGCATCTCCACATGCTCATACTTATGAAGATCATCCTCAACAAAAGTTCAAAGTGAAAAGTTCAAGACAAAGAGATCAAGTTAAAGATATTGTGTTACGACAAAGTCATGAAGCTAATCAAGACGTCAAGAAAAAGTTCATGTATCAAGTGAGGAAGACATAAGTATGAAGTTCAAGATGTATGAGTATGCTGGAGGATACGACGCCATAAACACATGAAGATGTTGATCAAGGCAAGAACGACCAAAAGACGATACTTTGAAGATCACAAAGCATGTAGGAACAAGGAACCAAGACTATTCTAAAACGAAACACAAAGTTAAAGACAACGAAGATGAAAGACCAAATCACTGGGAGCTTCATTTGAATGACCATCCCTTAGGGGGAGATTGTTAGCACTGATTTAAAAAGTGATGGTCATTTCTAATTAACAACTTTGTTGTCAGGTCGTTAGTCATAGATAGTCAAGGGTCATATGGGCTAAGCTAATATGTTATAAGAGTTCAAGTATTGTTCAATACACAAAAGCCCATGCCGACCCATAGAAAGCCCATTACGGTGTCAACTTTGTACTATAAATACACACTCTCACCACATAAGCTAGTGTGCCTCATTGTCTAGTATAGGTGAGAGCGTGTGTGTGTGCTTTATGTTTGTATGTTTTCTTTCTTTCCAAGTTAAGCTAATATACATGGTTTTAATATACCAACGATCCACACATATCTTTCTTCTCTAGTTCTTGTCTTTGAGTAGCATCGATCTATAATAGTTAGTGTGTGATAAACATAAAGTAGTGAATAACACTTATGAACTTTGGACTAAAAGAAAACCCAACCTGAACTTTCTCAGGGTTTGGGGTTGTAGGGCTGTTGTAAGACTCCCTGATCCAAAGCAGAAAACTTTGGGTGAAAGAGGCATTGAATGCATCTTTGTTGGATATGCTGAGCATTCCAAGGCATAGAGGTTCTATGTTATTGAACCTAATGAGTCTGTTTCAATTAACTGAACAATTGAATCAAGGGAAGCAATCTTTGATGAGAATAGGTTCTCATCAGTTGCTAGACCAAGTCAAAGGATTCCAAATAGAACTAATGACATTGGTGTTTCAGAGGTCTCTGATGAGGTTTCTGATGAGGTACTGGTACAGCAACCTGAACCTAAGCTCAGAAGGAGCAATAGGGTCAGGACTCCAAATTCATTTGGACCCGAGTTTCAATTATATCTAATTAAAGGAACAAGGGATGAGGTCTCTAACCAATACTCCTATTGCTTCATTGTTGAGGATGATCCCTAAACATTTGATGAAGCAATGAAGTCACAGGATTTTGCTTTCTGGAAAGAAGAAATTAATGATGAAATGGATTCCATCATGGGAAACAACACTTAGGTGTTGGCTGATCTACCACCTGGTTGCAAATGGATTTTCAAAAGGAAAATGAAGGTAGATGGAACTATTGAAAAGTTAAAGGCTAGACTAGTCATTCAAGGCTTTAAACAAAAGTCAAGAATAGACTACTTTGATCCTTATGCCCCTGTGGCACGTATCAGTACCATAAGATTGCTGATTGCTTTGGCATCAATTTACAATCTGATTATTCATCAGATAGATGTGAAGACAGATTTCTTGAATGGTGAATTAGATGAGGAGGTTTATATGAACCAACCTCAGGGCTTCATCATGCTTGGCAATGAAAACAAGTGTGTAAACTGATTAAGTCTCTCTATGGACTGAAGCAAGCACCTAAGCAATGGCATCAAAAATTTAATGAAGTGGTTTTATCTAGTGGTTATTTACTTAACCAGTCTGACAAATTTGTATATAGCAAATTTGATGAATCTGGTAAAGGAGTCATCATTTGCCTATATGTTGATGACATGTTGATCTTTGGTACTGACCAAAATCAGGTTGACCTGTCAAAGGAATTTTTGTCATCAAGGTTCTCCATGAAGGACATGGGGGAGGCTGATGTTATCCTTGGTATAAGAATTAAACATGAAAGTAAAAGAATTACTATCTCTCAGTCTCATTATATTGAGAATGTGTTGAGGAAATTTAATTACTTTGATTGTACTCCAGTGAGTACTCCTATGGATACAAGTGAGAAGCTGATGCCTAATACTGGTAAGGCTGTATCTTAACTTGAATATTCTAGGGTAATTGGCTGCCTAATGTATGTCATGACTTGTACAAGACCTAATATTGCTTTTGGAGTAGGTAAACTAAGTAGGTATACTAGTAATCCTAGTACTCATCACTGGCAAGTAGTTCAGAGAGTACTGAAGTATCTGAAGAAGACTATGGATTATAGTCTCTCATATACTGGTTATCCTTTAGTATTAGAAGGATACACTGATGCAAGTTGGATCAGTAAAACTGAAGACAATTCGTCTACCAGTGGTTGGGTATTCCTACTTGGTGGAGGTGCAATTTCTTGGGCATCCAAGAAGCAAACTTGCATTACCAGTTCAACAATGGAATCTAAATTTGTGGCTTTAGCAGCTATTGGTAAAGAAGCTGAATGGTTGAAAAACTTGATTCTTGAGATTCCATTGTGGCATAAACCTATAGCACCTATTTCTATCTATTGTGATACTGCTACTACATTGGCTAAGGCTTATAGCCAGATGTACAATGGGAATTCTAGACACTTAGGTGTCAGGCATAGCATGATTCATAAGCTTATCATGAATGGGGTGGTATCTATAAAGTTTTTTAGATCTCAACAAAATTTAGCTGATCACTTGACGAAGGGTTTGGCTAGATACTTGGTTTTAAAGTCTGCTAAAGGGATGGTTTAAGGTCCAACTTAGTCACTAAATTCTAAGACACCCAACTCCCTCCTAAGGAAACTTGGGAGCTGAGTTCAATGTGGAAAGTTGAACATTTAGTGGACTGGAGCACATGTTTTACAATCATCCCAAGGTTGTGCTCGGAACCTGCTGAAAAGGAGCATGAAGTCATTACTTCTCAATGGTTAATTTCTTTGAAAAAATTCTAAGCAGGAGCATGAATAAAGAGGAACCACCTATGTGAATGTTGAAGTTTTGCCACTTTAGAGAGCTTTGGACTTTTGGCTCTTACAACATTTGTGAATTGGATATGGACACATGGCTTATTTAGTATCAGGAGCATTTAAGTGTTTGAAAACTTGTGTGTATTTTATCTTCAGGTATTCAGATGGGTTAAAGGGTTCAATTCTTAGAACACCCTGATTCTCGAGTATTTGAACATGTAATCTACTAAGATAGGAATTCAATCTTCAAGATATTTTCATTTATGCCCATGTTTTGTTTTATGTTTATTTCATGCAAAAGGAATTGTACTAAATTGGGGAGGATTGTTGGAAATTTTGTTCAATTGAGGGATATGATCATACTTGGAAATGGGTTTGGAGGTACGGAGTGTACACCCATTAAGTCCCTGATTACCCTGACTCTAATAGTGGTTGGGAGTAACTCATCAAAAGGTTCAATCCTTCAGAGAGTTACTACTGTTAGTTCTAAGTTAGTACTGCTGGAGCAGAGTTACTACTGCTAGTACTAAGTTAGTACTGCTGGAGCAAGTTACTACTGTTGGCATAAGTTAGTACTGCTGGAATGAGTTTGTAACTATTTTGACCTATTTATGGGCAGTTTCAAACTCGTAATTAAGACTATAATTAGTTGATCTTGTAAACACTATGGCTATGATGGAGGAACATTATGAGGAGATTAATTGGCCGATTAATTCTCATAATTCCATTGACTAAGAGTGAATCAATCCTATAAATAGGATACTCATCTGCATGGAAGAATACACGAAACATAAACACTTGAAATCAAACAGGTTCTTAATTTTTCCCTAAAACAAGAACACAACTTGGTCTTATCCTATAAATATATTCGTGTAATCCAGGCATAGGGTCGAATAGTTTCTATTGGAAAGTGATAACACAATTTCAAGTGATATCATGTACTCATTGATTATCTATACCCAACTGGGAACACCGATAAGAAACCAACAAAATCCACTTGAGTAATTAAAGAATAGCACAAGTCTAAGTGAAGTAGAAGGTCTCAAGTGTGGAAGTTGCCCTAAGAATTGTCCTTGTTCTAGTTTTCTTTACAAAAACCAACCCTTGTAAGCCCTAGTTTATGTTTCCTTAAACATCATCAATTACTTGTCTTCATGTTTATGCTATACTATATATGCTCTTTATATATGACCATGATATAAAAGTTGATAAAAACAAGTTTAAACTTATAAAACTTACATGTTAAATTTAAGTTAAAACTTGTTAGAAGCTTAGTTGTAGTAACTAGTTAAAATACTTGTAGTATATTGAGTTTTAACATCAAACTACTGATTATGGGTATATATGTAGACTTAAAAGTCAGTTAGTGGAAATAAAAACGAGAATCTAGGCTTTTGAATCACCTAAAACGGCCTTACGATTTAAAAGATACGGCCAAGTAAAGTTACCAAACCTGAAACGAAAAACTGAACAAAATACTTTCTGTAACAGAAACTAAAACACGATTTTCGAGGCATTTCTGCTCCAATTCGTTGAAAAGTTAAAACATGAAAGTTGTCCGGAACGACGTTTTCTTCAAAATTACATGTGCACGGGTCCGGAAAATGCAAAACGATGCCCATTTTCTGTCCATATTTTATCAGCTTTCATATAGTCACACGGCTATGTACTTGGCTATACGACTAGGCAAACCAAGCGGCCTAAAGGCCTTAGGCCGAGACCACAGCCGTGACTAAGGCCAAGGCTGAGGTCTCAAGGCCTTGGCAGCCGAGACCAAAGGCACGGCATGGCCACGGCTAAGGCCTCAAGGCTTCCTAAGCTATGACCGTTAACCAAAGCCTTAGCCTTGGTAAACCAACACAAACACAAAACAATTTCATGAAAGAAGCATGTGATTTTCAAAACTAAATACTTATTAGACATAATAAACTTTGTAAAATAACAATATTCATTCAAAATGAACTTTCTTAAGTTTGTACGACCTTCGGAATAGTAACTTTTGTAAAACGACGATAACTTGTAAAACCATTTAAGTTACTTGTATAACCAAAAGACCTAACTACTTTTGTTAAACATCTAAACCAACTCAAACCCACTTACGAAACATGACCAAACTTACTTTGCAAACCATGTAATCACTTAAACTATATGTCACATAATCAAACGACCAAAACATATGTTTTTCCATATCAAGTACTACAAAACTAGGGAACTTCATGTGAGGGGCTTCATTTGGGTAAACGGATCGACGAGTTTGCTGGATTGACGAATTAAAGTGTCCTGGCTCCTCGAACGTTTACTACATGACCTCTGAATTATGATGGCCCGAATGGTAGCACGAGATATATAAACTATAAATGTTTCATAAACCATTTCTATAAGACGATATACACAAACTACCATATAAAGCATCATGATCAATATAAAGACATATATAGGCTCGTTTATGCTTTCCATAAACTGAGACACGATACCATATTATAGGTTGCTCGTAGAGGTTTCCACGACTCGACCATCACTTGCACTACTCACTAAACATCATCCAACTCACTGTGAGTTCATAGCCCCACTTTCTATTACTTAATTGTTTTACAAACCCTTGGGGGGGATACATGCTATTTTTAAACCAAACACATTGCTTTGAAGCTGTATGCTATATCTGAATGTATTATTTTCACTAAGTACCACTATTGCCAAACTTAAGTCCCTATCATCATGAGCCATTAATCACGAGTGAAGTGAACGCGAGTAATGTGGATAGGCCTATCGGGATTGACAAATCCCGTTTGTTTAACCAAGTCCGGTAAACAAACGCACTCTAGTTGAAGAACTCTAGGTATAATGGAAAATTACCTATTAGGGCCACTGTTACTATTATATCAATTTCTATTGATATGCTGTTAACGTTTTCGGTGTCATGAGCTTAGTGCAATAATAACTGTTTTGTTTTCTAACTATGAATGTGAGACTAATTACCTCACGTTACAAATATTGTGTTCAACTGATTAAAATAAACTCTATGAATATCACTCAACCTTTGTGTTGACCGTTTTAATCATGCATCTCAGGTGCATAATGATCAAGGATGGCACAGAGGGGCACATAATCGATCAAGAAGGCTATAACTTACTTTATCATTCGATAAACATCAAAAGACTTTATATTGATGTATTTTGTAAACATGGAACCAACTGGGACCTATCTTTGTAAACTCTGATATATTTTATAATTCGAATGATAAGCATTTTATTTTAAACGACTTGATTAGAGATCGTTTTCTGTTATTATAACTGTTATACCAGGAAGTAACTCCCAGTTTGAATTCCGTTGGTTAGCCGAAATTGGGGGTGTTACACCCAAGACAGAACCTGGCGCGCTGCTGGCGCGTCGGAGCACTGGCAGCACACCAGACCCAGACCTTGGGTCGTTTGGTTTTTTGCTAACGTTTCTGATTTTATGTGTTGTGAAGGTTTATTTGTCATCATTAAAACATAAGGAGTCCTAATTCATGTTGCCTCAACAATCTCCCCCTTTTTGATGATGACAAATAAATTCCGAAAGCAAAAAAATTACAAATCGTAGCAAAGATTAAGAACGCCTTTGGTGTAGCTTGCGTCTTGACCTTGCCTTGTAATTTGGTGAAGCCTTGATCTTTATCTTGAATTGGTCTTCACATGAGCTTGTACTCTTTGCTTTCTTTCTCCCCCTTTTGTCGAATCAAAAAGGCGGGAATCACTTTGGACTTTAGTTATAAACTTTGAACATTCATTCCTCGATAACATGCTCCCCCTTGAACATAGCTCCCCTTAGATCGTTGCTCCCCCTTGTTCCAAGGCGGGGATCCATGGATCAAGAGCCACACCTTTGCGATGTCCTAGCTACACAAGAAACAACCAGCAACCAACACACAAACAATCCTCACATGTGGAAGTCCAAAATGGGTTAGGTGACCATTTGGATACTTACAACATGGGTTAGTCCATAACATTATATATATTATTATTAGTCCATAATGACACCATTTTCCATTTTTTGAGCATGGGGGAAATTATTTGTTAAATATGAGCTCACATAATCACCAAAATACACAAGCTATTTTATTTCATTGAAACCATAGAGCATACAACCAAGATTACTACCAACACAAGCAAGGATCACATAGATTCTACAACAAAGATTAACTACAAGACATATTCCTATCATTACTTTATTTTACCACATAGCGGGTAACCATAGCACCTATAGCCTTACACAATGGTTCCCCTCACGCGCTTACTTCTTGCGCTTTTGGGCGGCAACCTTGGCTAAATCTTCAACAACTTTGGTTAGCATTTTGAAGTTGTTTTTGTAAGATAGGTGCAACTCTGTCATCTCTTCTTGAAGGTCCTTGAGATCGCTCTCAATTTTGATGGTTTTCAAACAACATTTTCACGTACGTGCATGATCATTGTCTGTCATACCAATCTTCGGAGGGAGAGGATACCCGATTTTGTACCATATGGGACCATCCCATGAGCACATTAACACATAGTTTCTTAAAACTTGATTGTCATCACATGACGGGTTTTCCTATTCATCATTAGGTTCTTCATCAATAACAATGGACTTTCCTTTGTAGTCATTTTTGGATGAATTACTCATTTTTGGTAGTAAGGTTAGATGTGAATTATGCCTTGAAATATTTATCATATTAATGATTTAGTCCAAGTACTTAGATGCTTGAAAGGATGGTCAAGACATCTAAATCATGTACTTAGATGCTATATCACATGTGATGGTGCAAGTTATTCAAGGGATGGCATGAGTGTTTTAGTTTGTATTTGGTTGAGATTGGATGATCTAGTTTCTCAGGCTAGTTCCCATAATTAATCATGCATGCACTATAATTTGTTAAGCCATGCATGATTCTTCCAATTATGGTTGGATGAGTAAAGTTCCTAGATCATCATTTTGGAGTTAAATGATTCTATCAAACACAATTTAGAACCTACATCTCATCATACATGAACCAAGTGCAAGTATTTCATGTAAGTCATCTCAAGAATGTAGTTGTATGTGTATAGAAATCAAGTGTAATTTAAATTAATGAGTACACAAACTAGATCCTATAAGCCATCACACATTGTATAGAAAGTCAGTATACAATGCAAGATATCTCCGGTTTATAGTTTGTTTTGTAGTGTGTCGATATTAATAATCCTTATTTGTTACTTGCATTAACAAAATAAGTTTCTAAGTTTTTGGATGAAGTACATAGCTTATTAAATCTATTAATTGGGTATTTTAGTTTGTTATGCAATACCATACCGAATTCAAACAACGGGAATTCTCTTCAACTACGCAAGTTGTTTGTATGTTTGCATAAAATCTTTTCTTTTCTTTTCTACCCTAAACACATAGCATGCAATTTTCACATAAATTGAACAAGTAGAGATAGATATAAAATCTTCAACACAAGTGTAAGTTTTGATCCGAAATTCTATCTATTCTTGGTAATTTGACACAAATGACTTTCAATTCTAGCAAATGTAGTAGAATATTTTGTGTCGAATCTTCTTGTTCATCACAAATAGTATAGACATGTAGGATCTAGAATATTATCAATCATCATTTGAATAATGCATTGATAGATATCTTTCCTCTCGGAAAACATTTATTTGAATTTCCTTCCATGCTTTCACATAAGTCCTAGTCACATAAGCACATAAGCTCTAAGAGAACCTAAGAAGGACCTTGCAAACAACATCTAGACATCTAACTCAATCTTAAAAGATTGTTCTCCTAAGATGCATGTCAACCATGAACATCTAAACCTATCCCCAAAACAATTTGGATTTTTGAAAAATGTCATGCCAAAACCTAGTCTTGTTTAGTTTGTGACCTAAGTGTTCTTTTATTCAAGGCACCAATGACTTGTTCTATAGGATGACCCCTAGCGTCTCTCACTTTCTTAGGATTGCCTTCATCCGAAACATTAACTTGTAATGACGGCGACCTTTCTTGATCTTGAACTATTTGTTCATCGATCACATCATCTTCTACCGAAGGAGACGACTTAGGCTTGGGCATGCTCTCGTCAAAGGTCACATTGAGAGATTCCTCAATCCTCATTTTTTCCTTATTAAGCACTATGTATGCTTTACTAGTTTGAGAGTATCCTAAGAACACACCTTCATACGACTTTGGGTCAAATTTGGTGAGATATTCTTTGGTGTTAAGTATAAATACTTTACAACCAAATACCATAAAGTATTCTAAGGAAGGCTTCCTATTTCTAAGTATCTCATAGAGTGTTTTATTAATGACCTTTCTAATGTAGACTCTATTAAAGATGTAACACGCAGTATCTAGGGCATGACACCAAAACTTTTATGGAATGGATTGCTCATCAAGCATTGCACGACTCATCTTTCATAACTTACGATGTGTTCTTTCAACAATCTTAAGCGATTGAGAAGTGAACGGGCCCGATAAGTTAAAAGATATTCCATGTTGTTCACAAAAGCTACCAAATTGTAATTTATCAAATTCACTACTATAAATTGTTTTTATTGAAACAATAGAACAATTAAGTAGGTTTTCAAGCTTTTTCCTCAATATATCAAATTTTCCTAAGACTCCATCCTTAGACGCTAAAAATAATACCCAAGTGTAATTTGAATAGTCAACGACAATCATCAAAGTGTAGAAGTTTCCTCCATAGCTTTGGATTGGAGATGGACCATACAAATCCAAGTGTAACAACTCTAAAACCCTATTAGTTGACACTTCATTCCTATTTCTATTGTTTGCATGTCCTTGACTCCCTAGACTACAAGTATCACAATAATGTCTTTCAAAGCTCAACTTTGGTAAATTCCTTACTAGCTCGTTGGAAGCTAGACTTTGGACTAACCCCATATTGGCGTGACCTAACCTCCTATGCCAAAGCGTTGAGTTATCCACCATGGATGTAAGACATATGTGTTGTTTGGAGTTATCTACCAACTTGCAAGTGTACAAGTTATTTTTCCTATGACCTCTAGCTAATACTACACAATTTTTACTAATAATGCAATCTACTTTAGTAAACTTAATCTCACAATCATCATCACTTAATTGACTAACACTAATCAAGTTAATGTTTAAACCACTAACATGCTCAACATTGGTAATTTCTATGGAGTCATGAAGGACATTACCTTTACCGATGATTTTCCCACTAAGTTTGCTTCCAAATATGACTTGATTGCCGTCATACAGCTTGTATGATGTGAATAATCTCCTATTCCTGGTCATGTGTTTAGTGCAACCGCTATCCACTATCCACTCGTCCGGTTGTAGATCACATTTGAGGCAAACCTACAACCAAAGATGCAATTCAAGTTTTTGGTACCCATTGCTTCTTGGGTCCATTTTGGTTAGCATTTAAAGTGCCCAAGTTAAACATTCTTGGGTCTTGAAGCAAGACACATAATTTCTCAATACCAAATCTAGAGAAAGTACACCAAGGGTTGTTTTTAAAGTCATTTTGGTTTTGATAGCTTGGTCTATAGCTTTGATGAGTTTGAGGTCTAAAGAATCTTTGGTTTGTTTAGGAGTTGTCTCTCCTTTGGTATGAGTTATATTGATATTGTGAAGACCTTTGGTTATAGTTATAAAAATTTCTTCTTGGAAGTGATTGATTATATTGGAAAGAAGATCTTTGATTGTATATTGGTTAATGTCTCACATTGGTAGTAGGTAAGAGTGGTCTATGATTGACTCGAGGTTATGTGTAACCAAGGCCATTACGAGAACCCGAGTTATAAAATTATTTTGGGTTTTCTCTTCTTGTAATGGGTGCTTGATTACCTCGAGTATTTAAAAAACGAGTTTGAGGAATGATTGGTTTAACAACATTATTTGATGAAACTCCATTATTCCTTAGAGACCTGGCGCACTGCTGGCGCGTCGGCGCGTTACCCAGCGCGTTAGGCTCGGAAATTTTCGGAGTTTCATTTTTGCTTTCTTTTACAAACACTATTGGTTTGGTTAGACTCTCGGAAGTGGTTTTCCCATGTCTTGAAAATCCAAGACCTCCCTTATCTTGGGACACTTTTTGATGACTTAACATATCGTCCAAATCATTACTACTCTTCTTATATTTTGAAAAACTTAGAGACTCCTTTCGAAGTTTAGATACTTTATCATTCAAAGAGTTAACCTTAAGTGTGAGCGTCTCACATCTTTTACATGGTTCAACTACCTCTTTGCAATGACTTAGAATCTTAACCTCTCTTTCAAGTCCATAAACTTTCTCATTAAGTTTAGCACGCTCTTGTTCAAGAGAGCGTTTTTCCTTAACAATATTTTCAAAAGCTTTCATGAAATCCTCATTAAATTTAACTAGTTTTTGCAAATTATTAACATTTAAATCATTATTAGAAGTAGAAGAGTTGTGGGGTACCTCTAGTTTTTCTAGGGCCATGTAGCTTCTTTGTTTGGTTGGTCTTCGTTTTCACTATCACTCCAAGCTCCACCAACGAATGCTTTGTTCTCTTTAGGCTTCGGACAATCACTTATGAAGTGACCCTTATCACCACAATTATAGCATCCGCGATCACGCCTAGAGCTTTCGCCAACCTTGTTGTCAAAACCTCAAATTTTTCCAAACTTGTTCCTTCCATCATTACCTCGGTTACCAAACTGATTGCCACGCTTAAAGTTTCCTCCTCTTCTAAATAACTTTCTAATGTTCTTAGCCATTAAATTGAACTCTTCATCGTCTTCATCACTTTCATCATCACTTCCTTCTTGACTATCGCTATCGTCACTAGCTTGGTTCTTAGTGACTTTAGCTTTGAGTGCCAAAGACTTCACCTTCTCCTTCTTGTCTTTGGAGGCAACCTTGTCATTTTCTAGAATCATTTCGTACACCTTGAGGTTGCCAATAAGCTCGTCAAGTTCTTGGCTTCTTCAATAGCCGTCACCTTCGGCCGCCACTTCACCGAAAGAGCCCGAAGGAATTTC
The DNA here is from genome assembly GCA_021014915.2 of Artemisia tridentata subsp. tridentata. Taxonomy (NCBI): domain Eukaryota; kingdom Viridiplantae; phylum Streptophyta; class Magnoliopsida; order Asterales; family Asteraceae; genus Artemisia; species Artemisia tridentata. The sequence goes on along the minus strand of CP139503.1, from coordinate 80,846,911 downwards.
CTTACATGGTTCTTGTTGCTATAGCTTGGATCTAGGGCCGTTAGGCTTGTGATGATAGCATTGAACCAACTATAACCATTATCAATGGTTTCTTCATCCGAGATCAAGAACTTCTCATATTGTTGGATGAGTAAGTTGATCTTGCAAGTGTAAACCCTTTCGAACTCCCTTCGAGGTAGGGCATTGTAAATTGTCATCGTGGCTTCATCATTCTTGCCAAGCTTCTTCTTCTTATCATATTTTAATTCAAAATATGGCTTTTCAACCATCAACTTTGTTTCGGGATCTTGCATCATGAAGACAAAGTTGCCATTTTGGATGATCTCCCACAAGTCAATATCTTAGACCTAACGTAGGTCTCAAACCGGGTTTTCCAAAAGCAAAACCCATTGGATTCTAGCAAATGTGGTCTTTGCATAGAACAACTCTCAACATAGTTCTATTGAGCCATGGATCTATTCTCAACTTTTCCAAAAATTTCGTTAGGTATTTTAAATTTTTGAAAAAGAAGTTTTTGACTTAAAACGACTTCTCGGGAAGGTTTTAACGCTCAAAAACTTGAGTACACTGCTCTGATACCAATTGTAGAACCATAGAGGGGGGTGAATACAGTCTCTTCAGCTTTTTAGGTGTTTAAAAACTTTAAGCCTCAAAGAACACCAAGTGTTTTATACAACAACAACCAATAACACAATCACAACCAAAGTATATAAAGCAAGTAAATGACACCACGATATATACTGGTTCAGAATGGGGGTTTATACCATTCGTACGTCCAATTGCGAATCCACGATACTATACTATTCACTAAGTATAATCCTTTCGGTGGACTACAAACCGTTACAACTTCACTCCACCGATATACACAAAGATCGGTGCTCACTAAGAAGAGCTACTCCCCAACGGTATTCCGTCCTCGGAAACCACCCTTAAGGACTCGTGATTCGACTTAACCACAAAGACCACTAAGACTTCCCATCGGAAGTATCAAACCCCAACTAGATCCCCAATGATCTAGGCTTGGTCACCTAGACACAAGACTTCCCTTACAACCAAATCGAATGAATAAATGTTTGATTGTTTAATCAAGCCCTAACCTAACCTAGAGACTCGATTGTAATAGAAAGGGTATGGATAAAAAGACCCTCGACACAATCACAAGAGTGGATTAGGTTCTTGTGATTCTTCCCTCGCAAGGATATGTGTTCTTTCAAAGATGTTATGTGAAAGATTAAGAATTCAAGATAGAGTTAGAGGATTCAGAGAAAAGAAATTAAAGAGAAAGAATAATGGCAAGGGGTAAGGAATACAAGAGCTAAGGTGGGGGTATTTATAGGCCAAGACCCAAAGTGAGAAAAGTACCTCAGAGTCTGGCACGCTGCTGGCATGTCGGAGCGCCAACAACAGGCCAGGATGTCTGGACTTTTCTCATTTGGATTTTGGTCTTTTAAATACCCAACCTTGCTAAACCCCCAATTGTACTTCACACATTTAGACCTTTACATTATTCATCCTTAAGGTCTACCAACTCGAATAGGCATTTTGTAAAAATGTTTTATGAAGTGTTTTAGTAAAACCACATATCAAAGAGAGAAGGATAGAAGGGATAATTAGATAAGGGTAGTTTGGGTATTCCTCATATGGCATAGAAAAGAGAGAAAGAATATGCCATGGTATATTCCTTTGCTTGGAAAAGAAGTGTGTATGTTGGATGAGATAGAGAGAGGGAAGATTTGAATTTGAAATTAAAATGTGTGAGAGGGAAGTGAGAGAGTGAGGTTGGGTGAGGAGAGAACCATGGTTGAGTTGGATGAGTAAGCATGGTTGAGTTAAGAAGGGAATATTCCAAGGATATGCTAAACTTGGAGAGGAGGGTGGGATGAAGGGTTGAGATGAGTTTGAGTGAGTTGGAATGATGTAATGGAAGGGAGCCTAAGGATTGGATTTCAAATTTGAATTTGAATGAGAGAGAGGGAGGAAGAGATAGGGTTGTGTGTGAGTTGGATTGGATGTGAAATGGATGTGATGGGGAGCCTATGTAAGAGATTCAAATTTGAAATAAGCATGTGATGAAATGAGAGGAAGTGAGTTGGAAAGTGTGTGAAGGAAGAATATGATTGTGAGAGTAGTGTGTGTAATTTTAATTTGAAGTAAGGATAAGAGTGTATGAGGGAGTGAGTTGGAATGAGGTGATGTTGAGGTGATGGGGAGCCTTTGGCTTGGATTCAAAATTTGAATTTTGAATGTTGGAGTAGTAGGAAAGGGAGGTGGTTTGTGGTTAAGGTTTATTTGTGTTTGAAATGAATGGTTGGATGAAGAAGATGATGATGTGGTGAAATCCTAGTGGTTGGATTGAAATGTGGTGAAGAGAATGTTTGTAATATATGGTGTGAGAATGTAGGGGACAAGAAGTATATGCAAGTACAAGGAATATTAGGGAATGTTAGAGATAAGATTTGAGAGGAATTTGAAATGGTTGGAGGATTAGTTTGGTGTAGAGATAAATCAACGGATTGATTAAGTCTTAATCACTTTGTCATTAAGGAAGAAAAGAGTTGACAAAGATGATTATGGGTTGATAAATTCAAAGGTTACTTACAGTTTCAAGTAACTCAACGTCGAGAATTTATAATCTCATAATACGCGAATTTCCACGACTCGACGTAATCAATAATCACCTTGATGCAAACAAGCTAAGTGCTTTGCATCATTGTAAAGCATATCCCATAACGGGAAATGATGCGTTTACGCAAAGGGACCTTTGACTTAGTTTGACCAATAAGGGAGTAAATCCGTTACGTGATTAGAGAAGACGTAAACACGGATTATGGTCATATGAATACTTTCACTTGATGTCACGTGAAGTATATAAGTTCCCTATGTTTAGAAAAGCCTTAGCTAGAGGCATTTATCAAAATACTTGAGTTGGCGTTTTGCCAAAAATGGGAGGTTGTAAATTTGGATCCCTCTAATTCTAAAACATGTTTCGAGTGTTCCCAATGAAGCACATAACATATTCATACCTGTATTGAAAGATCCACATTTTTCTGGTAAGGGGAAAGCCGACTTTCAAAAACCTTGACGACCCAAGACAAAACCTGGCGCGCTGCTGGCACGTTGGAGCGCTGGCAGCGCGCCAGACACAGACCTTGGGTCGTTTGGTTTTTGGCTAACGGTTGTGATTTTATGTGTTGCGAAGGTTTATTTTTCATTATTAAAACATAAGGAGACCTACCTCATGTTGCCCCTACAACTTTTTTTATTAATCTATTTATTTTATTAATCCATTATTTTTTTCAAAAGTTTCTTCATGTCAAAATGAGTGGTTGACAAAGTATCAAGATATGTTTCTCTCTGTACGGACTAGCAAATATCTCAACTATGGTCAATCAACCACATGTAGAGTTGAGAGTCAACACGCATTGTTGAAAAAAAAATTACTTGTGCACCACACAATCCCAATTTAGATACATTTTGAGTTCGATTGATAAAAATCAGTTCGTAAGAAATTGTCATAAAAACAGGTTTTATAAAACCATAAATGAGAGAAAACATAGATTTAATAAACCACAATTTGAAAAATTGTGGGATCATGTTTCACATCATGTTTTGGATAAAATTTAGAAGAACAATTGTGGGATCATGCTTCCACACCCGTCGCATCTTCCGGAGTCATCCCCTCGGTGCTAAAACTAAGAAACTTCAATTCTTCCAATTTTTTTGAGTTGCGATATAATCAATTTTTTTCTCTTGTTTGACTCGCAATTCCTCTTGGATCATCTCCTTGAAAGCTTCTCTACTAGATGAAGAAGCTGCCAAACGCGTGGAGTCCGATTTTCCACTCTTGGAAGGCCTTGGCTTATCAGGAGGACGTGGGATTGCATCGTCTTGAAATAGCTCGTTTGGTTCTTTAATGTCGTCGAGTCCCCGAACGCGTCTTCCGGGCTTAACGGTTTTCATACCACGCCATTTGCTATGGTCTTTTAAGACCTCCCTTGCTTCATGGTAGGTAAACACATAACCCCACATTTGTTTGAATATGGTGTAACAACGATTTAGGTGCTTTGAATCGTTTTCACCACTCAACCATTCATTTTATTTGACAACTCCCGTGAACTTGTTACAAGCACCCTGCAACGTGGTCCACTTGCCGGTCATCATATCCTTGGTACGTTGGTATTATGCAAACCGGTTTTATTCATTTATAACTTTTTTCTGAAACGACTTTGAATTTCGGTCAATACCGAGTCTTGGATCCTCGGATATTTGTACGTACATTTCGGCCAAAAGTTTTTCCTCATCCGGTTCCCGACGTTTATGGACGACATCGGTCTTCTTTGGTCTCGGCTTTTTCCCTTTTCCTTTTCCTTTTCCGATCGGCGAAGACTCGGTTTGTGATCCTTGTGTTGGTGATGGAGGTGAGGCTGGTGCTGGTGAGTTTGGTGGCATTTCTTGTGTTGGTTGCGAGGAATTCCCAAGACTCATGCTGTTGAAGTATCGTTGTTGTTGTGAAAAAAAGGCCATTTGGTTATATTGATCTTGGTTCATTTGTGGCCCGAAATTGGGTTGTGGAAAATATGGCATCGAGTTTTGCTTGTTGTGTTGGTTCGGATATGGTGCACAACCCGACATGTGTTGGTTCGGATATGGAGGATATGGCATCGAGTTTTGCGTGTTCGGCATCGGCATCGGATTTTGATTACGTTGTATTGGAAAAGAGCGACCGGATGATATTGTTGTGGGTGAAGGTGAGCTTGAATTAGTAGATTCGGTTTGAAAAATGTTGTTAAGTAACCAATCATTTGTGTTTTGATGTGCCATTTTTTGAAGGATAATGTGTATTTGAAAGTATTGATAAGTTGGTATTTATATGTAAAATTTGGTTTGGACTTACAAATGTTGCCGTTGGTTTGTTTTTTTTTTTTTCGTTGCATGCATTCAAATCTATGACAACTTTTCATTTTCAAAGTTTTAAACATTGCATGCATTCAATACAAAACACAAAAAAAAAAAAAAAAAAAAAAAAAAAAAAAAAAAAAAAAAGATCCAAACGGTCGAGATTTACGAATGGTGTGAGCCACTCTAGCAACTCAAAATCCTTTGGCTCACGGTTGGCACTTTGCTCGGTACAACAATTAATGCCCCATTTGTTATTTTTTTTGCATTTGGCGTGTTTAAAAAGACGATACCGAGTTCTCTAACAATAAAGAAAATTGTGGCTGTCAATTGCGGACAAGTTACGAGCTACCATGTGCGCACGAACTGGTTCACTATTACAATAACTATTAAATTTATGACTATCAAGTTATCATTTTCCCATAAATATCAGTAATTTATATAGGTTATTTCTAATGGCTGCAGGTTTGTCTATTCCACTAGAGTGTATTGATATTTTATGGAGAATACTAGATGTTCCGTGATCAGATATTACGCATGAAGATGATCCTACTTATGGCGAATGAGTTTCAATTTGTGAACCTGCTGTTCACAAAAATACTCGTGGACGGCTGAGCGCAAAGGAAAAAAAGAAACAAACAAACCAGTTTGTTCCACCAACTTTATATCCCCATCTCCGAAGTTATTCAGAATCTGCAAAAGTCCCAGACTTGAACCAAGAACCTGCAATACACAATTCCTACGTGAGGCAGATGCCTCAAAGCAATAGTTTGATTGATCAAATTCCAGATATTTTCCATCCTTAAATCACAAGTATAAACAATGTCAAAGGTGATGGAAATTGTGGATTTCGATCAGTTGTCGTCGGTCTTGGTCTCGAGCAAAATATGTGGTCCAGAATTCGAAAACACTTGTTGCAAGGGTTAAAGTATCACGAGCAAAATTAGACGAAGATATGGACTCACGAAGGCTTTAAATACGTTTGGAACACCATGGATTTTTCGGAAACTGAATTTCACCAAGGGATAAATGGATGTTTATGCCCGACACATGATTGGTTATTGCTTCACTTTATAATCGGCCAGTTGTATTCTTATCCATGAAAGAAAATGATAAACTCGCTTCTACATGTTTTCCACTTTGGTCCGGTCCATATGAGTCAGAAGCAAATGGTCCAATTGTGGTTGCACATGTGAATAACAATCATTTCATTAATATGACGCTACATGAAAGTTGTCCAATACCGACAAATAACCCATAATGGAGGAGGTACAGAAGTGAGATCGCATCTGCATGGGAAGACCTATATTTGAGTCGACAACTAACGTTGGTTGAATATATTTACAATTGAAGATGAATGTAACATTTTTGTTAATGTAATTGTAGAATCGTTGTAGCTCGAGGTTGTTTAGACCTCATATTATCTAGGACACATAATATTGATACGCAGCGGAATAAACAATAAGAACAACAATATTATCAACAAGGTTTTTCTTTAATAACACTCCACGCCTCAAATATTATTTGATCAGGATAATACGGTTACACTAATTTGTAACAGGAATCAAGTGATTCTTGAAGCGACAAACAATTAAACCTAGGCGTTTTTCCCATAAAACACCCGTACACACACACTTTTTCTGAATATTACATTGTGACACACCTAAAACGTATTCCCTGTATCTCTTTATATACTAGAGATACTAGGGTTACAAAGGATATACATAAAATAATAAAAGATTTGTTGTAATCTTTTTTTCTTTGTGAAGTTTCATCCTTTGTCTCCATAAGTCCTCCATCTTTCATCTTTTGTCAATATCAACTCAAATTATAATTCCCAACAATCTTCCCCTAGTTGATATGACAAAACCAACGACCAATGAAAGATGATCTTCCCCTTAATCCATGCATATCATCAAGGATCTTCAAGCTGCAATCTTCAAAAGAATATCTTCAAGCTGCCATCTTCAAAATATTCTTCTTCCCCTTTTTGTCATCATCAAATAGGGAACAAAAATATGCAACCTTGATCTTCATAATCACCAACCAGTACCTTACATCCAATCTAGTCTTCCAATGTCTTGAATCGCCCTCCATGAATGAACACCAAAATGCTTTCTTTTATAAATGAACTCAAGACATAAAAATCTCAAATCTTTAGTAAGAATCCCAACAAGCAATCATAAAAACCTTCACCTCGATGTAGCACATAAATGGTTAAACATTTAAACATTAAGCTTCCCCTGAAACCCATATGTTAACCATTTGAAAGAACTTTTCGAATAACTAACCACCATAGAAACAAATACCATGTAGTACCAGCCATGAACGATCACCAAATAGCTTACGAAAAATGACTACACTAATATTTGAAACCAAGCAGTAGTAAAATGAAGAATAGTTCTTTTAAGTTGAACCTGATTCCCAAAAGTAATCAATATGAATGAATCATCAGGCCATAACCAAAAATCCAAAAAATCAAATCTCTTATATGTGTGTGTTTTTCCCCATGTGTGTGTGTGTGTTGGAACCACCATGTTCCAAATCAAATATACACAATATACACTTCCCCTCAATTCGTATATCTCATGTCACAACTGGTTCCTTGTCGAATTTGCATGATATCAAATAATGTAACTGTGCACATACTATAATAATAACTAAACTACCTTGCAAATCCATAATATTCATCCAATACATGCAATAACTTTGCATGAAACCACCAAGCATTATGGAACCATCAAAATTTAATACGCTACCATGCATATCTTCCACTATCGATGAACATGAATATTTAAAAATAACACCGTCCATTTGAGAAGAATACCTACGCATGTGATATAATTCGAACGCATGAAGAATAAATAAGAAGCATTCCACCAACCCATTTTCTCTTTATAGTAATATTTTATCGAGTGAATTTAGAATGAATATCTCTTGCTAAAACTCTTCACGTCATGTGATTAACTGCCACCGACCGATTAACATGTTGAAGCAAATACGAGATTGAGAAAAGGAAGTCATTCAACACATTAGTTTCAATACTCGTACACCAGGTTATTTATCCCACTTGCATGTATACCGACCAATGAAGAATATAAAATACATGCAAATGTTTAAGCTTCCTCTTCATGGGATATATCTGTTCGAACAGTGTACAAACTTGAGAACATTCGACAGTACAAATCATCTTCAATCCTAGTCCAGCAGTACTAATAATCAAACGGAGCAGCACAAATCTCACGAGCAGGACTAAGTCGAATACGAGAGCAGTACTAACTGCTAGTACTTTGAATAACCCAGCAGTACAAAGATAGAACACGAGCAGTACTAACACCAAAGACCAGTATCAACATTTACATGAGCAGTTCTCGATCACAAACTCACCAATATGAACACACTCAAGCTACAAAACGTATTCTTCTTAACTCGTGACAATCAGGAAACAATGATCAGTAACCAAGAATATCATTCACCTTCAAATCTGCTTGCTAACACGTATTATTGACACCAAACAGCAAATAAACCAACTTCCATAATGAATGAATAAGAGTAGAACCAAAATCATGAAGTTGATTAAAGAAAACCCTAAAAATTCGACATACCATAGCTATTCTGCAGCAGACTTCGACGAACCATAACTTTCAAACTAATTCTCCGATTGAAGATCCCTTCAATCAAAATCTTCCTTGATATATGAAGTATCTCCAGCAAAAAATTCAGCACGATCCAATGGTTAAAGAAAAAGTTATCGCCGTTTGAAAACTGACCTGCAAAAAAATACGAAAATTTTTCCAGATTCGAATTTTTTCGTTTTCTTCAAGAAAAACCTTGTAGATCCTAGATTACGAGCCCCTTAGCTCTGATACCACATGTTTGTAACAGGATCGTGCTGAATTTTTTGTTCCCTATTCGTGGTTGTAAAGATCACGGTTGCTTATCTTTGCTCCCTATTTGATGATGACAAAAAGGGGAAGAATAATATTTTGAAGATAGCAGCTTGAAGATATTCTTTTGAAGATTGCAGCTTGAAGATCCTTGATGATATGCATGGATTAAGGGGAAGATCATCTTTCATTCATGCTTGGTTTTGTCATATCAACTAGGGGAAGATTGTTGGGAATTATATTTAGAGTTGATATTGACAAAATGTGAAAGATGGAGGAAACTTATGAAGACAAAGATGAAGGACCTAAATTGTATTATTCTAAAGTCTTTGTAACCCTAATCTCTAGTTTATAAAGAGATGGGGCATGAGTTTTTAAGGTACAGGAGTTAGAGATGTAACTCCATTAAAGGTGTGTGTGTGTGTGTAACCTAGGCGTATGGTTCTAGTTTAGACGCCTAGGGTTAGGGATTTGTGATAAGCCTCAAGGATCTTATGATTCCTGTTAGAGTGTAACCGTGCTACACTTGATCACGTAGCATTGGGGCTGTTGGTGTTTGTATTTGTTAGTGGTAGAGATGATGACGAGAAAAACCTTGTAATCAATAATAATGATGTTCTTATTTATTCCGCTGTGCAACGTATGTATTCATTATTATTGTTAATCCCTAGATGAGGTCTAAACAACCTCGAGCTATAAACGATCTCAACATGTGATCTTGACCGGATCTTAACACACGCCTTGTGTTAGATAGATACTTTGAGTAATATTAACTAGCACGCGGAATTTACTAGTTAACACTTAGAAGATTATTTGTATGTATGATCAATGAATGGAACAGTGTTTATGTATATGAACAAGAGACAATTGTTTAACCAAAACGATTCAATATTATTATATCAATAATACGAGTACTCTTGCTAGTACTAGGGTTTACAACCTTGAATCTTCACAAAAAAACTCATAAACTCATCTGTATAACCTAACATAGGAGATCCTTTTATAGACCAAGGATTCCTGTACAAGATAACTATAATCTATATCAATAAGGATATCTACTAAATCCTTTCTATAATTATCCTTTTACACGTTTACACAAACATAAGCAGTACCAATGTCTATACCAGCAGTACTAACTGAATTAGTACTGTTAGTGTATTCTTCAATAAATCTTCAGCAGTACTAACTTATAACCACCAGTACTAACTGTTAGGTTTAATTCCTAACAATCCTCCCCTAAACTTATGATTTCTTTCCAAATCACTAAGTTTCTTCTGAATTAAACTTCATCTCCATGATGTGGGGATTCTTCCAAACCTTTACCATGTCAATCTCTTAGTCAGAGCTTTTCTCTGTTCTGCAAGATAAAAAATCCTTCTGACTAACACATCTGCCATTTCTGATTCAACTTCAATCTCCAATTTTGAACATACTAGAGTCAATAAAGTTGTTGTTTTGAGTGGATAATCTTTTTCAACCAACATATATATTTCTATCCCATCCTTGGTAGAAATTCTATGTACACCACACGTATCAAAAAGCTTCCATTAAACATCTTTAATTGGAGCTTGAAACCTCCATATAGCTTCACCACCATTTGGATCATAAATCCTCTTTAACTGTACCCATAGCTCTTTATCTTTATCTTCAAGTGGATCTGCAACTTTGAATCTTTGTTGTACTAAATTCCAAAACTAATTGAGATCTTCCCTATCAAATCCTCTGAGCGTATCTTCAAAAAGCTTATACTCCTTAGTTATTCCACCAACTCTGATAACTTTCAATCCTTTCATTCTTCCTTCAGTAAATACTTCCCAATCAATAATAGGATGTTCTGCTTGCAGAGGTTTGATGTTTGTGGATTCAGGAACTACCACAATCATGTTTTTCAGTTGTTCATCAGTTAACCCTTCAGTAGCAGTCTTTAGTTTCTTTGATGTGTCAGACTCCAAAACTTCTGTTTTTCTTTTCTCTTCTTTTCCGTGTCCAGTATCAATCACAAAATCTGTTGCACTTGACTTGTTGATTCTTGCATAAGCCTCATAGTAAGCTTGTTCAATTTCAGCATCAGATCTTCCTTTAAAGTAACTCTGCTTCCACAATGCTTGATTTTTCAAATAACTCTTCATGAAGCTGATCTGTTCTTTATAAGTAGGCATCTTCTTTTTGTAACCTCTACTTTGTCTTTCTCTTATCCTCTGCATAAGATTTCTCCAAGCAACTTCTTTATTCTTCTTCAAAATGAATTCAGTAAGCTTTGCTGACTTTTCTTCTGAGCTCAAACTCTCATCTTTAAGAAGCTGCACTCCTTGTGCTCTCACAATTGGATCTGAGTCTAATAAGTATTAAAGTTGTTCATTAAATTGTTCTTGATCCATCTCAGCATTTGAAGCCATCTTTTCTAATCTTGTTTTCTCCATAAACTCAACCACATCATCTAAATCATCCTGAGCCATCTTATTTGCTAACTCTGCATCAAGATCTATTTTAGATTGTTCTTTCGCTTCTTCATCCTCTTGAAGTTTCTTGGCCACTTCAGCATCATGATCTATTTGTATTTGAGTTCTTGGCTTAACAATTTTCTTCTGATGAGGCTCTTCTTCTTCAATCAAAATCCCTTTGCCCTTGTCTTTAGCAGTTTGTACTGCTTCTTTTTCTGTCTCTGCAGTTTGTACTGCTTGTTCTTCAACATTCTGAGCAGTATCTTGATTTTGATCTTGTTCACCCATATCTGTATCACCATTTCCACTAGCAGTGCCTTCCTCTTGCAATCTACTAGTACCTTCTTCATGCCTCCCCTGAGTTCCAGATCTCTTATCCCCTTGTTCTTTCCCAGATTTCCTCCCCTATTTGGGAGAATCACCACCATCATCATCTGAATCATCTGAGTCACTATCTGAAGAATCATCATCTATCACCACTCTTGATCTTTTCCTCTTTAGCTGATCTTCCAACTTCTTTGCCCTGAGAGTCAATTTGATATACACCTTGGCAAAGTTGTTCTTGTGGTTTTTCAGATCATCCTCCAGATATTTTACTTGTGCAGATAACTTGGTACAAAGATCCATCAATTCATCAAGTTTAGTTCTGCCCTCACCACTTCTAGCTATGTTACCTGCTAGGAGAGGTGAGTCATTGGGCAAGGGTCCAGTTTCCACTCTAGTTAGACTAGGTGTAGACCTTCTCCTATAGGTTGTGATAATTGGGGGTGGTTGGGTTATTTCTGGAACTGGAATGGGTGTTGGTTGGGGATCAGTTGGGTTTACTGACCCTTTACCCTGATCAACTTGAATCATCTCTGGAAATAGAGGTATTTCTACCTCATTAAACAATCTACTAGCCATAGCCATATTTTGAAAAACTTTTGATTGTAGGCTAGGAGTAGGAAAAATGTCTTTATATTGCCTAAGCAAATTCTTTTTCTTATTCAAAAAGCTTTGAACAAATCTTGGATACATAAGAAATTTTGTTTTACTTTTCACATTTGCAACCATACTCACAAATATAAATTTTGAAAAATTGAAAACCTTGTTTGTTGACAGACATATGAGGGCAATAGCAATATTGCTACTGAATTGCTCCCATGATGTTCTTTTGGGACTTAAACAATGTAAGAGAGTACGTATTAGAAATCTCCATTGTGGGGAGAAACATCCCTTTTGAAAAGTGAGTTTTTGGTTGGATGTATCATACCCCATTCTGGCAATTTCTTGCCAAATCTCAGTGTTTAGCATATTGTTGATACCATCTGAATCTTGCAACTTAAGATGTCTCCTAAGTGTAGATTCGGTAACAACAAAAGATATGCCATCCACTTTGGAGTGAATTTCTATGTCTTTCTCTTCACTAATTTTGACAATGGCAGTTTGCCAAAACTGTGTGATATGAGAGACAATAAGAGAAGGGGAAACTGTTAAAGCATACCTAATATGAGACGCGTTTAAGAAGTCCACAATCTCATAAAATTTTGGTCCATCCCCTTCCTCTGTTTTCTCCAAATAAGCAACCTAGTTTTGCGTCTTGAGAAATTCCAAATTAGCCATATTATTCTCAGTAAAAATTTGATTTGACTGTGGTGAATAGTGAAAATTTAGGTTAGAAAGTAAAAGATGAAAGTGAGATGAGATATTATTGAGAGAATTAGGGTTTTTATTTGACCGACTTAAAGAATAAGTTAACTTTTATTTTGATCTTGTTGTAGATCTCTAACTCCTGTAGATCCTTGATCGCGCAGCGAAAGCGTAGTGTGCCCATAACCCACAGGTCCCAGGATCGAAACCTGGCTCTGATACCACCTGTAGAATCGTTGTAGCTCGAGGTTTTTTAGACCTCATATTATCTAGGACACATAATATTGATACGCAGCGGAATAAACAATAAGAACAACAATATTATCAACAAGGTTTTTCTTTAATAACACTCCACGCCTCAAATATTATTTGATCAGGATAATACGGTTACACTAATTTGTAAAAGGAATCAAGTGATTCTTGAGGCGACAAAAAACTAAACCTAGGCGTTTTCCCATAAAACACCCGTACACGCACACTTTTTCTGAATATTACATTGTGACACACCTAAAACGTATTCCCTGTATCTCTTTATATACTATAGATACTAGGGTTACAAAGGATATACATAAAATAATAAAAGATTTGCTGTAATCTTTTCTTCTTTGTGAAGTTTCATCCTTTGTCTCCATAAGTCCTTCATCTTTCATCTTTTGTCAATATCAACTTAAATTATAATTCGCAACAGTAATCATGACTCTCTATTTTATAAGGTTATTACAGTTGTTATATGTTACTATGTTTTTAATAGGCAATTTTTTATGTCGTTAACAATTTGTATACCAAAAAAAGAGTAATAAAGATTAAACTAAAAGTAAAGGCAAAGTAAATTAGGAGGGGTATTTTTATAATGAAGACGAAAGTGTAAGACGAAAAAAAAAAGAAAGAAAGAAACTTTATTGGGGGGTCGGGTGGGGTGGGGTGGGAGAACAATACCCACACCTTAGAATAATTTTTTTTTAAGTACAAAAACAGTCGAAAATAATAAGTCAAATGTGCTACTCCCCAAAAACATTTCTCTTTATTTCTTAAAAGTCGTCTTCTTCATCAAAGTCACCCCAACCACCAACTATAGTAGATACGAGAAAATTATACTCGAATTAAAATCATTTTTTGAATGCAAGAATGAGTTTCTATCAGAAGAAATCAACACAAAACATCTTTATAACATAAATCTGATACATAACACCAAAACTTTAATGCCCCTACTTTTTTGGATGCCCTGGGTCATCGCCCACCCCTCCTACCCCTAGGGTCCATCCCTAGGTTACAGTAGCTCAATTAAGTTTGTGTTGTAATGCTTTAGTGACGTTTGATTGTACAATATAAATATAAATAATAGAAGGGTAAAAGTTAAATATACTCTATGTACTTTGTAGAACCTACGTTTACGTAATTTTAAGTCTCAAGTTCGTAGAAGGGTGTGTAAACAAAACAAGTAATATAAAAAGATAAGGGAGAGAGAGACACCAAGATTTATACTGGTTCGAGATGAGGGGGTTAGATCATCCGTACGTCCAGTTGCGAATCCGCGACACATATACATTCACTAGTACACAATCCTTGATGTGGTTTAAACCGTTACAATCTTTATTCTGCCGATATACACAAAAATCGGTGCTCACTAAGAAAGAGCTACTACCCAGTGAAGTTCTGCCCTCAAAAACACCCACAAAAATCTCGCGATTCGACCTACCACTAAGACCACAAAGAACTTCCCCCAAGGAAGCAACAAACCCCAAACTAGACCTTTACCCAATTAAGGCTTGACCACCAAGGTACAAGACTTATACACCACTACAAGAAAAAGGTGTTTTTGGGATGAACTTTTTGGAACGGCCAAACAAGTGTGCCAAATACTAGTATTTGGAACTATTTTTGTAAATGTGCCAAAAAGGTAGGTATTTGGAACCACCATCAAAAAACCGTCTTAAACACATGTGTATTCAGGACGGTGCTTATCCACAAATAGATAAAACTTTACAAATGAATATGAGAGTTGTAAGTGTTTGGTAAAACCTAACCTAGCTTAGGGGCTCGAACTAATAGAAGAGAGTTAGAGAAGACTCTCGACACAACACACAATAGTGGATTAGGTTCTTATGGTTCTTCTCTTGCGAAGAATTGATATTTTAGTGTGATGATATTGAGATTTTAATACACAAGAAGATTGAAAGACATAGAGGGATTAGAGAGAAGAGAATAGATAGGATAAATGAATGGAAAAAGGTGAGTTACAAATGAGAAGAGGTAAGACTATATATAGACATAAGTCCAAGCATTCAGGATCAGGCACACTGGCTCTGGCGCGTGAGAATTGGCACGCCAGAGTTTGCTTGGCTTTTATCTAAATATAGTCGTTGGATCTGGTTAAACCCCCATGTGAACTACACTTTTGACCTTACCAAGTTCATTTCAAAGCCCGAGTAGGGTAAGGTCAAACCAACTTATTAGCTAAGATTTAGTGAGGGTTAAAAATGTTTAGTGAAGTGTTTAAGAATAAATTTCAGTTTATGTCCATTTCTTTAGATGAAGAAAAGAACAACGGACAATGGTTTTATCTCTGAGTGTTCCCCAAGGGTTGGATATCAGATTTCCCCCTAAATTTGAAATTCAAATTTCAATTTCAAACTCAAAAACTAGTTGTTATGAGTGTATGAGAGAGAAGAGTGTTGAAGTGGAAATCTAGTTGAATAAAATAAGGGTTTGTTCATAAAGTAGGGAACAAAGCAAGGTTGGAGGAGCCTTTGTTTTATGAGTGGAGACCAAGCCATGTGAAGGAGCCTTTGCTCTTGAAGGGGAGACAAAGTGTGGTTTGAATCCTGGGGAGAAGAGTTTATGAGAGGGAAATTGTTTACTTGAGGAAAAAAAGGAGTGAATTAAGGAGGAGTGTTAGCCTGGTGAGGCAAGAGGAGCCTTTGTTCTATAATGGGAGTCAAAGAGTGGTGGAAGGATCCTTTGCTCATTATGTAGGAGACAAGAAGTGGTGGAGGTATAGTGAGCCATGGAGATGGTATGGGTGGTGATGGAATGGGAGACCAACAAAGGATGGATGAGCCTATGTTGTAGAATGGGGAACATGGTGAGCAAGGCTTTGTGGTTAAAGATGAGGAGGACCGTAGAAGAGTTTGAGTGTTGGACAAGGAAGCATGTAAAGGAAATTCTTATTTTTGAATTTCAAATTTCAAGCTTCAAATTCAAAAATCAAATTTTAGAATCCTTGTTAAACCACAATTAGGTATGTTAACTAATCACCTTGATATAAAATATTTAAGTGCCTTGCATGCTCAAGTAAAACATTAACCATAAGAGAAAATTACTTTACGCAAAGTGCCTTAACTTGTATGACCAATAAAGGAGTAAACCTCTTACATGATTAGCTAAGTCATGCCTAAAGATTATAGCCATTTGAATATTTTCATTTGACGATTTTATGAAAACATGAATATGCTAGGTTTGATAAAAACATTTAGGGTTGGCTAATGGATTTTTAGAAAAGGTTTTCGAGTTGGCATTTTGTAAAACGGGAGGAGGTATTTTGGTCATCTCTCTAAGTCCCAATCTTGTTGCGAGTTTACAAAACATATTAAGTATCATGTATTAACCTGTATTAAATGACCAACTTTTGTCGGGTAAGAGGAAAGCCGAATTTGAAAAATCGAACGCACAAAAGCCAAACCTGGACCAAGCTTTTGCATGCTGGTTGTGGCACGTCAGCCACCAGTCCTAGAGTGCCAGGTCTGGTGGTTTGTGTGTTTCCTATTTTAGGCTATCTTTAGCGATTTTAAGTGTTTCCTAATATATATTTTTCATCATTAAAACATAAAGGATAACTTAGCCATCATTTGCACCAATAATCTCCCCTTTTTTATGATGAGAAATATTTATTTGAAAGCAAATAAAATTACTACGAAGCATGATGAAGACCACCATTGATGAGGCTTGCTTCTTTAACTTGCTAGCTTGAAAGTATTCGACTCTTGATGATGTAGCTAGCCATGCTTCATGCTTTCTTGGTCGTAAGAAATTTTGGTGATGCTTTAACTTTATATCTTCACTTGACCCTTGCTTTCTTCTCCCTTTTTTGTTGAAGCAAAAAGGCGGGTACCAAGCCAATTGTAGTACATAATAGTTGTATTACATACCAGTTATATGATAAGATGCCAATAGTATGAAGTTGATAGCTTCCAACAGCTCCCCCTTGTTCAAAGGCGGGGATCCATGGGCCAAGAAGCATCACCGTTGCGGTATCTTGGCTACAAAGATTAGCACAAACAACAAACACAAAAATACATTCACATGTACAAGCCCAACATGCATTATTTTACCATTTGATGACTTGACTACATGGGTTAGTCCAAGCATTAATATAATACAGATCATATATGGTTAATGCATGCATCATTTTCACCGGATAAAGTTTAGTTACTATATCCGAGAATATCATGCCAGAAGTCTTATAACAATAAGTTACTATGCACACTCACATAGAATTAATCATACTCACGATCAATCACATGTAATAAAGCACTCAATATAACACAACAATTTATTCTTTATTAATCATAAGGTCAAACATCATCTTGTAGAAATTTCCAAAGAAGATCCTAAAAGACTCAACCTACACACACACTAGTAGTAGTCGACTTGGGAATCGGTGACAAGGGTAAAAACCCTTCTTGTTAACCGATCGTGGAGAGGATGAGAGGGGAAGAGGGTTTTTAGGGTTTTGATTGTGTTTTTCTTAGGATCACTAGAATTTCAATTGTATTTATAGGATAAATGGGAAGGATCTATAAGGCCTTTAACAAGTAAGCAAGTTTGACAAGAAGTCAAACTCCTCCCCTTAAGGGAGTTCGGTGAACCTACCAACCACAAACCTCCGAGTTTGTGGGTTTTCCTTTTATTACCCTAATATTTATCCATGATAACATATTATACTTTGGATAATTACCATCTTTCAGACTATTGCATTTGCTTATACCGCATTCGCTTGAGTTCATCGACGTCATGTTTTCCTATCGTCTTAACCAAAGTTGCCCGTTTCGGATATATCTCGTTAGCAAGATAGTATTCGACTGGGTAACTTACGCCGTTAGCCACAAACGGAATCTTTGGTGCTTTTTCGTCTTTGAGATCTTTGAATATAGGGGATTGATGTATAACGTTGATGTCGTTGTTTGCCCTAGCAACACCAAAGAAAGTGTGCCATATCCATAAGTCTTGTGACGCAACAGCTTCCAGCAAAATGAATGGCATTGAACCTTGATCGCGTCTACAATATTACCCTTTAAGTTCGATTGGACAACCATGCCACGACCAATATGTAAAATCAATGCTTCCTAACATTCCAGGAAACCCGTACTTTTAATCGTGATGTGCATATAACTTTTCAACATCAGTGATAGTAGGTTTCCGCAAATACCTTGGTCCAGAAATTTCCATAACAGACGTACACAAATTTTCAATACATAGATGAGAAGTTTCTCAACCTATTTGTAAATATTCATCAAGGGCGTCAGGAACAATGTCGTATGCCCATTGACGAAATGGCGGAATTGCACTTCATCAACAGGGAAATGCTTTCTTTTCCGGTATAGTCATTATTATCACGAAAGTATGCACAATGAAGACGTATTTCTTCAACTATCCATGTGAATAGCCTTCGACTCATTTGGAACCTCTCCTTGAAAGTTTCTTCCAAAAACATCGGATTCTCACTAAAATAGGCTTGGGCTAAACGATCATGAGCACCATAACGATCTCGGGTTTCTTCGGTCAATTTGGTATTCCACTATTCATAATAAATGACATCGCTTTGCTAAGAAACCTCATGTCCCAACTAATAACATCTTCTTTTTCCGATAAGTCTGTGAACGTTATTGTTTCAGAATTTATATCCTCCATAAGTTTTGTTTGAGTAAAGAGGTATTAATTCGAGAGTAGAGAGTATAATTTGAAGTTATGTTTAAATATGGTAAAGTTTATCGGGTATTTATAAGAAAAAAATAGGGTAGTATTTTATTTTTATTTTTTGTATGTGTGTGCGTTTTTTTTTTTTTTTTTTATGCAACTGGCCAAACCTAATTTGCTTAGTTCGAACCTCCGGAGTGGTGGCACAATCCTCACCTCCTGAGCATGGGTACCTTTGGTTAGAAAAACTCTACTTAAGTCGAACCTCCAGAGTGGTGGTACAATCTTGACCTCCGAAACAGCGGTACAACCTTGGGTTGAGCAACCTCTACTTAGCTCGCAACCTCTGGAGTGGTGCTATAGTTTTCACTTCTGGAGTAGTTGTACAATATTCGGTCGAGCAACCTCTCTAATTAGCTCAGAAATCCGGCATAGAGGTACAATATCGGCATGATTCGAGCAACTGACAACATAAGGAACATTACTTAGAGAAGTTGACAACATAAGGAACATCATTTCAAGTTAACCTTAACAGATCGTAACTTCTTTTTTCTTCTAATAATCAAGTTACAAGTTTTCTTCGTTAAAAAAAACAAGTTACAAGTTTTCAAGCATATAGTGCTATAAACTATGCATCATAATTTTACTCTCATGAGGGTAATATCTACCTTTTATTTAAACATTTCATTCAAATAATCAGTGCACAAATTGTTAAGCATACAGTACTACCAAACTATGCATCCTAAATTTATGTGTATAAAATAAAAGAAAGATTGCATATATGGACAGTAGATGTCATTGACCAAAGATTGATGATGTGGGAGCATCAACTTCTTGTGTTCCTCTTTGCATGTTTTGTCCTATGTGTTTAAGTGATTAACTAGTTGTCTAATCATGAGTTTACATGGAAAACATTTGTTTAGTCAAGTGTAAGTAAACTTGTACACTAGTTTGAAAAATGTTTAATGTAATATGCATGCAATTGGGCTCTTTGATCATTCACCGAGTTTTATAATCCCATTATTCATACCTTAGGTGATTGACGTCGAGATGAGTTCTTACGACTAACAACTTGGTTACGTAAACTTTTACGTAGTATAATTTTATAATTGTCATTATCAAAACATTGAGAGACCGTAAAATAGAAATAATATTTTTACGCGATATTTGTATTAACAAGGTTACTCTAATTCATAGCACTACCCTATTTATTATACGTTCTCGCTGTCAAACGCCCAGTGCTTAAGTACACATTTTCCTATGACTTAGAAAGATGCCCAATTTTATTAAGTCTCTAAATAATACTGATTGAAATATTATTTATCTATCATAGCATGCATACGTAGACTTAAATAAAACACATAACTGACACAACTAAGCCATTATCTAATGTTGATCCGAGAGCCACTATGGGAATCAAATTGGGTGTTTCCTAAGGGTTAAAACATGACATAAGGCAAGAAGGCTTCTTCGGACTCTGTGTCTTCTCAACATCGCCCGTGATTGTTCTTGCTCCTGGTGGATCTTCTTTTCTCTGTGCTCCAACTTGATCTCCTCTCTCTTTGTACTCCATAGGTTCTTCTACCTCGTATGGCCTTCCACGTGTCATGTCCATCTTGATTTACAATTACTTTAAAAGCTCATTAGCATGTCGGATATTTCCAACACCTTCTCTATAACACCCCCAACTTGGAATATGGCAGCAGGACTGAGCTTGGGGTGCTACGTGAGGGGTAAGACAGTCACAATCACATAAAACGATCTCATAACGAGATGTTTTTACAAAACATATCATTCGAATACAAAATTTAATGTTTAGAGTCTAAAAGACTCTATCACAAATTGCAGCGGAAAAATAAAGATAATTTGCAGCGGAATAAAAGACACAGTTTTAAAAGACTATTCGAATAATAAAGATAGTAAGGGTAAAACGTATAGCCCAATGATAGCTATCCTCAACCTTCAACCACTCCTGGTGCTCACATCATGCATCAATTACCTGAGATAAAACATGCTAAAAAGTCAACACAAAGGTTGAGTGTAATCCATAGGTTTAGTAAATAATAGTTGAGCACAAGATTTTTAGTCTGAAAGATATAAGTAACAAATAAAAATATCGGGGAAGGGTCACATAATTCTTTTGATTGATTGCTAAGCTCATGACACACAAAGCGGTAACCAACACCAGTAACCCTGGCGTAAGTCGACAGTAACCGCGGAATTTCATATCATAATAGTTGCCCCCAAAGCTAGGTATTTTTCCAGATGCCTAGTTAACTCAGTTATAGTACATCACATGCTAACTGACCTTAGTCACCATGGCGGGATGGTCAAATCCTATAGGCCTATAAACTACAATCGTGCTCACTCGCAAGTGATTAATGGTTCATGATCGAGGAACTTGCTTTTGGCAAGGAAGGTACTTAGCATTATCGCGTCAGTCAGGAATAGCATACCAATAAACAATTGTGCTCATAAAAATAAGTAAGTAGCATGTATCTCCCCCATGGGTTTATAAACAATTTAAAAAAAATAAAAGTGGGGCTATGAATCACACCTTAGTAGCAGAGAAACGAGATATCACAATATGATCAAATGGGATAGCACGGCAAGTGAACCTCAGCACAACCTAATATATGAATAATATGTCTCAGCAATAACCTTAAAGTGATTTGTAAAACAATACTCGTATTTGAAATGAAAATGTTTTATTTCAATGGCGTTTGAGTTAAATAAAGTTTAAGACTCGTGTGGATACGATATGTTAAAATAATTAAAGTCGGCAAACACAAACGGATACGAAGAAAGAATAACGAAGAGAAAAGAGGAATTAAAATTAAGAAAAGAATAATAAAGAAAGACAAACAGAAAACATCAATAGATTGTTTCGGTGTTTTACCATTTTCCCCAAATAGTTGATGAAACATCGAAGTTTTGGAAGAAATTATATAAGTATCAAAAAGGTTTTTAAGATATTTGAGTAATCGTAAATGATTTAATTATAAAAGGTTTTATCGAAATTTGGTCATGATGCGCCCGTTTATAAAACATTTCCAAGTCGTTACGACTCTTGAATACAAGTTTTATTGCAACATTTTACAAATTAAATATATACAATTGGACACTATCATTCGCGTATATATTAGTTATTAAGTTTATCGACTATTTTGTTTATGTTCGGGTCCAAATATGTTAAGCTCTTATGAGTCTAACATACTCTTCCGTCTCATTTACCAAAATCGTCCATAAGCTCATTGGCTAATACCGTAAATCCAATAACGTCCAATTTCAACCAAGCATAGGAAATATTTAGTAACCATGTCCAATGTTCAAATTATATTTCATGTTTTCCAAATTAATTAACCGAAACACCATATTGAATAACAAATAATAAATAAATGATAAAACAAATAAATAAAAGATATTATGGCTCAAGTGTATTGGGCTTTGGCCCAATACTCAACTCATACTCTATTGGGCTTTCCTTGGGCATTCGGGCCCAAGTTATTAACACTTAACCATTTAGGGCTCATCCGAGTCCAAACTGACTCGACACCAACCTGAGGTTTTTAAACCTCGAGTCTTACATGGCCGAGACTCACTTGAGTCTCGACTAGACTCATTTCAACTAGTCGTGGCCCTTTTGGGTCACGGCTTAACCACACTTTACCAAATCAACCATTAGACCTTGACTGTGACTCATTGAGTCACGGATCAAGTCTATTCGAGCCAAAGGCTCTTGGCTATAGCAATAAGCCAAACCAAATCCAATCATCAACACAACACAACCATGCCATGCTGTGACTCATTTGAGTCACGGCTTGAGTCTTACCCGAGCGAAAGGCTCTCGGCCTAATCAACCACAATTCCAATCAATCCAAATCTCAACACGACAAGAACATCATGGCCATGCCGTGACTCATTTGAGTCACGGCTCGAGCCAATCCGAGCCAATAGACCCTCGGATCAATCATAACACAATCCAAATCCAAATCAACTCCAAATTCAATAACGACACAAATACTAGGCCACGCCGTGACTCATTTGAGTCACTTGTCGAACCCAACTCGAGCCATAGGCTCTCGGATCCATCATCCATAATCAATATACTAGCCAAAATCCAAAAACAAATTACAACAATCAAATCAAAATCCAACAAATCCAAATCAAATCAAATACAACCAACTGCCTAAAATCTTAACCCTAATCCTAACACTAAAACACGCCGTGACTCACTGAGTCACGGTTAAAGCTTCATACAAGCCTTGGGAGCTCTTCGGCTTCAACTACCAGGGGCCACTCGAGAAAAAAGAATCCAAATCCAGCTACAACAATAAATAATAAATTAGAAATAAAAATAATAATAAGAATAAACGACTCACCCCGAGTCAACGCTAGTTGACTCGGTAAGTCACCCAACTCAGAACCGAGTTCAGGATTTTACGGCGTAACAAGTTAGATCCACACGGTTTTCGTTAAAATCTAAAGGTTTTATAAACGTTTATTCGATTATTATTCGATTTAATAAAATATAGAATTTAGGGTTTGAATAAAAATGATGAAAAAGAAAGATCTAGGGCGCGTGGGTTACCGATTCGAAGAGAGGAGGTGGTGGGGAAGTCTCGGTGTGGTGGTGGTGGCTGGCAGTCATGGCGGTGGTGGTGGTTGTGGTGCTAAATGAGCTCGGATCGAGCTTTTACTCTCCAGAATAGATAAGGGCCTCGAGATCTATCGATTGATGTATTATGGGGTTTCACCGAAAATTTTTTCGGTGATGGTGGTTTCCGGAGAATTGGCCAGAAGGGGTGAGAGAGGGGAGAGAGAATTATGTGTGTGAGAGTGGGTGAGAAATGAATAATATATAAAAATTTCGCCTTTTATACCCAGGCAGGGGCTAAACCTGGATAAACTAAAGTATAGGGGGCGCGGGGTAAATTTTGGGCGGGGGTATAAACTGTCAAACTGGTAAAACTTTTGCCTTAAACACTGTGGGACCCATTCGACGTACCAAACGCACCAAACTTTCCCGAAATCAATTTATTTGGAAAATTTGATTCGTTT
This sequence comes from Artemisia tridentata subsp. tridentata, assembly GCA_021014915.2. Lineage (NCBI taxonomy): Eukaryota > Viridiplantae > Streptophyta > Magnoliopsida > Asterales > Asteraceae > Artemisia > Artemisia tridentata. The sequence goes on along the minus strand of CP139503.1, from coordinate 80,823,084 downwards.
CGCGTTTTCTAGGTTGTGCTGACATAACAAGGGACTAAGGTTCACGTTTCTCAAGATATCTCGCGTTTCTCAAGTTCAAATAAATTCAGAAAAAGTTCAACTGCTAAGGTGATGCAAAAATAAATATTTGGCTAGTAAAAATAGTTTGGAAAATTACCGGATGTTACAGCACATACATCATATTGGGAAATCCGTCCCGGATTTCCGTTTAACTTATCAGTTCTAGTTTCAAAGAGGTGTGGGTACTTGCGCTTGAACTCGTCCTCGCATTCCCAGGTGAATTCGGGTCCTCTCTTGGAATTCCAGCGAACTTTCACAATGGGAATTTGGCTCCTCTTTAGTCGTTTGATCTCACGCTCCATAATCTCTACGGGCTCCTCAATAAAGTTCAATTGCTCATCAACTTGAATCTCATCAAGTGGGATTACGGCTGTCTCAACGGATAAACATTTCTTTAAATTTGACACGTGGAGGGTGGGATGTACCCTACTGAGCTCAGGAGGCAATTCCAGTCTGTAGGCTACAGGACCAACCCTGTTCAGAATCTTGAACGGTCCAATGTATCTTGGGTTCAGCTTCCCTCGCTAGCCAAACCGTATCAAGCCTTTCCACGGTGAGACTTTTAGCATAACTTTATCTCCAACTTGAAACTCTAGTGGTTTACGTCTCACATCTGCGTAACTCTTCTGACGGTCTCTCACGATTTTCAATCGGTTCTTAATCTGCACAATCTTTTCTGTAGTCTCTCGAATAATATCCGGCCCAATGAGCTAAGCTTCTGCTACCTCAGCCCAACAAATGGGTGATCGGCATTTTCAACCATACAATGCCTCAAATGGTGCAGCCTTAATGCTTGCATGATAACTGTTGTTATATGAAAACTCAATCAGAGGAAAATGGGTATCCCACCCATTTCCAAAATCAATTACGCAGGCTCAGAGCATATCTTCCAAAGTCTGAATCGTCCTTTCACTCTGGCCATCAGTTTGCGGGTGATAGGCAGTTATCATGTCGAGGTTCGTGCCAAAGGCATCTTGAAGCGATTGCCAAAAGTTAGAAGTGAACCTGCTGTCTCTGTCAGAGATGATAGATATTGGAGCTCCATGCCTCGATACTATTTACTTCACGTAAAGCCTAGTCAACTTATCCATACTGTAGTTCTCTTTGATGGGTAGAAAATGTGCTGATTTCATTAATCGATCGACTATAACCCAAATAGCGTCGAAACCAGTTGTAGTCCTTGGAAGTTTGGTGATGAAGTCCATAGTAATCCGTTCCCATTTCCATTCAGGAATCTCAGGCTGTTGTAGAAGACCAGACGGTTTCTGATGTTTGGCCATAACTTTCGCGCACGTCAGACATCTGCGAACATAATCGGCAACTTCGGCCTTCATGTTTGGCCACCAATATAACCCCTTGAGATCATGATACATTTTTTCGGATCCTGGGTGTATAGACACTGGTACAGATATTGCCTATCGTCACACTGGAAATGCGTGACTATATGTATATAGTCACACACGTTTTTTTGGGTGTGTGTGACAAAAAGTCGCACCACTGTAGGTATCATATAGTCACATTGTTTAGTTTGTGGCCGTTTTCATCGAAAAAGAGTGACCAAAACCCGAATATGTGTGACTAATTAGGTACAAGTTTTGTTGGATTCATCTGTATGTGTGACAATTTCCCATCCTATGGCCACACGAAAATATAATAAATGTGACGTTTGTGATGATTTAGTCACACATCGTGTGTTGTTTTTTTCGAGTTAGTCACATACAATTTAAAAAACAGTGGCCAAAAGTGTTAATAAGTGTGACCATATGCTGTTTAAAGTGAAGAAATGTGTACTATTGATCATCCAATGGTCACATGAATTCTTAGTTTGTGTGGCCTTTTGTAATATTTAGTCACACAAAGCATGTTTGCTTTGGGTATTTAGTCACATACAATTAAGCATAAAGTGGCCAAAAGTGTTAATAAGTGTGACCATATGCTATTTTAAGTGAAGAAATGTGTATTTTGTGTGACTATTGATCATCCAATGGTCACATGAATTCTTAGTTTGTGTGGCCTTTTGTAATATTTAGTCACACAAAGCATGTTTGTTTTGGGTATTTAGTCACATACAATTAAGCATAAAGTGGCCAAAAGTGTTAATAAGTGTGACCATATGCTGTTTTAAGTGAAGAAATGTGTATTTTGTGTGACTATTGATCACCCAATGGTCACATGAATTCTTAGTTTGTGTGGCCTTTTGTAATATTTAGTCACACAAAGCATCTTTGTTTTGGGTATTTATTCACATACAATTAAGCATAAAGTGGCCAAAAGTGTTAATAAGTGTGACCATATGTTGTTTTAAGTGAAGAAATGTGTATTTTGTGTGACTATTGATCATCCAATGGCCACATGAATTTTATGTTTGTGTGGCCTTTTGTAATATTTAGTCACACAAAGCATGTTTGTTTTGGTTATTTAGTCACATACAATTAAGCATTAAGTGGCCAAAAGTGTTGATATGTGTGACCATATGTTGTTTAAAGTGAAGAAATTTGTATTTTGTGTGACTATTGATCATCCAATGGCCACTTGAATTTTATGTTTGTGTGGCCTTTTATAATATTTAGTCACACAAAGCATGCTTGTTTTGGATATTTAGTCACATACAATTAAGCATAAAGTGGCCAAAGTTGTTAATAAGTGTGACCATATGCTGTGTAAAGTGAAGAATTGTGTATTTTTCGTGACTATTGTTCATCCAATGGTCACATGAATTTTTATTTTGTGTGGCCTTTGGTACTATTTAGTCACACATCGAATTAAACAAAGAGTGACCAATAATGTTGGAGCAGAGTTGCTACTGCTAGCAGTACTAAGGTAGTCCTGCTGAAGCAGAGTTACTGCTGCTAGTAGTATGCTAGTGCTGCTGGAATGAGTATATATATTATATATAAAACAATATTAAAAAACACAGGAAATTTCAAATTGAATTAAACTCGAATGTATATAACTGGACAGAATATACAATTGTAATGTCGTACTTAATTAATCAAATATCTAAAGACTTTTGAACCTTCACCCACTTAGCAGTTTGCCTTAAGTCGTTAGCAGATATATATTGTTTCTTCGGTGGTGCCTGTGGTACACATTTAGTCACATGGTTTGTTGGTGTAACCTGTAGTAAACAAAAGACGCTTCTATCAAACATTGAATTACATATGAATAATTATATATGTAGGTTGAAAAAACACATGTACGTACCACCTCTTCAAAAATAACTTGATCCTTTGGCCATGCAACGAAACTACCTTCAACATTCTTAACTACTTTTAACCCATTATTTGCTACGTCCGGTACGCATGCTGCATCAACTAACGATTCATCAATCGACACTTTGTAGCAATCACTTGGGAGTGGTCGGTTATGCAGCACTTGCTTTCCATGAGACTGGTATACGGTACCCAAAGCAACAATATTTGTTTGCTTTATAATCCACAGTTTGCACTTAAGTGTCTACAAAAAAAGAATTTTTATGTATATATCAGAAATTATTTAAACAAAAGAATAACAAGAAACATGTTGAAATACATACTGTTGGCAGTGCTTGTGTTAGAAACACATCTTGTTGCGATTGGGAATCTGGAGACCCGTTTCGTCACTTCTTTTGCTTTGGCTTATTGGGTCCGACAGTTTTAGCAAGTTCCTATATGTATATATAAAACACGTTACATTATTTAAACAAAAGAGTAACAAGAAACATGTTGAAATACATACTGTTGGTAGTGGTTGTGTTGGAGACGACACATTTTGTAGCGATTGGGAATCTGGAGACCCGTTTCGTCGTGACTTAAGGTTATGCTTAGGCCTGACAGTTTTAGCAGCAGGTTCCTATACGTATATATAAAAAAACGGTACATTAGTCGATCATGTATGTAAAATTCAAAAATCAAAGGGCGATCTTTTATTACTATACTTACCATTGTTTCCGTTACCTTTTTAGAAGTTTCAAGGCCATTGGATTTCTCCTCAATTCCCGCATCTTTAGGACTTACAACACCACTTGTCTGAGTGCCATTGGAGTCACCTGCAATATTGTCAATGGACATTGGAGTCACCTGCAATATAAATTAAGAAATACAGTCACTCATCAGTTTATGTTCAATGCCTAGTATCATTAGCATCAGTAGTGTTAGCATTAGAAAATGAAATTGTTAACAACATAAAAAATGGCTTACAACTGAGGCTATTGGCGATGGTTCAGTTGGCAGAGTTATATTCATCCCTTTATTATTCAACTGTTGCAGAATTTGAGAAAGCATTATATTTGTGTTTTCCACCTCACCGGATAATTTATTGACCTGCACATCTTTTTCGGTCATCTCGGCGGACAATTTCTTGATCAATTTATCTTTTTCTTCACGCTCGCGTCTCTCATTATCCAGTTGAGTTTGAAGTAAGGCAATTTTTTCATTGGCTTCTTGTTTTCTTCGAGGAAGGCCAAAATACTCTTTGTATGTTACTGCACCTCCCACTCCTCTGGCATAACCGCCCTTTTCCTTACCAAATACAAATGTCATGGCATCAGTGCCATCATCAAAACCCGATGTTCCTTCCTTGATCTTGTCATCAGCTTCTTTCTGCACAAAAAATATAGGAAATGTTGGGATTAAAAGTCTTCTTGATGATGTTAGAGTAACTGCTGGTATACAAGCTACTACTGCTAGTATACAGTTAAATGTTGCTGCTATATAAGCATAATAATAGAATTAGCAATCAAACTTACAAGTTCATCTCCCTTTGATTTAATATCATCATTTGGGTATTTCGCCGTCTTTGTTTACCCTTCCTTTCACCCACATTACATCACGGGGGGGGGGGGGGGGGGGGGTTCTTCATCCGCTTCAATCTCTTTATTTTGGATCTAATAAACATCAAATGCATACCCATGTAAAGTTAGACCAAGATAAACGAAAATATGAGGATGGTTACACATGTACAGTTAAACCAAGATAATCGAAAATATGAGGGTATTAATGCAAATGTGCAAATTGGGCAATGTAAACAGATTCATTTCTCATACTGATCGTCTCTTAATTGGTAAAACAAACATTGTGTAATCTTGCCATTTTCTCTTTGACATAAGCATATCCACCTCGTCCCATTTTATGCTGATAAATATTTTGGGAACGCGCCATTTTACCTTTCTCAGATTTCTCCTAAAAACACAAAATCATAAAGCATTTAGATGCGGTAATGCTGCAAACTGAAAATAATAAAATGACATATACACTTAATTAAAGATGACTAATTAAAACCTTGTATGCTTCGGTGGTCGTGTATTTAACATACTCGACCCAGTCTTCTGATTTCATTATTGTATTATACAAGTCCGGGACTTCATTCAGTTTGGAAGGTGTATTTAGGTTGGGCAAAATGTAGTTGAATTTGAGCTTCCTTCTGTAATTCCTTAGCATTTTACCAAGACGAATCATTATCGATTTTCTGTATTTGACGTCAACAACAAAAAATTTCTGAAAAGATTAACACAATGTTGTTAATTAGTTGCACATAATGTAACTGCATACATAAACTTATGTAGTACTGGGTTACAAAATAGTATATATGTACCAAGATTTCATCCCATAGTTTATCTCTTGATTCTTTATTCACCTTCTTCCAGTGTAGAATCTTCACACCTATCTGCTCACGAGCCACATCTCCTAAAAAACTCACAAACACTGCTCTGTTTTCCCCTGTTACCCTACCGAATGCATCGAAGGTTACCTTGAGCTTTATTGCACTAGGTTTGTCATGCTTCGCGCGAAACTTTACTAGCCTGGTTGAGCCCCTCTTAGCTACTATCTCAGGTGTTTGGTTGGTTACAGGCTCATCTATATCTTCTTCATCAGAAGACTTTTCGGATTCATATTCTAAGGCGTTATCATCATGTACAATATGATCAAGAGGAAGCAAAGTATGGTTATCAACAATGGGTTCAGTTTCCATGACTCTTGAGCAACAAAGGGTAAAAGAAAATGATTATGGCTTAGCTTGGAGAGTAATGGTGAGAGAAGATTTGATTTTTGTTTTTTATTTGTAGTCTTTTTTTTAAGGAGAGAAAAGAGGCTATACACCAAGAATATGAATCGTTTGTGCTTCAAAAAATTTCGATCCAAAAATTTGCCTCCAAGTTGTAATTTGAAATTAACAATTGAATTATTTGAAAATTTTCCCTTTGAACCTGTTAATTAAAGCATAAACTTGAATAAATCAAATTTTTGGCTCCAAATTTTATAGAGTACTATCTTAATAATCGCAAATAATGTATCATACTGTGCAACCATCACATCAATAGTACAAACTACTACCCATTTAACAAACCAAAATACTTACATAATTACTAGTTATTGTACCCTTACTAATTACATTTACAAAACACAAATTACTAATTACCTTTTTGTTATTTGGTTTCATTGTTTGCGTGCTTGTGTTTGCCATAAGAATGTGTGTGTTGATTAGGGTTTATTGATTTTTGTGTGTGTTTACAAATGACCGGGTAAAGGGATTAATTGCTGGTTGAATATTGAATTTGTGGTTTGGTTTAACTATAGCTGACGTGGCAAGATTGTTTTTTTTTTAAAAAAAAAAAAAAAAAAAAAAAACTAATGGTGATGACGTGGCGGTGAAATCCGGCTATAGCCGGTAAATAGGGATGGCAACGGTTCGGGTTCGGGGTGGGTTTTAGTATACCCATAACCGAACCCGTTTATAATATACCCGTACCCGCCCCATATCCCACCGGATACCCGATTAATATTATCCATCGGTTTTTCGGGTTTCCCCGCGGGTATCAGTTATCCGTACGTAGTTGAATATTATATGGACAAAATTGGCGGTATTAAGATTAAGTCACGCTAAAATCCACCCAAAACAAAGAAAATACTTAACACTCCCAACAAAATCACTTTAAACTTAACAATGCCACGTCAGCTTTAACACTTCACCCTAATTACTGAGCTTTATATACACAAGATGTTTAACGAACTGAGCGAGATGATATGTTGTATACGAGATGTTTAACGAATGAGCCGAGATGATATGGTTGTATATACGAGATGTTTAATTAACGAATGAGCCGAGATAATATGGTTGTTTATACGAGATGTTTAATTACGAATGAGTATGTTTTGAGCTGTAAGAAGAGTAATGATATGATTATACACGAGATGTTTAACGAATGAGCCGAGATGATATGGTTGTATACGAGATGTTTAACGAATGATCCGAGATGATATGGTTGTATACGAGATGTTTAACGAATGAGCCGAGATAATATGGTTGTATACGAGATGTTTAATTAACGAATGAGCCGAGATGATATGGTTATACACGAGATGTTTAACGAATTGAATGAGCCGAGATGATATGGTTGTATACGAGATGTTTAACGAATGAGCCGAGATTATATGTTTGTACATGAGCAACACACCCAACAATAACTCACGCAACCTTTCGACCCTGTTTCATCATTTCTTAAAATAGTTTAATTTCTAGACCAACCCTGATAGCTGGATGGTCTTGTGGCAACTCACGCAACCTTTCGACCTCTGGATCAGCACGATTATGCATCTGTAGCATAATACGAGTTATCTCACCTAGCAAATTGTTAATCAATTTGAGTTCTTTTTCTTGTTCATTGTGTAATCGGGTGAGGATAGCCTTTTGCACCTCTGCTAGTTAATTTGTTAGCCACAGTGTTTGTGTTAAAATTAGTGATACTTGCGAGAGAGTTTTATAAGAAGTTGTGTGAGAAAATGAAGTGTTGTGAAAGTGGCTTTGATAGTGGAAAGCCGTTAAACTAGCCGTTGGAGGCTATTTTAAAAATCAGATTGAAAGTAAAAGTAACCGTACGAGTATTATTCAAATTCAAACGTAAAGTAACAGTACAACATATTAATAACGAGCGGGATATTTAAATTTTAAAATTTCAAATTCAAATTAAACAAAAGGGCGGGATATATTTAAAATTTATCAATTCAATTCAAATTCAATTCAATTTATAAATTGAAAATAAAGTATCAAATACAAATACATTAAACATGAAATAGAAATACATTAAATGTCAAATAAAAACTACGTTAACATAAACAACGATTGATTAACATAAACAACATACGATTAACATAAACAATGGACGATTAATAAAAACTATCATCTGAATCTGGGTAACCATCTTCAGAGGATTCGGAAGGTGTGAAAAAACCAGACTCCCACCTTTGCCTACGTTCTTCATCCTCCCTGGCTTGCCGCTCCAAACGATCAGCTTCCTCTTCTCTTTCAAGTGCTTCCATTTCCAGGAGGACTTGCATATCTGCTTCCTCTTGCCTAAGTTGTTCCTCAGTTAACCCAAACGGATTTGGGTCTTGGTTGGGAACCGGTTCATTTTCAGGTTGATTATTTACCGGAAAATTTTCCGGTTGGAAAACCGGAAAGATATGCTCGGGTGGAGTATGGAATTTTTCATTTTCGCTAGGTGGGCTTGGAAACTGTTGGCCAAAATCCTTTTGGCGAGGTGGGCTTGGAAATTGTTGGCCAAAATCCTTTTGGCGAGGTGGGCTTGGAAATTGTTGCCCGAAATCTTTTCTGGAAGACATCTTGAATTTGAGATGCTTGGATCTTGAGTATTTGAGAAGTTTGGAATGTGTTTCTGTGTGACTTGTGCTTCAGAAGCATTGGTATTTATAGGGTACAAATGCACACGTTTTATTAACGTGACTTTGAATTTTAATTGTTGGGGCTAACCTGCGTTAACGCAGCGTTAATATGTTGTACTTTATCTTACGTTTGAATTTGAATTTGAATTTGAATTTGAATTTGAATTTGTTAAGGCTAAGTTATTGTTGGAAGTGGCCTAAATATACCCATACTTCTCAAACACATTCAGACTTCGATAGATATTAAAGCATGTATTTACATTAAACATGTACTAGAAAATATCAATTACCCTAATGAAAAAGTCAATTAGTCATTAAAGTTAGCACACAAATTAAATTAAACATCATTAATATAGAAAATATCAATTACCCTAATGAAAAAGTCAATTAGTCAATCCAACACCAAACACACTTCTAGATCAACTACACTAGTCAAATCCAAACCAAACACAAACCAAATCCGATCAATATTATCCATCTGTTTACTTTTGGCGCCTCTCGATGGTCCCTCTTCCCGCCTAAAGTATTGGGAACCGTTCGTATACCTCTCTAGCCTATTTGTACAACTCGACATGGAAAACCGTTCATAATCAACCGTACCATATACAACTCCTTTGATATTTTCATTAGAAAATAAATTTCAAATTTCAATGGCTGACTCCTCTTCAACTCCTTCTTCCAACAAAAACAAACGCCCAAGGGATGATTCTCCTCCACCAATGCCTGAAAAATATAAAAAAAATTGGCATATCCCAAAATATTTGGGAGAAATGTAGTAAAGGCCAGTATGGTGTTGAAAACGCATTGTTAGAAATTCACAACAAGCGTATAAAGATGTATGAAGAAAGGAACAAGAAATATTTAGAGGTCATTGAGGAGCATCAGAAGAAAATTGAGGAGAGGAACAAAAAAATAGAAGAAGAAAGAGAGAAAATAGTTGATGTTTACAGAAGTATTGAAGCTAGTAAATATGTGTCTTAATGTATCTTTTCTTAATATATTTTGCCTATGTAAATGTAAACTTATTTTGACTTGGTTTAATATATAAATGCAGTTATTATTACAAGTTTATGATATTTGAATATAGTTATTATTATTGTACTGCTAGGTAAACAATTGTACTGCTAGCGAAACATTGTACTGCTGGGTATCCTTTTAGCAGTGGTTGGGAGTGCAGGGTAGTTTGTATCACTTTTTACTTAAAGGGTATAAACCCCCAATTGCTGCACACAATCACATTCACGCACACATTACTCTCTCTCTTCCACTCCCTAATCGAATTTTAATCGTCAAATTGCAAAACCCCCAAATCAAATCATAATGTCGAACCTAACTTTTACCGAACCTCATAATAATGTTGCCTTTTTAGAAAAATCCAATGAGTCTGTAGATTTTACTGAGATCATTGATTTCCTTAATGCAAGCTATATTAAGTTTGCATTAATAGTAAAACCTACTATATATACTTCCAACATTATCCAGTTTTGGTCGTCTGCTAAGGTCAATACTATTAATGGGGAAGCACAAATCCATGCCCTTGTAGATGGGCAGATGATTATCATTACAGAGGCGTCTATTCAAATAGATCTTCTCCTAGATGATGCTAACGGAGTTGAGAATCTTCCAAATACTACAATCTTTGAAAAACTTGCACTGATGGGCTATGAGAGATATACAGATGCTTTAAAGTTCCAAAAAGGTATTTTTTTCTCCTCAGTGGAAATTCTTAATTCATACTGTCTTAGTGTGTCTAAGTCCAAAGACCACTGCATGGAATGAATTTAGCAGTAATTTAGCTTCTGCTATAATTTGTTTGGCTGAAAATACTCAAAGATTTAATTTCTCAAAATTAATTTTTGATAATATGGTTAGGAACTTGGATAGTTCTTTGGCTAAATATTTTCTATATCCAAGGTTTTTGCAACTCTTTTTGGACAACCAATTTAAAAAAAAGAAAAGTCACAAAAATGTTTCTCCCACTCCCTGCCTTACCAAAAAGGTTTTTGCTAATATGAGGAGGGTTGGAAAAGATTTTTCAGGGAGAGTGACACCTTTGTTTCCAATAATGTTGGCACTAGCCCAAACCCAAATGGGTGAAGGTTCAGCAATCCCAGCTGGTACCCATCACACACCCACAGAACAACAACAACAGACCTATAAACGTAGGACTAACACTAAGAACACTGAGCTACCTCAGGCTAGTGGTTCTATACCAACTGTTGTAGATGAGGATGTCACTGGGGGGAGAGTGACATGTTGGCAAGGGCTGCAACTACTGTGTCTAGCTTAGCAGCAGCACAGGACAGTGGTAACATCATTAAGACCCGAACCAAGACAACTTCTAATAAAGAAAGTTCCTCTGGAACTGATTCAGGTGAAAGTCCCAGTCACATGGAAACAATGGGGGGTTCGGATGTTCATCCTAGGGGTGAGGCTGAACTTAACTTTTCCAGTGATCCACCTCTCGGGCTAGGTAACACAAGCCGAAGTGGTGAGGATAGTCTGCAACTTTTGAATGAATTGAAGGATACCTGTGCCAAGCTGTCTGCACAAATTGGTGATCTGCGAGCAATAGCTTCTTCCCAAGATGGAGTCATCAAAGCTCAAGGTGGGGAGATAAAGGCTTTGAAGAGAAGGGTTAGGTATTTAGAAGGAGTCAAAGGATCAAGAATTCCCAAACAAAAGGTTAAATCTTCTTAAGCTTCTAAGGATGCTCCCAAACAGGGGGGGAATGAAGGCAAAGTTTCAGGGGAGGATAAAGAGGGTGAAAGTATTTGTGAAGAGAATGATCCAATGGAATTTCTAGTTGCTGATAACCAAAGGAATGAAGCGGTGATGGATAGGCGTTTGGGCAAGGTTACAACTGTTGATAGTGAGCCACCTATTCCTGCTAGTGACCCAGTTATTCCTGCTAGTGGTCCAGTTATTCCTGCTAGTGAGCCAGTTATTCCTGCTATTCCTGCTATTGATAAGGTTAGTTCTCTATACTGAGACTGAAGTTAGTATTGCTGCTATTGATGTTAGTGCTACTGAGACTAAATTTATTCCTGCTATTGATAAGGTTACTACTACTCAAGGTGATGATGATATGACTATGGCTCAAATATTAACAAAGATGAGGAGTGCAAAACCTAAGAAGAAATTTAAGTTTCAGTCACCTAGTCAACAACAACAACAACCAATGATTACAGATGAAGAATTGAAAAGACAAGTGGCTGATCTTGATGCTCAAGAAGCTGCTCAAAAAGCTGCTCAGATTCTTTCAGACAAGGAGTATGCAGAGAAATTACAAGCGCAAAAAAATGCAGAGTTAATAGCTTCATGGTTGGAGGAAAGGGCTCAGGTTGAAGCTGATTGTGAGTTTGCTAAAATAGTACATAAAGAAGAGCAAGATAAGTACTCAGTAGATGAAAAAGCCAGGATGCTGAAAGAAATTTTTGATGCAAAAAAGAAGAAGTTTGCAGCACAAAGATATGCAGCTAAGAAGAACAAGCCACCCACTCAAAAACAAAGAAGAGATCTCATGTGCAGGTATTTATTTATTTATTTATTTATTTATTTATTTATTTTTTTGTTGCAAAGGTAAATTTATATTAATATCAACAACACCCAATATGTACATCATAAACATCTACCCATGTGCAGATATTTGAAGAATGTGGCCAGTTGGAAACTAAAGGATTTGAAATTCTTGGATGATAAAAGCATTGAAGAATTGTATGAAATTGCCAAGAGAAACAATGAACTCTTCTTGAATGACAGTTCAAAGAGAGCAGGTGAACAGTTGGAAATAGAAAGCAGTAAAAAGAGAAAACAAGAACAAACTGAGCAAGCTGTTGCTAAAGAACAAATGCAAACTCACACTGAACTTGCAGTTGACTCTGTAGGAGAAGCCATGGATGCACAACCTTTAACTGTCAAACATCCCATTGTTAATTATAAGTCTGGATCTCATTGGGAAACAATTTATTACGATATTAAGAGGCATGATGGTTCTTCTAGAAGGTTTGTAAGCTTTCTTCACATGGTTCATGATTTTGATAGACGAGATATGATAGCTCTATGGAAATTACTCAAACAAAGATTTGGTAATAAGACACCAGAACAAGCTTATGATAGAGAAGTCTGGAATTATTTGAAGGTAATGTTTGAACCAAATCATGAAGATGAATGTTGGAGAAGACTAACGCACAATACTGTTAAAGAATGGAAAATTTTTCAACGATGTGGAGTACATGCTTTAACTGTGAATGAGTTGGTGATCTACATGCTTGTAGAAAAGGATTACCCTTTAAAGTTTCACAAAGACATTCTACATCAGATGTTGCGTGGGAAGAAAATACTCAAGCTTCAGCTTAATTATGATAACATGGCATATGAACTGCTCAAGAAGATGGAAGAGTATCTAGGACGCAAGGACAAGAAATAGAATGTATAGTTATTACTACTAGAATGTATAGTTTGACTTAAACATGTATAGTCATTACTGCTTATGAGATAAACATGTGTAGTTATTACTGCTAGAATGTATAGTTATTACTGCTAGAATGTATAGTTATTACTGCTAGAATGTATAGTCTGACAAAATATGCTTACATAAATGCTTACAATCGAGCCAAAACATTGATATTTTTAAATTTTTGACTATTGCATAAGTTATCAGAAATGTGTGACCATATGTATCGAATTGTGACTACACTTAAATAATGTGTGACAAAATTTGACTATTGCCTATAGTCACATGATTGTGCTACAATTAAATGTGTGACCATACACATTAGGAATTGGCAGGCAAACACACACTTAACTTTAGACACACATATTAACTTACGTGACTATTTGTATCAAATTTTGGTCACACTTAATCATGTATGCCTATGGTTTAGTGTGACCATATATGACATTTGGTCACACATCTCAAGTGTGTGACATATATTTGTCACTTTTAAATGCATATCGTGACTATGCTTCAAACTTACTTTTCAGTTGTCACACATTTCAAATTCATATGTGGCTAAATTTTCAACAAAAACTAGCAGTCACGCTTAAATAATGTGTGACAAACTTGAGCATATGATTTAGCCACATACACAATTACTTCGTGTGACCATATATGGATTTTGGTCACAATTTTCAATTGCGTGACATATATTTGTCACATATGTATATATATAGTGTGACTAATGTTTCAACCTTATTTGTATCCGTCACACGTCCCAAATTATAAGTGACTAAAAAATCAAAAAAAAAATTTACCAGATACGTATAGTCACGAAAATATTCAAATGTGTGGTTGTAGCCTCGGATGTAATTCCAAAATGGTCACACAAGTCGGATCAAGTGTGGCTGTTTATTTTATTCTGGTACATTTAGTCACATAAAAAGGCGACTGTGTGGCTGTTCGAAAAAAAGCATGTGTGACTAAATCCCATTTTTGTACTAGTGAGAGTACTTTGACTTATGAGACTCGTGCATGATTAAGTCTCGCAGTCCTCCATAACGCGGCATCCAACTTCTTCCTTTAAAACACAAGGTTCCATCTGAACGCTTCTCAAACTTCTTCTGTATCATTCCATAAAGATTCTCACTCTGGAAATCTTCTTGTTTCACGGCTTCTTCTTGAGCATGGAGAATTTGAGTGGGAAGATTCAAATTGATGGTCAAAACCAAAGCTCAAACTCGTAGCGGCTTCAACCGTTTCTTACGGCTCAAGGCATCAGCTACGACGTTTGCCTTACCCAAGTGGTATCGGATTTCACAGTCATAGTCACTTAAAGTTTCCCACCATCTTCGTTGCCTCATAGTCAGCTCCTTCTGATCCAAAATATATTGAAGACTCTTGTGATCGGTGAAGACAACACACTTCGTTCCGTATAGGTAGTGCCTCCATATCTTGAGTGCAAAAACCACTGCTCCTAACTCCAAATCATGTGTGGTATACTTCTCTTCATGGGTCTTAAGTTGTCGGGAAGCATATGCCATGACCTTCCCTCGTTGCATCAAAACTGCTCCTAACCCGTGATATGATGCATCACAATAAACCACAAAATCTTCCACTCCATCCGGCAATGCCAAAATCGGTGCACCACACAGTTTTTGCTTCAGGATTTGAAATGCTTCTTCTTCATCCTTTCCCCATTCATACTTCTTATCCTTTTGATTCAATGTAGTTAATGGCTTAGTTATTTTCGAGAATCCCTCGATAAATCTCCTGTAATACCTGGCCAATCCCAAAAATTGTCGGATTTCTGTAGCATTAGAAGGCGTTGGCCAATTCTCAATAGCTTCAATCTTCGTGGGATCCACATGCAACCCTTTGTTGTCAATCACATGACCAAGAAATTGTACCTTGCGAACCCAAAATTCACACTTAGAGAATTTTGCGTACAATTGTTCTTCCTTGAGCAACTTAAGAATCATCGTCAGGTGTTGCTTGTGCTCTTTTTCATTCTTGGAGTAGATCAAGATGTCATCGATGAAAACTATGAAAAACTTGTCCAACTATGGTTTACACACTCGGTTCATGAGGTCCATGAATACAGCGGGTGCGTTTGTCAAACCAAAGGGCATCACTTGAAACTCATAGTGGCCATAGCGAGTCCTGAACGCCGTCTTTGGAATATACTCTTCCCGGACTCTAAGTTGATGATAACCTGACCGCAAATCTATTCTTGAGTAGTAATCTGATCCTTGCAGCTAGTCGAACAAATCGTCAATCCTAGGTAATGGGTAGCGATTCTTCACCGTTAGCTTGTTCAATTCACGGTAGTCAATGCACATTCTAAATGATCCATCCTTCTTCTTCACGAATAACACCGGTGCTTCCCAAGGTGATGAACCTCCAAGGTGATGAACTAGGTCGAATAAACCCTTTATCCAATAACTCCTGAGCTGTTTAAACAATTCTTTCATTTCCGTCGAAGCAAGTCGATACGGTGCACGTGCCACAGGTGCAGCTACCGGAACTAGGTCAATCAGAAATTCCACTTGTCGAACCGGTGGAAGCCCAGGCAGATCTTCAGGAAATACCTCAGGAAAATCACGCACAATCGGAACGTCCTCGAGTTGCTTCTCTCCAGAATCTTTCTTGGACACATGTGCTAGGAATACATGACAGCCTTTCTCGATATACATCAGGGTCTTAATGCAGGATATGATACTCAAACAGGTTCCGCTACGGTCTCCGCAAACAACCAAGGTTTCGTCATCGAGAGGGATATGAACAACTCATTCACCACAAATAATACTGGCTTGATGTTTGGACAGCCAATCCATACCAACCACTACGTCGAAGCTTTCGAGTTCAATGGGCATAAGGTCGATGCTAAACGGGTGATCTAGAAGGTTTAGGGTACAGTCTCGGATTACAGTACAGGTGTTAACCAGGTTGCCATTAGCTAGTTCAATACTATAGCTGGTACCTAGGGAGGTAGGGGTGAGGTTAAGTAGTGGTGAAATCGTAGAAGATACAAAACTCATATCGGCACCAGAATCGAATAAGACTTTAACACGAAGATTGTTGAGTAGAAACGTATCGGTGACTACGTTCGGATCCTGCTGCTGCTCCCCATTGCCCATCACATATGCTCTGCCACAAGCGCCTTCAGTTCTTTTTCCAGTGTTCTTTGGGCAATTACTCTTGTAGTGTCCACACTCCCCATATCCAAAATAGGTTACAACAGGTTGTGCATTACTCCCAGTAGCCACAGCTTTTCCCTTACAATTCTTAGCAACATGTCCAACCTTATAGCATTTCTGACACTTAACAGTGCATGGTCCAGGGTGATGTTGGTTACACTTATCACAGAACGGGTGATTCCCAGCATATCCTCCAACTTGTGCTGGTGCAGCCACGTATGCCCTGACAACCTCTTGTCGTCTGTTCTGCTGGTGGTGATGGTTATTGTTACGGTACTGGTTGTTGTTGTTGTTGTGGTTATGGTTATGGTGAGGGTGATTGTTGTTGTTGCAGTTGTTGTAGTTGTTGTTTCTCCTGTTGTCCTCCCACTTCCTTTTGTGATCATAGTTGTTACCTTTCTGAACAGTGCCATTCTTAACCACCTGATCCATCAGTCATTCAGATATACGGATAGCATCATCCAAAGTCTGAGAGTTGTAAGATGTCACGTGCCCTTCAATACTGGCTGGTAGACCACCAATGAAATTTTCCAGCAACTTCTCATTATCTGGCACCATGTGAGCACAGAAGACCTTCAATTTTTGAAATCATCGAACATAAGTGGCAAGATCAACGCCTTTCACAGCCAAATAGTAGAATTCAGTATCCAACTTCCTAACGTCACTATGGGAGCAATACTTCTTCGCCATTTCCTTTTTAAATTCTTCCCATGGAATATTATAAGCTCTCTCTAACCTAACATCCTTAGTATATGCATTCCACCAAGATAATGCATGCTCCATCAAGGTTCCTGTTGCATACTTCACTTTGCAGTCTTCAGAGCAGTTACTTCTTAGAAACACTGATTCTATATTCTCAAACCACTAGGTCAGACTGACAGCTCCTTCAGTTCCTTTGAAGGTAGTAGGTTTGCAGTTCATGAACTCCTTGTAAGTGCAGAAACGGTTTTCATAGACAAGTTGCACTCCTGCCTGTCCAACATTCTGGTTGCCAGCACCTGCTTGCCCGGCAAGCGCTGCAGCTATGCCTTCCGCAATCAGTTTCTGGATCGCGGCTGGGGTCATCTTCTTAGGTGGCATAATTCTATCAATCATTACAAATGAACAACACTGTAAGTATTTGATTAATGTAACAGAATCATAACACAGAGTAAACAACACAATGATACATCATAATATAGCGTCCATTCAACATCATAAATAGTACATCACCAAAATACATCATAGATTCGATACTCGTCATAAGTATTACAAGATATGCAAAACAACTACAAGTTTCTTATCAAAATCTACTAACTGAAACTAGTCAGTTTAGTACGTACAAGGTAAACTACTACTACAATACCAAACTACTATAATAAAGATGATCACTAATCTCTACTGACGGTCTCCTCCATATGCAGCCAAAACATCAATAATATCATCAAAATGGTAACGTGCCATCCTGTCATAATATGCCTGCCACTGCATGGCATGGATCTCATCCCGCAACTCCTGAATACTTTGCTGGTAGTGATGACTATCAATATCAGTGAACACAGCTCCAAGATCCAACATCTCCACAATCCTCTGAACCTTTGTCATCCTCTTCTCTAACAACACTAAACGCTCCCTAATCTCTACATCTGTCGCCTCTGTAGAACTCAACCTCGTTGCCTGCTCGTACAACTCCACATATAAATCGCCTGTCGCTCTCCTGTCACCCTTAATCTCCTTCTTTAACTCTAAGACCTCAGACTGTCGAGTACACAATCGTCTAGACAACGACATGTAACGACCCTGGCATCAGGAGATGTCCTGCCTCAAGCGACTCAGCTCGACTCTGAGCTAGGCAAGGGCAACTCGCTGTGCAGTTGAAGACTCGCCCATCTTAAATGTAGGTGTCACCTCTGTAGCTAAAGCATGACCTAAGGCATCTGAAGTATTAGACTCGTAGGTAATGTCTGACACTGCTGGTGAGGGCGGCATGGGGAGAGCCTCCTACTCCTCCTCCATCGGCTCCTCGTCATCATCATCATCGTCATCGTCATCATCATGGTCATCATCCATCTCATCCTCATCATCATCATCATCCATCTCCTCATCATCATCCATCTCCTCATCATCCTGGTGAGGTACATCAGTAGGGTGTGGGTCCTGAGGTGGACTCGGTGGTGCAAGGGGGTGATCAACTGGTGCATCTGGTAACTGACGGGTAGGGACTGATGTAGCCATAATACTCTACATAGAGTATCGTGACAAGTATAAAAATTCATAATACTCTAGCCAAATGAATTTTTAAAAAATAGCTTTATATGAAATGAAATAGTAGTGGAAAATCCAAACATATGACTGTGCAAAGCATGCATACATAAAAGTTCAAGTAAAGCACTTACGAGCGAAGTGGCATGGAGGGCTGATGGCTATCGATTTCGAAAAATGTTTTGACACACACGAAAAATGTTTATAGTCGAGTATGATCTCGTTCTCTATAAACGGT
This sequence comes from Artemisia tridentata subsp. tridentata, assembly GCA_021014915.2. Lineage (NCBI taxonomy): Eukaryota > Viridiplantae > Streptophyta > Magnoliopsida > Asterales > Asteraceae > Artemisia > Artemisia tridentata. Next base: position 80,804,250 of record CP139503.1, on the reverse strand, counting down.
GGCTCTGATACCATTCTGTAACACCCCCAACTCGAAATATGGCAGCGGGAATGAGTTGGGTTGCTACGTGAGGGGTAAGACAGTCACAATCATAGAAAACGATCTCATAACGAGACATTTTTACAAAACATATCATTCGAATACAAAATTTAATGTTTAGAGTCTAAAGACTCTATCACAAATTGCAGCGGAAAAATAAAGATAGTTTGCAGAGGAATAAAAGACACAGTTTTAAAAGACTATTCGAATAATAAAGATAGTAAGGGTAAAAAGTATAGCCCAATGATAGCCATCCTCAACCTTCAGCCACTCCTGGTGCTCACATCATGCATCAATTACCTGAGATAAAACATGCTAAAAAGTCAACACAAAGGTTGAGTGTAATCCATAGGTTTAGTAAATAATAGTTGAGCACAAGATTTTTATTCTGGAAGATATAAGTAACAAATACAAATATCAGGTAAGCGTCACATAATTCTTTTGATTGATTGCTAAGCTCATGACACACAAAGCGGTAACCAGCACCAGTAACCCTGGCGTAAGTCGACAGTAACCGCGGAATTTCATATCATAATAGTTGCCCCCAAAGCTAAGTATTTTGTCAGATACCTAGTTAACTCAATTATAGTACATCACATGCTGACCGACCTTAGTCAACATGGCGGGATGGTCAAATCCTATAGGTCTATAAACTACAATCGCGCTCACTCGCAAGTGATTAATGATTCATGATCGAGGGACTTGCTTTTGGCAAGGAATGTACTTAGCATTATCGCGTCAGTCAGGAATAGCATATCAATAAACAATTGTGCTCATAAAAATAAGTAAGTAGCATGTATCTCCCCCATGGGTTTATAAAAAATTTAAAAAAATAAAAGTGGGGCTATGAATCACACCTTAGTAGCAGAGAAACGAGATATCACAATATGATCAAATGGGATAGCACGGCAAGTGAACCTCAGCACAACCTAATATATGAATAATATGTCTCAGCAATAACCTTAAAATGATTTGTAAAACAATACTCGTATTTGAAATGAAATTTTTTTATTTCAATGGCGTTTGAGTTAAATAAAGTTTAAGACTCGTGTGGATATGAGATGTTAAAATAATTAAAGTCGGCAAACACAAACGGGTACGAAGAAAGAATAACGAAGAGAAAAGAGGAATTAAAATTAAGAAAAGAATAATAAAGAAAGACAAATAGAAAACATCAATAGATTATTTTGGTGTGTGAAGATCGTTTATAGCTCGAGATTGGTAAGATCTCATCTAGGGATTAAACAATAATAATGAATAAACATGATGTGCAGTGGATAAAACAAAAACTATCATTATTATTGATACAAGGTTTCTTCGTCATCATCTCTAACAACTACTTACAAACACAAACAACCCTAATGCTACGTGATCAAGTGTAGCACGGTTACCTACTCTAACAGGGATCAAAGATCCTTGAGGCTTATCACAAAACACTAACCCTAGGTGTCTAAATAAAGACTTAACACCTTGTTACACACACACCCCCCTTTCCTGATGTTACATCTTTAACTTCTGTATTCTAAAATACATGCCCCATCTCTTTATATAATAGAGATTAGGGTTACAAAGACATTTAACATAATACATATTTAGTCCTTCATCTTTGTCTTCATAAGTCTCCTTCATCTTTCATATTTTGTCAATATCAACTCAAATTTAATTCCCAACAATCTTCCCCTAGTTGATAATGACAAAACTCAAATATACATGAAAGATGTCGTCTTCCCCTTAAACCATGCAATATCATCAAGGATCTTCAAGTTGCAATCTTCGATGTAAATATTCTTCCCCTTTTTGTCAGCATCAATTAGGGGACAAAAGTATGCAACCTTGATCTTCATTACCACGAACCAGTATGATACTTCCAATCTAGTCTTCCAATGTCTCAAATTACCCACCATTAAGAACACCAAAACGCTTACTTTTATAAATGAACTCATGACAGAAAAATCCCAAATCTTCAGTAAGAATACCAACGAGCAATTATAAAAACCTTCACCTCGATGTAGCATATAAATTGTTAAACATTCGAACAATAAGCTTCCCCTGAAACCCATATGTTAACCATTTGTTGAATCTTCAATTCTATAAGCTTTATGTAAAGATGATGAAAACTAACCATTACCAACTTGATGCTGAAGCAGAATAACCCAACCTTGTGTCTTATATCTTGTACTAAAACTGACTTTGAACGTATACCCAAACCAATGTATAGGGAGATCGCAATCTCTTGACAATAAACTCATCCTCAATGAGACACTGAGCACAATAACGTAACTCCTTAAAGTGTTTGTCAATTCGTAGTCACCACTTGAACGAACGAACAAGTTATCTTTAAACGTTTGCAGGCCGTTTAAGATATGATAAGAACACAATCTTGAAAAATTCCACTTCATCGTCAAATAAGCAATAAATAATCTTCTACGCCAATGAGAATAAAAAAGAACGAGCCATAAATCTTTTAAGAACCGAAACTAAAACCCAAAAATCAAACATCCAAAATTCTTCTGTGTGTGTGTCTTCCCCTGGTGACGTGTTGGAACCAACCTGTTCCAAATTAATAACTGTTAGGAATATAAATATTCATATGAAAGACTCGGTCACCCCGAGTATCAATTAGCATTAAGTTAGCTCATAGGCTTATTAGTATTAGTTTAGTTATCGTAATACTAGTTTAGTCATAGTAGTATTTGTGGAATTGGGTCGGGTCTTTACCCACTGTCAGCTCACTCCACAGCCCATGTGGGGCGTTTTATATGTAACTATAAATACCCTTTTCCCACACAAGGGAAAGGGTTGGAGCTTCTAATCATACAACAATTTTCTCTTTCACTTTCTCTCACTAGAACTCCCATCCTCTCTCTTTCTCTCTCTATAATCAAACCAAACATCAATCTCTTGTGTGTGTTATGATTATGAATATGTTACAATTGGTATCAAGAGCCATGGTTTGATCACTTAGATTGTGCGTACTCGGATTTGTAGCTTGGGTCGAACATATAAGCTTGAAAACACCTAGTGTTTGCTTGATTGTGTGTACAAATTCGTGGCTTGGTTTTTCATTTTTTTTTGTTCGAATATAAGTTCAAGAAAGCTCATGGATTGTGATTTCTTTGTGGTTTGATTTGATAAAGGGTTGTACTTTCGTGTTAAGAAAGGTCCTTACAGCTTATTTTGGTGATTAGAGTGCTTATTTCATAAGCCTAGGGATAATTTAGGGCTTATTCGTGAGTTTTTGAGGTTTGTTCTTGGTTGCGATTTGCCTACTTGTGGCAGATTCTTGGTTGTGATTTGGTGCTAACTTGTTGCGGTTTGTGTTTAAAAAGGGAAAAGATTAGTTGCGATTTGACAAGAATCCTTTCTGCGTTTTGGTTATTAGGTGAAAAGGGAAAAAGAAGACAAATCTGGGTGAAAGTGACACTTCGAAAGTGACCTGCGATTTGGTGATTGCGATTTGCTACTTGCGATTTGCTGATTGCGATTAAGTGATTGTGATTTGCCTTCTGCGATTTGCTTCTGAGTTTTGCAATTGCGATTTGCCAATGTTGCGATTTGCCAAAGTTGCGATTTGCCAAAGCTGCGATTTGGTGTTGAGATTTGGAGTCTGCGATTTGCCTCTGCGGTTTGAGGTTGCGATTTGCCTTCTGAAGACCAATTATCAAATCAAACTAAATGTCATGCTGCCCAATTTTCTTCAATATTGAGGTTTTAAGTTTTCAGACCAAAATTTCACCATAACAACTTGCATCAACCAAACCAAATCACAACTAAACAACATATCACCTAGTCTATCAAACGATCGTCAGTTTTAGCACACAATCACTAATCATTGTACCGATCCAACAGTTATCATAACACATATCAATTCTCATTTCACGGTTTCTTCTTGATTTTGTAAAATCCCGCGAAAGATTCTATTTCTCGGTTTAAAACATAGATTTGTAAAATCCCGTGCTCGTTAATATCATGTCAAAAACTTCGGATTTAGTCATACCTGAGGTACTCAAACTGTACGACATGATCGATGAACATAAGATTCCCGACAAAGTACAACCGACAAACGTTTTTGAGTCAGATACTACCAATATGGGAAATAGCGATGTTATCCGATATGGACAGTGTGTGAAACACAACGAAATATCTGTTGTACCTAGTAGTGCATCTTCTGTTCCAAATGATGATAATGTGTTGCTTGATACCACAGAATTTGTCCCTGAAGACTCATTAACCACCCAACTTAACATTTATAAAGATCAAGTGGCCATATATGAAAAATGTGCTAAGTTTGAGTTAACTAAACGTGAGCAAGAAATGGATGGTCAGATGCGTACACTTATTTCTGAACGTAATCTAAGGGAAGAAAAATTGAAAATGGAGTTACATTCTTTACAAACACAACTTAAACGAACTGTACAGCATAAACAGGTTTTACAAGAAAATGTAAATATGCTCAAACAGAATTTTAAAGAAAAAGAAACAAAACTCTTAAATGATTTTTCCAGACTTAAAATGTTAAAGAATAAACTCGAACACAAGTTGTACGTACAAGACCGTTCCAAACAAGCTGCTCAGATGATGCTCAAGCATCAAAAGTTGTGCGATGAACATAGTGAGAAAGCCATATGTGACCCTAAATCAGTTTACCTTAGAAGTGCTAAAGTGGCCCAACCTGCGTTATATGATGGCAATGAAATGCTTAAGCCTGGTCATGCCCCTCCTGATGTGCCATCATCTGAAGAGAGTAATGAGATAGAAGTAATAAATAGAGAAAAATTGGCTGAAAAAATGAAGGATCCAGAATGTGTGGCAAAACGGGTCTTAATCAAACCTCACGATTATTCAAAGGAGAACTCCTTAGCCTTAGTCAAATTCACTTCTCAAACTCAGCTGACTCCGGAACAAATTTTCTGGAAAGCAGAATTAGAAAAAAACAAGGCTGAGGAACTCAAAGCCAGAAATCCGCCCCTAAGGAAATTACCTCCTGCTACGGTGTACCCTCCTAATACACCTGTGAGGAAGGGTCTTGGATTGTACACGGTTAAGGTGGTTAAACCTTGTATCTTTGTGTATGAGATATATTGACTTAATATGATTAAGCACGCGGAATTTACTTAACCACACTTAGAAGGTTATGTATGTTATGGAAATGGAAGAATTATGTTTGTTACTTAACAATGAACAAAGAAAGTATTTCACTAAACGATTCAATATTATTCCAAATAATACGAGTGATCTTGAGTTTTTCACTAGGGTTACAAAACCTTGAATCTTATGTTACAACTTGTGATATTGTTTTGTTCTTGTTCTAACAGTTATGCATGTGTATTCTATTGTGTCTTTTTTTTTAATATCCAAGTCTAAGATCTCTTTTATAGTTGCAAGAGATCTTTACAAATTTGCTAAAAGTCTTGACCGACTTACTTTGTTAACTTATGCATGTTGGTGTCAGTACATAAGATACAACATGTATCTATGTATACAACTTGTTAACTAAGCACATGGAGTAAGATATTATCTACCGTATATGTTTGACCAAAATACAATAAATATCTTCTTGATCTTATCCTCTTAAACAGCAGAGTGTTCTCTATCAGCAGGAACAATCTATCGCTATCATTAGAATCATCAGCAGAGTTGTTAAGCCTATCAGCAGAGTCATTGCACTAATCAGCAGAGTCAATGTACTAAACAGCAGAGTCAACATCATCAGCAGAAACATACTTGGAGTATTTCCCGATTAAGAACTTCATGAATATTTAATTCCTAACAATCCTCCCCTAAACATGTGAATCAATTCAAACATGTTTTTCTGAATTAAATGAGGACTTATCTTAAGAAGATCTTTCAAACACTTCATGAATCTGAACTGATCTGCTCTATTCTTCTTTGACTTTAGCAATATCAAAACATTGTACCAAAAGATGGTGCAATTTCCTTGGATGGAGGAATTGTAAGAGGCAATGATGCTGTGTATCTTGGATGCTTGTTTCAACAAGTGAAATCATCTAACCAGCATGTCTTTGAAGTGAAATTGAAACTTATCTTCGTTTGATCTAGATAGAACTTTCTCCTTTGGAATGCTTCATCCCTTCTAGATATTTGATCTGTTCTAATCATTTTCAACCTCTACATCATCTTGTATGCTCTTGTCTTCTCCTTCCATATATTGGTTTATTCTTCCTTTTCTGGGAAATTATTTCCTCCCCTGAAGCAAATAACTTTTGTTTCCTCCCCTTGTTTGGAAGATCTCACTATGTACTAAAGAACTTCTCTTTATATCACCTGATCTATCAGTTTGAACTTGTTTTCAGACAATATTGTACATGAAGCCATCAATTCATTAAAAGTTTAAGTTGCTATCCTCATCACTTCTAGGTGTGTTAACTCCTATGAGAGGTGAATCAGTGGACATTTTGATTCATAATCCATCAATGAATGGTTTTTCTGAATCCTTGAAAATCCTTTTAAGAAATCATTTAACTTAGTAGTATGTTTATGATTTTGGAATTGAAAAATCATACTACATTCAACCATTTTGAAAGAATCAAGTGTATAACAGACACCTAATCAAAATTTCGGTTTAAAAATAACCTCTGGTTGTGTGAGAACCAATGTATTTCAGTTATCACTAACTGCCTGTGAAAAGATAAATCTATTCAAAAGATTTTCTTGACAGGGTTTCCAGCTCATAGTAATTGTTACCTCCAACATAAGTGTTAGATTCACTTTCACTAGCTGTTATTTCTATCAGATGTCCTTAGACTAACTCATTATACTTGAAAGTATAAAATGATAGAAAGTGAGTTGTATCAGTTACTATCTGATCAACTAAGTCATCAATTCAATGTGAAATATCATAACTAGATTTCAAGAAAGAAGTTTTAAGGAGGTTTAATTCCTAAACTCAGTCCATCATAAATCTATTATGGTCAGCAATATGATAAGAATTCTGCTGTTCCCATTTCACTTGAAACATCCTTTGTGTTCACATATTCATACCTGAAATAGTTAGTCTAAAACCAAAAGAACAATGTACAAAGTACTTGTCTTGCATTAGTATAATCATAAAACCAACTGTATGAATAACACAAGTCAAATTTTGATATATTAGCAGTATCTTATAAATCCAGTAGTACCAACAAAAATTTATGTACAAAAACACATCATATTGAAAATTTAAAGATTAAGCATTCCAATACTTGCAATTAAGTACTGAAACCTTGAAACATCAAAAGCTTTGGTTAACAGATCTGCAAAATTATGCTCTGAAGCAATTTTAAGAACTTGAATTAATCTTTTCTCATTGCAATCTCTTATAAAGTGATGCCTAATTTCAATGTGTTTTGTTTTAGAATGTTGTACAGGATTTTTAATAATACAAATTGTACTACTATTATCAATATAAATAACAGTGTTTAAGAAATTGTACCCATAATCAAGGAGTTGGTTTTGAAGCCATAGAACTTGACTAGAGCAACTTGCAGCAGCTATATATTCAGCTTCAGTTGTTGAATTGGCCACGCTTGTCTGCTTCTTACACTGCCATGAGACAAGTCTACACCCAAGGAATTGACATCCTCCAGTTGTTGACTTTCTGTCTAAGCTAGCACCAGCATAATCACTATCCGAATATGCTACCAAGTCAAAAGGAGATTCTCTAGAATACCATATACCCAACCTTGGTTGACCTTTGAGATATCTAAAAATTCTCTTGACTGCAATTAAATGAGAAACCTTTGGAGTAACTTGAAATCTTGCACAGACACAAACAGGAAACATGATATCAGGTCTAGATGATGTAAGATACATCAAAGAGCCTATCATAGATCTGTAATTGTGTACATCTACATTTTCTCCATCTTCATCTTTCAGAAGGTGCTTCTCTGGGTCCATTGGTGTGCTTGCAATTTTTGAATCAGCAAATTGAAATTTTCTAAGTATCTCTGCAACATATTTGTCTTGACTAATAAATATGCCTTCAGATGATTGCTTAACTTGCAAACCCAAAAAGAATGTAAGTTCTCCCATAGAACTCATCTGAAACTTATCTTTCATAAGCTTCTCAAATTCTAAACACATTTCCTTCCTTGTAGATCCAAAGATAATGTCATCCACATACACCTGCACTAACAGAAGATCCTTCTTGTGATGTTTGATGAAAAGTGTCTGATCAATCTTTCCTCTTTGAAATCCATTTTCTAATAAATAGGAAGCAAGTGTTGCATACCAAGCTCTTGGTGCCTGATGAAGGCCATAGAGAGCTTTCACTACTCTGTACACTTTGTTTGGATGTAATGGATCAATGAAACCAGGAGGTTGTGAAACATACACCTCTCTTTCAATTTTACCATATAAAAATGCGCTTTTGACATCCATTTGATAGACTGTGAAGCCTAAAAATGAAGCATAAGCTAGAAACAGCCTAATTGCCTCAATCCTTGCTACTGGAGCATAAACTTCATCATAATCTATTCCTTCTTCTTGTGTGTACCCTTGTGCTACTAATCGAGCCTTATTCTTGATCACAATTCCTCTGTCATCCCTTTTGTTCTTAAAAACCCATCTAGTGCCAATTAGCTTCTCACCTGTAGGTAAATCAGCTAGCACCCAAACCTTTTGAATCTTGAACTGAAGAAGCTCTTCTTGCATAGCCTCTACCCAGCTTGAATCATCTAGGGCTGTAAGAATATTCTTTGGTTCCTTTTGAGAAAGAAAACATACAAATAAACATGAGTTTGAAAGTTCATGTTGTTTTGAAGCATAAAGGGCATCAAGAATCCCTTTTTGGTCTGAAGAGACTAGTTGTCTTCTTGTCTTCACACCAGATTGTATATCTCCAATCACATTATCTAGGGAATGAACTTTGTGAATTCTGTGTGTTGGGGTTGTTGGAACTTGATAGTTGAGTGGAAGATTACTAAAATCCACTTCGTCTTCAGAGAATTCTGCTTCTTTTGTGTGTGATGGCCCTATATCAGAAGTATTTGGCCCAACAGCAGAGTGTTCTGGCTTATCAGCAGAATGTTCTTGCTCATCAGCAGAGTGTTCAGCAGGAACAAATGTACTATCAGCAGAAACATTGTGTTGATCCATAGTTCCATCATCTTTTCTTTGAGCCTCAACATCTTCTTTTGCTTTATCAGAAGAAGATTCATCATTGTTTGAAGCTAAATCCACACTGGTACTTGACCACAATGGCATAATGACATCAGATTGATCTTTATCTAACTCCACCTCATTTGTTGCTTGTGAACCTGAAAAATTTTTATTTTCTGCAACAACAGGTAAATAATTCATAGAGTTTGTTAGATAATCAAGATCAAATATCCATTTTGGTCCTTGACCTAATACATTGGATTTGTTTTCTTGAAACTCCACATGTAGTTCTTCTTGAACTTTCTCAGTTCTTAAGTTGTAAACTCTAAAAGCTTTGCTAACAAGAGAATATCCAACTAAGAAACCTTCATCTGCTTTACCATCGAATTTTCCTAAATGGTCTAAGGTATTGAGAATTGTCACATGACATCCAAAAGGTCTAAGAAATCCTATTGCAGGAGTTCTACCATTAAAGAGTTCATATGATGTCTTATTGTGAGTCTGCACAACTAAAACTCTATTTTGAACATAGCAAGCAGTGTTAATTGCCTTTGCCCAAAAGATTATTGGTAGCTTAGAATCAGCTAACATTGTTCTAGCAGCTTCAATTAGTGTTCTATTCTTTCTTTCAACCACTCCATTCTGTTGTGGTGTTCTAGCAACACTATATTCTCTCCTAATACCTTTTTCTTTGCAGAAATCATCCATAACTCTATTTCTAAACTCTGTCCCATTATCACTCCTAATGACCTTTACTTTCTTGCTTACTTGATTTTCTATCAGTGTAATGAATTCCTTAAGAATGCTTGATGTCTCATCCTTAGAAGCTAAAAAGAAAACCCATGTAAATCTGCTATAGTCATCAGTTATAACAAGACAATATTTTTTATGTTGTATACTCCTTACTGAAACTGGTCCAAATAAGTCCATATGCAGCATAAACAATGACTGATTGATAGAGTTAAAAGTTTTGGGCTTATAAGTGGCTTTGTGTTGTTTGCCTTTTAGACAAGCAATGCATGTTTGATCATTTTCAAATCTTTTGTGAGGTAAACCTCTTACCAAACCATTCTTAACAATTTTATTTATGGTTTTGAAGTTAATATGACCAAGCCTTCTATGCCATAACATTGATTCATCCAATGTGGCCTTTGATACAAGACAAGTTAAATCTTCTTTAGGAATGATGTTCTTCATATCAACACTATACATGTTGGCCTTTCTAGGAATTCTAAGAAGTACTTGATTTTCATCAGGCATCTTAAAATCCTTAGATAGAACAAGACATTCAGTGTCAGTAAAAAGGACATTATTCTTTTTGTCACACATTTGTGAAACACTAAAAAGATTATACTTTAACTCTTGTACATAGTACACATTTTCAAAATCTAAATTTCCGGTTTTAATAGTACCTTTACCAGAAATTTTGCCACGAAAACCACCTCCAAAGGTAACATATCCTCCATTGAATTCTTGAAAATCTGAAAGATAAGACATGTTTCCTGTCATGTGATTGGAACATCCACTATCTGAGTATCCTTGATCTTGATGATCAATAGAATGTCCCTGCACACAAATAAGAAAGTTAGTTTTCTTTGGGGATCCAAGCCATTACTGACTTGAATCTGCCTCTTGCATCAATATAGTTTAATCTTTTAAGGACTGTTGATGCAACATTGGATTTTTGAATCCAACATGCTGAGGCCTTAACAGCATTTGCCCTATTACCCTTAGCAGCAGAGTGAATAACATGTTCAGCAGAGTTTGCTAACTTTGAAGTCACACCCTTTGGTTTCCAAATTTGTTTGTGAACCACTGCTTTTGTTTGAATGGGCCTTAGAACAGTTTTAGATGCATGAATGAAAGTTGTTTTTGCATCCTTAGCTGTTGATTTTGGGTTAATAGTCATAAATGGTCAAGCAGCAGAGTAAAATGTGCTATCAGCAGGATCATTTGGTCTATCAGCAGAATCAGATTTTGAGATAGACTTGCTTTTGACTACTCTGGGGTTTGGTTTCTTATAACTAGAGTGAAAGTGAGATTTAGGTGTTTGCCTTTTGTGATTCACTCTATGGTTTTCATACCCAGATACCCTTTGGTTGCAGAAAGCTGCAAGATGGTCAAAACTACCACATGTATAACAAGCTTTATTATAAAATACAAAGTCATCACCTAATTGGTTAGACTTGAGGTTGTTCCAATTCCTTTGGTTACCTCTGGGCTTGTTTGTAGTTCTATATTGTTCACAATATCTAACTGGTTTCCTAACAGTCTTAACATTTGACTTAGGCCTGTTAGTGTTGTGATTGACTATCTTAGGAATACTTGTTCCTACTTTCTTAACCAAGACAGGTTTAGACATAACCTGTTCTTCTTCATCACTATCACTATCAGTTGTACAATCTTCAACAACTATAGTATCTCCTTTCTTAATAAAGGACACCTTGTCCTGATAAGATAAAGTTTTATCTAAACTTTTACTTACCTTTTCTATCTTTGGAGATTTAGTGACCTTAGAACCATATTCCATGATTGGTTCTTGAAACTCAGGTAACCCTGTGTGTGCTAAATCAATACCTGGAGGTGAATGAACACCTCTATATGGTGGGGGTACAGATTTAAATCCAACACCAGAATTAACTTTATCAATAACTTGGGCTTCCCAAAGCTTATTGAATCCTTCTGAGGAATGTGCTAAAACATCCACAGAAACCTTTACATTTTCTCTTTCATTCTTATGTTTAGCTAATGATTCATTCAACTCAACAATACACTCATCTCTGATCTTAATGTCATTTTTTAGTATATTGATGTCATCAGCAAAATGAATTTCATTATTTTTAAAATGTAAGACTTGTTTTTCTAAAACACCTAGACCTCTTTTGTGATTAGCCAGATTAAACAAAGAATCAAGCAGTTCTTGTTTATGAGCTTCAAATCTCTTATTAAGGTCTTCATAAGCTTTAAGATTAGGACATGATTCAGTACAAGATGTAATATTGTTTACCTCTGAATCAGAATGAGCCATTAGAGCAAATTCATTGGCCAAAAGAGCAGCATTTGGTGGTGCATCCTCTTCAATAGCCATAGAGCTCCAATCATAACCAATACCATCAATAGCCAACATAGCCTTTGGCTCTTCAACAGTAACTTCCTTTTTCCTATCTTGCTTATACCATGTGTTTCTGTTCTCCTGCTTTCTTGGGCTTCTACACTCCTTAGCAAAGTGTCCTAACCTATGACAGTTGAAACACTCTACTTTCTTCTTATCAAACCCAGCAGTATCATTACCATTTATGGTAATCTGCTTCCCAGTTTTTTGCCAATACTTCTTAGCCCTCATGCTAAGCAAAGCAACCTGCCATTTAATATCCATAGCTTCCAAATCATCACCATCTACCTGCTCAAGGTCTTCATGGTTGAGAGGAGAGCCATTTGATTGACTGGTAATAAAAGCATAGAATGTTGCATCTCCAAGACCAGCAACATCCTTGTGAGAACTTGTGGAAGGAGCACTTTCACCTTCATCTACCTCTTCATTCTTACTAATACTAGGAACTGACAAGAGTGCCACGTTTCCAGAACTAGTACCATAAGTTCCAGACTTTCTAAGACTTTGTTCAACAATTTTGAAGTTGTTGTACAAATCATTGAGTTTCATTGTTTCAATGTCTGGCTTGTTCATCCAGACAATAACATGAGTATGGAACTCATCAGGTAGACTTCTTAGAAACTTCATGTTGAGATCTTCCTTCTCTGTCTCAACACCTAACACAGCTAACTGACTGACAAGCTTGTGTAATCTTGAAAATAGCTTATCAAGAGACTCATTACTAAAAGCAGTAAAATTTTCAAATTGTTGCTTTAGTAGTGTCTTCTGTGTCTTTTTGGTAGTTTCATTACCACCAAAATATGCACAAATCTCTTCAAAAAGAGTTTTTGCATCAAGATACTTGTTGAATGATAGCATCTGCTCACTAGGAATGGTCATAAGCAACAAATTCTTGCTTTCTGATCATTTCTCTTCAGTATCTTCTCTTCATTTGACACTGGTCCAGTATTTCTTTTTCTACTTGTTTTACCTTCTAGGACAACCTCTGAGTAGCTTGGTGAAAAGGAATCACCATATATAATTATGTCCCAAAGAGTATAATCTTGGACCATGAAATATTGCTCAATTCTCATCCTCCATAACTCAAACTCATTGGGTTTGATTATGGGCAACTTTGCAGCAACATTTGTTTGAACATCATGTGGATCCATTTCTGTTTCTTCTAATTCAAATATATCAACCCTTAGCTCTGATACCAACTGTGAGGGAGGGTCTTGGATTGTACACGGTTAAGGTGGTTAAACCTTGTATCTTTGTGTATGAGATATATTGACTTAATATGATTAAGCACGCGGAATTTACTTAACCACACTTAGAAGGTTATGTATGTTATGGAAATGGAAGAATTATGTTTGTTACTTAACAATGAACAAAGAAAGTATTTCACTAAACGATTCAATATTATTCCAAATAATACGAGTGATCTTGAGTTTTTCACTAGGGTTACAAAACCTTGAATCTTATGTTACAACTTGTGATATTGTTTTGTTCTTGTTCTAACAGTTATGCATGTGTATTCTATTGTGTCTTTTTTTTTAATATCCAAGTCTAAGATCTCTTTTATAGTTGCAAGAGATCTTTACAAATTTGCTAAAAGTCTTGACCGACTTACTTTGTTAACTTATGCATGTTGGTGTCAGTACATAAGATACAACATGTATCTATGTATACAACTTGTTAACTAAGCACATGGAGTAAGATATTATCTACCGTATATGTTTGACCAAAATACAATAAATATCTTCTTGATCTTATCCTCTTAAACAGCAGAGTGTTCTCTATCAGCAGGAACAATCTATCGCTATCATTAGAATCATCAGCAGAGTTGTTAAGCCTATCAGCAGAGTCATTGCACTAATCAGCAGAGTCAATGTACTAAACAGCAGAGTCAACATCATCAGCAGAAACATACTTGGAGTATTTCCCGATTAAGAACTTCATGAATATTTAATTCCTAACGTGTACCCTCCTAATACACCTTTGCATTTAGTACCTAGAACTCTTCCCACTAATTGTAAAACCTTAATTGGCATTTATGTACTTGATAAACTATTTGCTGATTTTGATAAAACATGTAAGAAGAGAATTACACCAACGGGTATCACTGAAGGGGAAAGGGGTTTTGAACAAACAAAACGGTGCTATTTAACTGAGGTTATACCATTCTATAAGCTTCTCAAAGAACATTTTGAGGGTCTTCAAAAAACCCTAGATAATGAAGTAGATGAAATAAAGGAAGTATTTAAAGATATGGAAAACTTATGGAAACAAAATGCAATTGAACTTAAAACTTGGGAAATTGAAAGAAGAAATATTCTCATCACCAATGAGAATTTGATTGTTAGATGTATTGCTCAGGATGTTTATTATACTACCACTGATTCTGCATTAACTACTTTTCAATTTCATGATATGTCGATTGCTTTGAATGTTACCCAGAATCGTGTTGTTGAGCTTGAGGGGGAGAATTTAAAATTGCATGAGAAAATCCAAAACGATGATCATGATAACATGGTCATGCATTTGTCTAAACTAGAGATTGATAATCTTAATTTGCAATTAAAATATCAACATCTAGAAGAAAGAAATAAAACTTCAAATGCCAAGACATCATTGGATGCTCCTGAATTTGATGCATATTTTGAAATAAACAAACGAGATGAACGGATTCAAGCTCATATTAACACGATTCGAAAATTGAAAACACAAATTGCTTAGTTGAAGTCAAATAAGAGTGATGTGATTGTCACCCATAAACCACCGTCTCTAGATTCTCCGAATTTTCAATTTCAAGAAATCATCAATAAATTGCAACAGGAAAATGATTGTTTTCAAGCTGAAAATTCAAAAGTCAAACAGCATTACAAAGAGTTATATGATTCGATTAAGATCACGCATGATAATAACAATGAAAAGATAACTTCTTTGCTTAATGAGATCAAGAATCTAAAGACTCAGGTGAAAGGGAAAATGCCAATTATCACTAGTGATAATGTTGTTTCAAAGGTTTCTGCTTGTAGTAAGTATGCAATTGATGTTGTGCCTATTCCGCTTCCCCTTAGGAACAATAGGTCTGCTCATCAAGTATATCTCACTCACCTTAAGGATAGCCTTGATACCCTTCGTGAGATCATAGAAGATGATAGAATAGAAAAACCTCTTGATAGTGCAATTGCTGATGCATGCATCTTCGCTAAACGGTCTCAGGAACTCCTTGAATTTGTCATTGGCACATGTTCTAAAATAGGTACCTAGCGAGATAGATTTATTGCATCCTCCACGATGCCTAAGAACAAGCATGTAACCTTTGAGGTACCTTTGGAAACTTCAGATCCCAACACATCAAAACATGTTCAACAACCGGAAGTGAAAAAGACTAAGATTCCCATCAGTCATTCTACAGGTGTTAACAGTGACACTAAAGCTAGTGAGTCAAAACCTAGGAGAAATATAAAGAATTATAGGACTTCATCAGCTAAAAGTGTTCCTAAGAAGAAAGTAGAAGACCACATGAGGAACAATAAGTCAGATTTGAACAAAAGGAATCATAATTCAACTCCTAATTCACTTTGCAAAACATGCAATGATTGTTTAATTTCGAGTAATCATGATAAATGTGTTGAGAAATTTTTGAAGTCGTCCAACAAACCCCCAGTTAAGAAAGTTTGGAAAGATAGACAAATTAAGCAATCTTGGAAATCTACAGGGAAAATGTTTACCAATGTGGGCTTTCAGTGGAAGCCCACGGGCCGAATATTCACACTAGGTGAACATTGCCCTTTAACGAGGATTTCCATGCCCAGAGTAGTGCATGTTAAGGAATGGAAGCCAACTGGTAGAGTTATCCCTTTAGATACACAATGCCCTTTAACTAGGTCCATTGCATCTACTAGTGTTGCCCCTATTGTTAAAACCAAGGCACCTATGGTTTCAGTAGCTCCAGAGATTGTTTGCACTAACCAACTAGAACCCAACTTAAATTAGGGATCCGGCACTCCAAACTCTCTTCTTTTGTCTGTTTTCAAATGTAGGTCGTACAGATCGTCCTTTGACATTTGGACTCAGGTTGCTCACAACATATGAGGGGAAACGACAATGACATTTGAACAAATCAGTTCAAGCCTCGTTCTTCTGCGAAATATGAAGTTTGAACACATCAGTTCAAGCCTCGTTCTTCAACGACAATGACGTTTGAACACATCAGTTCAAGCCTCGTTCTTCTGCAAAATATGAAGTTTGAACACATCAGTTAAAGCCTCGTTCTTCAACGACAATGACGTTTGAACACTGCAGTTCAAGCCTCGGGCCTCAATGTCAACATAATGGCGTCTGCTGAAAACACTCCAGGCCCTGTTCCTCAAAGAAAATAAAGGCGTACGTGTGAGTGTGTAAATACTCATCATTTCTTTCACATTTGAGCTACAGAAACAGTCAAAAATACTTTAAAAAGTCTAAAAATGTATAAAAATATCATCTGACTGTGTTTTTATAAGTTTCAGGGAAAAACAAACAATAAATGGCATAATTGGCATTTTAGTCCCTGAACTTTCAGAATTTGGTAAATCTAGTCCCTAGAATCTAAAAAAATGGAATTTATCATTCAAGGTCCCTAAAATAATCTTAATTGTCAAATTTGGTCCTTGAATGATTGTTTGAGTAAAAATTACAAAAAGGTCCTTCAATTTTGAAAAGTGTCAAAAATGGTCCCTGGGTTATTTAAAATGTAAAATAAATAATTATAACCCTTGTATTATTTATCTTGGCAATATTGGTCCTTTGGAGTAACTTTGGAAAAATACAACTCAAGCCCCTCAACTTTCATAAATTACAAAATGGTCCTTGTTACTAAAACCAAATCCAAATCCGGACCCTAGCTGCTTATCTAAACCCAAAATAAAAACACAACCAACCCACCCCAATTCATTTACCCATTACCCAAGCCCAAACACAAATAAGCCCAAACCCCATCTGAGTTTAAAAACTCAGTCAAACCCCCTTTGACCCGTCTCTTTCCCACTCACCCCAGCCATAACCAGTCATCCCCCCAGCTGGCTCATCCACCTCATCCCCCCTCCTCAACACTCCACCTAACATGCCAAAACCAATTAATGCATCCCTCCCACTCCCCAATAGCAAAATCAGAGATTAATCACCAATTTCCACTTTTCCCGCCAAAAGTGCCAAATGGTCGAATCTGATGAATTCTTGGAAATCAATGGCTCAGATGAGGTGGGAAGTACTCAGAAATGTCGACAAGGTGATAAGGGACTATAAAGAGCAGAGGAGAGAGTGTGTTATAGTTATCTAGTGTAATTTTTAGTTATTTAGTGTCGAATTTAGTTAAATTAAATTTCTCAGTGTAATTGTAATCTTTCAAGTGTTGTTTTTAGTTGTTCCAGTGTAATTTAAACCTTTTCTAATAATTAATTTCAAGTGTTTGGTTTAATCTCAGTTTATGCACTTTTCTAAATTTCAAAAATATCATGTATGTTGAATGTTATTGTTATTGTTGTTTCTGGACTTCATAGGAACACATAAGCTCCCATATAGCTTATTGAAGCTATTAGTAATCAGTAAAACAAGTTTAGTAATAAGAAAATCAAAATTACAAAACAGTCAACTAAAGTCAAAGTTCAAGGAATGATGAAGAAAAGCTGGAGCAAGGGAGAATTTGGATTGCCCTTGGGTTAGTGAGCCTGAGGAGGTTCTATAGGAGTGATTCATTGGTCCTTGTTCTTGGTTTTAAGCTGGAAAGCAATTGTAAGCTTTTTAAGTTAATATTTGCATTTCACTGTGTAAGATAGTTTGGTGGTTTAATCTTTGTGATTTTCTGTCTTTGTGGTGTTATTAAGTCTTAATATAGTTTAATTTAGGCATCTTGTTCATTAAATTTGCCTGTTGCTAAAAGTTCTTCATATCAGTCAATATAGCATATTGTCTATTTCTGTGTTCTTGTTGCTATACTTGGGATTTTCTAGTTTAATTTGGTCTTTTATAATCTTAAGAAGTGTTAGAATCAAGTATTGTGTTTTAAAATTCAAAGTTGCTTTGAATTTCTTGCAAACCTGTCATGATCAGGGGTGTTTGGATCTAGTTGATTGTCTGTGTTTTGGTTGTTGTTTGTTGTTGCTTTTAGATCTCACAAGTTACTATAAGTCATATAAGTTCAGAATAACCATAAAAACAAGCCCTTGTTTAGTAAAAAGTCAAAATCACCACAATCAAACACAACAGCTGCACTGTTGTGATTTGGGTTGTGAAAATAATCCAAATCAGTTTAATTGTTGTAAGAGTAGCTTAAAATAGTCTCATTACACCATATCACACCATAATTAGTCAGTAGTAATCAATAGAATCTCACCAAAGTCAAACCTTCTATTTTTCTGCATAAGTCAAAAAGATCAGCAGACCATGGTTCTGAGTTGCTGATCTTTGGCAAAATCAGACCTCAATTGGGGTGATTCTCATAGGGCTTTTGTGATTTTTAGATAGCTCACAAGCTAATCTAACTTTTGCCCCCCTAATATTGGATCTCAGTAGCTTATTGCTTAGCTTAATCTTGCCTTAAAGTTGCCTGATTTCCTGAGTTTCCTGTGTAAGAATCCATAGCAGCCAAGGATCAAATCTGTTAAGCTCTTGTGATAATTTGTAGTTTTAAGTTGTTTTAAGCTTATTTTAGAGTATTAAGCTTGTTCTGATCAGTTGGCCAACTTTACTGCTTATTTGCTTATTTTTGGCTTATTAGCTTATTGCTCATTAGCCCAAATCTGCTTATTGGGCCTTGTCAGCTTTTCATTTTATTTTTCCCAGCTTCCTTATAATATTTTAGCATTATCTGTAATTTTTCATAATTTTCTGATCAGTTTTAATATTTTTAATCAATTTAAGTAGTTTTTAATAGTAATTTAATCATAATAAATAGAAAAATAATCAAAAAAATATAATTCCAATTTTCATAATTTTCTTTTGTCATTTTTAATCTAGGAAAAATATAAAAATATTTTTAGGACTTAAAATCAAACGAAATAGAAATATAGTGATAGCTTCTATTTAATAGAATTTATCTTTTTAAATTTTAATTAAGTAATTTTCATTTTTATAATTTTCTTATCTTTTTATTACCTTAGAGTATTTATACAAAAATTTTCAGATTTTTTTTTGATCTTTTAGTATTTATTAGAATTTTAATTAGTTTAAATAATTATTAAATAGTTTTTAATTAATAATAATTAATTAATAAGTTAAATAAATAATTTTCTTTTTCCAATAATTTTCTTTTATTTTTAGGATTGTAAAAATATAAATTTCATATCCGTAGGCTTTTTATTTCTTAAAACTCACTTTTTATTTCGTACGTTTACGTTTATTTTTAAACGTACGGTTTTAGGTTTTTATACGTTTTTAAGTAATTTGGTTTCCAGTTCTTGTTTATATAGCTTGGTTAAAGCTATTTTCTTATCTCATTAGTGTAATCAAAACCATAATCCCTTTTCTGTTCATAAACACTTGATCACAATCCGTTTTAAAACACAATTTCGCATCTCGCTGGGACTTAAACGACCCGGGGATAAAACTATACTCCTTGGATAATTGCATTGTGTCCTTGATAGTTTGACTTTTGTTGACCACATCCGTGGTTGATTTAAGTTGACTGTTCAGAACCAATCAAATTTTGGCGCCGCTGCCGGGGAGGTGTGCAGCGTGTTTCAAACGTTTTGCAGTATCGTGTCTTTGAACCCCAATCTGTGAATATCTTCTCTCTCTTGTATATTTATCATATATAAAGCAAAACGCTTGTGAAGTTAACTCATTTAACGGATCAAGCACCAAAAATATCGTATTCCTATTCCCCATAAACCATATAAAAAACAAAAATATTTTCTTTTTTTTCTATATATATACTATCATATAAAAAATAAAAACATCAAAAATATTTTCCATTTTCTGTGTTAAATAATAAATAAAAATTAACCATCGAGAACCAAGACTGAGCACTACCTAACTGGGGGTGCGGCCATAATAAGTTCCCAAACCTAAGATAAAAACTTGCCTTTGTATCACTTGCGAATATCGGCTCACCTTTAATTGATAAACAAACTCTAACGGAGGTTCTAGGATAGTCTGACATTAAATTGTCGGACTGAAAGAAGCGGGTTTTTAAGGAGCGTAACTGCCCACCTTTGCTTCTCCGCCACTCTGTGCGTTTGTCAGTTAGAGAGCTACCGTACGCCTGTTGATTATTGGTTTAAGTTCACTTGTGTTTTTTCTCGATCTTGATTTTTAATAGAAAAATTTTGTTTTCATAAAATCCAAAAATAATCTTCTTACCCTTTTCTGAGTTTCCTCCACTATAAAGGATTCTCAGACTCGTCTTAGTGCATGCGCACTCGTTCTTCTAGGTCATCAAGCCCTCTCCGTGAGCTTGGAAAGATACCTCGAAGGCGTCGTAGACGTTCTGCCCCATCAGGCGTATCTGAGGAACGTACTGATCCTGTCGTCATGGCAGAATTGCCGATGAATGAGCTTCTCCAGGCACCCATCGAGGGTTATGGAGATGCCATTGTTGTTCCAGCTATTGTAGCTGAGAGTTTTGAGCTCAAAACCGGGTTACTGAATCTTGTAACCTCAAGCCAATTCTACGGTTTTGAGAGGGATGATCCTCATGCTCACATTCGATGGTTTAACAAAATTACATCTACCATCAAATACAAGAACATCCCTGCTAGCTCAATCAAACTTCTTCTATTCCCATTTTCTCTCGAGGGACAAGCCCGGATATGGCTTGAAAAACAACCCCCTCGTTCAATTGAGACATGGGAGGACTTAGTTACAAAGTTTGTAAACGAATTTTTTCCACCGTCTAGAACGACAAGTCTTAAAAATGAAATCATCAAATTTACACAAAGATTTGATGAATCGTTTAGTGACGCGTGGGATCGTTACAAAGAATTGCTTCGTAAATGTCCTCATCATGGTTTTACCGAGTTGATGCAAATCGACACTTTCTATAATGGAGTGAGCCAATCTGACCAAGATTCTCTCAATGCCTCCTCAGGAGGTAACTTTTTGAGCAGAACTGTCAAAGAAGCTTTAGCAATTATTGAAAATAAGTCTAAAGTCCGTACTGCACGAACAAAGCCATATCATTCTCAGGCTAGTGCCGGTCCTTCTACTTCATCTCCCGTGAGTACTTCTAGCACCGATGCTAAAATTGACAAACTCACGGATGCTATTCAAGCTTTGGTTCTCTCAAGCCAAAAGAAAGTCACTTTCACACAAACTCCTTCACATGCTGAAGTTAAAAAAGTGGAAGTCTGTGTTACTTGTGGTGGCCCTCACGCATACTACGACTGTACTGCCACCGATGGTAGTCCTTTTGAAGTTAATGCTATAGCCGGTACTTCAAATCAAGGAGGTAATCAATACCGTCCTCAAATGGAACCATACCGAGCTAGTAGTTACCAAGGACCACCCGGATTTAATCAAAACCAGAATTTGCAAAACCGGAACCAAAATCAACCTCGAATGAACCAAGGTTATCAAAACCAAGGGAATTTCAATTCTGGACAAAATCAAGGTTTCCAACACCAAGGAAACTTTAATCGAAACAATTCCAACCAGGGAAATCATTTTCAGGGAAATGGTAATCCAAATCAAGGGAATTTTCAACATCAAGGTTATAATCAAAATAACCGAATGCAAAATTTCCCTAATCAACATCAAGCCATTCCAGCCCAACATCCATCATCTGATGAGTTGTTGAGGCAGTTCATGAAAGCTCAAGAGGACACAAACAGGTTGTTGGTCAGCCAGATCTCTGAGATTAAAAAATCTTTAAATGATCAACCTTCGGGCTCAGGAAAACTTCCGAGCAACACGATCGCTAACCCGAAGGGCGATGCTAAGGCGATCACAACCCGAAGTGGTGTTTCATATAAGGGACCCACTGTTTCCACTACCACTTCTTCTTCTTCCCCCAAGGTAGTGGGAAGTGAGCCTGAGGTGACCAAGGACCAGGTACTTCCTACTAATAACGGAGGTACCAACAACGTCCAGCCTCCAGTTGTCCCGAAACCCAAGACTAAACCTCAAGTTGTCTTTGAACATCCTGAAACCCCGGTTAAAGACCCTAAATCCAAAACTTCTATTCCCTACCCATCACGTTTAAATGAGCAAAAGCTCCGCGAAAAAGCTAGTCAACAAATGGATAAATTCTTCCAAATTTTCCAAGAATTACACTTTGACATAAGCTTTGCGGACGCTATCATTCTGATGCCCAAGTTTGCATCTACAATCAAACACTTGTTAAGCAACAAGGAAAAGCTGTTTGAAATGGCAAAGACTCCATTAAATGAGAACTGCTCAGCAGTTATCTTGAAAAAGCTTCCCGAGAAGCTTGGAGATCCTGGAAGGTTTCTACTACCTTGTGTCTTTCCAGGAATGGTTGAATGCTATGCCTTGGCCGATCTTGGTGCAAGCATCAACCTGATGCCTTACTCAGTATGGGAGAAACTTTCTCTTCCTGAACTCACTCCTACCTGCATGACTCTTGAGCTTGCAGATCGAACCACATCTCATCCACGCGGCATTGCTGAAGATGTATTTGTGAAAGTAGGAAAGTTCCATTTTCCAGCTGACTTTGTGGTTGTTGATTTTGATGCTGATCCCAGGGTTCCTCTCATTCTTGGAAGAGGATTCCTAAGAACGGGACGTGCTCTCATAGATGTATTTGAGCATAAAATCACATTACGTGTGGGTCATGAAGCTGTTACTTTTAACCTCGATCAAACTTCGAGGTATTCCTCAAATTATGATTCTGAATCGGTTAACCGAATCGATGTCATTGATATTGTTTCAGAGGAGTATTCTCAAGAGTTTCTTGGTTATTCTGATAATTCTGTGAGTGGGGATACCACCACATCTTCTTTACCTGGCATTTCCGACTCTTCCCCTTCTCTCACTCCGTTTGAGGGAGGTGATTTCAATTTGGAAGAGATCGATGATTTTCTCAAGTGTGATTCATTCCTAGAGGGGATTGATGACGCTGAGATTGATCTGGAGGGAGATATTCTTCTTCTTGAGACATTGTTAAATCAGGACAATTCTCCTCCACTCCCTCCCGTTGAACTTCATAATGAGGAAGTCAAATCAGTTGAGAAAACTGATGAATTTCCTGAGGTCGAACTCAAAGACTTACCGCCTCATCTTGAGTACGCATTCTTGGAGGGTGATGATAAATTACCCGTCATTATTGCTAAAGACTTAAGTGATGAGGAAAAGACTGCTCTAATAAAGGTCTTAAAGTCACACAAGCAAGCCATTGCTTGGAAACTCTCCGACATTAAGGGTATTGACCCTGAATTTTGTACTCACAAGATTTTAATGGAGGATGACTTTAAACCAGCAGTCCAACATCAAAGAAGGGTGAATCCTAAAATCCACGATGTTATCAAACAAGAGGTTCTCAAACTTCTTGATGCAGGATTGATTTATCCCATTTCTGATAGTCCTTGGGTTAGTCCCATTCACTGTGTTCCAAAAAAAGGTGGCATGACTGTTGTCACGAATGATGAAAATGAGTTGATTCCAACTCGATTGGTTACAGGGTGGCGTGTTTGCATTGACTATCGTAAGTTAAATGATGCCACCCGCAAAGACCATTTTCCTCTACCTTTTATGGATCAGATGCTCGAGAGATTAGCAGGGAACGAGTACTATTGTTTCCTTGATGGTTTCTCGGGTTACTTTCAAATTCCCATTGATCCACAAGATCAAGAAAAGACTACCTTCACATGCCCTTATGGAACCTTTGCTTATAAACGTATGCCTTTCGGCTTATGTAATGCTCCAGGCACATTCCAGAGGTGTATGATGGCTATATTTACCGACATGATCGGTAAAACAATGGAGGTCTTTATGGATGACTTTTCGGTCATTGGGGATTCATTCCAAGCATGTCTCTCCAATTTAGAAAACATGTTGAAAAGGTGTAAAGACACCAACCTTTGTCTAAATTGGGAGAAGAGTCATTTTATGGTCAGAAAAGGCATTGTCCTCGGCCATAAGATATCAAAGAACGGGATTGAGGTTGACAAAGCTAAAGTTGATGTCATTGGTAAATTACCTCATCCCACTTCCGTCAAAGGTATTAGGAGTTTTCTGGGTCATGCCGGTTTTTATCGTAGATTCATACAAGATTTTTCTAAAATCGCCCGGCCTATGACTCATCTTCTTGAAAAAGATGCTCCTTTTATTTTCTCACCAGAGTGCATCAAAGCTTTTGACATATTAAAGAAAAAGCTTACTGAGGCACCCATTCTAGTTGCCCCCGACTGGGATTTTCCCTTTGAACTCATGTGCGATGCAAGTGATTTTGCAATCGGTGCAGTCCTGGGGCAACGAAAAGCCAAACATTTTCAGCCTATTCACTACGCAAGTAAAACTATGACTGAAGCTCAAACTCATTACACCACTACAGAAAAAGAATTGTTGGCTGTGGTGTATGCCTTTGAGAAGTTTCGGCCATATTTGATCTTGACAAAATGTGTAGTGTATACGGATCACTCGGCTCTCAAATATCTCTTTGCAAAACAAGATGCAAAGCCGAGATTACTCCGTTGGGTTCTCCTTCTGCAAGAATTTGATATCATTATACGTGATAAAAAAGGAGCTGAGAACCTAGCTGCTGATCATCTGTCCCGATTAGAGAACCCACACCAAGATGTTTTCGAGAAAAAGGAAATAAATGAAACATTTCCTCTCGAGACACTCAATGCGGTTACTTTTCGAGGAGATTCTACTATCCCATGGTTTGCCGACTTCGCAAATTACCATGCGGGTAACTTCATAGTGAAAGGGATGTCAACCCAACAGAAGAATAAATTCTTCAAGGATGTTAAACATTATTTCTGGGACGACCCCTACTTATTCAAAATCTGTGCGGATCAAGTCATCCGACGGTGTGTTTATGGTCAGGAAGCTATTGACATTCTCAAAGCTTGCCATGCTGGACCCACGGGGGGCCATCATAGTCCAAACTACACCGCCAAAAAGGTGTTTGATTCCGGCTTTTATTGGCCCACAATCTATAAGGATGCCCAAGATCTCATAAAAACTTGTGAAGCTTGTCAGCGTCACGGAAATATTTCACAACGGAATGAAATGCCACAAAATGCAATTCAAGTCTGTGAAATCTTTGATGTCTGGGGCATCGACTTTATGGGGCCATTTCCATCATCTCAAGGAAACAAATACATTCTCGTGGCTGTTGACTATTTGTCAAAATGGGTTGAAGCAAAAGCTTTACCCACTAATGATGCCCGAGTTGTTGTAAAATTCCTGAAAACTCTTTTTGCCCGTTTTGGAACCCCACGTGCTATAATCAGTGATCGTGGTACGCATTTCTGCAATGACAAATTTGACAAAGTCATGCAAAAGTATGGTGTAACTCACCGGCTTTCTACTGCGTATCACCCACAAACAAGTGGGCAAGTTGAAGTTTCAAATCGGGGGATTAAAAGAATCTTAGAAAGGACGGTAGGAGAAAATCGTGCATCCTGGTCGGATAAATTGGATGATGCACTATGGGCCTTTCGTACAGCTTACAAAACACCCATCGGGTGTACACCTTACAAGCTTGTGTACGGAAAGGCATGTCATCTACCGATCGAATTAGAGCACAAAGCCTACTGGGCCTTGAAACATGCAAACTTTGATCTTCAAACTGCGGGTGATCACCGAAAAGTTCAAATGAATGAATTAAATGAACTGCGTGATCAATCTTACGAAAACTCTTTGATTTATAAAGAAAAGACAAAGAAGATTCATGACTCTAAAATCAAGAACCGCGTTTTCAACGTTGGTGATCGAGTCCTTCTTTTCAATTCCAGATTGAAGATTTTCTCGGGAAAACTCAAATCCCGTTGGTCTGGTCCATTCACTGTTACAAAAGTTTATCCATATGGTACCGTTGAGTTATCTCAAAATGACGGTCCAAATTTCAAAGTGAATGGTCATCGATTAAAACACTATTTTGGAGAGGACATACCATTTATGGTTGTCCCGGATCTTCAAACATTCCCCATGAACCAATAAATGCGGGGATCGAGTCAAGCTAGTGACTCGGTGATCAAAAACATTAGCAAAACATGGGTTCTCACCCGTGTCTCTGTTTTCTTTCTATTTTCTACTACCTAGTGTGGGGGAGATGGTCCCTTCCACTTACTTCCCCGTAGACTTTTAAATTGCTTTTTCTCCCGGGCTGTTCAGGAGCACTTTATTACAGTTGGCCGTTCACAAGCGGTTAGCTAGCGTGATAAACCTGACTGTTCGGGAGAAATCAACTTAATTCGGGGTCGAGTCAGGCTAGTGACTCGGTGATCAAAAACATTAGCCCGCACCATATGGGTTTTCACCCATATATTCTGACTTCTTTCTATTTTCTACCACCCAAGTTTGGAGGAATGCCCCACAGGTTGTATATATGTAAGTATTTCAGTTGTAAAAAAAAAAAAAAAAAAAAAAAAAAAAAAAAAAAAAAAAAAAAAGAGAGAGGGAATTTGCATGCCTTAACGGCTTAAATGCAAATTAAATAAAAATAAAATAAATATGTATATAAAAATAATGGCTATTTCAGTATTTCCCTTTTACGTTCTAAGTGTTGGTTTAACAGCCAGTTCTTTGAATATTGAGGGCAATATTCAGTTCTAAGTGTGGGGGGGAAATTCTAGCGAATTTTATTAAATGTATCATCTAGCACCCCCATTTTAGCCAAAATTTTAAAAATTTTTTCTCACTTAGAACTCAGAAAATGGTTATCAGTCCGCCATGTCTAACCCACATAAGGATTGGCTAATCCCGGAGCAAACGGCTCTGGGTAAAGATGTATCAAATCCGTTTATGGCTTGCAATTTGCCAAAAATTGTATGGTTCTCGACTCACCATATCTTTAATTAGTGAAGAGTTGGCTAGCCCGCAAGATTATGGCTTGTGGTAAAGGCTTTGGAATACCATAATTGGTAATCAGCTCACCAAAGATAATAGTTGTAATTTATCTAAGAGCTGGCTAGTCCAGAAGCAAACGGCTTCTGGTAAAGACAAATCAAACCCGTTGAAAGCTGATGGTTTGCTCAAAATCATTTGGCTATCATTGTGCCAAAGTATCACATACTAAAACAATGGCTAGTCCAGAAGCAAACGGCTTCTGGTAAAGACAAACCAAAACCGTTGACAGCTGGTGATTTGCTCAAAATCACATGGTTATCAGTGTACCATAGTTCTTACTTGAACTGAAACATTTGGCTACTCCAGAGGTGATGGCTTCTGGTAAAGAGATACATCCATTAAAAACTTCATAAAAGATTGCTAGGGACTAGCAATAGTTTAGTGTGGGGGATTGATGAGTGTGTAAATACTCATCATTTCTTTCACATTTGAGCTACAGAAACAGTCAAAAATACTTTAAAAAGTCTAAAAATGTATAAAAATATCATCTGACTGTGTTTTTATAAGTTTCAGGGAAAAACAAACAATAAATGGCATAATTTGCATTTTAGTCCCTGAACTTTCAGAATTTGGTAAATCTAGTCCCTAGAATCTAAAAAAGTGGAATTTATCATTCAAGGTCCCTAAAATAATCTTAATTGTCAAATTTGGTCCTTGAATGATTGTTTGAGTAAAAATTACAAAAAGGTCCTTCAATTTTGAAAAGTGTCAAAAATGGTCCCTGGGTTATTTAAAATGGAAAATAAATAATTATAACCCTTGTATTATTTATCTTGGCAATATTGGTCCTTTGGAGTAACTTTGGAAAGATACAACTCAAGCCCCTCTACTTTGCATAAATTACAAAATGGTCCTTGTTACTAAAACTAAATCCAAATCCGGACCTTAGCTGCTTATCTAAACCCAAAATAAAAACACAACCAACCCACCCCAATTCATTTACCCATAACCCAAGCCCAAATCTAAACAAGCCCAAACCCCATCTGAGTTTAAAAACTCAGTCAAACCCCCTTTGACCCGTCTCTTTCCCACTCACCCCAGCCATAACCAGTCATCCCCCCAGCTGGCTCATCCACCTCATCCCCCCTCCTCAACACTCCACCTAACATGCCAAAACCAATTAATGCATCCCTCCCACTCCCCAATAGCAAAATCAGAGATTAATCACCAATTTCCACTTTTCCCGCCAAAAGTGCCAAATGGTCGAATCTGATGAATTCTTGGAAATCAATGGCTCAGATGAGGTGGGAAGTACTCAGAAATGTCGACAAGGTGATAAGGGACTATAAAGAGCAGAGGAGAGAGTGTGTTATAGTTATCTAGTGTAATTTTTAGTTATTTAGTGTCGAATTTAGTTAAATTAAATTTCTCAGTGTAATTGTAATCTTTCAAGTGTTGTTTTTAGTTGTTCCAGTGTAATTTAAACCTTTTCTAATAATTAATTTCAAGTGTTTGGTTTAATCTCAGTTTATGCACTTTTCTAAATTTCAAAAATATCATGTATGTTGAATGTTATTGTTATTGTTGTTTCTGGACTTCATAGGAACACATAAGCTCCCATATAGCTTATTGAAGCTATTAGTAATCAGTAAAACAAGTTTAGTAATAAGAAAATCAAAATTACAAAACAGTCAACTAAAGTCAAAGTTCAAGGAATGATGAAGAAAAGCTGGAGCAAGGGAGAATTTGGATTGCCCTTGGGTTAGTGAGCCTGAGGAGGTTCTATAGGAGTGATTCATTGGTCCTTGTTCTTGGTTTTAAGCTGGAAAGCAATTGTAAGCTTTTTAAGTTAATATTTGCATTTCACTGTGTAAGATAGTTTGGTGGTTTAATCTTTGTGATTTTCTGTCTTTGTGGTGTTATTAAGTCTTAATATAGTTTAATTTAGGCATCTTGTTCATTAAATTTGCCTGTTGCTAAAAGTTCTTCATATCAGTCAATATAGCATATTGTCTATTTCTGTGTTCTTGTTGCTATACTTGGGATTTTCTAGTTTAATTTGGTCTTTTATAATCTTAAGAAGTGTTAGAATCAAGTATTGTGTTTTAAAATTCAAAGTTGCTTTGAATTTCTTGCAAACCTGTCATGATCAGGGGTGTTTGGATCTAGTTGATTGTCTGTGTTTTGGTTGTTGTTTGTTGTTGCTTTTAGATCTCACAAGTTACTATAAGTCATATAAGTTCAGAATAACCATAAAAACAAGCCCTTGTTTAGTAAAAAGTCAAAATCACCACAATCAAACACAACAGCTGCACTGTTGTGATTTGGGTTGTGAAAATAATCCAAATCAGTTTAATTGTTGTAAGAGTAGCTTAAAATAGTCTCATTACACCATATCACACCATAATTAGTCAGTAGTAATCAATAGAATCTCACCAAAGTCAAACCTTCTATTTTTCTGCATAAGTCAAAAAGATCAGCAGACCATGGTTCTGAGTTGCTGATCTTTGGCAAAATCAGACCTCAATTGGGGTGATTCTCATAGGGCTTTTGTGATTTTTAGATAGCTCACAAGCTAATCTAACTTTTGCCCCCCTAATATTGGATCTCAGTAGCTTATTGCTTAGCTTAATCTTGCCTTAAAGTTGCCTGATTTCCTGAGTTTCCTGTGTAAGAATCCATAGCAGCCAAGGATCAAATCTGTTAAGCTCTTGTGATAATTTGTAGTTTTAAGTTGTTTTAAGCTTATTTTAGAGTATTAAGCTTGTTCTGATCAGTTGGCCAACTTTACTGCTTATTTGCTTATTTTTGGCTTATTAGCTTATTGCTCATTAGCCCAAATCTGCTTATTGGGCCTTTTCAGCTTTTCATTTTATTTTTCCCAGCTTCCTTATAATATTTTAGCATTATCTGTAATTTTTCATAATTTTCTGATCAGTTTTAATATTTTTAATCAATTTAAGTAGTTTTTAATAGTAATTTAATCATAATAAATAGAAAAATAATCAAAAAAATATAATTCCAATTTTCATAATTTTCTTTTGTCATTTTTAATCTAGGAAAAATATAAAAATATTTTTAGGACTTAAAATCAAACGAAATAGAAATATAGTGATAGCTTCTATTTAATAGAATTTATCTTTTTAAATTTTAATTAAGTAATTTTCATTTTTATAATTTTCTTATCTTTTTATTACCTTAGAGTATTTATACAAAAATTTTCAGATTTTTGTTTGATCTTTTAGTATTTATTAGAATTTTAATTAGTTTAAATAATTATTAAATAGTTTTTAATTAATAATAATTAATTAATAAGTTAAATAAATAATTTTCTTTTTCCAATAATTTTCTTTTATTTTTAGGATTGTAAAAATATAAATTTCATATCTGTAGGCTTTTTATTTCTTAAAACTCACTTTTTATTTCGTACGTTTACGTTTATTTTTAAACGTACGGTTTTAGGTTTTTATACGTTTTTAAGTAATTTGGTTTCCAGTTCTTGTTTATATAGCTTGGTTAAAGCTATTTTCTTATCTCATTAGTGTAATCAAAACCATAATCCCTTTTCTGTTCATAAACACTTGATCACAATCCGTTTTAAAACACAATTTCGCATCTCGCTGGGACTTAAACGACCCGGGGATAAAACTACACTCCTTGGATAATTGCATTGTGTCCTTGATAGTTTGACTTTTGTTGACCACATCCGTGGTTGATTTAAGTTGACTGTTCAGAACCAACCAGTACGCTTGAGTGCGCTTTATCTTTGGAATAAGAGAAATCTTCTTGTTTCTGACTATTCTCATCAACAAGCTTCATACTTGTTCCATGCTCGTTCAGTCATCAAGTGGATCTACTTTCATTAGATGTGAACAGTGGATAAACCTCATATGCACTTGTTCAATCAAAAATGGCAACCTCATATGCAATTTTTAAGGGGGAGAAGTGTGAACAGTGGATCGACGTATATTTGATTGTATGTTCACTCACTTGTTGGGCATGTGACTCTAATTATGACTACGGAGTTGATCAGGTATCAGGCGTGATCTTATTTTATCTTGAAGTCGTGGTTGGTTGGATGCATGACTTTCAATGATAACTTTCTCGTGCTTAAGATTTAAGTTGAAGACTTAGTTTTATCTAGTTACCAGCAGTCGGGGTAAATGTTTGAAGACCTGGTTAACTATCACTTAAAGGAGTTATGTTGTAGTAATCTGTGTCACATGCCGATGACGTTGTGGATAATCGCAAAAGGTGTTAATGTCTCATACTTTGGTTGGGTATTAAGTACTTAGAGATTTGCTTGGAGCATAAATTCTCTACACCGTTCTTCCAACATTAGTGTAAGCTTAAGTCACGAGAACAGGGAATTCTACTTCAGTTTCAAGTTTGGTATATCGGGTTTGCTCCATCAGTTATTGATGAAGCAAAAAGTGTACCGCTTTTAAGGGGTCATTTAAGCCCTAAATCGTATTTATTTGATCAAATATTGCCCTAAATCGTTCCTTTTGTCATTTTAGGTACTTTTGAGAAGAAATCTGGAAAAGGAAGCATTTTGGACGTTTTTGGAGCATTAAAGTGAAGAAAACGACAAAGTCTCAAAATCGGCTAAAAGTTACCTTTGACGGCGTCAGGATCCTCTCCAGACGGCGTCACGGCTTGGCAATAAAATGGTGGATGTGAAAATTACTCATGATAAGCCAGTGAAATTTGCATGAAATTCTGACGGCGTCACGCTTTAATATGATCAAGGCCGTCACGGCTTAATTTAGAGAGGGACGGCGTCACGCATAATCCTGACGGCGTCAAGCCTTGATAAGCCAGAACGGATTTTGGAGAGCTAAAGAGGGACGGCGTCAAGAAGGTCATCCGGGAACCCTAAAAGCGGCGAGGTGACGGCGTCACACTCCATAACGTGACGCCGTCAGATCTGAAAGTCTATATATAGTTTTGCAATTTTTTGTCATTAGTGTGGAACTTATTGTGGAACTTATTGAGGAACTTTGTGTGTGAAAACCCTAAGACGAATTTGGCAGCTTTTTCAAGGCTTTTTGCCTTGAGATCTTCCATGTTACATTGAAGATAAGTTATCAATTAATCATTCAATATGTCTATGTGTTGTTTGATTCTATCTTGTTCTTGTCTTTTGTTTAACATGCTAGGCTAGATTTATCTTGTGTTTTCTTAGATCTAATGAAACCTAGCTATTGATTATTGGTTATTAGTGTGTTGTTAGTTGTATTGGATGATTGTTCATCTATGTTAGGCTTAAGAAAACTGGCTAACTTCCTATTCGGTAACTTGCTTGAACGTCTTAAGAAACATGAACCAATGCGTACTAAAGGTTTTTATGGTTGTATTTAATGCATGAGCGAATTCTAGTGATCCCATGTTAGGAGCTTCCTAGTCGGCTCGACATAGGAGTGAAGTAGGAGCTTGTAGAGTTGGGGAAGTACGTACGCCACCCCACGATTGGTATTAAGGAATACACCCGTCATCCACGCAACTAATACACACTAATCAACCGGTAAAAGATAGTTAGGGAGTAAGGAAATCTAAGTAAACACATTTCTCTCCATATAAGTTTTACCACCTTTTCATTTTCTGTTATTTTATTTTATTTGCATTCGTAGTAACTTGGGTTAGTTGACTAGCAACTAATTCCGCCCACTCCTTCAAACCCGAGATTTTACTTGCTTTCATAAAATTATAAAAACATAAAAAAGAATCTTCTCTCACCCTTAGACCTATTAGAGTAGTTTTTCATACCTAACGAACACTATTCCCTGTGAAGAATGATCAATCCCCCGTACTTACCACTACACTATACTACATCGGTCAGGTACACTGCCTGGTGGGGTTGTAAGCCTCTTGAGATCCCTCGAGAGGTAAAACCTGTTGTAAGGTTGCAAAACCACGCATCAAGTTTTTGGCGCCGCTGCCGGGGAATAGTTATTGTTTAGGTTAAATTTTTATTTTATAGGTCTACTCACTAGATTCCTTTCTAGTGAGATTTTTATTTTTCTTTTTATTAGATTTCTTTAGTCTATCTTTTTCTTTGTGCCCTTTGTTTGTAAAACCATTTTCATTTGTCACCATGGCGGATGAAATTCCATTTAGATCATTAACAATAGAGGAACAATTACTTTACACGGATAGATTTGCTTCCTGTTGTTCCAATGAATTTTTAAGTGATCTTAGATATATACAAGAGGAGATGGGTATAAAGTTTGATAGGTTTGATGAATTATGTGCATGTGTGGCTTCTATTAAACAATCATTGTTAGGATCAACTCCTTTTAATAAGACCCTTTGGAAAAATTTTGAGGAAAGCCTCCTAACCGTGAACCATAAGTTTAATGAATTAATGGGTTCGTATACATCACAACTTGAGGAAACAATTGAGGAGGATTTAGCCGAACATGAGCATATTGAGCAAAAAGACCTAGGTTTTATGATCGATGACGATGAATCTCAAGAAACACATGATGAATCTTTTGGGCAATTTGAATATAGCAGTCAGAATATTGAGGATGATCCTTATGATTCGGATATAGAAGTTGAGATGCCTAGAGAAGCACTTGAGATACTAGGGAAAATGTTAGGGTTAGATTCTAATAAAACACATGATGAGGATATAGGTGGTCTTGACACAAGGAATGATGAGGTAAGTAACATAAGCCTACCAAGTACCCCACAAGTCCTACCATCATTTGAGGCACACACACCGCCGGTGACTTACCCGGAAGAAGTTGAGGAGACTATAGGAACCCCAATAGAGGTAGAGCCCTTGGACCAAACACAACTAGAAGAAATAGGTTTGAATGCTTTTAGTGATCACAACCTTTCTTTTAGTTCTATGGAAGTTCCTAGTTTTGATGAGCCGGGGCCTCAACCAAAACCGTTACCTAATCTTCCATCCTTGGATGAAAATTTAGGAATTGAATTAGGTCCCGATCCACCCATCAAAACATATAGTCCGGGTAGTCTTAAGTTTAAGGTAGTAGACATTAAGCCTTGTAGTGAGGAAGACAATATAGGAGTGAAAAATGACCTTACATGTCTACATCACCCATTCGTGATTGATCACAAGAAACATTATGGGTTTAAACCGGGTCTATTGGGTCAAGATGGATTCCCAATTAGGAGTCTCTCGAAGTTGTTAGAAAATGATCCCTTTTTAGGAGAAAACTTTAATTCACCCATTGACCAAAGTGAACTTGGTAAGGTTATGATGAAAGGAGCACACCCCTTTGAGTATATAATTCATCCACCACTCTTTCCTCACGCGGCATACTTCCACCGAGATGGTGTGTATCGCTACTATCACCCGCGCTTAATCCTAAGTGTAGGAAAAACCTCTCCTTTATCCGTTAAATAAGGGTAGAGTCAGGCTCGTGACTCGAACAAAAACAAGCGCTTCTTGGGAGGCAACCCAAGTTTTATTTGCTTTGTGTGTTTATTTATTTGTTTGTTTGATTTTATTTGTTTCCGTATGTGTGTTTAAATTTTATTATTATTGATTCATGTTAAAAACTAATTTGTGAAAATGCTTTATTTTGTTTTTAACTTCGTCTTAACTACATATAAAGGTATTTTGCAAAAGTTAAGTGTAAGGGAAATCTAAATCGGTTTATTAGAGAACAAATGAACATGAATCATAATAATAATAAATTAACATACATATTAGTATTTGTTTGAGTCAAATGCTTGTATCGAGTCATAATGATGTTTTGCAGGATTTCCAGGAAGTAAGGTATAGGTTTTTCCAAAAAATTTTCCGGAAACTTAACATGAGAATTCTGTCAGATTGTTTCTGACGGCGTCAGGATTTACAACCTGACGGCGTCAGGTTTAATTTTCTGAAAATTTTTGAAAGTTTTGTTTTCATAAAAAGTTTTTATTAAATCTATAACTTATAATCTCCAGGAATCTACAAAATTATCATTCCACAAGCATTATATCCTTATATATAGATTTTATCCCGCCGATGTTATGCAGGTTCTCGTGTTTGTTTTCTCAGGTTTAACAGGTTATTTTGGACAAGGAAATGTTTTTGGATCAAGCTTATAGCGATGCATTAGTCATGAAGCTTTTACATTCTCTTTGGAAGAAGATCTAACCGTGTTACTTCATTATCCACCGAGCAAATCAGGGGAGTATTTGATTTCATTCTTTTACTTTATGCTTTTACATTTGTTATTTGAACATTGGGGACAATGTTCATCTTAAGTGTAAGGGGGGGGTAAAAGTACGATTAGAGAATGCTATTACGCTTGATTTTTGTTTGTTTAATAGTAGATGTGTAATAAAACTGAGATAAATACCTGTTAGGGCAATTTTAGTGCCAAATTTAAAATTTTTTACAACATATAGGAGTGAAACTTTGATCTTAATGAGCGTCTCACGGATAGGAGTTATATGACTAGCACAAAAAACCATACCACTAAAAAATTTTCCACCCCCAAATATGTGAGGTTCGCCCCTAGAATTGGTAGGAAAAGCATTTATGCTATGATGTGTGTACCGGTAGCACTTAGATTCTAGAACTTGCGTTAGGACCATTCCGAGGCCACAAGTGAGACTACATTTGTAGTTAGATTTACTACATGATAAGAGGCATTAGGATTAACCCATTGTTTTACACCTGTGTTTTTGTTATAATTACATTGGCTACATTGGTCAAGTAATTCTCCCACACCCTTTGCGTTGTACTCATTTTTAGTACACGATACCCCTAGTACACCCCTCAGAGCCTATCTTTTCATTTCGACCTTTAAGCATTTTACTTAAAGGAAGAATTTGTTTACACCCCACTTAAATGTACACCCAAATCGCCTTAGCCTACCTTGTATGCACTCATTTTTAGTGCATTATTGTTACAACATTTGTTTAAACCCCAAGTTAATTATCTAATTGATTACATGGTTGCTAAGTCGAGTCATATCCTTGTACATATTGTTTTGGGACGATTGGGACTCATGGGTAAAGTACTAGTGTAATGGAGTAATGGGGAAGAACATCATTTATTACCCCCATATGTGCTAAATGTTTTAAAAGTACTCCAAGTTTTTCAATTATC
Source organism: Artemisia tridentata subsp. tridentata (assembly GCA_021014915.2). NCBI lineage: Eukaryota > Viridiplantae > Streptophyta > Magnoliopsida > Asterales > Asteraceae > Artemisia > Artemisia tridentata. The sequence continues at coordinate 80,767,975 of CP139503.1, read as the reverse complement.
TTAATTCGAGTCATTAGAATAGTAATTGTAAAGTTATGTAAAAGTTCAAGTGTAAGGGGAATGCAACGCCCCTATGATGTATTATTTTGGATGGTAGGGCAAAAGTGTAAGCAAAAAAAAATAAATAAATAAATAAAAAATAAAAAATCAAGAAAAATACAAAAAAATGAGAAAAAGAAAAATAGAAAAAACATACGGACTACCATCCCGTTTCATTTTATGTTTGTTTTATGTTTTTGTTATTTTCTTTCATTAGCTTAAATCGAGTCGAGTCTTGGCTTAGCAACATTGTATAGTACATGTAATTGATCAAGATCTTTAACTCGCCACCAGTAAAATATCCTTTATCCAACAAAACCGTGTTTTCCTTTTCCCTACACCTAACGTTATAACCCATTTAAAAGCCCTCTTTGATAGTTTATCTTAGGTGCTTACGCCTAGTGGAGGAGGTTTTCGATCCTTTCCTAAGCCTATGGTAATCTATTTGCTATGACAGGTAGTGAGAGATATTATCCGTTTTCATTTATGAGATTTATTTTGATGACACTTGAGAGATGTGAGTATCTAAACACTACTTGTGAGGTGCTAGTTTGTAATCTCCGTGCTTATTATGATTGAAGTGGAACGATTATTTGTTGTAATTACTTTTATATTAGCATTAAATGACCCCTAACTTGTGTTTTGATTAGAATAAAAGCGCATTTCCTTGAGGACAAGCAAATCTCAAGTGTAAGGGTATTTGATGTAGCGAAAAGTGTACCGCTTTTAAAGGGTCATTTAAGCCCTAAATCGTATTTATTTGATCAAATATTGCCCTAAATCGTTCCTTTTGTCATTTTAGGTACTTTTGAGAAGAAATCTGGAAAAGGAAGCATTTTGGACGTTTTTGGAGCATTAAAGTGAAGAAAACGACAAAGTCTCAAAATCGGCTAAAAGTTACCTTTGACGGCGTCAGGATCCTCTCCAGACGGCGTCACGGCTTGGCAATAAAAGGTGGATGTGAAAATTACTCATGATAAGCCAGTGAAATTTGCATGAAATTCTGACGGCGTCACGCTTTAATATGATCAAGGCCGTCACGGCTTAATTTAGAGAGGGACGGCGTCACGCATAATCCTGACGGCGTCAAGCCTTGATAAGCCAGAACGGATTTTGGAGAGCTAAAGAGGGACGGCGTCAAGAAGGTCATCCGGGAACCCTAAAAGCGGCGAGGTGACGGCGTCACACTCCATAACGTGACGCCGTCAGATCTGAAAGTCTATATATAGTTTTGCAATTTTTTGTCATTAGTGTGGAACTTATTGTGGAACTTATTGAGGAACTTTGTGTGTGAAAACCCTAAGACGAATTTGGCAGCTTTTTCAAGGCTTTTTGCCTTGAGATCTTCCATGTTACATTGAAGATAAGTTATCAATTAATCATTTAATATGTCTATGTGTTGTTTGATTCTACCTTGTTCTTGTCTTTTGTTTAACATGCTAGGCTAGATTTATCTTGTGTTTGCTTAGATCTAATGAAACCTAGCTATTGATTATTGGTTATTAGTGTGTTGTTAGTTGTATTGGATGATTGTTCATCTATGTTAGGCTTAAGAAAACTGGCTAACTTCCTATTCGGTAACTTGCTTGAACGTCTTAAGAAACATGAACCAATGCGTACTAAAGGTTTTTATGGTTGTATTTAATGCATGAGCGAATTCTAGTGATCCCATGTTAGGAGCTTCCTAGCCGGCTCGACATAGGAGTGAAGTAGGAGCTTGTAGAGTTGGGGAAGTACGTACGCCACCCCACGATTGGTATTAAGGAATACACCCGTCATCCACGCAACTAATACACACTAATCAACCGGTAAAAGATAGTTAGGGAGTAAGGAAATCTAAGTAAACACATTTCTCTCCATATAAGTTTTACCACCTTTTCATTTTCTGTTATTTTATTTTATTTGCATTCGTAGTAACTTGGGTTAGTTGACTAGCAACTAATTCCGCCCACTCCTTCAAACCCGAGATTTTACTTGCTTTCATAAAATTATAAAAACATAAAAAAGAATCTTCTCTCACCCTTAGACCTATTAGAGTAGTTTTTCATACCTAACGAACACTATTCCCTGTGGAGAACGATCAATCCCCCGTACTTACCACTACACTATACTACATCGGTCAGGTACACTGCCTGGTGGGGTTGTAAGCCTCTTGAGATCCCTCGAGAGGTAAAACCTGTTGTAAGGTTGCAAAACCACGCATCAGTTATCACTTCAAATAGCCTACTTAAGGGTTGGTAAAGATAGTCAGAGAGAGTATCGGTAGCGGTTGATTCTCACTTGATACATTTGAGCCAATTTTGTTCTTCTCACAAGATTTCAAGTATATGTGCGTAAAATGTGTTGCTGATTCTGAGGTATCAAAATGAGCAAGGGGAAGGAGACATTCATCTGAATGCACAACGAGTACACGTGATGAACTTTATACTTCTTCTTAATTGAAGTTATTCCGGGAAGACAAATGTCATAACCGCAGAGAAAATCAGTGTTTTAACTCGTGGCTTTTGGTGTATTATTCCAACTACGTAGGGGAAGAGATGTAAGAAACAGTTTCTGATGATTAAAGAGGTACACAATTGTATGATGATTCCTCTGGTTAATCGGTATCCTACAGAAGGAAATGTGTTCATCCGGGACTTACTTGATTTTTACGGTACTGTCTTGGTGTTTTCATTTCGACTACATACGGGATAAATTGCCTACACTTGGGACTTAGTTGACTTTGGTGTAACAATTCTCATCTGCAATTTCCTGAAGGGAGAAAAGTGCATTTCCGAGTCTTAATTGATTTTGATGTTACTTTTTCGACTTCATTAATGGGATTGAGTGTGTACTTCAGGTTTTTGAGCTTCATACAATGAGACTGATTGCATCACTTCAACTGCTTGGGGGAAGTGGCCTCTTGATACTTTTGGTATGCATTACTTCAGCCTTCAGCGGGAAGAAATATGAGAAGAATTACTCAAGCGTGAGATGATACGTTGCTGATCTATTTGATGATCCCCCGAACGGATAATCACGATGATTGTTCTTAAAAGGAGCAGCAATATTTGATGTGGTTTGCTACGGATTCCGCTGTGAACATAACTAATGTAAGCTTGAAAGAGAGCTTTGAAACTGCTCAAAAAGAAGATTGTCGGTTTAGGGAGAAGCTATCAAAGCTTCACATTGAGAAGGCTCAAGTTCAGACAATTTTTCAGGAGCCTCGAAAGCTTTGGTGGTGAAAGTTTTAGAGATGTTGACTACAAAGTTCTATAACGTACAGAACGATATCCTTATTTCGGTATTCATGTCAACATCTTCTTAAATTGAATAATATATTTTGTACATATCTTAAACCAAAATGTAAATAGAAAAATATAAAACCAACAAAAACCATTAATATATATATATATATATATATATATATATATAGTTTTTCAAGGCATGTCTTCTGGTATCGATAACATTTACGGTCCTAAAAATGTCATTCAATAACGACACGGGTCTTTAAATGAAGTTCGAGCAGAAGTTCAAAACATGCCTATATGGCTTGCTATTATTTCAGATACGCAACCCGTTTTTCAAAATGAGGAAAGCACGTCGCCAAAAAGATGGTTGTTCCTAACAAAGGGTGATTAAGTTCTCCCGAGCATGGATTACTTTACATCCGTGCACTCTCCGATCTAGTGCACGCTTCAGTGCATTATTTATGGTATAAGAAGAGAAGTCTTCTTTGTATGCAAATAATTTTCCTTCTATGATTCTTCTGAAAATTATTTGTGAGACACATGGTGGTAACGTGTTGTTTGAAATTCTTTCAGACTTGGATTGTTCATAAAATTTGTCACTCAATCAATGACTACAGCTTGTTAACTCGAATACGGGTCATTGATTGAGGGGGAGAGTGATTTCAAATTTTATATCATCAAACGGGTTTCTTGGTTATCTCATAATTGTTAGAAAAGGTTTTTGTAGTTAATGGGGTATTAGTTGAAGAGGAACTTACTAAGCTTTATCTCAAATGGTCAAATGTGTTAGTTGTTAGAAAGATTAGGGCATTATGTGCAATTTTCTTATAGTTTCCTAGCTTTATGTAACTAGAAGGTTCATTTGTGTCACTTTGAAATCCTCGTTTAATCCCCTAAATACTTTAAAACTCAATCTAAAAGAAGTTAGAAAACCCATTGTGTTTGATGTTCTTGAATACTCCACAAGCATTTGTATGATCTGATTGAATGAGTTTCGAATGTTGATTGACTTTTGTTAGTCGATAGCTGTTTAATTGTTGTTGACGTATTGCTTGTGCACTCAGGATATGCTTAGGTATGTAGCTATCGTGTTAGAATCTTGTTTATAAGATCCTGAGTTGAATGTTGAAATATGAGTGAATTTCTATGTTCATGATTGTTGCTTGCTCTTCATGCTAGATAGCGGTTTGAAAATTTTTCTGATTGTGGTTTGATCATGACATGAATATGATTTTATGAGTAGGCAAACCGCTGCGTGGTAGCGGTTAATGTAGAGTTAATTTGTATGTATGCCCATCTTTGTGGATAGTCCTATGCAGATTCCATGGCTGATGTGAATGTGCCTGCTCCCGCTCTAACCACATGATCAGATATTCAAACTCCATTGACTGGCTCTGAATTCACCACAACAACAACATCGGCAGCAACAACAACAACAACACCTTCACCACCACCACCACCTTCGCTTCAATAAAGCATTACTAATTCTGGTCTCGCCGAGTGGGGATCTACAATACTTGAGAAGTTTTGTTGGTGGATGGATAATTGATGTTGACTACTGACTCCCTCTGTAAAACCCCAAAATTAACATAATCCGAAATGACAAAAATCCCCTCAATTTAAAATTTTAAGAACTTATGAAAATTTAATAAGTAACATTATTTGAACTTAACTTAAGGTAATTAAAACCAAAAGTTACCTAATGATTTAAGTTAATATAAGACCTTACATCATAAGATAATGCACAAAAAAAAAACCTATATACCTAGCTAAGCTAGTCGACTCTTTATATGTGTTACACATAAAATTCGGCCAAGTCAAAATAGAGATAAGACCACATTGAATTTGATTGATACCTTTCCTAAAATGTTGGCTATTCCTCCATTTAACTTAATCACAAATTTCGGTCCATATCAAAATCCCCTAACCGAACTTTTCAAAACCCTAATTCTTCTCTCACTAAAAATCTCGGCTTCTCCCTTTGTCTCTCCTTGTTCGATCAGTAGCAGCAACCAAAGGAGGTTTTTGGTGTTCTTGATTGTGATCTTGTCAAAGGTAATTGATTATACATCTTGTAAACCATTCGAATTATTGATCATAAACCCTAATCGATCCATTCTATTTTTTTTCTCTTTGGTTTCATTCGATCAAGAAGAAGGAAGGAAGGAGAGTTGGTGATTCGATCGTGTGTGCTCTTGTTCTTGTGTTTTGATCAAGCTACGAGGGTAACGTGTATCTATTCTTGTTCGATCCACTCTTGTTGTTTTTGTCAATATATAATCACATATGATCATATAAGAAGTCTCATAAAAAGATAGTTATTCACATAAAATAACAACCTTAAAGATCTATTATGAATCGGCTTACGCATATGAATTTAAAATCTAATTGATATGAACATGTTTATGATGTGTATGAATCGACCTAATGTGTTTTTGAATCATGTATGAAGGCCTTGTGTTAATATATGAGTCTCTAAAATGATTACACATAAAATAATGAAAACCCGTTTCTGATCAGAAAATCTAGTCCAAATTTAATCGATTGTAACTAAATGATGGTAACGTGTTTTTGGGAGTTTTTGGAGTCTAGAACTAATTTTCAGAAAATAGCTTTCTAGAGAAATTAACCTTGTGATTTTTAGAGGTCGGGAAGGCCCACTTTTTGATTTTACAAATTCATGTGTCAAAACTGAATTCTTATGTCTGGAAGAACAGTCCGTGTTTTTGGATTTTAATTTGCAAACCATGTCGGATTAGAAGATGCCCTTTTAACTGAGCAATATTTCATGTGTCTAGTAATTACTGGAATTTTTGTATATTTTTATGAATTTTTCTGAAGGGGTAAAAAATTACAAACTTTTCGTATGTTAAAACTGATCAGAAATCTGGACGAGTTGGCTTAAGATATTTTTAAACTATAGTTATACTACTTAATAAAATCTGGAAAAATTATGTAAAATACTTAAGAATTTTAGGTACGTGTATGAATTTTTTTATATTTTATTTCAAAGTTATAATATGGTTCATAAATTCTTCAAAACGTGACTAGATCATAGGTAAAAACTGTTAAGGGTTAAAAAGGATTAAAAAGGTGCTATGTGTTTATTTTCAAAACTAAAAGGACTTAACTTGTTAAACCTTGTAACTTTATGATATTTACATTTCATACCCTAATCTTACCATAATGACACTATAACCCTTAAACTTGTTATATTTACATAATGAACCCTAAACTTATGAAAACTACACTATGAACCCTAAAATTATGTAAATGGCATTACGAACCTTAAACTATCAATATGGTCATCTTTAATACTTAAAATTTATTTAAAGATAAGCTTGAATGTTTATACCTAATATTTCTAAATAAGGAAACTTGTTATTTTTGGAAAGTTACCTAAAATGGAAAGAAAACTAAAATGAAACCTTTACGATTCAGAAAACTATGAAACTTATAAGTAAATTTATAATTCGTGTAGATTCGCTGAAGAAGGAGTTTATTCCGATCCTTATGTTTCTAGTGTGTGTTTCCCTGGCGGTATAAGGTACAGATATTCTACCCTTTTTCAGTAAGGGTGCTTTCGTTCTCACGACCTTCTTGATCTTGATTCATTAGGATTCCCTAAGCCATTGCTATGTTCCCTTATACTTTGATTCGTTCTTCATGATCCATTTGACATTCGCTCATTAAGATCCTTGTGATATAATACTTGATAAAATTCGTTCGTTACCCTGTGATATTAGTATTCAAATCACCTTACACTTAGAAGGTTCATTTGATTTTGGTGACTAGATGTGAAATCCTTTCTTAATTATACCATGGAAATGTTTTGAGAAAAACTATTTTTAAATGATGTTTATGAACAATGCGATACCACTTTATTATGGAATTCTACTATCTTTTATGAAAACTAATTTTAAAGACTACTTTTATGAAAACCGTTATTAAAGATCATTTTTATGAAAACCATTTGATAAATATTTCTTTAAGTAAACCATTTGATTATGAACCTTCTATTATGAACCTTTGACGATGAACCTGTGATACTTTGATGACCTGACATTTGACCTTGATATGATTCCCTTAGTTGATTCATGACTTTCATTGTATGATTGTCATTCTTATTGATCCATTCTGACATTTACTTGAATGTCTCTGCTATGCTATATTTATGCTTGCCATGCTTATTAGAGTTATTATCTTGTTTCTCTTGCCATGTTAGATTATGATTTATTGTGTGATATGATAGATCCGTGCCTGAGCTTAACTAGTTCTGGAGGTACCGGGACCATGTCTTTGATGGCACCTTAGGCATGACACTCTCGTAGAGGTGTGATAGATCTACGGCGTTCCCCCCTTATGTATATGTATTTTATCGCGATTCACTATTGGCCAACCTTTTATGTGTGCTTAGTCTATTACTGACATACATACTTATGTTAGGGAGCATATGGATGCATCCTAGGTTTTATGTTTTATGTGATTATGGTGACCAGGTGGTGTGTGCCTTGCACTCCTTCTTACACTTGTATTTTATTTACTTAGAGGTCTCCCCTCTTCGTATACTTGTTATGCTTTAGTATGATTTGACGGATTATGATATGGAGTTCTTATGGCACATCCTTACATGACTTTTCCTTATTTCATTTTCTCTTGATTCATTACTTATTCTGTTCTCATGCATCCTTGATTCGTTGTTCTTCTTAAAATTCGTATGACTTCATGATTATGCTTTTCATTTTGTATTCTTATTCCTTCGTTACTTATGCTTATTTACCGTTATGTTACGTTATATATATATATATATAATATATATATATATATATATATATATATATATATATATATATATATATATTATATATTTATATATACCTGTTCACTGGGCTTTTTAAGCTCAGCCGCATTTCTTTTCCTGCGGCAGGTTTTAGTTGGAAGCTGGGTTATGAGTGGAGAGTACTTTGGACTTAGAAGACCTTACTAGCTATTCTGGATTAGAAGTAATTACGATTGTAGACCTAGAATTTATTATTGAATTTTCCCCATGTAACCTTGTATTTTAGATTTTCCCTTTTGTAACCTTTGAATTTCATTTGTATTATTTAAGTCTTATGCTTGCGTTTGCTTTGATATGTCACCATAACGTAATACTTTTACCCTTATCGGGTTGGGGTGTTACAATTATGGTATCAGAGACAGGTTGCGACTTGTAATACATTTACCCTTGGCCTGTGAAGTTTGGGACCATTAAGTTTCCACTGTAGGCGCTCATAAGACAACCCTTAAGAAATTTCTTTAGGATTTCCCCATAAGAACTTAAGTTATTACCGGTGAGTAATGGGTAGACTAGGACATCTATGTGAGTAACATTGCTTCCGCATCACTCTGATTCGTGCCTCTGCCTTTAGCTAAGCTTTATAAGAACATTTGTTTCAGGAGCTAGAAAGCTTTGCAACATAAGCCTAGTAACCAAGTAAGTTTGGAATTCCTCGACAACTACATAGATACCTTGCACCATTTAAGTTTCACTTTCTGGTTTTGATCTCCACTTTCGATCTGTTTGATAAACAGTTTGATACCTTTCCGACCATCCAGATGGTCATTCAACCATAATGTGTTTGACACATTCTACGAATTCATTACTCATGTCGGATATGAAGTGTATCATCTGATACTACTCAGTTCTGCGTGATCCATTACTACTCCTATGAGAACCCTGACAATTATCAACCACGAATATAAGAAGTTTTGTTCCCTTCCTTTAAATGATTGAACCTTATCTGCCAACCAGTTCCTTTGGAAGGATATGGTGTAAATACTATCTCAGTACGAAATTGTTAACTAAGCATGATGATGCTGATAGCTAATACTCCATACAATCTCACTTTTGACGGTTATACGATGTTCGTATTATCAATGATACACACCCTACCTGCCCCTTATGCTAGAAAGCTAAACAAAATTCCGACACTTTGAACTGTTCGTTTATCTATCTCAACACAATGATGAACCATGTACTTGACCTTGACATATGAGCTACCCGCCTGGCTTGACGACCGTACTCATCCTACGAATCCGTTTACTTTTCATATATTCGATTTTGAGGTCTTTAGGTTATGGATTGGCTGGCTCTTCATAAAGCTGCCAGAGACTACCATATCTGATATGTGATCTTTAGAAATCTATTTTCATCCTACTTTTGTTATGATGACCCTCAACCACTCAAATCTGTTAAGATTAATGTTACTATGGAAACACTTACTCCAATTTCATTTGATTGTCAAATTTCTCCTGACACCTATTAGTATCCACCTTTAGAAAGCTCTGGCATTGGAAGCATTTTGTTGTACAAATTTTCCGATGTTCTCTGATGAACCTCTTGGGATTCCCTCCTGTTTGGGAAGTAGACTTAGCATTGAACTGATCTCAGTTGACGAAACCATGATGCCATCGAAGTTGAGAGATTGAAGGAACTGATGGAATATGATTTTGTTCACCTCAGTGTTTCTCTTTGGATGCTCCTGTTGGTTTATGAAGAAGGAAGAGGGAAGTATGCGACGGCGTATCGACTATCGTGAACTTAATCGTATCACTATCCGAAATCATTATCCATTTTCGCGTATCAATGATTGATTTGGCCTACCTTTGTAAACTCCGTATCAGACGACCTCATTTAATGTTTGAAGGACTGAAGAAGCAACCACAAGAACTTTTAAGAAGGGAGATGACTAACTGAGAGTAACCTCCGTGAAGCATTTCAGTTTTATTCATGAAGAGGAAGATAGGTGATGTGAAGTAGATATGAAGTTTTCCCTGAGACGATTCATGAAGCTGCTTTCGTACTTGTTGTGATCATTACGAGTTTTAAATGATGCTAATTGTATTGGCTAATAGAATCATGTTTTCGCGAGTAATTGGACAATTGTCATAGTATGACAGTGTGTTGGTGCTCAGAGACGAACGAGGAACACGTTGATCATCTTCGTATTAAGTAGAATGACCCTTTGTTCTGGAAGAGTAGATTTGATTGGCGTTCAGAGATTGGAGCAGACAACACTACCAGGTATCCGGTGATTACAACAGTTTGAGTTGGCGAATTTCGAGTTGTGCTAGAAGACCTGTCAAAGACACGCAGTCTTGCTTCTCTATTCATTTTAGTTGTACTAAGATGAATTGAGAGCAGAAGCAGACTCGTGAATGGAAGAATGCACGGTGATCATGTCAGAGATTCACGTTACCATACCACAGTGTCCAGAAGAGGTGCCGAAGGCTTGAGGGACCAGACTCAAGTTTATAATTCCTTTCCACCCTATGATCATATGGACAGACGTAGACAGACTGCTTGGACTTGGAAGAGGTTTAAAATCATGTATATTGAAGGGATGAAATTGGAAGCAAACGTTTGGGTTTGGAAGAGTTAATTCTGTGAAGGATGAAGCTAGCAATGACGTAATTCACTTCCTCTTAACCTATTTAAATTTCCATTACCTGATGCCAAGATCCTTTGAATGATTTAGATTCTCTATTAGTAATTCCGTTCTGTGTTCATTCTGCGTATGTTGGCTAATGGTTTTGTTATGCGAATTTTGACGAATTGTGGAAGGAACCTTGAGATTTATGTCCAGAAATCGGCGGATCTTTGTAGCAACCACTTATATTGGCTGAGTTGATTTTGGTGAGTGATGAAGGATTGACGCTATTAACGACGTACCTTACTCCTGATAGACATTCTAGGATTTCCGTTACCCTCTCGAGTAGTTTCGTTCTCCTCTTAGTTATGATGTTTGATTTTGATGACCTCTGAAACTGTAGTCGGATTAAGTGGATTAAGATAAGTTATTTTGTTCACGACTTGAGATAAAGTATGACCATCATGAGGGCATATTTATATGATGCCAGTATTATGACGTCTTGCCAACGTGATAATACTTACATCATATAGCGTGCACTCATTGTGATCATAGGATATTTCGAGGAGTGCTTTAGAAGCCTTAGAATTTCTGATAGCTGTTGGAGATTATCTGTGTTAGTGAGACTTTAGGTTCATTCTACCTATACGCGAAATCTGCTTTCACCGTTATACGATTTGATACGTTTGGATTCTCGACACGCGTTTTGCTGACCTCTGCACTTCCATTAAGAATCTTAGGTACTGTTGTTGAGCTTTCTACCGGTTGATGTTATCGACAATCTATTTTCTGTACGTTCTCATCTGATTTGTCTAATCAAATCCTATGGACGGCGTATCCGTCAAAATCCTACGTATTCCCTGTATCTCTCCCAAGAGAATACGATTATCATCTATTACGTTGGTATATTATCCTTTCGATCTGGATTCAGTATGGTATGTCCTTTCTGAAGAAACCGAAACTATTTTAATCAACGAGATAGAGTCATGAGAAAAAAAATCATTCACATTTCTGTTCCTGGTTCTTTGTGTTTTCCGTTTCGTTTCACTTCAATTTTTGAGGACGAAAATTTTCTTTTAGAGGGGAAGAATTGTAAAACCCCAAAATTAACATAATCCGAAATGACAAAAATGCCCTCAATTTAAAATTTTAAGAATTTATGAAAATTTAATAAGTAACATTATTTGAACTTAACTTAAGGTAATTAAAACCAAAAGTTACCTAACGATTTAAGTTAATATAAGACCTTACATCATAAGATAATACACACAAAAAAATCCTATATACCTAGCTAAGCTATTCGACTTTTTATATGTGTTACACATAAAATTCGGCCAAGTCAAAATAGAGATAAGACCACATTGAATTTGATTGATACCTTTCCTAAAATGTTGGCTATTCCTCCATTTAACTTAATCACAAATTTCGGTCCATATCAAAATCCCCTAACCGAACTTTTCAAAACCCTAATTCTTCTCTCACTAAAAATCTCGGCTTCTCCCTTTGTCTCTCCTTGTTCGATCAGTAGCAGCAACCAAAGGAGGTTTTTGGTGTTCTTGATTGTGATCTTGTCAAAGGTAATTGATTATACATCTTGTAAACCATTCGAATTATTGATCATAAACCCTAATCGATCCATTCTATTTTTTTTCTCTTTGATTTCATTCGATCAAGAAGAAGGAAGGAAGGAGAGTTGGTGATTCGATCGTGTGTGCTCTTGTTCTTGTGTTTTGATCACGCTACGAGGGTAACGTGTATCTATTCTTGTTCGATCCACTCTTGTTGTTTTTGTCAATATATAATCACATATGATCATATAAGAAGTCTCATAAAATGATAGTTATTCACATAAAATAACAACCTTAAAGATCTATTATGAATCGGCTTACGCATATGAATCTGAAATCTAATTGATATGAACATGTTTATGATGTGTATGAATCGACCTAATTTGTTTTTGAATCATGTATGAAGGCCTTGTGTTAATATATGAGTCTCTAAAATGATTACACATAAAATAATGAAAACCCGTTTCTGATCAGAAAATCTAGTCCGACTTTAATCGATTGTAACTAAATGATGGTAATGTGTTTTTGGGAGTTTTTGGAGTCTAGAACTAAGTTTAAGAAAATAGATGTCTGGAGAAATTAACCTTGTGATTTTTAGAGGTCAGGAAGGCACACTTTTTGATTTTACAAATTCATGTGTCAAAACTGAATTCGTTTGTCTGAAAAAACAGTCCGTGTTTTTGAATTTTTATTTGCAAACCATGTTGGATTAGAAGATTCCCTTTTAACTGAGCAATATTTCATGTGTCTAGTAATTACTGGAATTTTTGTAAATTTTTATGAATTTTTCTGAAGGGGTAAAAAATTACAAACTTTTCGTATGTTAAAACTGATCAGAAATCTGGACGAGTTGGCTTAAGAGATTTTTAAACTATAGTTATACTACTTAATAAAATCTGGAAAAATTATGTAAAATACTTAAGACTTTTAGGTACGTGTGTGAATTTTTTTATATTTTATTTCGAAGTTATAATATGGTTCATAAATTCTTCAAAACGTGACCAGCTCATAGGTAAAAACTATTAAGGGTTAAAAAGGATTAAAAAGGTGCTATGTGTTTATTTTCAAAACTAAAAGGACTTAACTTGTTAAACCTTGTAACTTTAGGATATTTACATTTCATACCCTAATCTTACCATAATGACACTATAACCCTTAAACTTGTTATATTTACATAATGAACCCTAAACTTATGAAAACTACACTATGAACCCTAAAATTATGTAAATGGCATTACGAACCTTAAACTATCAATATGGTCATCTTTAATACTTAAAATTTATTTAAAGATAAGCTTGAATGTTTATAACTAATATTTCTAAATATGGAAACTTGTTATTTTTGGAAAGTTACCTAAAATGGAAAGAAAACTAAAATGAAACCTTTACGATTAAGAAAACTATGAAACTTATAAGTAAATTTATAATTCGTGTAGATTCGCCGAAGAAGGAGTTTATTCCGATCCTTATGTTTCTAGTGTGTGTTTCCCTGGCGGTATAAGGTACAGATATTCTACCCTTTTTCAGTAAGGGTGCTTTCGTTCTCATGACCTTCTTGATCTTGATTCATTAGGATTCCCTAAGCCATTGCTATGTTCCCTTATACTTTGATTCGTTCTTCATGATCCATTTGACATTCGCTCATTAAGATCCTTGTGATATAATACTTGATAAAATTCATTCGTTACCCTGTGATATTAGTATTCAAATCACCTTACACTTAGAAGGTTCATTTGATTTTGGTAACTAGATGTGAAAGCCTTTCTTAATTATACCATAGAAATGTTTTGAGAAAAACTATTTTTAAATGATGTTTATGAACAATGCGATACCACTTTATTATGGAATTCTACTATCTTTTATGAAAACTAATTTTAAAGACTACTTTTATGAAAACCGTTATTAAATATCATTTTTATGAAAACCATTTGATAAAGATTTCTTTAAGTAAACCATTTGATTATGAACCTTCTATTATGAACCTTTGACGGTGAACCTGTGATACTTTGATGACCTGACATTTGACCTTGATATGATTCCCTTAGTTGATTCATGACTTTCATTGTATGATTGTCATTCTTATTGATCCATTCTGACATTTACTTGAATGTCTCTGCCAGTGTTGCAAAAATCGGCCGAATCGGCCGATTAATCGGCGATTCCAAGGTAATCGGCCCTGGAACTTGGAGAGAATTCCAAGGTAATCGGCCGATTAATCGACCGAGTCAAGAAAATCGTCCGATTAATCAGTAAAAAATCGCTAATCGGCCCCGGACCGCCTCAGTACCGATTCACGATTTTTACAACATTGGTCTCTGCTATGCTATATTTATGCTTGCCATGCTTATTAGAGTAATTATCTTGTTTCTCTTGCCATGTTAGATTATGATTTGTTGAATGATATGATAGATCCGTGCCTGAGCTTAACTAGTTCTGGAGGTACCAGGACCATGTCTTTGATGGCACCTTAGGCATGACACTCTCATAGAGGTGTGATAGATCTATGGCGTTCCCCCCCCTTATGTATATGTATTTTATCGCGATTCACTATTGGCCAACCTTTTATGTGTGCTTAGTCTATTACTGACATACATACTTATGTTAGGGAGCGTATGGATGCATCCAAGGTTTTATGTTTTATGTGATTATGGTGACCAGGTGGTGTGTGCCTTGCACTCCTTCTCACACTTTTATTTTATTTACTTAGAGGTCTCCCCTCTTCGTATACTTGTTATGCTTTAGTATGATTTGACGGATTATGATATGGAGTTCTTATGGCACATCCTTACATGACTTTTCCTTATTTCATTTTCTCTTGATTCATTACTTATTCTGTTCTCATGCATCCTTGATTCGTTGTTCTTCTTAAAATTCGTATGACTTCATGATTATGCTTTTCATTTTGTATTCTTATTCCTTCGTTACTTATGCTTATTTACCGTTATGTTATGTTATATATATATATCTGTTCACTGGGCTTTTTAAGATCAGCCGCATTTCTTTTCCTGCGGCAGGTTTTAGTTGGAAGCTGGGTTATGAGTGGAGAGTACTTTGGACTTAGAAGACCTTACTAGCTATTCTGGATTAGAAGTAATTACGTTGTAGACCTAGAATTTATTATTGCATTTTCCCCATGTAACCTTGTATTTTAGATTTTCCCTTTTGTAACCTTTGAATTTCATTTGTATTATTTAAGTCCTATGCTTGCGTTTGCTTTGATATGTCACCATAACGTAATACTTTTACCCTTATCGGGTTGGGGTGTTACACCCTCAGAGAAGCGAATGATCACATCATCTGTGCGTAAAGGTCAACATCATTTGTGTTGTAACAGTTATCTTGTACGTCATAAGTAGTGAATATACAATTGTTGTTATGTGTCAGTGAATGATTTTTTTAATTCAAAATCTTTCAAACCTATGATACATGATACTAACATTCCCCCTCATAGATTGAGGGGGAGCATTAGTATGTTCCATTATCAGCACATATTAAACCTGGCCATATTTTCTCCCATATTTTCTAAACTTATTTAAATCAATTGGGATCACAAATCTCAAAAGATTTGAAATTTCTGATCGGGGGAGAGAATGTGATTTAAATATGCAACCTGAAAAAAAATGTGATGTTTTGGATTTAAATGTAAGCTCTCCCATATGTGCTAAACTCTTTTATATATATGCACATATTGAGGGGGAGCAAATGGTTTGTGGTGACAAAAAGAATGTGGCATCTCATGTGAGCGCGACTCAGACTTCACTAATGAATTGACGAAACAAAAACTGTCATTAATCGAAAGGACTTGTCCTGGCCGGGTAATGATTTCAAGCTGGTCTAACCAGTGATGTAAGTGTGTATCGAAGAGGACTTGTCTGAGTAGAGTGTACCGTTTCAAGAAACTCTCTGTGGACTTGACCAGATCGGTTAATAATTTCAAGCTAGTCTAACTAGTGATGTAAGCGTGTCTCGAATCGGCCATGTTCACTGAAGGTGGATCAATTCAAAAGTGCAAACTCTACCCAACATATGCAAATTTTAACTAAAAACATATGAGCACATGTTAAGGGGGAGTATTTGAAATGTATAAAACTCTCAAAGTGTTAGCAAAATGTGTTTCATAATTATAAACACTTTGAGAGACTTTTCAAAGATTTGGTTTACAGCAACATAGGATAGTCATGAAGTTATAAGGTGACTAAGGTTAGGAAAACCATCCTATGATCCGCCAGAGCCGGAGGGATATACCCAAGGACAATACGTAATAGTTAGTATTAGAAAGTCCTTAGGTATGATTGAAGAAAAAAAAAAAAAAGTAATATGAGAAAGGAGAAAAAAGGGGTTGAAGAATTAAAAAGAAAAGTAATGTGAAAGGGTGAAAAGAAATAGCCCTCCAATTATTCAACCTTAGGGTAGAAACCGGGTTCAATTCATATGCTACTGGTTGTTACTAAGGTGAGCCGGTATTGAATACAAGACATCATGGACCCAGTGACGCACTGCACTAAACCTTCTAGCCACTCAAGTTCTCTTAAAAGAACTTGTTTCATTCTCACGGGGAACCCTGCATAATCTATCGACCGCTCATTACGAGTTATGTTGATATTGAAACATGAGACACCGCTCCAGTCACTGACTACTAAAAATTGCACTTATCGAGTCTAGAGCCGCAAGATACATCAAAAGATCTCATAGGAACACATGTTACTTCTACACTAGTTGTTAAACATTAAGGACACCAGTTGTAAACTTATGAGTCCTACGCAGATCTTAGCAATATGCCAGAACATTTATGAGGGAATTTACAAATGTAATTCTCAGTGATTGAATGGAAATTCCTGCCAGGGTCAACATCAAACAGCCCTGAAAGCAGGTCACTTCGGTAATTCCTTGTGGATTACGCTTAGTGGTCGCGGTGGTTTCAAACGGTCTACAGTCGTGGATTGAACTCCAGCGACTCACCTAATCGTTGATGTACTTCGGTAGATCTTGTAAGCCCTCTCGGGGGTATCCGATTCAGGAACGGCCTTGGTAGGGATTAGAGAAAGTTTTCACACTATGCTGTTAACAATATCGAAGTCCGAACCTGTAAGTACCGGACATTTTATTGCTAACTGTCGTATGCAGGAATCCCTGGCGATTGCAGCTGATTGTTGAAGTGATGTCAATATTATCACCTCATGCTCACACTTCACAATTGCAATCAAAGAAATCATGATTATTATAAGACCTTCAACAATGCTTCCGCTACTCTGATGCTGAAAATCAGGATCCAGAAAAGTGTAAGCATGCCGGTCCAACGATCACTTTATCACAAGGATGCAACAGTACAAAGAGAATGACACACAAACTACCAAAACTGATGATTACAATGAATGCTCAACAATCACACTTACCAAAGGAACATTCATCAGAAGATCACGACTTCAAGTACAAAGTTTACCTATTATGAAGAATCAAAGACTAAAAGCTAGGAAATTAAGTTCATTAGAATGCTAGAATTCAAATTGTAATTTCCAGGGTGACTACCCTTAGGGGGAGATTGTTAGGAATATAAATATTCATATGGAAGACTCGGTTACCCCGAGTATCTATTAGCATTAAGTTAGCTCGTAGGCTTATTAGTATTAGTTTAGTTATCATAATACTAGTTGTAGACGTGTGGTCTGGACTGACCCACGACAAGTGGGCCAGGCCCGGCAAACAGCGGCCCACTCTACGCCTAAACCCTAATCCATGCCCTATATATACACGACAGGTTATTCTAAACCTAACTTACGATACACTATATCACCTATACTAACTTGACCGTCGGAGGTGGATCCCGGGGCTACGGCCTCGGGTCCACTCCTAACGGGTTCTCTTTGTTGAACAGGTCTAACAGGGCTCGAGAAGACGACTAACGGCCCAAGGAGAGTCGTTGAATCGACCCGCGCCAGATTATGTATCAACAGATTGGCGCCATCCGTGGGACCATGACAACGACAAGTTTCGTGTTCTCACATCACCGGAAAGCAACCATCGAGTTTAAAGGCCGGTATTCTTTCTTTATTTTCTGCTAGTACACGATGCGCAGATACAAAATAATATGCGGTATTCATTAAAACCTAATAGTAAAGATATTCATTCTTTATTAGTACACGATGCGCAACATTGTACGCATCATATATATAAGTAAAGAAAGATTGAATGTACACAGCATATATATTCATTCTTTATTATATAACTAGTACCTTTGTTATTAGTTTTCTTATTTATTTTATTATATATGATTGAATGTATATCACTACGGTAGATTTACAACAATATCTTTTAAATATTGCATGTAAATCTTGAAATATCTTTTAAATATTAAGAAGATTTTATGTAAATCTTTTAACTTGGTAAACATGATTTTACTTAAGTCAAACTAAGTCCGCACGATCGGACCTACTATATCTTTTAGCCGCGAACAGCGCAGTCACGATAAATCTACCCGCGTTAGGCCTTGCGTATAGAGATCTTCACAGACTGGCAACATGAGCGCACTGTCATGTACAGGCACCACGATGCTAGTCAATCGCCATGAGCGCACTGGACAAAAGCCGTGGTCATCTGCGATCATCCAAAAATGTTAGAGTCTATGCGGTCACGATACATCCATCTGCGTCTGTGCGTGCAATTGAAACTATTAGTCGCGGTCACGGTACGTCCATCCGCGCCATTGCTTTTATAATAAAAAAGAAAACGATCATGAGCACACTGCGTGCTACTTATCTTATGTAGTTTATAAAACCTCACGATAGGTGTAATTCGCACTACTACTTCTCTTATGTGTTAATTTTACATGCTACGTGCTATATATATGCTATGCGCTAATTTTTTATTTCATTATCTTTTATATGTTGCGATGCGCAGCATATACTTTTAATATTTGCATTAAGTTTTTTTTTCAGGATTTGAATAACTAAGATTAATGCTCCTACACGAGTAGCACCATCAAACTTGGGGGGCTACCAGGATACGCACTGTGTGAGTACGCATCACGCAGGTATATTTGGAAGCAGATCGTACGTAAGAGGTATTGCAAGCCCGGTACAAAGACGGATTTAAATATTCGCGCCACCTACCGCCCAGGGGAGACGTCCTCTGTCGGTTGTAAAGACGGATGTAATGTTCGCGCACAGCGCGCACCTCTGCCACAGAAGTACGTCTTCTGTCGCATCATGCTGCACCGCTACTGGTACAAAGGCACGCCCTTACCCAGGACGCAGCATACAGGAATCCACCTTCACTATTATGAGACTCTCACAATCAAGGTCGCGCCTACAAGGTCGCGCCAACAAGGACGCGCCTACAAGGTCGCGACAACATGGTCATCACGCACTGTACCACAGACCCAGTGCGCACTGTCGCATTTGGGCTGCGCATTATGGTCACGCCATCATAGTTGGTTGGGCCTACGCAGCCACAAACAGGACTTAAGTCTAGCATAACATAGCTACGCGCTATGTCATACTAAACTTGGGGGGCTTGTAGACGTGTGGTCTGGACTGACCCACGACAAGTGGGCCAGGCCCGGCAAACAGCGGCCCACTCTACGCCTAAACCCTAATCCATGCCCTATATATACACGACAGGTTATTCTAAACCTAACTTACGATACACTATATCACCTATACTAACTTGACCGTCGGAGGTGGATCCCGGGGCTACGGCCTCGGGTCCACTCCTAACGGGTTCTCTTTGTTGAACAGGTCTAACAGGGCTCGAGAAGACGACTAACGGCCCAAGGAGAGTCGTTGAATCGACCCGCGCCAGATTATGTATCAACACTAGTTTAGTCATAGTAGTATTTGTGGAATTGGGTCAGGTCTTTACCCACTGTCAGCTCACTCCACAGCCCATGTAGGGTGTTTTATGTGTAACTATAAATACCCTTTCCCACACAAGGGAAAGGGTTGGAGCTTCTAATCATACAACAATTTTCTCTTTCACTTTCTCTCACTAGAACTCCCATCCTCTTTCTTTCTCTCTCTAGAATCGAACAAAGCATCAATCTCTTGTGTGTGTTATGATTATGAATATGTTACAATAACCAACTATATATGCTTCACCTTACTTTCGTAACCATGTCAACCAAATCATCACAATAGTAAATAATGGAATAGGGCACATGTTATATATAATAATATCCAATGCTTTGCATGAAACCTTCACTATCTCATGAGAAAAAGATCACCTTCGAATTCAAAGCATGTAACAATGAAGCTGCATGGACACTGATCAGTATGTATAGATATAAAAGAAATAATCACCGACTCATGATGTCTTGATATATTATATTTGTAACCTTCCAACTGCTTGTGCCATCAAATATATGTGCCACCGTCCCATGTGCATGTAGGATGTGAATAAAAGAAGCAATGCGACATGTAATTACTTCACCGACCATGATAATGAGATAATCATCAAGTCGACATGCACACCTTTGCCTCTTCACGTATAATAACTAGTATGATGAGAATATCATTCAATGTTGCCTTGTCTCGTAATATAGCTTCCACCAATGCATCTCCTCATGCAAAGCATCGCACAGCTACTTTCTTCGACAACTGAACTCATAGCAGTACAAACTTTCACAAGCTTGGCAGTACAAAGTCGGGCAGTACTAACCATGGCATAGGGAACAGTACAAACTTCGATTGAGAGCAGTACAAACTTGGTTTGCAACAGTACTATGTGTTAAGGCGAGCAGTACAAACTTGCGACACACAGCAGTACAAACCTCGTTTGATAGCAGTACTAATAGCTTGTATAGATAGCAGTACAAAACCTGTAACAAGAAAGCAATAACACTGCTTCCTCTTATCCCGTCACAACAAGCAATACCAAGTTATGGTCGCGAGCAGTACAAACTTGCGTATCCAGCAGTACCTGAGTCGGGAGCAATAGAAACCATTCTAGGGTTTTAAATAACCCTAAACATCAAAAGACTCATGATATCGAGCAGTATGGTGATATCACCATGCACAACACAGCATAAAGCCCTAAGATACACCTCGTTCTAGTTGAATATAGCATGAATAACCAGATCAAAACCAGAAGTCACTTCTTGATTCTAGGGTTTTCATAAAGAAACCCTAACTTGAAAACCCTAACTGGAAAGTGAGCAAATAAAAAGAACACGCCATAGCAGCTTCCTTACGAGTATAATCCAACTTCCATGATGAATGAACAAGAATAGAACCAAATTCATGAAGTTGAATCAAGAAAACCCTAAAAATTCAAAAATCATATACTCCTCTGCAACAGTTTTCAAAAATTTATACCTGACGATCCAGAGCTCAGATCGAACAGTACTTTCAAGTGCAGGACTATGCACTCTGGGAGATCATTGAAGAAGGAAACTCTTTTAAGCCTTCCACATCTGTAACAACAGTCAATGGTGAAGAAAAGACAGTTGTGAATACCTCTCCAGTGACTACAGAAGAGAAGCTGCAAAAGAAAAACGATGTCAAGGCTAGGAGCTTGCTGATGATGACCATTCCCAATGATCAACTCTTAAACTTCAGCAAATACAAGGATGCAAAGTCTTTGTTTGAAGCAATCACTACTCGGTATAGTGGGAATGAAGCCACCAAAAAGACCCAAAAGACTCTACTGAAGCAGAACTTTGAAAACTTTAGTGCTACTAGTAATGAGTCTTTAGATCACATGTTTAATAGGTTACAAAAGATTGTCAGCCAACTAGTTGTGCTTGGAGTTGACATACCTCAGGAAGATCTGAACTCCAAGTTCTTGAGGAGTCTACCTGCAGAATGGGCTATGCATGTGGTGATTTGGAAGAATAAACCAGATATTGATACCACGAGCCTCAACGATCTATACAACAATTTCAAGATTGTTGAACAGGATGTGAAGAAAGCTGGAGGTGCTAGTTCAACCACTGGGAACATGGCTTTTGTGTCCTCTCCCAGTAATTCAAGTCCAGATGAGGTGAAAGTGGCTGTAGGAGTTAGTACTACTAACCCTAGTGTTAGTACGACTAGCTCATCAAGCAGTACTACTGGTATCCTGAATGATACTACCTATTGTACATTCCTGACCAGCCAGAATGATGGGTCAATGCTGACACATGAAAATCTCCAGGAGATTAATAATGATGACTTGGAAGAGATGGATCTCAAGTGGCAGATTTCACTTCTTAGCATGAGGGCTAAAAAATTCTATCAAAGAACTGGCAAGAAGATCAACATCAATAGTAATGATACTGCTGGTTTTGACAAATCTAAGGTAGAATGCTATAACTGTCACAAGTTGGGGCATTTTTCAAGAGAGTGTAGAAGACCCAGGCAACAGGATAGCAAGAATAGGGGGTATGGAAGCAAGCCCAAGGCAGTGGAAGAGCCAGAGACATCTTCAAAGGCTATGGTGGCTATTGATGGTCTAGGCTATGACTGGAGCTTCATGGCAGATGAAGAGGAAGCACCTACTGAGATGGCACTTATGGCCTTCTCTGACTCAGAGGTACTATCAGCTAAAAGTTTTTCTAAAACATGTACTGCTCTTAAAGAATATGAAACTTTAAAGAAACACTATGATGAGTAGAGGATTGAATTAAACCAAACAAATTATAATTTGTCTAATCACAAAAGAGGTTTAGCAGTCCTAGAAGAAAAAATTGTGCATTATAAGAACAATGAGTCTGTTTTTACTGAGGACATAGCTATTCTTAAGAGAGACTTGACTCTTAAAAATGCTGAGATTAGTTTGCTTAAAGCTGAGTTAGATAAAATCATAAAGGCAAAAGAAAACATTCAATTAACTGTAGACACTTTGGAGTATGCATCAAAAGGTATTAATAAAATTATAGAGTGTCAAATGGTTAATAAGGCTAAGTCTGGGTTGGGGTATAAAACATGTATACCTTCTCATAGAGGAGTACCTGCACCCCCAGGAATTGACCTAGAGCATACAGGTTTGACTGAGTTTCAACAACCTAAGTTAGAATATGGTTGTAAGCCTAACGAAAATTCAACTGCTAATAAACCTGTAGAAACTAGTGAGCCTTTTAATAGTGCAAGTGACACCTCTCTTACTAAGGACAAGGTGTCAACTGATAGGAACTCAGATGCACCCATCATTGAAGACTGGGAATTTGATGAGGAAGATCAGGTTGTAGCTAAACCTGATGTAGTAAAGTTAGAAGGAACAAATGTTCCTGAGGTGGTTAGTGATAAAACTATTAAGCCTACAACAAATGTAAAACCAGTTAGGAAAACAGTTAGATATTATGAGATGTATAGGTCCACAAGTAAGCCAAGAGGTAACCAGAGGAACTGGATAACCTCAAGTCCCATCAATTAGGAAGTGACTTTGTCATGTATAAAAAGGCTTGTTTTACTTGTGGTAGCTTTGACCACCTAGAGGCTTTTTGTCATAACCATCATGGGAGAAAGATGGTTAATGGGAACAATAGGGTTCTTGGGAACACAAGTCATAGGGTGAAATCAAACAGGTATCAAACTCACCCTAATTCTAACAGAACGACTCCCAGAGTACTTTTATTGAAGTCTGGCCTCAAACCAATTAGTACTGCTCGACCAGCAGTTAGTACTGCCAGACCATTTAAAACTGTTTACCCTAAACCAGCAGTTTCAAGTGCAAAACCAACTTTCAAATATGCACAATAAACTGTTAAAAGGACTTTTCACAAGAAAGCAGTGGTTCAAAATAAATTTTGGAAACCAAAAGGTTCAAACTGCCAGGCCAGCAGTTCATACTGCTAGACCAGCAGTTAGTACTGGTGAGCCTAAAAACACTGCTAGGGATAAAAGGGAAAATGTTGTTAAGGCCTCAGCATGTTGGGTATGGAGACCAATCAAACCCAATGGTGCATCAATTGTATTATATAGATTTGACTATAATGATGCACGTGGCAAACCCAAGTCAGTGATGGCTTGGGTACCCTAAGGAAACTAATTTCCTTATTTTATGTGCAGGGACATTCACAGGATGATGAGGAAGATCAAGGTTATGCAGACAGTGGATGTTCTAGGGATATGACAGGTAACATGTCCTATCTTTCAGACTTTCAACCAATGGATGGAGGATATGTTACCTTTGGAGGAGGAATAGGAGGAAGGATTACTGGTAAAGGCACCTTGAAAACCGGTAAATTAGACTTTGAAGATGTGTACTTTGTGCAAGAGCTTAAGTATAACCTGTTTAGTGTCTCACAAATGTGTGACAAAAAGAACAAGGTTCTTTTTACTGACACTGAATGTCTTGTGCTTTCCCCAGACTTTAAGCTGCCTGATGAAAATCAGGTTCTACTTAAAGTTCCAAGAAAGGGCAACATGTACAGTGTTGATATGAAGAAGAATGTTCCTAAAGAGGCTCTTACTTGTCTTGTTGCAAAAGCCACATTGGATGAGTCCATGCTTTGGCATAGAAGACTTGGTCATATAAATTTTAAAACCATAAATAAAATTGTTAAAGATGGTTTGGTAAGAGGCTTGCCTCAAAAACGTTTTGAAAATGACCAGACTTGTGTTGCCTGTCTCAAAGGCAAACAACACAAGGCTTCTTGTAAGCCCAAGACCCACAACTCTATTAATAAACCTTTGTTTATGCTACATATGGATTTGTTTGGCCCTACATATATGAGTAGTATTATGCATAAAAAGTACTGTCTTGTAGTTACTGATGACTATAGTAGATTCACATGGGTTTTCTTTTTAGGTTCTAAGGATGAGACACCTATCATTCTTAAGACATTTATAACTGAGATAAAACTTAGTGGATAAGAAAGTAAAAGTCATTAGGTGTGACAATGGGACAGAGTTCAAAAATAGAGTTATGGATGAGTTCTGTAAGGAAAAAGGTATTAGAAGAGAGTTTAGTGTAGCTAGAACTCCTCAGCAGAATGGGGTTGCTGAAAGGAGAAATAGAACACTAATAGAAACTGCTAGAACCATGTTAGCTGACTCTAATCTGCCCATCGCTTTTTGGGCCGAAGTAGTTAATACTGCCTGTTATGTGCAAAACAGGGTTTTGGTAGTTAAACCTCACAACAAGACACCATATGAGCTTTTTAGGGGTAGAACTCCTGCATTAGGTTTTCTAAGACCTTTTGGGTGTCATGTAACTATTCTAAATACCTTAGACCATCTAGGCAAATTTGATTGCAAATCAGATGAAGGATTCTTGGTTGGGTACTCTCACTAAATAGCAAAGCCTTTAGAGTATACAACACAAGAACAAGGAAAGTTGAGGAAAACCTGCATGTTCAGTTTCTAGAAAATAAATCTAATGTTGCAGGTGAAGGTCTAAAATGGCTATTTGACCTTGATACTCTAACCCAATCAATGAACTATGTGCCAGTTGTTGCAGGAACCTTTTCTAATAATTTTGCAGGTTCAGAAGATGATGTTGCAACAAATGAAGCAAGCTTGGGTAAGGAGAAAGATCAAGATCATATACAGATGCCAATATGGAACAGTGTTGATTCATATTCAAAGAATGGTGAACCGTCTACTGATGAAGCCAAAGAAGGTATTGAAGATGGAGCCGAAGATCAAGAGAATCAAGATAACATTACAAATAGAGATTGTACTGTTGAGCCCCAAGTTAGTACTGCTGGGAAAAATATTCATACTGCTGGCCCATCAGATACTTATACTGCTGATTTCTCAGAAGATGAGGGGGATATCAACAATCTACCACCCACCTACCCAGTTCCCATAACTCCACACATAAGGATATACAGAGATCACTCCCTAGACAATGTGATTGGAGACATACAGTCTGGTGTGAAGACAAGGAGACAGACTATGACTTCAGACCAACAAGGCTTTCTTAATGTTGTTTATGAAGAAAAGAAGCATGAAGATGCCAACACATGTTTGTTTGTGTGTTTCCTTTCACAATCTGAACCCAAAAATGTTCTCAAAGCCTTAGAAGACTCAAGCTGGGTAGAAGCAATGCAAGAGGAGCTTCTCCAATTCAAGATTCAGAAGGTTTGGGTACTAGTGGATTTACCCAAGGGTATGAGAGTAATTGAAACCAAATGGGTTTTTTGAAACAAGAAGGATGAAAGGGGAATTATGATCAGAAACAAGGCTATGCTTGTAGCCTAGGGGTATACACAAGAAGAGGGAATAGACTATAAAGAAGTTTTTGCACCAGTAGCTAGGATTGAAGCAATCAGACTGTTCTTAGCTTATGCTTCTTTCATGGGCTTTACTGTTTACTAGATGGATGTCAAGAGTGTCTTTCGGTATGGTATTATTAAAGAGGAGGTATATATCTCTCAACCTCCAGGTTTTATAGATCCAGAACATCCTGACAAGGTGTACAAGGTGGTGAAAGCTCTTTATGGACTACATCAAGCTCCAAGGGCATGGTATGAAACTTTGGCTTCATATTTGTTAGAAAATGGATTTCAAAGGGGCAAGATTGATCAGACTCTATTCATCAAGAAAAACAAGAAGGATATCTTGCTGGTACAGGTTTATGTGGATGATATTATATTTGGATCCACAAGGAAGGAGATGTGCTTGGAATTTGAGAAACTTATGCATGATAAGTTTCAGATGAGTTCCATGGGGGAACTTACCTTCTTTTTGGGGTTGCAAGTGAAGCAATCAACTGAAGGCATATTTATCAGTTAGGATAAATATGTGATAGAGATACTAAGGAAGTTTCAATTTACTGATGCTAAAGTGGCAAGCACACCAATTGATCCAGAGAAACCTTTGATTAAAGATGCTGATGGAGAAAATGTTGATGTACACACCTACAGATCAATGATAGGGTCCTTGATGTATCTTACCTCATCAAGACCAGATATCATGTTTGCTGTGTGTGCCTGTGTAAGGTTTCAAGTCAATCCCAAGGCATCTCATTTAACAGCTGTACAGAGGATCTTTAGGTACCTTAAGAGTCAACCTAGGCTGGGTCTGTGGTATCCTAGGGAATCACCTTTTTATTTGGTGGTATATTCAGACAGTGATTATGCTGGTGCAAGCCTGGATAGGAAATCCACAACTGGTGGTTGTCAGTTCCTTGGTTGCAGACTCATATCATGGAAATGCAAAAAGCAGACAATTGTGGCAACTTCTACAAATGAAGCTGAGTATGTAGCTGCTGCAAGTTGCTGTGGTCAAGTGCTTTGGATTCAAAATCAACTCCTTGACTATGGGTATAATTTTATGAATACCATGATATATATTGACAATAGCAGTACAATATGAATTATTAAAAATCTAGTGCAACATTCTAGAACAAAACACATAGAAATTAGGCATCATTTTATAAGAGACTGCAATGAGAAAAAGTTAATTCAAGTTTTTAAAATTGACACTGATCAAAACTTTGCAGATCTTCTCACTAAAGCCTTTGATGTTGGAAGATTTCAATACTTGGTAGCAAGTATTGGAATGCTTAACCCTTAAAGTTTTTAATTTGTGTGTTTTTGTACATTAAAATGGATTTGTACTACTAGGCTTGTCAATTAGTACTGTTATGTATAGTTTGTACTGCCAGTACAAATTTGGAATGTTTGTTAGAACTGTTAGTCATATGTTTATACTGTTATGAAGCAAATGCTTTGCAATTTGTTTTCTTGGTTTTGGACTAACAATTGCAGGTATGGATCGTTTAAGCACAAAGGAATTACTAGTGCATTGAGTGAGCAGCATTTGGTGGATTAGTTGCTGACATAATATGTTGATGATGGACAGAGTTTGGGGATCCATTAACAAAGGTTTTATACCTAAGTTAACTGATTCTTTAAAATTTCTTTCCTGAAATCTTATTATGATGTTTTGCATTGGAATTGATGGCATAGTTAGTCAGATAGTAACTGACCTAACTCACTCTCTACCATTTTATACTTTTAGTATAATGTGTTAGTCTAAGGACATCTGGTAGAGAGAACAGCGAGAAAAAGTGAATCTAGCACATTTATGTTAGAGGCAACACCTGCCACGAGCTGGAAACCCTGTCAAGAAAGCTCTTTGAATGAGTTTATCTGATCATAGGCAGTCATTTATAACTGAAATCATTGGTTCTCACACAACCAGAAGTTGCATTAAACCGAAATTATGATTAAGTGTCTGTCTTTACACTTAATCCCTTGAAAATGGTTGTTAGCAGTATGGTTTTTAATCAAAATTGAGTTCATACTGCTGAGTCAAATTTTTCCAAAAAGTTTGTACTGCCAGGCGAAAAGTTAGTACTGGTAGGCTTAAGTTTGTACTGCTGGATATCCGTTAGTAATGGTGCGAAATAACAACTTTTTGAAAATAGCCGTTGAGAGTTAGTTGAGATTTTTACTGATCAATTCCTTATTTTAAAGGTTTCCTTTTTGGATATTTTTACTTCTAATATATTATATTCACCTTTCTTCAATCAAAAGTTATCTTTTAATTGAAGTCGGTCCAATAGAAACCCTCATAAGTCTTTCATAATATCTCAATTCACTTTCTTCATATACTTTCTAACCTAAAATTACACTATTCCCAGCAGTCAAATCTCACTTTTACTGACAAATAATGGCTTCTTTATCTTTTGTTGACAAGCACAACATGGTCGCGTTTTTGGAAAAAGCAGAGGATGATACACAATTCCATCAGATAGTGGACTTTTTAAATGGTTCCCACATAAGGTATTCTTTAACATTAAATCCCACTATCTATGTCAAAATCAAAGAGTTTTGGCAGACTGCTACTGTCAGAAAATTTCACAATGGAGACAAAGAGTTAAATGCCACAGTGGATGGCAAATCCATCACTCTTACTGAATCATCACTCAGGAGGCATCTCCATCTGAATGATGACAATGGTATTAGTGCTATGCCAAACACTGAAATCTTTGAAACTTTAACTAGAATGGGGTACAACATCCAATCACAATCTTTAACTTTTCAAAAATGTTGTTTTGCCCCACAATGAAGGTTTTTGATACACACCATCCTTCACTGTCTCAGTCCTAAGAAAACCTCATGGGAACAGTTCAGTAGCAATATTGCAACTGCTCTCATCTGCTTAGCTACTGACAGAACTTTTAGTTTTTCAAAACTCATCTTTGAAGGAATGGTTAAAAATGTTGATAGCAAATCCAAGTTTTTGATGTATCCCAGGTTCATTCAAACTATTTTGAACATGAGGAAACATCAACTTCTTCCTCATAAAAATGTTTATCCAACACCCAAACTTACCCAAAAACTTTTCAGTAATATGAGGATGGCCTCAAAAGGGTATAGTGGGGAAGAAGTTCCATTATTTGCTTCAATGCTACAGGTACAGGGTGAAGGATCAACAACCCCAGTTGACTCCCAACACACACCCACAAGCTCATAACAATCAGCCTCACAACCAACCTCATCACTAGATAGGTATTCATCCAGAGAGGGCTCTGTTGTTCCTCAGCACAGAGACCCTACCCCTCCCCATGTAGCAGATGATGCTGACTTTGTCAGTATAGGAAAGTGATGCGTGCTTGCGAGTGCTCTAATTTATACCCACGGTATGTCGTTGTGGTTTTAGCAGTATTCAAGTTTTAAATTTATATTTAGCCGACTTATCAATAACACACACACTTTAACGAGCAGTGTACCCGGTCAGTATGTATATAATGGTAAGTAGAGTGTCGATCACTGAGAGTGGAACGTATTATCTAGTTATTCTAATCAGTATTTTAATATCTTAAGTTAGCTATACAACCTAATTTAATGCAAGGGGGTTCAGTCTGAGAGACTGGCACGGTTTGGTTGCAATTAAATAATAAACTAACTAATAGGCACGAATCAGCGAATAGCACACACGTACACAGATAAATACTCGAGACAATAAGAAGACCTGTCCTGATAGTTAAGTAGCTTGTCACTTGTTTTATTGCTAGTTTTATATGAAGTGTATAGTTCGATGCAACGCACCGAGATTAAGTCCTTTCTCGTTGGTTCTAATCTTATCGGCGAGTAAACCCTTAATGATTACTTATGACTATCCTATTTATCTTTCTTCCTACTTTTCTACAGACGATAGAATGCATAGGCGATCTAATAAATAGGCGAGGAAGGGGCATGGCGACCCAAGCAATGCTCAGCTAGACACAGAGGTTATCAATGCACTAATAAAAGTCACCAAAGACATCAACATATAAACTTTAATTAATGGGAAAGAAATTTTAAGGGGAGTCGAAGTGCATGGTTAATCCATGATCACAAGCCCATCAATCCTGACCAATTAAAGTGTACTAATACAATAAAACAAAACTACTTAATGAATTGAATACATGCAGGACCTTCTTAAAGCTCTCGTATCTTCGTTCAAGGTGTGTCTTGTGCTGCTACTTCGACTGAATTCGGCCTAGGGCTTCTGTCCTTCGAATATCGTACGTACCAAAAGTCTTTTTTCTTTCTCTCGTCTGACTTTGGGGTATTTATAGTTTCTGTCTGAGGTAAGATGCGGCGCATCTAATAAGTAGATGCGGCGCATTGACTTAACTTCGCGTGGGGTCCAAGATTAATATATTCAGGAATATTCGTACACCGCCAGAAGATGCGGCGTAACTCCATTTATAGATGCGGCGCATGTCCTCTTGTATCTTGGATCGTATCTTGTGAAATCTGGATAGTGATGCGCCGTATGTAATAAGCAAGATGCGGCGTATCTGGAGCAGAATAGTCTTGATCTTGTACATTTCAGTAGACTCTTAACTTCTTGCTTGTTTTGCTCCATAATTAGTCCAAAATCGCCAAGTTTCACCAAATGCTTGTTTTTACCTGAGAATTACAAAAGTAAACATTAACGTATCAATTCTCACAGATAATATAATAAAACAAGTCAAATAAATAGGATAAATGACGGTAATAAAATGTACTTATTTGAGTTCATCAAATATCCCCCCACTTGAACTTTACTTGTCCCCAAGTAAACCTTAGAATTAATCTTATGAAAATGTATCCTAAAAGATATTAGGATTTATTTTTATATTTAAGCATGTATTCGTTTTTGTCATAATCACACAACCAAACACTTAACGAATTAGAAGTAAAATAAAATAATTTGATAAAAGCAAATCTAATCGTTTAACTGTCCACTCGTGACGAATATTCTATCATAAGCTTGGCAAGTATACACATCTCCCCCACTAAAGCCAAGGAATAACAAGTCTAAAGCGGTAAAAAGGGTTTGTAGGTTAAGGGTTAATTATTCTCCTTAATCTCTATCGATCTCAAATTCCAGAAAAGGCGACAAAATCACAAATACATGATCGAATCCACGAACACGATACTTGCAATTGCTCAAATCCTTAACTCGAATAGGCTAAAGATAGGACCAAGTAATCTTCACCAATAATATTATATCAAAAAGGGCGACAAAATCATAAATACATAGCCGAATCCACGACTACGATACTTAAGATTGCTCAAATCCCTAATCTCAATAAATCAAAGGTTTGGATAAAGAACAATACAGGGTATGGATAATATTTGGGATACAAATTGGTGTAAAATGAAAAATAAACGAAACAAATTAATTAAAATCCTAAGTGTGGTTAATCACTATCTCAACCATCCCATGAATAAGACTCATATCATAGAATAACTCACGCTTTAACACTTGATACACACGCTTTTAGCTAGACACGAATTATACTCAACAAGATCTTAATCAAAGGTGTAAGAAACGAAACATTTTAACAAAGGTGTAAGAAACGAAAGGAATGGCTCTGAGTGTTTTTCTAGGGGTATCTTACTCTAAAAATGAGAGTAACAAAAGGGTTTATACGAGGGTTAACTAACCAGTGTAGTTAGCTAATAACACATAACATATAATAGGCTATTTGGGTGTAATCCTATAATTTTACCAATTTAGACAAGTCATTCCAATTATATAAATAATACTTATTATGGTGGTCTCGAATAGTATACAAGCCAAGTTCTAAAGTTTACAAGTCACCGGCACACTCATAGATTTGTGAATTTTGAAGAAAAAAAAATCACAATTTTTGAAAATAACGTCATGTGTGCAGTTATGCAACTTAGATCTTAGACAAAAACATGCTAAAAAAAATTTAAATTTTGATATATTAAGCATATTTTGAAAAAGTCTAGGACAAGTAAGTGTTAAGTGTTCTAATTCTCCAATCCCCCCACTTAAGTTAAACAACGTCCTCGTTGTTTGTATAAAAGATTAAAAACTGGAAAATAAAAGAATTAGAACAGAAAAACTCCCCTGAGATTTGCTCGGTATGATCCTCCATTTGTATAAGAGCAAAAATCATCTTCTTGTGGATTAGAACGTTTAAGCTTCATAATCGATGTATCCACAGGAAATGCAGGAATCTATAATACCACCAAGACTTTAAACACACCTAAGTTAAGAAAGGTTCAAACTTGCATAATGCATTAGTAGTTAGGAAAAATAAAACATAAAAATTAAAACTGAAAATCATCAGGTCAGTCGATGCGCCGTATCTTATGGAAGAAGATACGCCGTATCGAGCCTGGAATAATTACGAATCAGAATAGAAGATGCGCCGCATCCTTAACCAGGGATGCGCCGCATTAAAATAAACTGATAAAAAGTTTTAAAGTCGAAAATAAAAAATGCAGAAAAATAAAGTAAGATATGACCAGTGCAGGAGATGCGTCGCATCTTGGGATTGAGATGCGCCGTATCCTCTGCGGGCCTGACTGACTCGACACAAAACAGAATAGTAAAAGTTTTCCCGGTTGTCTCCCGGTCAGCACTTGTCTTTATTCCAGAGTCTTCAAGTTAGACTCACGTTCAGCTCTTTAATATCGATCATTGAAGGAGTCGGAAACATCGCGCTCCCTCATCGCCAATTCAGTAATATTGAATACTCCTTGCTCGTCCTTAATTTCCACGCCGTTCTTCTTTAATATCTGTATAAACAAAATTCTGTCCCTTTCGGGCAGAGATGACAAAATGATAGACGGGAAATTCTTATTATCATATAGGCATAAATAAGCAAGGTGGGGTGGTAGTTCAATAAACACATCATTATTCAAATTCGTTTTCTCAACTATTCTCCTACGTTTGTTAATTACTACGCAATCATACCACTCGTCATCAGAATCATTAACAATATTGCGTCTAAGTTCGGTAGGTACATTAAGGTCAATAAATTCCTCAAAGTTCTCATGATTAGGATTAGTTGAGTTGTTTTGAATCAATGTTTCTCCCATGAGCCTAGCTTCAAGATCGAGGTCCATACGCTCTCTTAATCCTAGCACATAGATGCCTCTAATTATGCTTTTAACAGGATCTTGGCACTTATAGACTAGTTTATTATTCCCTACCCTTAATGAGATTTTTCTTTTAAACACATCAATCTTAGCATGGGCAGTAGACAAGAAGGGCCTTCCAAGGATTAAAGGAATCTTAACATCCTCGGGCATATCTAATATAACAAAGTCTACAGGGAAAATAAACTTCTCAATCTTAACTAGCACATTATTGGCAATCCCTTCAGGTCGTTTTACCGTTTTGTCAGCCAATTCAATAAGCAACTTAGTTGGTGCTAATTTTCCTAGTCCTAGGGTAGTGAATGTCTTAAGGGGCATTACACTAATGCTAGCTCCTAAGTCAGCTAACACATTATTGAAAGATATATCATTAATTGAACAAGGTAAAGTAAAACTTCCTGGGTCCTTTTCTTTATGAGGTAAGGCATTTAAGTCGGTTGCAGAGCTCTCTTCTTTCATTGTAGCCTTGATCTCTTCTTCAATCTTTGTCTTCTCTTTGAGTAGTCTCCTTAAACTGACTGAAGAATTAAAGAAAAATTCGGGTCTTGCACCATCATTACCATTCATCAGTCTTCTAGGAAAAAGAATGTTAGGAGTGACTTCTTCAGTGGTGCTTATGGCCTTGACATGATCTCTTGGGTTGGTTTCAGTTGAGCTAGGTAAACTTCCATATCCCCTTTCTTGAAGAACTTTGCTCATTTGACCAATTTGTTGTTCCAATGCTTTGATCGAAGCTCCTTGATTTCTTGTAGTAGTGTCCGTTGAAGCTCGGATTTCTTTGATCATAGCAGTATTCTCTTCATGTCTTTTAGCAGCATCGGCCATAATTTGCTTTAGAGTGTCATCTAAAGTCTGCCTCCTTTCTTGATAAGCGGGATTAATGTTGTTCTTTTGATAGAATCCCGGGGTGGTTTCCCTAAATCTTCCTGAAGGTCGGAATGGTTGTCCAAATTGGGTGTAATATGCTTCTTCAAACGTCTCACTTTCATTCTTATTCGGGCAATCTTTAGTGTAGTGAGGTCCTTCACACTTTTCACATCCAACTTGGGCAGCATACACTTTTTCATCACGCTTCTTCATCTCTCTACTAATTTTATCCAATTGAGCTTGAATAGCAGCAAACCCGTCAAAATTAGTGCTGCTCTTAGATCTAGTAGAGGTCCCATCATGCCATTTTTGAGAATGATCAGCAGCTTCTTGGATTGCTTTCCTAGCATTGGCTGCACTCATTTGAGGCACAGCTCCCTTAGCGTCCAAGATTTGTCTAGTAGGCACGTCTAATCCTTGATAAAACAATATTATCTCCTGCATAGGGGTTAGATAGTGTTGAGGACATTTTACCAGTAAATCTTTAAATCGTTCCCAAGCTTGATAAAGAGTTTCATCAGGCACTTGCTTGAAACTGTTGATAGCCTCCATCTTTTTAGCAGTCTTAGCAGGTGGACAATATCTCTTCAGGAATTTGTTCTTCAAATCTTCCCATGTAGTGATTGAACTAGCAGGTTCATTCCTTAGCCACTTATTAGCAGCTCCTTTTAGCGAGAGTGGAAAGATTCTTAGCATGAGTTGATCGTCAGTGACTCCTTCTGAAGTAAACAAATCCGCAATCTCGAGGACCTTTTCAACATGCTCATTAGCATCCTCGTGTTCCGATCCACTGAAAGCATTCTCCCTTAGCTCCTTGAGAAACTGACCCTTCAATTCAAACTTTGACTTATCATCAAACTTTGGTCTAGCAACTCCTGAAGTGTAATCAGCACGGGTTTTGTTCATGTATTCCTCCATAGTTGTGTTTTCGCCCATTGCTTCTGTTTCTTCTTCCTCTTTCTCTTCAGAAAAATAATCAAGCTCGAATGAACTTGAAATATCAAAGCTTTTTGTGTTGAAAAGTCTTTTAAGCGAATGAAAGACTCGTTCAGGATCTTCGAAAGGTTGAATCAAGTTCTTCGTAGAACTCCTGGTCATGCACTTCCTGAAATCAACACAAAAACATCAGTAGGGTATGCTCAAGAAAGTAATATATCAGAAAATTAACAACGAAAACGGAATACGAAAAATTAAAGTTACTGATATCTGCAGACGATGCGCCGTATCCAAAAAGTTGGATACGCCGTATCTTACAATCGTTAAAATTTAATCAGACTTTTATTCAGAAAATAGATACGCCGCTTATAAGTTAGAATGCGCCGTATCAGTTTAATTATCAAAAATCGATATTTATTTAAAATCAAATGCGTCGTATTAACAAAAGTTAATGCGCCGTATTTTCGTTACGTTTCAAAATACAAGATTTTTGATCCAGAAGATACGCCGTATCGACGAAGATCGATGCGTCGTATCTGTTTAATAATTCGAAAACTGTTTTTAATTAAAATAATAGATACGCCGTATCTGCTAAAGCAGATGCGTCGTATCGCGTTAACGTTCAGAAAAAAAATTTATCAAAAACAGATACGCCGTATCTTGGGGAAAAGATGCGTCGTATCGAATTAATTAAACGCGTTGTATTTTATAAAAATTAAACGCAATACACCGTATCTGAGAAATCAGATGCGCCGTATCATTTGAATAAGCTCAGTACAACGATAGCAGAACACAGAAAATACGAAAAATAAAAACAAATAAACACAAACGAAAATAAACACAAATAAAAGCAAACAAATAACACACAAAACAGAAAATATGCAAAATAATACAATGAATGAAAATTAACCTAATATACAACACAGTTAGCGGTTAGATTAAAAATTAAAAAGAAAAACCTAATTAAAATACTAATCAAATTAACAGATAATAACAATTCACTCCCCGGCAGCGGCGCCAAAAACTTGGTGCGTGCGTGCGAGTGCTCTAATTTATACCCACGGTATGTCGTTGTGGTTTTAGCAGTATTCAAGTTTTAAATTTATATTTAGCCGACTTATCAATAACACACACACTTTAACGAGCAGTGTACCCGGTCAGTATGTATATAATAGTAAGTAGAGTGTCGATCACTGAGAGTGGAACGTATTATCTAGTTATTCTAATCAGTATTTTAATATCTTAAGTTAGCTATACAACCTAATTTAACGCAAGGGGGTTCAGTCTGAGAGACTGGCACGGTTTGGTTGCAATTAAATAATAAACTAACTAATAGGCACGAATCAGCGAATAGCACACACGTACACAGATAAATACTCGAGACAATAAGAAGACCTGTCCTGATAGTTAAGTAGCTTGTCACTTGTTTTATTGCTAGTTTTATATGAAGTGTATAGTTCGATGCAACGCACCGAGATTAAGTCCTTTCTCGTTGGTTCTAATCTTATCGGCGAGTAAACCCTTAATGATTACTTATGACTATCCTATTTATCTTTCTTCCTACTTTTCTACAGACGATAGAATGCATAGGCGATCTAATAAATAGGCGAGGAAGGGGCATGGCGACCCAAGCAATGCTCAGCTAGACACAGAGGTTATCAATGCACTAATAAAAGTCACCAAAGACATCAACATATAAACTTTAATTAATGGGAAAGCAATTTTAAGGGGAGTCGAAGTGCATGGTTAATCCATGATCACAAGCCCATCAATCCTGACCAATTAAAGTGTACTAATACAATAAAACAAAACTACTTAATGAATTGAATACATGCAGGACCTTCTTAAAGCTCTCGTATCTTCATTCAAGGTGTGTCTTGTGCTGCTACTTCGACTGAATTCGGCCTAGGGCTTCTGTCCTTCGAATATCGTACGTACCAAAAGTCTTTTTTCTTTCTCTCGTCTGACTTTGGGGTATTTATAGTTTCTGTCTGAGGTAAGATGCGGCGCATCTAATAAGTAGATGCGGCGCATTGACTTAACTTCGAGTGGGGTCCAAGATTAATATATTCAGGAATATTCGTACACCGCCAGAAGATGCGGCGTAACTCCATTTATAGATGCGGCGCATGTCCTCTTGTATCTTGGATCGTATCTTGTGAAATCTGGATAGTGATGCGCCGTATGTAATAAGCAAGATGCGGCGTATCTGGAGCAGAATAGTCTTGATCTTGTACATTTCAGTAGACTCTTAACTTCTTGCTTGTTTTGCTCCATAATTAGTCCAAAATCGCCAAGTTTCACCAAATGCTTGTTTTTACCTGAGAATTACAAAAGTAAACATTAACGTATCAATTCTCACAGATAATATAATAAAACAAGTCAAATAAATAGGATAAATGACGGTAATAAAATGTACTTATTTGAGTTCATCAGAAGGGCTGCTTCTACTTTCTCAGGCTTAGAAGCTGGGCAGGACAGAAGTAACATAAATAAGACCCAACCTATGGCAACACCAACAGTACCAAGTTCCTTTGAACCCAATACTATTGGTGGAATCCCAAGCCAACCGAAAATATTGGGTGGCTCAGAAGCTCACCGTATGGTGGAATCTGAGTCTTTGCTCCATGATGCACCTCGCCCTGAAGGTTACAGATCAGGAAGTGCTGAGGGCAGTAAGACACTAAAAGAATTGACGGATTTGTGTACAAAATTGTCTGAGAAGGTCACTACTTTGGAAGCTGAGCTCACTACCTACAAGAAGGTGTTTGGGAAGGTATATACTAAACTGGTTTTGAAGGTCAAGAAGCTAGAGCAGAAGGTAAAGACACTTCAGAAAAAGAGGTATTCACAACAGTCTTTTCTTCACCATTGACTGTTGTTACAGATGTGGAAGGCTTAAAAGAGTTTCCTTCTTCAATGATCTCCCAGAGTGCATAGTCCTGCACTTGGAAGTACTGTTCGATTCGAAGCCTCCATATCTCAAAGCCGTTTTGCTTCAGCATAGGTAATTTAGCAGCCATGTTAGTCTATGTAGTTTCCATGTCTATTATCTTCAAAAGAGTTCTTCTTCTAAATCATAGTATCAGCCTGGCTCTGATACCACTTGAGAGGATCAAACACTAAGGATGTAACTCCTTTATAATGTGTTTAGGATACTTTGAGGTTATATTGTTAAGTATGCGGAATCTACTTAACAATACTTAGAAGATTTTGTTTGATGTAACAGTAATGCAATATGAATAATGGACACAGTGATTAACTTCAAACAATTCAATATTATTAGCAAATAATACGAGTGATCTCAATATCACTAGGGTTACAAAGACCTTGAATCTTAACAAAATTTATATGACTCGTACATAAATATCTAACCTATGACCTCCTTTTATAGACATAAGTAGTCCTTTACAAGATAAGTATCTACCCGTATATTTCTAACTAATTGTGATATACATACAATCTATACCATACTTATCCTTGACACGTCTTCTAAAACCTTATCATGCAACAGTTCCTTCTTTAATATACTAGCAGTACTAACTTGATAGTTTGTACTGTTAGTTGTTCTTCAACAGTCTTCAGTATATACACTAGCAGTTTGTACTGTTAGTGTATTCTTCCAGCAGTACTAAGTCTTGAACATTTAACTCCCAACACGGTGTTTTACCCTTTTCCCCAAATAGTTGATGAAACATCAAAGTTTTGGAAGAAATTATATAAGTATCGTAAAGGTTTTTAAGATATTTGAGTAATCGTAAATGATTAAATTATAAAAGGTTTTATCGAAATTTGGGCATGATGCGCCCGTTTATAAAACATTTCCAAGTCATTACGACTCTTGAATACAAGTTTTATTGCCTCATTTTACAAATTAAATATATACAATTGGACACTATCATTCGCGTATATATTAGTTATTAAGTTTATCGACTAATTTGTTTATGTTCGGGTCCAAATATGTTAAGCGCTTATGAGTCTAACATACTCTTCCGTCTCATTTACCAAAATCGTCCATAAGCTCATTGGCTAATACCGTAAATGCAATAACATCCAATTTCATCCAAGCATAGGAAATAATAAGTAACCATGTCCAATGTTCAAATTATATTTCATGTTTTCCAAATTAATTAACCAAAACACCATATTGATTAACAAATAATAAATAATTGATAAAACAAATAAATAAAAGATATTATGGCCCAAATGTATTGGGCTTTGGCCCAATACTCAACTCATACTCTATTGGGCTTTCCTTGGGCTTTCGGGCCCAAGTTATTAACACTTAACCATTTAGGGCTCATCCTAGTCCAAACCAACTCGACACCAACCCGAGGTTTTCAAACCTCGAGTCTTACACGGCCGAGACTCACTTGAGTCTCGACTAGACTCATTCTAACTAGTCGTGGCCCTTTTGGGTCACGGCTTAACCACACTTGAATGAGTCACGGCTCGAGTCTATTCGAGCCAAAGGCTCTCGGCTATAGCAATAAGCCAAACCAAATCCAATCATCAACACAACACAACCATGCCATGCCGTGACTCAAATGAGTCTTACTCGAGCCAAAGGCTCTCAGCCAAATCAACCTCAATTCCAATCAATCCAAATCTCAACACGATAAGAACATCATGGCTATGCCATGACTCATTTGAGTCACGGCTCGAGCCAATCCGAGCTAATAGGCTCTCGGATCAATCATAACACAATCCAAATCCAAATCAACTCCAAATTCAATCACGACACAAATAGTAGGCCACGCCGTGACTCATTTGAGTCATGGCTAGAACCCAAATTGAGCCATAGGCTCTCGGATCCATCATCCACAATAAATATACAAACCAAAATCCAAAAACAAATTACAACAATCAAATCAAAATCCAACAAATCCAAATCAAATCAAATACAACCAACTACCTAAAATCATAACCCTAATCCTAACACTAAAACACGCCGTGACTCACTGAGTCACGGTTAAAGCTTCATATGAGCCTTAGGAGCTCTTCGGCTTCAACCACCAGGGGCCACTCGAGACAAAAGAATCCAAATCCAGCTACAACAATAAATAATAAATTAGAAATAAAAGAAATAATAAGAATAAACGACTCACCCCGAGTCAACGGGAGTTGACTCGGATAGTCACCCAACTCAGAACCGAGTTGAGGATTTTACGGCGTAACAAGTTAGATCCACACGGTTTCCGTTAAAATCTAAAGGTTTTATAAATGTTTATTCGATTATTATTCTATTTAATAAAATATAGAATTTAGGGTTTGAATAAAAATGATGAAAAAGAAAGATCTAGGGCGCTTGGGTTACCGATTCGAAGAGAGGAGGTGGTGGGGAAGTCTCAGTGTGGTGGTGGTGGCTGTGGTGCTAAATGAGCTCGGATCGAGCTCAAACTCTCCAGAATAGATAAGGGCCTCGAGATCTATCGATTGATGTATTACGGGGTTTTGCCAGAAAATTTTCTGGCGACGGTGGTTGCCGACGGTGATGGTGGTTGCCGGAGAATTGGCCAGAAGGGGTGAGAGAGGGGAGAGAGAA
The DNA here is from genome assembly GCA_021014915.2 of Artemisia tridentata subsp. tridentata. Taxonomy (NCBI): domain Eukaryota; kingdom Viridiplantae; phylum Streptophyta; class Magnoliopsida; order Asterales; family Asteraceae; genus Artemisia; species Artemisia tridentata. The sequence goes on along the minus strand of CP139503.1, from coordinate 80,727,117 downwards.
TTATGTGTGTGAGAGTGGGTGAGAAATGAATAAAATATAAAAATTTCGCCTTTTATACCCAGGCAAGGGCTAAACCTGGATAACTAAAGTATAGGGGGCGCGGGGTAAATTTTGGGCGGGGGTATAAACTGTCAAACTAGTAAAACTTTTGCCTTAAACACTGTGGGACCCATTCGACGTACCAAACAGACTCGAAAAATTATGAAACTTGCGCCATTGTTCCCGAAATAATTTTTCTGATAAAAACGAGTATAAATATGCATAACTTTCCCGAAATCAATTTATTTTGCAAATTCTATTCGTTTTGCGTTTTCTATGTTATGCTGACATAACAAGGGACTAAGGTTCACGTTTCTCAAGATATCCCGCATTTCTCAAGTTCAAATAAATTCAGAAAAAGTTCAACTGCTAATGTGATGCAAAAATAAATATTTGGCTAGTAAAAATAGTTTGGAAAATTACCGGATGTTACATTCTCAATATGCTCATTAGCATCCTCATCCTTCTTTGTGCTAAAGGGTGTTTCCGTAAGCTCCTTCAGAATGTGACGATTTCGAACGCAATGTTATCCTCACTCCTAGGTCACACAACTCCTGCACCATGATCAGCATGAGTCCATGCCATGTACAATTCCATCGTCATACCATTAGTGTCACCCATTTTCCTGTTATCTAAAATAAGACCCAAGAAAAATCAGTAGTACTAGCAAGCTAAAAGTAAAGTAATTAAACTAAGTTAAACTAAAAAGAAATGAAAAATAAAAAGTTTCTCTTTCGAACAGAACTACTATACGTTGTATAGACAATGTTTCTATATGCCGTATAGGGGTAAACGCTGTAGACAATTGACGTGTATTCACCTTATACGTGCCCTAGTAAGAAAAAATTCAGAACGAGAGCTCACACGCCGTATTAAACTTGGTCTACGACAACCTAGGAACCTTGGTCACTTAGGAATAGTCTTCGTCGTTCTACGTCCACCTAGGAACCATCGGGGCAGGTTTATGTCGGCCTAGGAAACTTGATCTACGACAGCCGAGGAACCCTTAAAGGAGCATAACTTTTTACTCGGACGTCGGATTGAGGTATTTTTTTGACGTATCATAGTTTTTCGAGATCTATTCGCTGCGTTGATGATTTATGTGACAATTGTTATTTGAGTGTATCCGATGAATTTTGTGTTCTTGATATCAACGAACCACTTTGAGAATGATAGTTTTGCGACAATTTTTATTTGATCTTGGTAACATTGAGTGTATTCGTTGCGACGAAACTTGGCATGATCGACAAGTCTCGGGTTTTGCAACTCTCGAGTTTTATATGTATTCGTTGCGGCGAAACTCGGGCCATTAACCACAACTCTTTGGTTTTGCAATAAGACCTGCCCAGATCAACACGCATCCTAATCCTTTTGACATGGATATAACCTAAGCTAACACGTATGAATGGTGTTTAGGAATACTTACTTGTTTATATTTCAAGACGTAAGCTTCCACGACCTTTCTTGATCCGCACGAAACACCTTCTTCTTGATCTTGATGCTTCACAAACACATCTAGGGTTTCTTTAGAAAAACATTGCTTCGAATGCGTCAGAAATCCACTGGTAGGTAGAACTAGGGCTACAAACCTATGCAAGTTTGGCGAGTACGAAATTGGGTAAAAACCCTAAGCGACTAGAAGTCGACTTAGGGTAGTCGACTTATGGGATCGATTGACCAAAGTGTTTCGATCCTTTGTTTTGGTCGATCGGTCGAACATAGTGGAGGAGAGGGGAAGTTTAGGGTCAGAGGATTTGTTATGAGGATCCCTTGGAATGGCTTTGTATTTATAGGTTCCAAGGAACATTCCTAGAAAAACTAGGAAACTCTTACATTTGTCCTACAAGTAATAGGAGTTTGAAAAAGTGTCAACCCCCCTTCGAAGGGTCGGCCGAATATACAATCCCTGAGGGATTATAGCCTTTTATTACTTATATATTTATCTACGATAAATATATTAACTTAGGAAAATCACTGTTTTATCCCTCAATGAAAATACTATGATATTTTCATTTCCTCACTACTCTTAATTTATTTCGTAACTCGTTTCTCATTTCCACTTGCCATTTCTGTTTAGTACGCACCGGTGTGACTCTTCGGCATTTCTGTGAAGGACAGTTGTGAAAGTCGTTGTTTCTTTGCACATAATCCTTTCAGACTCCCACCTGTGCAGAGACAACAACCATGGGAACCGCTTTCACTGTACCAAGAGGTTACTAGCACCAAGCTCACAGAAACCGATTCAATACTCAGGTAGTGATATTCATACCTCAGCAACACTCACACCTACTGAGTTTAGGTATATGACGGTATCCCTTCGCACTTTACTATATTTTTTGAAAGTACCAGATGTGGATATATTATTCTCGTAATACTTTAGTCCTTTCTTGTCTCCATGAATTAATTTGTTCTCCCATAATGTCTTCAGGCCCTTTGCCGCATGGCCATACTTTAGGGTTTCGGTGGTTGCCTGCATGGCCAATAAAACATGCAGCAACGTAAGTAAACACATAATGGCCATGCATCCAAAACCCTAATATTCAGATCTTCGTAAACATTGATATACCTAATCCTAACACGTACAAAGGGTGTTTATAGAAGACTTACTTGCTTCCTATAGTTATTTAAGTTTCTCGACCAATCACGTCGTGCGGGTTCACATTCTTTTTTCTTGGTCGATCAGTTTAGGGTTTTCAAGAGGAAAACCAAAACTTGGATCGCGTTAGGTATCCACCAGTACTACATAGGTAGAACTAGGGCTTTGAACCTACGTAAGTTGGGCGAGCACGAAATCGAGGTAATACTAATTGACAGGAAGTCGATTAGTAGTAGTCGACTTGGGAATCGGTGACAAGGGTAAAACCCTTCTTGTCGACCGATCGTGGAGAGGAGGAGAGGGGAAGAGGGTTTTTAGGGTTTGATTGTGTGTTTTTTGAGGATCACTAGAATTCCAATTATATTTATAGAATAAATAGTAAGGATCTAGAAGGCCTTTAACAAGTAGGCAAGTTTGACAAGAAGTCAAACTCCTCCCCTTAAGGGAGTTCGGTGAATCTACCAACCACAAACCTTCGGGTTTGTGGTTTTTCCTTTTATTACCCTAATATTTATCCAGGATAAATATTATACTTTGGGTAATTACCATCTTTCCTTGCCAATTCTTGCATTTTCTTATACCGCATTCGCTTGAGTTCATCGATGCCTTGTTCTCATATCGTCTTAACCAAAGTTGCCCATTCCGAATATATCCCCTTAGCAAGATAGTATCCAACTGGGTAACTTACGCCATTAGCCATAAACGAAATCTCTGGTACTTTTTCGTCTTTGAGATCATTGAATATAGGGGATTGATGTATAACCTTGATGTTGTTGTTTGCCCCAGCAACACCAAAGAAAGCGTGTCATATCCATAAGTCTTGTGACGCAACATCTTCCAGCAAAATGAATTGAGTCGAACCTTGATCGCATCTTCAATATTGCCCTTTAAGTGTGATTGGACAACCATGCCACGACCAATGTGTACAATCAATGCTTCCTAACATTCCAGGAAACCTGTGCTTTTCTTCGTGATGTGCATATAACTTTTCAACATCGGTGATAGTAGGTTCCCGCAAATACCTTGGTCCAAAAATTTCCATAACAGACGTACAAAAAATTTCAATACATAGACAAGAAGTTTCTCGTCGCATTTGCAAATATTCATCAAGGGCGTCAGGAACAGTGTCGTATGCCAATTATCGAATTGCGGAAGTGCACTTCATCAACGGGGAAATGCAATATCTTCCAGTACAGTCAATATTATCACGAAAGTATGCAGAATGAAGACGTATTTCTTCAACTATCCATGTGAATAGCCTTCGACTCATTCGAAACCTTTCCTTGAAAGTTTCTTATGAAAACATCGGATTCTCACTAAAATAGGCTCGGACTAAACGATCATGAGTGCCATAACGATCTCGGGTTTTGTAATATGTTCACTTAACTATAATACACGTATGGAGCTTGATATATGGATCGAATAGAAGAGTTTTAGAGAGAGAAGTGGAGAGAGTTTGGAACCTTAGAGAGAGAAAATGAAGAAGAATGTATTAGGTTCAAATGAAGGTCCAACCCTCTCCTTTGGTGGAGAGGGCTTTATATACTACTACATAGGGTGCCCCTAGTGGGCTGTGGAGCGAGCTAACAGTGGGTAAAGACCCGACCCACTCCACAATAATAATAATAATAACTAATCTACTACTAATATTATAAATAAACCTACGAGCTATTAAGTGCTAATAAGTACTCGGGGTGACCGAGTCTTCAACTGAATATTTATATTCCTAACAATCTCCCCCTAAGGGAGGTCACCCCGGAAGTAATGTTCTGCATTCTAGCACTCTATCCTTGAATCTTGACTTCATAGCTCGTAGACCTTGATTCTTCAACATCAGGGATCTTTGTGCCTTTAGCAGTGAACTTGCGATGACTGTTCTTTGTTTTGGATGATCTTTGAGTATTCTTTGAAGATATCATCCAACATATGTCTTCAAGTCATCTTGTGGCTTCGTCATCATGAGAAGTTGTGATCTTGGAGCCTTCTTTGAGATCATCAGCCACTGTAAATCTCTGAGCTCATCCATTGTAGTAATGCCTCCATGTGATATGTTGTGACCGTTGAACTCACATGCTCACACTTTTCTGGATCATGATAATTATCATCAAATTTGCGAAAGCTGTGTCGTAGTTCTTTTTGCTATCATGATGTTTTGATAATCAATTGGAAGTGTGAGCATGGAGTGTGGATTGACACGTCTCTGCTGGAATCAGGAACCACCATTTCCATCTTTATATGAATCTGAAATAAAACAGTTAGCAATAAAGTTGGAGAACGAATATGGCTTTGTCATTCGTTCGATGTGGTGGTTGGATTTAACCTTCGGTTCTGTGAAGACCGACCTGTGATCAGGTAGAATCCCCTTTAAAGAAGATTCTCCTTGACAAGAATTTCCAGCTTGTAGTCATGAGTCTTCCAACACATTAATGTCAAAATCATCATACTAAGCATGTTCTCATACCGGAACGTCTCAAAGCAGACAGCACGGTAGAGTGAATCAGTGAATTAAATACCCACTGATTGACGAGAAATTGATTAGAAAAATTACTTGCGTGTCACTGGATAAATATTTTGTGCAACACGACAAGGGTTTTATAAATTGAATCACATTTCTGTCAAAAATACTTTTGTTTGAAAATTTTCACAATCAATGTGCTCGAAAATTTGTTGGTGAGCACATTGAGAGGTTTTCCAAAAAGTATCTATCAATCCATTTCCTGGAACAAGTTTGATTCAAATTTGAATCGCCCCATCATTTCTTTCCAGTTGTCACAAGCTTGATCCATGAAGGATCTCACATGTCACCCACCAAGAGCTTGTTTGATGTTGGCTCTAGAGGGATTTCCATCTTCATTGTGATTACTTTACATATCACTCGGATGTTCTGGCAATACCACGAGGATAATGCGTAGGACTCTTCATATATATTTTCTTGCTTTTCACGGTGTATGAAACAGCAAGCATATTGGAAATGTGTCCTAATGAGATTAATTGATGATCTCTTGGCTCTAGGCTCAATAGTGCATTTTGATTTAGTGATCGGAGGCTGGAGAGGACTGCCACCTTTTTAATATCGTCAAACTCGGAGTGAGAGAGATGATAGCAATGTATTGATCTCCGTGACAAGTGAAATAAGAGTCCTTTGAGGGACCTTGATTGGCTAGGGAGGGTTGTGCAGCGTATCACTAGGTCCATGATACTTTTTCTTCAATGTCAGCAATCAACTAAGTGATTCTGACAGCATATGTATTAACCCGGTTTCTGCCTAAAGTGTAAGGAGGGCTTCTTTCTTTTCACCCTTTATCTTTACATTTCTTTTTCATTCTTCAACCCCTTCAGTGCTTACCGAGACTTCATTACTAGCACCTTGTTGGGTTTGTTCCAGTACTAGCTCCATCTCAGTCGGCACTTTTCCCTTATTCATTTTTCTCCTTTTTAATCATTCCTAAAGACTTCTATTCTAACTAGAGGATTGTCCCTGGGAAGATCCCTCCGGTTCTGGCTGGATCATGGGAACTGATACCTAACCTTAGCATCCTTATAACTCCAGTACATTAAGTAACATGGTCGGTCTTTGGTATTCTTCCACGATTGCCATCACAAATCATTCGCTCCCCCTCAATATGTGCATCGATATACGAAAGATTTTAGCACATATTTGGGAGCCTACACATGAGTCCAAAAGATCACATTTTATCAGATTTCATATTTAAATCACATTCTCTCCCCCGATCAAAAATTTCAAACCATTTGAGATTTGTGATCCCAATTGATTTAAATATGTTTAGAAAATTTGGGAGAAAATATGGTCAGGTTTAACATATATTCTGATAATGGAATATGACGATGCTCCCCCTCAATTAATGAGGGAGAATGTTAGTGTCAAGTATGATTAGTTTGGAAGATTTTGAATTTAACAAAAATCATACACTGACACATGGCAACAAGTTTCATAAAATTAACTGCTTATTTGGTACAAAGTATCATGTTTTGATGATATAGAATTTTGAAAATCATCACTCTCCCCCTCAATCGATGACCCGTCTTCTAATTAAATAGTTGTGGTCATTGATTGAGTGATAGATTTTTATGAAAAGTTCAATTCAGATTGATATTCAAAAATTATGGTACCACCAAGTTTTCATACAAGTACTTTCCTGAAGAATCATAGATTGGAAAGTGCTTGCGATGTAAAAAAGACTTCTCTTCTTATACAAGAAATGATGCACTGAAACGTACATCAGATCGAAGAAACATGGATATAACGTAATCCATGCCCAGGTGAACATCACCCAGTTGGAGGAACAGCCGTCTTTTTGGCGACGTGCTTTCCCCATTATGAGGCGCGGGTTGCTATCTAAAGTAATAGCAAGCCATGAGACATGTTTTAAAAATCCATTATAACTTCTGCTCGAGCTTCATTTAAAGTCCCATGTCATTATTGAATGACATTTCTAAGACCGTAAATGTTATCGATAAACAGAAGACATGCCTAGATGAAACTATTTTTTTGGTATTTTCTAATTTTATGATTTTTTATGGTTTTTCTGGGTTTAAGTTTCTCTATTTACAATTTGTTGGTTTTATATTTTTCTATTTACAATTTTCTGGTTCTATAATTTTCTATTTACAGTATGGTATAAGATATGTACAAAATATGTTACTCAGTTTAAGACGATGATGACATGAATACCAAAATGAGGATACGTTCAGCATGTGATAGAAATCTGAAGTCAACATCTCTTAAACTTTCACCACCAAAGCTTTCAAGGCTCCAAAATAATCGTCTGAGCTTGAGCCTTCTCAATGTGAAGCTTTGATAGCTTCCCCCCAAACCTACAATCTTCCTTTTGAGCAGTTTCAAAGCTCTCTTTCAAGCTTACGAAAGGTAAGTGTACAGCGAAAACCGTAGCAAACCCCATTAAATATTGCTGCTCCTTTTAAGAATAACCGTCGAGATTCTCCGATCGGGGGATCATCAAATAACTCAGCAGAGTATCATCTCACACTTAAATAATACTTCTCACATTACTTCCCACTGGAGACTGAAGAAACGCATACCAACAGTATCCAGAGACCACTTCCCCCAAGTAGTTGAAGTGATGCAGTCAGTCTCGTTATATGAAGCTCAAGAACCCTAAGTACACACTCAATCCCATAAATGAAGTCGAAAACGCATCATCAAGATCAATTAAGACCCGAAAATCCCCTTTTCTCCTTTCAGGAAATCGCAGATGAGAGTTGTTACACCAAGTTCAACTAAGTCCCGAGTGTAAGCAATTTATCCCGTATGTAGTCGACATGATAGCACCAAGACAGAACCATAAAAGCTACTGAGTACCGGATGTTCACATTTCCTTCAGTAGGATACCGACTAACCATAGGAACCATCATACAATTTTGTACCTCTTTTATCATCAGAAACTGACTTTCTCTTCCCCCACGTAGTTGGAATGATACACCAAAGGAACGAGTTAAAACACTGATTTTCTCTGCGGTTATGACATTTGTCTTCCCGGAGTATCTTCAATTAAGAAGAAGTATTAAGTTCATCACGTGTACTCGTTGTGCATTCTGATGTATATCTCCTTCCCCCTTGCTGGTTTTGATACCTCAGAATCAGCAACATATATTATGCACCTATACTTGACATCTTGTGAGAAGAACAAAATTGGCTCAAGTGAGAATCAACCGCTACCGAAACTGTCTCTGACTATCTTTACCAACCCTCAAGTAGGCAACTTGATATGATAACTGATGGAGCAAGCCCGATATTCCAAACTTAACACTGAAGAAGAATCCCCATTCTTGTGACTTAAACTTGCACTAAAGTAGGAAGAACGGTGTAGAGAATTAATGCTCCAAGCAAATCTCTAAGTACACAATAATCAACCAAAGTATGAGACATTAACACCTCTTGCGATTATCCACAACGTCATCGGCGTGTGACACTGAGTACTACAACGTAACTCCTTTAAGTGATAGTTAACCAGGTCGTCAAACATTTACCCCGACTGCTGGTAACTAGATAAACCAAGTCTTCAACTTAAGTCTTAAGCACGAGCAAGTTATCTTTGAAAGTCATGCATCCAACCAACCCCGACTTCAAGATAGAATAAGATCACGCCTTTGAGAAAGTCCACTTCAATCCTCAAATAAGTGATACCTGATCAACTCCGTAGTCACCATTAGATGCCCAACAAGTGATTTTTTTTTCACTCACTTGTTCACACTTCTCCCCCTCAAAAATTGCATATGAGAATGCCATTTTTGATTGAACAAGTGTATATGAGGTTGATTCACTGTTCACACTTCTCCCCCTCAAAAATTGCATATGAGAATGCCATTTTTGATTGAGTGAATAAACGTCCAATCAGATGGAAATAGATCCACTTGATGTCATCCGAGCATGGAGCAAGTATGAAGAATAGCCAGAAATCAGGAGAGTCGTATGACCATTTCTCAGATCTTAATCACCATGTAGTTTATTCACCCTTCTCCCCCTCAAAAATTGCATATGACTGCCAACTGCAATTTTTGATTGAACGAGTGAATAAGAATACCATCAATATACGTTGATCCACTTTGGTGACTGAATGAGCATTTGAAGAACATGAAGCTTGTTGACGAGAATGGTCATGAACAAGAAGATTTCTCTTCTTCTGAAGATAAAGCGCACTTAAGCGTACGCCTTTCTTTTCATTGATGAACGGGGCCTGAAGAGATGTCAGCAGACGCCATAGTCAATGAAGAACGAGGCCTGAACTGATGTGTACAGACGTCATTATCATTTCCCCTCATATGTTGTGAGCAGCCTGAGTCCAAATGTCAAAGGACAATCCGTACGACCTGCATTTGAAAACAGACAAAAATAGAGAGTTTGGAGTGCCAGATCCCCAATTTAAGTTGGGGTCCAGTTGGTTAGTGGGAACAGAAGCATCATTCACCCGAGTCTCAGTAGGAGTTGGAATGCTAGTGGAAGTAGACCTAATTAAAGGGCACTGTTCTCCTACAGGAAATTTCCTTCCAGTTGGCTTCCATTGACGTACAGGCACTACTTTAGACTTAGTTATCCTAGTTAAAGGGCACTGTTCTCCTAAAGTGAATTTCCTTCCAGTGGGCTTCCATTGGTAACCAACTTTAGCAAACCTATTTTCTGTTGCTTTCCAAGTTTGCTTAATTTCTCTAGCTCTCCAAACTTTCTTAACTGGGGGTTTGTTGGACAACTTCAGAAATTTCTCAACACATTTATCATGATTACGCGAAATTAAGCATTCATTACATGTCTTGCAAAGTGAATTAGGGTTTGAATTATGATTCTTTTTGCTCAATTCTGACTTATTGTTCCTCATGTGGTCTTCTACTTTCTTCTTAGGAACACTTTTAGCTGGTGAAGTCCTAGAATTCTTTATGTTTATCCTAGGTTTTGACTCGCTAGCTTTAGTGTCACTATTAACTCCTGTAGAGGAACTGATGGAAATCTTAGTCTTTTTCACTTCTGGTTGCTAAAAATGTTTTGATGTGCTGGGATCTGAAGTTTCCAAGGGTACCTCAAAGGTTACATGCTTTTTCTTGGGCATCATGGAGGATGCAACAAATCTATCTCTTTTGTTATCAACCTTGGTCCTCGTGCCAATGACATATTCTAGGAATTCCTGTGACCTTTTAGTGAGGAAGCAAGCATCCACAAGTGCTTTGTCAAGTGGTTTTTCTATTCTATCCTCCTCTACGACCTCACGTAGTGCATCAAGACTATCCTTAAGGTGATTGAGATATATTTGATGGACATGCCTATTATTCCTAAGGGGAGGTGGAATAGGCACAACATCAACATCATACTTTCTAACAGCAGAAACCTTTGGTGCAACACAATCACAAGTGATGATTGGCATTTTCCCTTTCACCTGAGTCTTAAGATTCTCAATTTCATTTAACAAAGAAGTTATCTTTTCATTATGACTGTTTCGTGTAGCTTTAATCGAGTCATATAACTCTTTGTAATGTTGTTTAATCTTAGAATTCTCAGCTCGGAAACACTCATTTTCATAGTGTAACTTATTGATGGTGTCTTGATAGTGAAAATTCTGAGAATCTAAAGACGGAGGTTTATTGGTGCCATGCACATCACACTTGTTTGATTTTAATTGGGCAATTTGAGCCCTCAATAGCCAAATCGTGTTCGTGTGAGCTTGAATTTTCTCATCCCGTTAGCTTAATTCAAAATACGTATCAAACTCAGGAGCATCCAAAGATGTCTTGACATTTGATAGTTTACATTTTTCTTCTAAGTGTTGATATTTTAATTGTAAATTAAGATACTCAACCTCTAGTTTTGAAAAACGTTTAACCATGTTATCATGGTCATCATTTTGAATTTGATCAAGCAATTTCAAATTCTCCCCCTCAAGCTCAACAACACGATTCTGGGTAACATTCAAAGCAATAGAATACTCATGAAATTGACAAGCAGATAATGCAGAATCAGTAGCAGTATAGAATACATCTTGTGCAATACATCTAGCAATTAAATTCTCATTTGTGAGGAGAATGTTCTTTCTTTCAATCTCACGAGTCTTAAGTTCTATCACATTTTGAGTTACCTCATTTTCCATATCTTTAAACACTGCTTTCATTTCATTTACTTCAGTTTTAATAGTATTTTGCATCCCTTCAAAATGTTCTTTGAGTAGTTTAAAGAATGGCATGACCTCAGTTAAGTAACACCTTTTTGTATGTTCAAAACACCTTTCTCCCTCAGTTATTCCTGTTGGTGTAATTCTCTTCTTACATGTTTTATCAAAATCAGCAAATAGTTGACAAAGTACATATATGCTAATTAAGGTTTTACATTCAGTGGGAAGAGTCATAGGAACCAAATGTCTAGGTGTATTGGGAGGATACATCGTCGCAGCAGCAATTTTCCTAAGGGATGGGGTTTTGGCTTCAAGCTCATCAGCTTTTTTCTTTTCAGTACCATACTTCCAAAATATGTGTTCAGGCGTTAACTTCACTTGAGGTGCAAACACAGTTAAGCGATTTTCCATATTATAATCATGGGGTTTGACTATAACTCGCTTGGCTATGCACATGAGATCTTTCATTTTCTCATTCATGTTTTCTCTTTTTCGCACTTCTATCTCATCAGCCTCATTCAAGGATACAACCTCAGGTGGTTCATGATTGGGCATAATCATCACATTGGCATCATATAATGCAGGTTGGGCTACCTTAGCAATCTTAAGAAGAGCTAATTGAGATTCACCTACATTGCTTTCACTATGCTTGTCACTTAACTTTATGTGCTTATGAATCATTTGGGCAGTCTGTCTGGTTTGGTCTTGTGTGTACAACTTATCCTCAAGCTTATTCTTTAAGGTTTTAAGTCTGGAGAAATCATTTAAGAGTTGTGTTTCTTTATCTTTGAATTCTTGCTTTAGTGTATTTATACATTTTTTAGCTTCCTGTTTTGGCTTAACAGTCTGATCCAGCTGAGTTTTCAAAGAATTCAACTCTAGTTTTAATGTTTCTTCCCTAACATTATGCTTTGAAATAAGTGTACGCATTTGACTTTCCATTTTCTGCTCACGCTCTGTTAGTTCAAACTTAGCACGCTGTTCATACAAGGCCACTTGTTCTTTATATATGTTAAGTTTAGTGGTCAAGGTATCATTAGGGACAAACACAGTGTTCTCATGCAGCACATAGTCATCATTTAGAACAGAGGATGCACAACTAGGTACAACAGACGCTTCGTTGTGCTTCACATATTGTTCATATGGGATAACATCGCTATTTCCCATAATAGCAGTATCTGACTCAACAACGTTTATTTGTTGTACTTTGTTGGGAATCTTTTGTTCATGCAACACATTATCATTATTAATGACAGAAGATACCCCATTAGGTTCAGCCAACGCTTCGTTGTGTTTCACATGTTGCACGTTGTTCCTAGCAGCATCTGACTCAACAACGCTTTTCTGTGGCTGATGAAGCTCTTTCTCTTGAGAATTCGAGCTAACATAGTCTCTATTGGCACTAACATACTCAAACACGTTTATATGTTGTACATTGATGAGTGTGTAAATACTCATCATTTTATACCCATAAAAGACACAAAAATGACCAAAAACACCCAAATAGACCAAATATTGTTGCAAATATTCGTGGTTTGTTTTTTTATGTGTTTCACGTACAAAAGGATTGAAAACAAGGCAAAAGTGGACAAAACCGAGCTTGGATGGGAAAAAGGGCAAAAAACGGACATTGCCGGATCGACTCGACACCATTTGAGCATCATGAGAAGACGGAGTCAAAATCTAACTCGGGATATGGCATTTGGACGAGCTTGGAAAAACGAACCCAAAACCAAAAATTACTTTTCACTAGTTACCCTCGCCTAATTACCCTAAACCTAAACCCTATAATTAATACCAAATCCTAATCACTTTAACCCTTTAATTAACCTAACCCTTTAAACCTAAAACTAAACCCAGCTACAATCCCAACCCAGCCCAACCAATCTAAAAGCCCAATCCAAAAAAATAAATAACCCGTCCCTTTTTTTTGTTTAGTTAACCAAAAGTCAAAACCACTTCCACCCTCCTTCCCAAACCACTAACGCGCCAAAACCATCTCCATTTCCCCAGGCCAGACAATCATGTTCCCCCCCCCCATACCTTTTTCTCTTACACACTCAACCTTCTGCCCCTCCTAGCTAGTACCTTGTTCACGTGCTAATCCAAGCTGGAAACCCACTTAACCCAGTTTCCCGCCAAAATGCATATCAAGGGCTGAGATGATTTTGATCTAATCCAATGGCTGGGATATGATGGGAGAGACCAAAGAAGCTTTTGGGAGTGATATAAAAGGTCCACAGCCCACAGAAGAAGATTAGATAGTCAGTAGTTAATTTAGAGTAGAATTAGTGTAATTTAGTCAAATTAGGATAAGTCTTATAGCTTTAGCTTAATTTCATATTCTTGTAATTTTAATTTCAGTAGCAGTTAAATTCCACAAGCCTTGCATTGTTTACTTAAAATTCAAGTTTAATTGAAATTTAGTGATTCGGATTAATTGTCATAAGTTTGTTTTAAAGCCCTCTGTTCTATTCATATAAGCTTATTTAAGCTATTTTTAGCTTTTTGTAAGTTTCCCTTGTATTCACTCAGTCTTAATTTCAAATTGTCAAAAAGTCAAAATAAAGTCAAACTTCTTATTCTGCTTAGTATAGTGCTTAGTTCCAGGTCAATTCTGCTTTTTGAGCCTTATCATAGCTTATTTAACCTTTGTATTTTCATGTGTAGCTTAAGATTAGCAGTTCTCAAATTAAAATCAAAACAGCCCTAGGAATGGGGTGTTTGGCACAAGGATTGAAAATGGGTCAAAATCAACAGTTACTGTTCAAATGCACATTGGTGAGTTTTGATTTTGTTTGTTTTAGTCCAAATGAGGTTTTAGAAGAAGCACTTAATCTGTTTTTGAAGTTTTCTAGGTTTTGAATGAATTAGAGTAGTTATAGGGCATAGTCTGTTCATGTTAGCTTATTGCAGCTATATGCTTGTTTGCTGTTATTTCTTTGTTTCTTTGTGTCCATTTTAGTCCACACTCAGTAGTTGTTTAAGCTCCATATAGCCTTGGTTCAAAAACTTAGCAAGAACAGTCCATAGTTAGATCAGCTGACTGTGGTACTTATTGGTTTTGAATTCAGTGCTTATTTGGTGATTCTTTGGGCTTATTTAGCTTCTTTTCAGCTTCTTGTTTGTTAGTCAGCTTATTGTAGGTCCCTTGTAGCTTGTCTCAGCTTATGTTGCTTTCTAGTGAAAATTTTCACTTTTCTTCTTTAAAAAAGCCAACTGTTCTGATTTTGAGCTTATTGCCGAGCTTATTATCACTTTTCATAAAAAGTCACAGTTGTAGAAAATGCTTATATTCATGTACTTATTAAGTAGCTTAAAAGAAAAATCAAATAAAAAATAGTTTTAGTAGAAAGAGGTTGCCCAGGTTCGAACCTGGGACCTCTTGATCAAACACACAACACACCACAGATAACCAACTGCCCTTGGGACTTTGATTGGTTTATCTTCTCCTAGTTTAATACTTAACACTTGTTTCCCATTTAGCTTATACGAATTAGTTAGCTTATTTACAGCTTATTAGAATAAGCTGGTCACTTCATTTTATTTTTCCTAGGATTGTTTTCACTTAAAGTAATTTTAGAAAAAGTTTCAGAATTTTTAGAATAGTTTTAGTATTTTTTATGTAATTTTCTTTTTAAAACTGTTTTTAAATCATATTAAATTAAATATTAGTCAAAAAAATATAATTCTTTTTTTTAAAATTTTCTTTTATTAATTAGAACTTAGGAAAATTAGTTTGGCACCCGTAGAGTTAGTATTTCTTAGATTTGACGTTTAGGCTCGGGTTTTACCGGTTTAAACGCGTTTTCAGTTTTCGTTTACGTTTTTAATCTCGAGTACTTTAGATTATCGTTTTCTTAGGTTATTTAGTCATTTTTAATTTATGTTCATTAATATTAGCTTAAAAACCCAGAATCTCTCTTTTCACTATTCAAACACGTAATCACGAACCGAATCACGAATTCCATTCAAACCTTCGTTGGGAAAAACGACTCGGGATTACGACTTCCATTGTATTCCTTTGATGAAAAATATGTGTTGATTCCAACGAATAAATTTTTAGCGCCGCTGCCGGGGAAGGTTGAAGCGAATTTTTAAATTCTCGTTTGTCGTTGCGTGTTTTGAAGACCCTTCTCTCGAGAAGTTATCGTTTCCTTCGTAAATATTTTCTTATTAAAACCCAAAAAGATTTTCATTTCAAAATTTATTTTCCTCTTTCCCTTTGTATTTTTCAAATGTTTCTAAAAATCCAAAAATATTCTTCTTATCCCTTCTATTCGTTTAATTCTTTATCTCACCCTCTATCCGTTTAATTCTTTTTATGTCTTCATCTTACCATTATGGTTGTGAATGGTGTGGGGGACCTCCAAATGGTGGAAATTGCCCTGGTTGTATCATTGTAAATTTGGGAAACGGGTTTGTCTACGACCAAAATCCCTACAATGAAACAACCAATTTCCTTAACCAACCTCCACACCATAAGATGGAAACATATTCTTCTGAATATTGTGGAAGTTTTCCTCATCCAGAATTTGATTGTCGAACGGGAGACATGCTTGTCTATGAGCACGACCCTTATAACAATCAGACATCATCCGGATTTGACCCACCTTCACAATACACAACCCCTCACCACCTTCTTCAAAGCGAGTTAACTAGAGCTGAATTGATCACTAAAGTGATTATTTCTCAAAATCAACTCAACATGGACTTTCAAACTGAAATAAACAGTCTTAAGGAGATGATTTTTAGAAAACAGGCTCCTCCCATTGACTTATCTTACTCACAAGATCGTCATGGAGAATCTATGGAAGATTTACTCGCCAAAGAACGAGCAGCACACAATCGTTTCTTGTTTAATCAGGCTTGCATGCTCGATGACGAAGATGAAGACGACGAGGAGAGTACTATTCCTTTGAGCGATATCATTTCTCAACTCCCTCAGTCTATTGCAATCACATCATTTTTACCATATATGAACTCCAATGACTCTCGTATTATGGGGGATGAGCATCTTAGCACTATTCCTGAAAAGGAATCGGACGAATTCATAAAGTCTAGTGTTAAGAACCTCTTCCCAATCCCAAGTGAGTATGAGGATATATCCTACAGTGAATGTGATTGGTCTTATTGTGATGATGATCCTCTTGACATTTCTGAGGATACTTTCGGGATCTTCTCTAACCCTCTTTTTAATTCAAATGATGATTTTTCCTCTAGTGATGACGAATCACTTTCTGATGAGGATGTTCAAAATGAAAGTCTCAAAGTTTATTCGAATTCTCTTTTTGAATTTGATGATGAGTACTTTTCTAGCAAAATAAATCCTCTCTTTGATGAAGAGTTAGAGAACGATGAGGTTAAGGACTCTATTAGTCCTAAACTTGATGATATGACCTCAATTCTTGATCCCAAGATTCATACGGACATTCCTTCTCTGACATATGTGACAGTTCCCTTTGAGGATCGCCATTATATTGACGTCACATATGTCGTTCGAGTTTTTCTACCTTTCTGTGCTTATAAGGTAGCTTGTCCTTTCCTTCACTCGTTTGGGAGTGAAGATACTATTTTTGACCCCGGCATCTCAATTTATCATTCTTTTGAGCCGGATGTATCTCATCGGAGTGAAACTTTCAAGTACTTCAATGTTTATCCAAACATCTTGAATGGAAGTCCGATGGAGATTATCTTTTCCACATGCTTCCCCAAGAACAAATGAATTCGGGGTCGAGTCAAGCTAGTGACTCGGTTAACAAAAACATTAGCATGTCATGGGTGACAACCCATGTTTCTGACTTCTTTCTATTTTCTAACAACTAAGTGTGGGGGGAATTCCTCTGCTGTGCTTTGTTTTGTGTGTTGTTTGCCCTTGTTTGCAGGTTTCCCTTAGATCGTGATGATTGATGCGCCTGTTTTCAATCCAGCCGCCCAATATCCGATCTTGTTGCTAACGTTTATTTAGGGATATCTTTTCAATCTTTTTTGTGAAAAATGGAGATTTCCGTTCCACACTTGGCTATTAGTATTACCTTTTTACGTTCTAAGTGTCGGCATAATATCCGGTACTTTGAATATTGAGGGCAATATTCAATTCTAAGTGTGGGGGGGAATTCTCGCGAATTTTGTCACATATGTACCTTCTAGTGCCCTAGTACCCCCGTTTTGGTCAAAATTTTCAAATTTTTTTTTTTTTTTCGTTTTTAGATAAGAAATTGCAATAAAAAAGAAGTGGTTAGTCTTGATTAGGTTAGAACAAAGGGAATCCCGACTCTGCCAGAGTATTGATCTGGCTGCTTCCTTAACGATTAGACTAAGGTTTTACGATTTGTGCAAATGAAAATGCTAAGCGTAGAGTAGTTGGTTCTCTTTAGAGCTTATATAAGTAATCTATGGCTTTTCCTCCCAGTAGCTCCTAATCTGACTTAATTAGTGCTTATTTTCAAACATTTGAACACACAAAATCATTTTTTATACGATTTTGAAAAATACTAGTTTAAATATTTATTTAAACTTCGGAACAAGCATATGTCATAGTTGCAAAAGTTAAGTAATAAATGTATGTGCTAAAAAGCTACGATTCAAGATCGGCCCTTGGATCCTTATTTCCGGAAGGCGTTTAGGTCTTGGCTACCCTCTTACACCGGTCCTTGGACCTCTAATTCAGGAATGTGTGAGGTCTTGGTCTAACACCCTTGGATCCTCATTTCAGGAATGTTTAGAGTCTTGGAACTCTCCGTTGTAACGGCCCTTGGATCCTTTATTCCGGAAGGTGTAAGGTCTTGGTTCCCGTGAAACTCCGTTAGTTTATGTTGCACAAGTAAAAAAAAAATGATGAAAAAATGAAAAGAAAAAAATAAAATAAAATGGAATGATATTGCAAAATGCAAAAATGGAATGATATTGCAAAATGCAATAAGTTTTGATGTGTTGAATAAAGTTTTGAAACTTGCTTGTTGAAAATTTTAAATCTATCTTTCAACTAATATTAGTCAAAATCTTATAAAAACGTCGATTTTTGCGGTCAAAATTTTGAAAATCAAGCACAGTCACCTAACTTGAATAAATTGTGGGAGTGAAAAGTTAAGTCTCGGCTTACATAGATTATTAGTATAAGTAGTGTTAGCATTTTACAAAACCATTTGCAAATTGAGTTTAAGCTTAGTTGGGAGTATAAAAAAGAGGATGACGATTTCAATTCCCTGGAGACACCCATTTTGTGTGAATCCCGTTCCATGATACCATTTTTAGAAATCAAGCGTTTTATTTTTGTTTAAGTTTAATTTCTTGCATTGAATAAAAAGTCGAAACGGGGTATACTTGGTATTCTTTTGATCCTTTCATTACTTCATATGATCGGATTGCTAGGGACTAGCAATAGTTTAGTGTGGGGGATTGATGAGTGTGTAAATACTCATCATTTTATACCCATAAAAGACACAAAAACGACCAAAAACACCCAAATAGACCAAATATTGTTGCAAATATTCGTGGTTTGTGTTTTTATGTGTTTCAGGTACAAAAGGATTGAAAACAAGGCAAAAGTAGACAAAACCGAGCTTGGATGGGAAAAAGAGCAAAAAACGGACATTGCCGGATCGACTCGACACCATTTGAGCATCATGAGAAGACGGAGTCAAAATCTAACCCGGGATATGGCATTTGGACGAGCTTGGAAAAACGAACCCAAAACCAAAAATTACTTTTCACCAGTTACCCTCGCCTAATTACCCTAAACCTAAACCCTTTAATTAATACCAAATCCTAATCACTTTAACCCTTTAATTAACCTAACCCTTTAAACCTAAAACTAAACCCAACTACAATCCCAACCAATCTAAAAGCCCAATCCAAAAAAATAAATAACCCGTCCCTTTTTTTTGTTTAGTTAACCAAAAGTCAAAACCACTTCCACCCTCCTTCCCAAACCACTAACGCGCCAAAACCATCTCCATTTCCCCAGGCCAGACAATCATGTTCCCCCCCCCCCATACCTTTTTCTCTTACACACTCAACCTTCTGCCCCTCCTAGCTAGTACCTTGTTCACGTGCTAATCCAAGCTGGAAACCCACTTAACCCAGTTTCCCGCCAAAATGCATATCAAGGGCTGAGATGATTTTGATCTAATCCAATGGCTGGGATATGATGGGAGAGACCAAAGAAGCTTTTGGGAGTGATATAAAAGGTCCACAGCCCACAGAAGAAGATTAGATAGTCAGTAGTTAATTTAGAGTAGAATTAGTGTAATTTAGTCAAATTAGGATAAGTCTTATAGCTTTAGCTTAATTTCATATTCTTGTAATTTTAATTTCAGTAGCAGTTAAATTCCACAAGCCTTGCATTGTTTACTTAAAATTCAAGTTTAATTGAAATTTAGTGATTCGGATTAATTGTCATAAGTTTGTTTTAAAGCCCTCTGTTCTGTTCATATAAGCTTATTTAAGCTATTTTTAGCTTTTTGTAAGTTTCCCTTGTATTCACTCAGTCTTAATTTTAAACTGTCAAAAAGTCAAAATAAAGTCAAACTGCTTATTCTGCTTAGTATAGTGCTTAGTTCCAGGTCAATTCTGCTTTTTGAGCCTTATCATAGCTTATTTAACCTTTGTATTTTCATGTGTAGCTTAAGATTAGCAGTTCTCAAATTAAAATCAAAACAGCCCTAGGAATGGGGTGTTTGGCACAAGGAATGAAAATGGGTCAAAATCAACAGTTACTGTTCAAATGCACATTGGTGAGTTTTGATTTTGTTTGTTTTAGTCCAAATGAGGTTTTAGAAGAAGCACTTAATCTGTTTTTGAAGTTTTCTAGGTTTTGAATGAATTAGAGTAGTTATAGGGCATAGTATGTTCATGTTAGCTTATTGCAGCTATATGCTTGTTTGCTGTTATTTCTTTGTGTCCATTTTAGTCCACACTCAGTAGTTGTTTAAGCTCCATATAGCCTTGGTTCAAAAACTTAGCAAGAACAGTCCATAGTTAGATCAGCTGACTGTGGTACATATTGGTTTTGAATTCAGTGCTTATTTGGTGATTCTTTGGGCTTATTTAGCTTCTTTTCAGCTTCTTGTTTGTTAGTCAGCTTATTGTAGGTCCCTTGTAGCTTGTCTCAGCTTATGTTGCTTTCTAGTGAAAATTTTCACTTTTCTTCTTTAAAAAAGCCAACTGTTCTGATTTTGAGCTTATTGCCGAGCTTATTATCACTTTTCATAAAAAGTCACAGTTGTAGAAAATGCTTATATTCATGTACTTATTAAGTAGCTTAAAAGAAAAATCAAATAAAAAATAGTTTTAGTAAAAAGAGGTTGCCCAGGTTCGAACCTAGGACCTCTTGATCAAACATACAACACACCACAGATAACCAACTGCCCTTGGGACTTTGATTGGTTTATCTTCTCCTAGTTTAATACTTAACACTTGTTTCCAATTTAGCTTATACGAATTAGTTAGCTTATTTACAGCTTATTAGAATAAGCTTGTCACTTCATTTTATTTTTCCTAGGATTGTTTTCACTTAAAGTAATTTTAGAAAAAGTTTCAGAATTTTTAGAATAGTTTTAGTATTTTTTATGTAATTTCTTTTTAAAACTTTTTTTAAATCATATTAAATTAAATATTAGTCAAAAAAATATAATTCTTTTTTTTTAAATTTTCTTTTATTAATTAGAGCTTAGGAAAATTAGTTTGGCACCCGTAGAGTTAGTATTTCTTAGATTTGACGTTTAGGCTCGGGTTTTACCGGTTTAAACGCGTTTTCAGTTTTCGTTTACGTTTTTAATCTCGAGTACTTTAGATTATCGTTTTCTTAGGTTATTTAGTCGCTTTTAATTTATGTTCATTAATCTTAGCTTAAAAACCCAAAATCTCTCTTTTCACTATTCAAACACGTAATCACGAACCGAATCACGAATTCCATTCAAACCTTCGTTGGGAAAAACGACTCGGGATTACAACTTCCATTGTATTCCTTTGATGAAAAATATGTGTTGATTCCTACGAATCATACATCTTTGGGAATCTTTTGTTTGTCAATCATATTGTACAATCTGAGTATCTCAGATATAGCAGAATATGAAGTATTTGACATGATATTAACGTGCACGGGATTTTACAATTCTATGATTTAAACCGAGAAATAGATTCTTTCGCGGGATTTTACAAAATCAAGAATAGATCGTGAAATGATGCTTGATATGTGTTATGATGAAGGTTTGGTAGACTTGATGATCTGTTGTTTAGTTGTGATTTGGTTTGGTTGATGCAAGTTGTTACGGTGAAATTTTGGTCTGAAAACTTCACAGCTCGATAACTTCTTTCTGGAGCGATTTCAAGCTTTGAAAGTTGGGTTGAATGAATAAATTGTTTCAACGTGTTCTTCTCCTCGGTCTCACGGTCGTTTTGACAGGTCATGGGCTGAAAACGGAGTTACGGTTCTAAAGTTGTAGTCGTTTAAAGTTTTGACGTAAAAAATCAACTTTGGTCAAACCGCAATAAGTCAAGTCGCAATTATCAAATCGCAACAAGTCAACTTGCAACTAACCATATCGCAATAAGTCAAATCGCAACTAACCAAATCGCAACAAGTCAAATCGCAAGTATGGACTCGCAATCTCAAATCGCAACTGGTCAAATCGCAATCAGTCAAATCGCAACTAGTCAAATCACAGTGACTCAAGTCGCAAAGATCAAATCACAGGCTATGTCAAATCGCAACCAGACTCAAATCGCAACTTTCACAAAATGTCAGAACAGTCGCTTTCTTAGTCAAATCGCAACACAAAAACGACAAAACGGTCGCTTTCTTTGCAGTTTGTCCTTCTTCCCTTTTTAAGTAAAAATCCAAAACGTAGCCCCGAGAAACACCAAATCGCAACAGGTCTTTTCCAACTAATACTCAAATCGCAACTAAGAATCCTTTACAGAAGATCAAATCGCAACCAAGAAATACTTTGCTAAACCACACGAATTGACCAAAAATACCACAAAACACCTAGAACAATCTCTCCAAACACCAAACAACACTTATACACCAATCTTAAGCAAGAAAGTACAAGATTTTAACAGTTCTAACCACAAAACAAAGCACAAAGGAGAATTTTAGTACTTTTCTATTCGAACCCAAAAGTGCCACAAAACTAAACAAATCCGTGAACATGAACTCAAGTGAACCTAACCATGGCTCTTGATACCAATTGTAATATGTTCACTTAACTATAATACACGTATGGAGCTTGATATATGGATCGAATAGAAGAGTTTTAGAGAGAGAAGTGGAGAGAGTTTGGAACCTTAGAGAGAGAAAATGAAGAAGAATGTATTAGGTTCAAATGAAGGTCCAACCCTCTCCTTTGGTGGAGAGGGCTTTATATACTACTACATAGGGTGCCCCTAGTGGGCTGTGGAGCGAGCTGACAGTGGGTAAAGACCCGACCCACTCCACAATAATAATAATAACTAATCTACTACTAATATTATAAATAAACCTACGAGCTATTAAGTGCTAATAAGTACTCGGGGTGACCGAGTCTTCAACTGAATATTTATATTCCTAACAGGTTTCTTCGGTCGATTTGGTTTTCGTTTATTCATAATAAATGATACCGCTTTGCTAAGAAACCTCATTTCCCGACTAATAACTTCTTCTTTTTTCGATGAGTCTGTGAACATTATTGTTTCGGAATTTATATCCTCTATAAGTTTTGTTTGAGTAGAGAGGTATTAATACGAGAGTAGAGAGTACAATTTGAAGTTGTGTTTAAAATTAGTAAAGTTTATGGGGTATTTATAAGTAAAAAATAGGGTAGCGATTTTTTTATAAAAAAAATATGCAACGGATAGTATCTTAAGGAGGCCCACAATTACACAATTCCTTATGTGGTGAATGGTCCACCTTTCCTTCTCTTGGTTTATGTGTTCACGCCGTGAGATCACCAATCCAGCAAGCATGCTACGTGAGTGATGCTATTGCCGGTGCTTGCTACTCACCACTAGGACCGGCCTAACACATAATTACTTAGGCTCAATTCAAACTTTATTTTTAATTGATTCCATATATACTTAATCAAAACATCACGTTATTATTTTACGACTCATTTCCGTTCAATAAGAGCGTTAGGTATGATAACATGTTAACACCCACTTTTCCGCCACATCAGCATCTCCACTTTTAACTCCAACACCCAAAAACACCCCTTTATCATAACATCCATTAATATTCATAACACCACCTTTTTTGAAACCCATCATTTTATTTTATTTTCCGTTTTCCAAACAAATTAAATTTCATTTATTAAATAAAATATATCAAAAAAGTTAGAAATAACATTTTTTTTTTTTTTTTAATTTTACAAAATTAAAAACATGTATACATCAATCAAACATTTTTAACCGAAAAGGAAAAAAAAAAGAAAAAGTATAAACCTAATCCAAATCCATCCAACAGCCCAACCAAATAAACACTTGCTTAATTAATAAATAAATAAATAAATAATAATAAAAAGACATCTTTCATCTTCTCTATCCAAACACACACACGCACAAACCATACGAACACCTAAACATGCACTAAAAAGGCTAAAAAAAGGGGGGAAAAAACAAACACAACGCTCGTTGATAGGGCAACGCCATCACCAACGCCGATAAGACGGTGTGCTAATGCCGGAAACGCGGCTGCCACGTCGGCATAACGCCCGTTGCTGCGTTACCATACCTAATTCTCTAAGACTAAAAGTAGTAAGACACAAAAAAAAAATCACCCCCACACCACCACATCAGCGTCACATCAGCTTTCTCTCTCCTCAGACACCACTAAGACCAAACACACGTTGTATAGAGACCAAACATTTTTTTTAAATAAAATTTCATCTAAACTAAAAACATTACATTAATATTTTAAATAAAAATAAAAACATTACATAAAATAACTAAAATAAAATTAAAAACATTACAATAAAATTAGTGTGCATTTGTTTATGCAATGACACATGTTGTTTTGCGAATGCTTAATAAAACAAGTATTTTAGTGTATGACCAATATTACTTGTTTATGCAATGACACATGTTGTTTTACGTTATTATTCAAATCTAATATCCTACATTTGTTAACAAGATGCAATGTACTCTCTTGTAATATAACCATTCATGTTACAAAGGGAATAAGATGCATAGGATATAAGTTATCCTTTGTCAATCTTTTGATAATAGAAATACATGTGATATTCTCAAAGATTGATGACTTACATAATAGTTAATAACATATTATGTGTGACACTTTTACTAGACATGTGACTTTGAGTGTTGAGTTGTTCATGAGCAAAGTTTACATATGTTGTTTGTTTGCTCGTGTTTGATTTTTCGGGAATGACACATTTACTAATTGCATTGCAATGTAAATTACTTGTATATTTCGGATGAAACATCCAAGTTGTCAATCTTACTTAGTTGTGTATTTTATGCATCTTTTAAACATATTAGTTTAAAGTTTGGAACACAACCATTGGACAAGAAGACTCAATATGGCATCTTCAACATAAGTGTGAGTTATGATCCCATGCATATTATTTTCGTCTTGAGAGGACGTCATTATTTTCATAACAATCGAGAGTGATTGAGTATGTAGATTCAAGATAATATATTTTATCATATTTTGATGTTATCTTGAATCTAGACAAATAATGACTCCAATTTCATGTCCATACTCGAAAACTTGTCAATTAGATTCGATAATGGTATCATTCGTAATTTGAATAATGAATTGATATGTACTCGAAATCTTTCTTGACCCTCACGATCACTCCTTTTAAAAAGAAAATAAAAATTAAGGGAATGTGTTCCATTTATTCTAATACTAGTTGTATGTGTGAGGTTAATGACATATTAAGTTACTACTTCGATATTGTCATTTATTTTTATTTGTAAAAAACTATTTATATTATTAAGTATAATATTCTTAGTTTTTCGACACCTCATTAGTATAAAAATAATTATCTTAACTATTTTTATACAACATACGTAAAATACTAAATGTTTAAAACATTTTGTATGTGTGTTAAATCAATGCAAGTTTAATACATTTTCTTTTACTTAAATACTAATGCATTAAAATAAACTTTTATCTTGTTTAGACAACCCATGGTCAAGCAAGACAAAATGATGTAATGTTTTAAAAATCATGTTACGGATTTTATGAAAGTGTTAAGTATTTTGAGGTGATATACCTTTTACACTTAAACCTTTGGAAAAATAATTGTGTAAGACAATATCTTTCGACACACATGATCAACCAACTTAGTTTCTATTCCTAAGAAGGTTACTAAACCATTTTAAAAACTTGCAACATATGCAAAAAAAATGGTCTATGCCTATATGCAATGCAAACTAATTACTCAATATAGTGCAAGTGATTTAGCATGAGCCTTATAAACACATAAACCGGAAAACTATAATAAACAAATAGCAACAAGGCATGAAAGACACTTATACTTATAGAAAAAATTAGCTCAACTAAAGATAACAATAAGCATACAAAAATATTAACTAACAATACTAAGACACAAAGAGAAACAAATAGTCATTTAGCATAACACACAAAAATACTTATTGTCATTTTGTGTATTAAGTATAACAATGTATACTAAGCTTATTTTATTTGAAAACGAATTGGTTTCCTCCTCATTTCAAAGATTTTTGCCAAGTCACTTTGAAAACTTGTCAAGGTTTAAAAGTTGAAACGCCCTTTTTCAGTTTAACCAAAAATTTACGCAAACTGCATGACCAAAAAGACCTTTAGTTGAAAATTAAGGACTTTAACATACTTTCATTTATAACTAATTCTTAAAAGTATTTTTCAAATGAAAGTAGACTCAACTTCGTTTAAAATGATGGGTGACACGACTCCTACGGACTTATGGTTGATTTTATATGAATTTCGGAAAATGACCCAATACTGAAAACAGACAGACAGAGGCACGGTACCTTTAAATACCCCATGGTACCGTTAAATATAACGGTACCGTCCTATATTTAGTGGTACCGTGATCTGTTTTCTGATTCAGTTTACTATTTTAGTGCAGCGACTCGACGAAAAAATGTAAAATTTAATAAATTAGATACCGAACATATAAAATATATATTAAGCATCATTATCACGTTTAGGACTAAGAAAGACATTTACGATAATACTTTTACTACAAAATAATGGTTTGTCCCAAACATTCCTTTCAAAACCGCATGACTTAACGACTCGTTCTGAAAACATGACCGAACACTTAAGACTCTATTCTTTTATTGATTTAAGAAAACCTTCAAGCTAGTATGACAAAGTATACTTAACAA
Source organism: Artemisia tridentata subsp. tridentata (assembly GCA_021014915.2). NCBI lineage: Eukaryota > Viridiplantae > Streptophyta > Magnoliopsida > Asterales > Asteraceae > Artemisia > Artemisia tridentata. The sequence continues at coordinate 80,700,516 of CP139503.1, read as the reverse complement.
CAAAACTTGTAAGTATTAAGCAACTAAATACTTTTCATATTTTATCACCTTCATGGGTAATTTGATACATGGATCGTACTCAATTTTGAAAACCATTTGTTTTAAAATTTTGAGCGACGTGACTCTTGTACCAATTGTGGAAACCGTAGAGGGGGGCGGGGGTGAATACGTTTCCATTAAAAACTTAAAAAAATTTTGTATCAAACACCCGGTCAAGTGTGACGTAATATGAAAAGTGTCAACAAAGATCATACAACATCTATAGATGGTATAAAGTAAACTACAACACAAAGACAATCAAACCATGACACAAGCATAATCAACATATTATAAGCAACAAACCACACAAACATAAACGCAATTCAAATATAAATATAAAGCGATAAAGAATAAAATAAAAGTAAAGAGATAAGTAAGAAGGCGCAAACCGGACACGATGATTTATAGTGGTTCGGTTACGAAGCTCCTCTTCGCCCTACTCCACTCCCCGAGTACCCAGCTCGAGAGTTACTTTACTAATCAACAAGCTCCCTTCTGGCGGAGAAAACCGTACAACGTCGCTTATTCTTATTTCCGACACTAAGCTAAATGTCGAGTACTAATCTTAGCTAGTACCAATCTACCACGATCCACACGATCTACTCACGATCTACCCTTGATCCACTTGATCAATACACAAGCCCACAAGCTACAAGAGATCTCCAAGATCTCAACAAGATCACAATGATCTACTCCCACTTGACTCGATCTACCGGATCTACCCTTGATCTACTTGATCATTCACACAAGCCCACAAGCTTCAAGAGATCTCCAAGATCTCACAAGATCACAATGATCAACCCTCACTTGACTCAATCTACCTTATCTACCCTTAATCAACTTGATCAACACACTAGCTCACAAGCTACAAGAGATATTCAATATCTCTATAAGATCACAATGATCTTCTCTCACAAACTCTCAAAAGAAAAATGAACTTGATGTATACAAGATACAACAAGTATGTAACAAGTGTTACAAGTGCTTTAACTACAACTACAACACTTTGTATCTTCTTTGATACCTTGTGTTCTTCTCTTACACTAGAAGAGGAATGAAGGTGATCTCTTGGTTGGATGAAATGATCACTCTTAAACAAACTAAGACTCTCTAAATGATCAAAGAAAGTGATCTAAATAAGAAGGGATTAGACCAGAGAAAACTGACTGGAAAAATCAAGTTGAAAGTGTAAAATGGTCCACTATTTATAGGCAAAGAAAAAACTAGCCGTTACAGAGGGACGACACCAGTAATTGTTAGACGACACTACTAAATTTAGTACTACCGTCGGTACTTTAGTGGTACCGTGGACGCTCCTCCGTTTGTTTTTAGTGGGGAAAGTTTATTTGAGAATGTTTGGAGCTGTTTTGAGGGGAAAAATAGCTGTTACTATTTTTGAAATGATTTTCTCAAATAAAAAATTTCTTTCTAATTCAAAAATAATTTGTAAAATGTATTTTTGAAAAATGTTTTGTCACATTCATAAATGTGAAGTTTAGAACAAAAAATTTATTTATTTGATCATCCGTCAAGTTTAAATTTGTTTGTTCATACCTTGAGTGATTTACGTCGGGATAAAAATCTACGACTCTGTTGAAGCATACTTGAGACGTTGAGAGATGTTGATGTAAGTATGCGTTGATGATTTGTGTTTATAAGTAACTTGCGCATTTTACGTTATGCATTACAAGTTACATGTTTGTCATTATTAAAACCGAAGAAACCGTTTAGTTTAAATATCGTAATATTTGCACTAACAAAAAGTATATAAGAATGTATAAAAATGTATAAAAAGTTATTTAAGAGTGTATAAAAAAAAAGTATATAAAAGCATATAAAAACGTATAAAAAATATATAACAACATATATAAAAACGTATAAAAGCGTATATAAAAATTATATAAGAACATAGATATTGGTTCTAGGAAAAAAGCCACTTTGGTGGAAAAGTGAGAAAATAGTGCAAATCACCCTCTCCTTCCCCTCCCTTTTTTCACACCAAACTACAGCGACCTTATTGTATTTTCCTTCATTCTTTAAGGGAGGTTTTGTATATTCACACCTCCTACCCCCCCCCCCCCCACCCTCGGGAAAAAAAAAAAAATTCCCGCCAAATTTTTTTTTTCCAGGCCAAAAATTTTCCCGCCAAAATTTTATAACTGTGATACACCTTTTTATTTTGGTGCATCACAGTTATAAATTTTAGTTATAACTATGATGCACCAAATTTTATAACTGTGATGCACCAAAATAAAAATGTGTTCTTTGGGGGCAAAAAAAAAAAATTCTTTTTTCCAGGCCAAAAATTTTCCCGCCAAAATTTTATAACTATGATGCACCTTTTTATTTTGGTGCATCACAGTTATAAATTTTGGTGCATCATAGTTATAACTAAATTTTATAACTGTGATGCACTAAAATAAAAAGGTGCATCATAGTTATAAAATTTTGGCGGGAAAATTTTTGGTCTGGAAAAAAAAAATTTTGCCAAAAAAAAAAAAAAAAAAAATTTTTACGGGATTTTTTTTTTTTTTTTGTTTTTCCGGGGGGGGGGGGGGGGGGTGGGGGTGGGGGTGGGTTTCAAAACTTACCCTGAAATTTGAGATGTTTCAAATCCTACCCTATAACTTTTTTTCTCACTTTTCTATCTAATTACACTTTTCCCTAGAACCGGACCCTAAGAACATATATAAAAACATATAAAAACGTATAAAAAACGTTTATAAAAACGTATATAAAAACATATATAAAAACGTATAAAAGTGTATATAAAAATGTATACAAAATATATAAGAATGTATATAAAAACGTATATAAGAACGTTTATAAAAACGTATATTAAAACATATACAAAAACGTATATAAAAACGTATATGAAAGTGTATAAAAACTTATATAAAAATGTATATGTTTTTATAAAACCGTCTATAAAAACGTATAAGAACTTATAAAAATTATATAAGAATATATTAAAAAAACGTATACAAAAACGTATATAAAAATGCATACAAAAACACATATAAAAAGTACCTAAGAATATATTTATATATATATATATATATATATATATATATATATATATATATATATATATATATTATATTATATATATATATATAAGCGTATAAAAACATATATAAAAACGTAAATAAAAAATTGAAAAAACTTTAAATAAACCGAATTTTTTTAATTATGAACGTCTGTTAGTTTAAAGGATAAACGCTGTAATAGTTATTGGCCAAAAGGGCTAACGTGTAACTTCTAACGGAATACACTTAATGCCGGTTAAAGCCAGGGATCAAAATTTGCAAAAAGGTTTGTTTTAGGGATGATCCATGCACTTTCAAACTATTTGGACGAAACCTGCAATTTGTCCAAACCTTCTGGACGATTTCTGCAATTTACTCAAACAAAAATATAAAAAAAACATAAGCGGTCTGGTTTCAAAGGTTTATTGGGAAGAAAAAGTCAAAATCATAGACCACTCTCTTCTCCTTTTCTTCAGTAGCTGCTACTGCGACCAACAAATCAGACACTCAAACCCACTTTCTAAAAATAGCAATCTTTCTTTATCTCTGATTCTTTCTTCTAATCATTTCCAGATACTTGCTTACCACTTTCAGCTTCTGGGTATGTCTTCTTTTCATATATTCTTTGCATAAATGAATTGGGTACTTAAACTTATGAAATGGGTTTGACCCTATTTATATTTATGTTGGGAATTATATTAAGTTATTATTATTGAAGAAGGTGAAATGACCCTTTAAGGGTTCTTTTATGATCTTTCCTTTTAAAGAATTAAAGGGCTAGTTGGTTTTGTACTTGTTGACAAATACCTTTAAGGAAAGTATTGAACTTGGTATGAAGTTACTGGCAATTATTTTTTTCTGAAGTACTAGGTTGATATTAAGTATCCGAAAAGCGTAGGAGGGTGTAAATGGCCCAATTGATTTTTGACCTAAAGTCACTTTGGTATAGGTTTATGGTCTAGGTGTTATTTTCATTAGGCACATGTCTTGTACTACTTTAAGCATCTTATTGTTTTGTGTGTGCTCGATAAAGTTGATATAGAACTTTTGGTGAATGAGCCAAGCCTCACTTCAAGACTTGAGTAAATGAAAACGATTATTTTGAGACACAATGAATCAATTCAGTAGGACATGAGTAGGTTGCCTTAAATTCCAGGGCTTCAATCTGCATATTGTCCTGTTGCAAGTAGTATGAGTGTTAACTGTGGATTTTTAGCAGACTGAGTATTCACAAATTGTAGAAATTGCTGCGTTGGACTTACTATAAACGTAGAAGCAAATCTAGTGGTAGATCCTGAGAGTGGCATGTGATCATAGTTTAGATAAACATGATTTGCACACCTTTCCCTAATATATAATATGTTATGTGCTTGATATCAGGTGACTTTCTAACATTGGAATCTTCGTGTCTAAGTGTTGCCTGTTTGTTTAAATGTAATTTGCAATAGATTACATCAGATTATGACATACAGTGTGTTTCTTTTGTTGTCATTCTGTTGACAATATTCAGATCATTCACCAAGATCAAGTGCATGGCCGTATCTCTGATTTGTGCCATTGCAAGGTTTTAATGAGGTGAAGAGTTCAATACTAGTTTCATGTTTCACTTAATTTACCTTATCTTGAATCTTGAAATGCTGTTGGTTGATCTTTATCTTGTTATAACATTTAGTGTCAAAGTTTAATCTTTTAAAAATGTATGTGCGCAGAGTCAGTTGGATACTTAATTAACACAAGAAGATTTGGGACATCTTAAGTGTTAACTGAGAGTCGATGATGGCAGAGCTCAGTGTAAGCGCTGATACTTCAACAGATGGGGACACTGAAGACAAGGCTCTTGGGGTGATCTTTTTAACTTCTGGAAATTTTTATTTATATACAATAAATACAATGCTGTACTGTAATTGTTACAAACACTAATATCAAGATCTACATTAAATTTGAATAGCTGTAAGTTGGAATTTGCTAAGATGCAGTATTTGTGGTTTTGTTGCAGTTCCATAACAGTTCACATGGGCTTGTGGTTTCTGATGCCAGTGATAAGTCGAGAGATCAAAAGGTTCTAAAGTTTCAATTTCATTTTTTTGTTTTACTTGCTAGACAATTTGTTTTGAAATGTCCTGAACCCGATATCCATTTTTAAAAGCGGAAATGGAAAGTGAACAAGAATTGTTTTATAGACATTACCATGATTGGAGGTGGCAAACTTGTTGAGTTTGGTAAGTGGTCAAAACTGTTTCGTGTTGAAACAAGTTCCGTCGGGTTTGGTTTACCGTCAGAATTTTTGTCCATTTCTTTATAAAAATTTAATGAGTTTACAGTTAATTAAAAATAACAAAAACTAATTTTATACAACAATAATGTAGCTTTTTCGGTAAAATTATTAGGAGGCTGTAAGCATTAAACATTCACTTTGGGCAACTTTTAACCTGTTTGACCCGTTTTCTTTTAGCTAAGTTAGTTGGTTACACCCAAATAACCTATTAGAGATTAATTAAAATGGAACTCGACCTTCTAAAAAGAATTTGGTTAATATTGCGACTTTGCTATCTCTGACCATGGCCATTGCCCTCTAGACGCACTACTCTATATTCGTAGTGCCCATCCTATCCTCTATGCTCATTAACAATGAAGAAATGATGATTTTACACCAAGTGTGCTTCAGATAGCCTTTATTAGGGAACGGTATGTTATTTTGTATTCTTTTGTTATCTTGCTGATTATCTTGTTGAACAATAATTTTGCAGACACTTCGTAGGCTTGCTCAGAATCGTGAAGCTGCAAGAAAGAGTCGTCTGCGGAAGAAAGTAAGTTTTCTTAACGTTTACTTTTCTGCTTGTTACATCCTATACCTAGATCATTGCTATGTTTACATGATTTTTTTTACTTTAATCATATGGAATTGTTGATGTTGAGCATCTCAACAAAAACTTAAAGATTTATATCTAGAAAAAATAACCATTCTAGACAAGCTATAAAATTCATCATATCATGTGTAAGACGACTAGAGCTAAGGTTAAGGAGGTTCCTCATACTCTTAAAATTATTAAGCTCGATAGGCTGCACCAAATTGACATAAACAGTGAAATGTGCATTGCACAAGAGTATCAGCATAGATCATTCAACAAGTTATTCAGACACAATTTCTTTTTATAAACTGTAAGATTTGTTAATTCTATCCTAATGCTTAAGAATTCTGATGTTTATGAAGTATAACACTTAAAATACCATATGCCTTTTCATGATCAATTTAATGGATGCATGTTTACTAAGGTTGTGTTTGTTTCGGCTCATTCAGATCTGAATACGTCTGAAGTCTGATTCGGTCAGACATTTTCAGATTCAGACTGTTTGTTTTTTCAGACATCTGAAGTCTAAATACATCTGAATAAGGTCTGATTCATTCAGACATTTGAATATGTCTGATTACATCTGAAAAGCTTAAACTTTACACCTACTTCTTTTCAATCCTTATCTCCTCATCTTGGTCTTGATTTTTTATTAATAATCATGAATGGAGGGTCTTTTGGTTTGTTTTATAGCGAAAAGATTGTTTTTTGTTTATTCAGACACTTTATAAAAACAAACAGACTAAAATAATTCAGATTCAGACTTTTGGACCACTAATTCAGATTCAGACGTGGTATTCAGATTTAGACGTTTATAACAGCACCTAAATTATAAAGCTATTATTAAGCTCGATAGGCTGCACCAAATTGACATAAACAGTGAAATGTGCATTGCACAAGAGTATCAGCATAGATCATTCAACAAGTTATTCAGACACAATTTCTTTTTATAAACCGTAAGATTTGTTAATTCTATCCTAATGCTTAAGAATTCTGATGTTAATGAAGTATAACATTTAAAATACCATATGCCTTTTCATGATCAATTTAATGGATGCATGTTTACTAAATTATAAAGCTATTAAAAATTTGAAGTAGCTTAAATTTTGGCTTACATATTTGCTTTAATCAACTAGGTATAGTTCCTTTGTTTCCATCATGGCAATTGTGAGAAGCATTACCTACAATACATTATTTTTATTAATTGCTCCATTCTCAAGGTGGCAATTATGACCTGTTTACTAAAATTTCACTTAAGTACGAAAGAGCCAAATTAGATTAAAGTCACTTGAAAAATTATTTCTAATGCATACAAGCTCTTAAATCTTTACAAGCTGTAAGCATGTTTGATACACTAACGATTCATATTGGGCAAAAAGTGTTTCGGGTCAATGCCACCCGACCCATAGAAAGATTACGTATTTATGTAATCTAGCAATTTTTCCACGTCTACTTTATTCATCCCAATAATTAATAAAGTATTTCTCCCAACTTGTGGTTTTATAGGCGTATGTCCAACAGCTAGAAAGTAGCAGAATGAAGCTGACCCAACTTGAGCAGGAGCTTCAGCGTGCTCGGCAGCAGGTATTTTCTGCACATATCTTTTGTATTTAACTGAAACCACCTTCAAGTATATCTCATTTTTCTTATTGAAATCCATTTATATTTTTCTGTAAGGGCATCTTCATTTCAAGTTCAGGAGAACAATCTCAGTCGATGAGTGGGAATGGTACGAACATCTTGTCACTTTTAAAGTTTCAATTTGATATTTTCTGGTCACCATTTCTGATTAACATAACCAGCTTGAGCCTTTACGGAATAATTACTTGTCGCCACTATCAAAGTTTTGGTATTATACATTCTGCACGAAAGTGACCATTCTATATAACATAACCAACTTGAGCCTTTAGAGAAAAAAGATAAACGTAACCAACATGGAGATCACCCTGAATTAACACCCTTATTTTCTATGCACATTGCATATCTCAGTGTCAAAAATAATATGAAGCATAATAGAAGGATTTTAGTTTGTGATAATCTGTGTAGTTTGTTTTATAATATTTGGTTGCTAATTTAAGCCAGAACCCCTAGATTAGTAAAGCATGAGATGCCCCTTTCAGTTGATCCGATTGGATGTATATTGATGGCATCATATGGAAGTACCAATATGTCTTCATTTAGAGTGAAGATTTTATTCTTGTTAATCTGATTATGTATGCATAATTGCATTTTCTTGAAGAATGCAGTTTCAAGTTTCGCAGTTTGTAGAAATTACTGTAGTTCAGTTTCTCAAAGAATGAATTCTTATGAGTGGAGCCTTCAAAAAAAGATTGTTCCGGATCTTTGCAACCCAGATGAGGTTGGAACACAGTTCATGGACATACAACGTTTTCTATGATGTAAAAGTTACGATAGATTTGGAGATTTTATTATGTAAAAACAATAACATCGTCATGGAACACTAAATTAACAAACCCTGCAATCAATAACATATGCTGTAGAGAAAAGTGCTCTGGAAGTTGGTGTGCATGATCTTAGTTGATAACATAGATGCTTATTTGAAGTGGATGAACATATTAGAGTCAAATTCTGGACTCTTAATGGAGGTGACCATACGTGTGGTTTTTGATACGGGATCTTCTTCACCCCTAACACTTGGTCCAGATTTTAAATTTTATCAAGAGTAGCGTGTAATATATAAAAAAGACTCTTTTGCATAATAATGTTTTTTAATAGAATGAATTAGGGAGTTTTATGCAATAAAAATGTTCTTTTGGTGTAGTTCGACCCGTTTGACCCGCTTTTTTTAGCTGTTTCTCAATTTACCTGGTTGGCTCAGTAGAGAGAACACATAACCTGAATTGACTAGTCATAAGTTATCACTGGCTATTAATAATGTCTTTATAGCTGTTCGTGAGTGCATACTATCCGAAAGCATCCTGGGTTTCATGCTACATTAACATTTATTTCCATCATTCGAACTCAAGTAGATTTTTCTTGCTTTGATGCATTTGTACATCATTATTTTCTTTTTTAACATTAATAAAGGTAGGACAGTATATCTGAAATTAAAATCAGCACTCTATGAGGTTTGTATGTTATGAGAATGAGCTCTTTCCTTGAAGATGGTGTCAAAATGCTTATTTTTCGATGAATCTTTATATATAGACCATTTGGAATTTTCAATTAAGATCTCAAAGTGATGAGATATTTTCTACAGGAGCCTTAGCTTTTGATGTTGAATATGGACGGTGGTTGGATGAGCACAACCGTCGGATTAATGAGCTGAAAGGAGCTGTTAGCAATCATGCTGGTGATACTGAATTGAGGATGATAGTTGATGGGGTTGTGGCACATTATGAAGAGATATTCAGAATAAAAGGTGATGCTGCTAAGGCTGATGTCTTTCATGTTTTATCAGGCATGTGGAAAACACCTGCCGAAAGGTGTTTCCTGTGGTTAGGCGGATTCCGTTCATCAGAACTCCTAAAGGTCAGTTGGCATAACATCATGCATCTTTCTATTGATCTTGAACATCGTTTTTGTTATACATAATATATCTGGTTTATATGCTGTGTCTTAAAATTTAAGGAGTACATTGGGGATTTTGTCTTTAGTTTTAATTTTGATTTGCGTTTTCATTTTGAAGATTTGGATATTAAAACAATTTTAGGGTTTGTTTTTTGTCAGTTTGAAGTAGTGTTAATTCGGGTTGTAAGTATTGGTTGATGATTTATATAATATTTACTTTAATAAATCTGCTCTTGTTTTTCTTCAAGAACGTGAAGAATATGATCAACTGTTTAAAGAAGGGTATGTGAAGTTTTCATGCCCTTCTTGCGGCATGATGTCCAAAACCCTAAATCGTTACATTTAACCCAGAAGTAACAAAAACCATCAATGTTTATAGCAGATAGATTGTATTGTGTGTTTGATACTAAATTTGGACTAAGATTGTGCAATTGGACTACTTGGGCCTCCAATTGTTCGTTTTTGACATTTTCAGATTTAATCCACGATTTGAGCATAAGCACATGGATGAATGTTTAATGTACTTTTTTTAAACTATTATATCCTTGCATAAGCATATAACCTTTTTTTTTTTTTTTCCTCACATTGTTAGTGGATGTTGATATGTATGTCATATGAATCTGAAATGTGCACTTGCTAGATATACATAATTACAAACCATATAAATTATGAAGGCCTTAAGAAGAGTTTTTATTTCAGTTTTTGAAGGGCAAAGACATACACAAACACCCTAAACTACACCTATGTCCCCAGTGGGACTTGAAACCTTAAGGGGAGGATTGAAGGAACACCTCAAGACTATACTCGTAACGCTTGGAAGCCCTTTTAAATCCCATGTGTAGTGATTCATTATACTCTAGCTGTGTGGGCTTTTGCATTTCATACACTTGTTATTTGTTGACGTCAGTCGTTTTTGAGATCGCAGTTAGTATAGTCACAAAATAGATAATTTCGACCTAGAAGAGCCTAGTATTCCAAATATTATTGCAACTGTTTATATTATTATAGTTAATTTAGAAATCCTTGCTGTAATAAGCTTGCAATTATTTCCTATTGTGACTTACATTTTTAAGGCATTTTGCCATCACTTAGCAAGTGAGGAGGCATGATACAAGTGAGAAGTAAGTGGGACTTAAAACATGCCGTCTTATGTTGTTTTGCAGCTGCTTATAACTCAACTGGAACCTTTGACGGAACAACAGTTATTGGCCATTAGCAATCTACAACAGTCATCACAGCAGGCGGAAGACGCCTTGTCCCAAGGAATGGAGGCATTACAGCAGTCATTAGCGGAGACAATAGCAGGGTCCCTTGGCACATCAAATTCGTCAGGCAATGTAGCGAATTACATGGGACAAATGGCAATGGCTATGGGTAAATTAGGAACACTGGAGGGCTTCATTCGACAGGTTTTCTTCTTACACCATCTCCTTCTTCTTTTTATCTGTTTATTTTCTCTTAATACACACTAGATGAATAATATGAGTGGAGCTTATACCTATATATAGAGGAATAGGCTGATTTGGGTTATCCTGTGCCTCTATTGGGTCAAAAGGGTAAAACCAAACTTTTTTGCTAAAAATGAATTTTGGTTGAGCCGTTGAGCTGGACAACAATGGGTTGAGATCACCCAAGGCGTCTAGCTTTATGTAAATCATAATTTTTTCATTATAATAAAAAGTATTTTTAGCTAAATTTCTAACCTTTTTATAAAGTTCAAGCGATGACAAAATATAGTTTTTTGGGTCTGCCTGACCTGTACTAAATATACCTCCCTTGACTTGAACCTCAACCCGTCTGACCTACCCTGTTTCCACCTCCACTACTTCAGGGTCATTCTAAAACTTTTTTGTCCATAGAGTCTTTTAAAGATGGTTTTATATGTCCCCTTTTGGGTCATTCTGTGACATTTTGTACCTGCTGAGCATGTAAACATGCTAACATGGTGTACCTGATTATTAGAGAGGATTTGGAACCCTAGTTTTGGAGTTTTCGCCCCAACCTAGGTTAGCCACCGGAGGCAAGCGTTAGACAGTAGCTTTCTGCTGAAAAACATAATAGGCTACCGCGCATGTCGCAAATTTATTTATTATTTGGCCTTAATTGTTATCCAGTAATGTTGACATAGCAGCTGATGACATCAATGATGTTGACATCAATACTTATCGTCATTCTTATTGTTATTGTTATTCAAAAAAAGAATATTAACTATCTTATATGTGTACTTTGGATAAAGAGTATTTTGGGTCAACCAAGCTTACCATTATTGACCCATTCAAAAAGTTACCCATTTTGACAAGCTATTCAACCCATCTGACCCACCTTATTTGCATCATCTGCACATATGTATTAACAACTTATGTCATAATATGTTTGTTTACTGATACCACCAGGCTGACAATTTGAGGAAACAAACCTTGCAACAAATGCATCGGATATTGACAACACGCCAATCAGCTCGGGCCCTCATAGCCATTAATGACTATTCCTCTCGGCTTCGAGCTCTAAGCTCATTATGGCTTGCACGCCCTCGTGAGTGACCAAATCTTTCTCTTCTTCCTCCTATCATCACAAATGTGACCCGAAGTTGTTGTACCAAATATACAAAAAACAATGATGTGCAAGAAAGTTTAAGGATTTGTAACAAGTAGAAAGAGCAGCAAATATGTGTAACAGCTCTTAGCTTCTTGGACACATTCCTGGTATCTTCTTCAATCTGCTGTAATGGGGCTGAGTTTATCTTTTTCCTTTTTTCTTTTTAGCTTTGTATGAATGATATCTCAACTATTAACTTATAAATAACAATAATTTGATGTAATCTTTGTTTTACTTTAAACAGATAAGATAGGTACATTGCAAATTTGTAGTTTTGTCATGGTTTCTAGATGCTAATTTATGAAGTTGGTTTGTATTTTGTTGTTTGACGGTAAATAGTTAAATTTTAAGAGTGTATCATGACTCTTGTTTCATAATATCTTACATTGTTCGGTATTATTGATTGAATTGATGACTGCATCAGGAAAGTATTATTTGAACGAAAGAATTTGATTTATCATACCATCGGCAATGATGCATTTTTGATGCAACATGCATTCTCTTCACACATGGAACCCCCACTACGCAACTACCTCTTCACGTGTGAACGAGCAATTTGCAGGTGGTGTGGTAACTTAACTGAACCAAATTTTGGTTATTTTGTGTTGTGGACATGTTTGTGCGGTTGGTTTGGTAGTCACCACTAGAGGCGTCGGTTTGATGAAGGGGGTAACTGGAGTACGACAACGGAAGGTTATAAGTTCACAACAAACGTTGAGGACAAGAAAATCTGCAAATGCAGGTTACCTGGTACGTTTCTTGACTTCACAAACACGAAGAAAAAGATAAAATGTGAAAACATGTAAGGTTAATTAAATAAAATTGATAGAATGAATTACAATATGCTGGTCCTCTATCATTCTCCTCTTCTTGAAAAGAACTCGACCACGAATGGTGGCTTGTACAATGTTACTTCATCAGGCTTTCTTGGTGTACAAAAACTATTTGGTGTTGCATCTCCTTCGTAGAAGAGACATTGCTCGTTACCTCTTCAGGCATTATGCTCTTGTCTTCCGTTGGCACCATGTGTAGCTTTGTCGTGATTCCAACCATTAGCTCTTCATCTTTTTCTCCACTATGTGTGTTTCTGTTTTAGAGATATCATACTCAACATGCATCAGTTTGGTGATAGTTGGGTTATTGTCTTGGATTGCCTGATATTGTGCATCTTGGTCATCTTGATGAGTTTGGAACAACTCTAATGAGAGCGTATCAAAGGAATCTTGAAGAGAGGGAGCACACGATCCATGTGTTTGGAACACACTTACCTTTTACTTACGCTAAACTGTTCTCAAGTCAAATTTTTAAAGAAGGGAAGGGGATGGGATAGGAAGGGTAAAGTAAGGAATGACACTGTGAAAAAAGTGTTTATTTTTATTTGTGTTCTTGAGTTTTTATTTTAAGTTGGAAGGAAAGGAAAGAAAGCTATCCAAATTACCAATATACCCTTAGTTGTATCCACTTCAAAAACTGAACTGTATTGAGTATTACAATTGATAATCTGTTATCACAGGTAGCCCTTAAGAATTGAATATGTGTTAGCTTGACCTTTTAGCGTTTCGGGGTGAGAGAATACTTGAATTATGTAATATGTTGACTTATCTTTTTCAATTAGGTATTGGATTAAGTGCTAGAGTCGATATTCATTAATAGCTCGTGTCCAGATATAGAAAGACAAGACTGTCACTTTTGATTATATTCCATAGATCTGTTTGAATTTGGTTATGAAATAAGACTGTCTTTTAACATATAATGTGCAGGAGATAACAAGGATATAATAGTAATTTAACAAATACCCTATTGTTAGTTTCCCCCTTCCCCTCCTGATCATCTCAAATTTGGAGGGATTACATATACACAAAAAAACCAATACATTCCCTTCCTCTCCCCTTCCCCTACATTACCTTTCCTTCTTAAAAAAACTTAAGAACACCCTTTTTTTCAATTTCCCTTCCCATCCCTTCCCTTTCTATTAAAAAAAAAACTCGAGAACACACTGACCTTTTCCTTACGTAAAAGTGGATTTTTCCCCACGCCCGAAGATTTATATTTCGTAAGGCATCCAAGATTCGAGCCTTTTTGTTTCATTTGTTGTTGCATATTATGTTGCATCTTTTGCATATTACTAGGCGAGTACCCGTGCATAGCGACGGAATTCGTAGTGGCAAATAATTAACGATTTGTGATATTATGGTGAGTGTTTTGTGTAGCGTTCAAAATAGAACGTGGACCGATCAGAATGTAATTGCAAACGGTTGTACTACACGATAACTAAAGTCTAGAAAAAATTCTTAACATCTATCAAACAACACTAGCAGGGTACCCGCGCGTTACGGCGGCGGGTACCCTGAAATAATATTTTCCGGTGAATCATGTATTTTAGTTTATTATGTTCTTTTTAATAATAAATTTACGGATATCAAGAATTTCATGTGACGTATTTCAACTCCTTAACTAAGGAATTTATGTCGTCTTTTTGGGTCTTTTTTAAAGTCATTCGTATAACATGAGCCCGTTTGGCCAGTGCCCGTTTAGCCCGTGCCCGTTTGGCCCCGTGTCCGTTCGAGTTCTAGCCCGTTTGGCCCGTGCCCGTTTAGCCCGTGCCCGTTTGACCCGTGTCCGTTCGGGTTCTAGCCCGTTTGGCCCGTTGCCCGCTCGTGCTTGAATATTTGTATAATGTGCTTTATTATTTGTATTAGTAACATTTAATGTAGGAATTGTGTTTAAGTTGGTTGTACAATATGCTTGATAATTTGTATTTCTTATGTAAGAGGTGTTTTAATAACTAAATTAATTGTATTTATTGACCAATTAATTAATTGACTACATTAAATATCTTGACCAAATTAATAGTGCTTTGTATTTTGTACATTAAGCTTTAAGACTTGTAAGTCTTAAAATTAAGATTGATGAGAAAGATCATTAATAGTGCTTTGTGTATTGTACAATAAGCATTATAACTTAAAACCAAAAGGAGAGAGAGTCATTCATGCTTTATATGTAGTATAGATAAGATATAACAGGGTACCCGTGCGTTGTATCGATAGATATCATCTAATTAAATAGTTCAGGAGCAATATTTTTCGATTATACATGTTTTACTCTTTTTATTTTATTTTATTTTATTTATTTATTTACAATTCTCCTGGTATATACTTTTATTTGTGACAAATTTCATTAATAGAATTTTTGTGGAGAATGTTATCACTTAAAATGTTGACTAACCAAACATTTTTATATTTATGATTTGATTAACCAATCTTTACCATTTGCATTACAACTTGTTTATCATGTAACTTGTATGTTGAGACTGACATTCGTTAAAGTTAAAGGTTGACCAGTCAATTGTTTTGCGTGTGTTGTGTTTAAATAATTTGTATAATTTGTTTAAAAACTTGTATTACTTAACGTAAAATATTGTTTTAGTAAGTGTTTTAATTGATTGTACCCTTAACTTAATAAATTTGTATGTGACTCTACAAATTTATCCAAAGTAGTTGGAAACATAAGTTGAACAAAATAGCACATCGATACAAGCATGAATGTCTAAAAGTTGTCTTTTTTCCTACATAGTTCCTTTTGAAAAGATTTATTATAAAAGAGAAATAAATGTCATTGAATCATATTAACCAAAAGATATGGAATGATTTCATAATTTATAGCGTTGATGTTTGTATAGTAACTTGTTGTAACAACTTACTATATTTAAGTCTTTTACTTCAACATATACAAGTTTTGCTTTTAGACAGTAAAAAAAGTTAACTATTCTCACCAAAAACACACATACAAAAACATCTCTCTATCACAAAACTGTGAACGCCTACAAATCTACAATTGTCTGCCCAACACTTCGATATAATGCACCGATCCACTGTCCAAAGCTCCATTAAAATCTCCGGTTACCGATCCAACAAACACATTAGGCACTTTGATTCTATCTTTAAAACCAAACCAAATGCAATCAAAATCCCTTGCTTGTGCTTCAAACTCGAACCACAACAGTTTGGCTTCAAGATCTTTATGGTAACAAACTGAGATATTTTCGTTTATTTTTGTTGTTCGGGTCTTAATTGTGATTGAGTGTTGAGGAGTGACGTGAGTTTGTGAGTTGGGCACTGACGTGAGTATAAGTGGTTTGAGTCTTTTGATGATGGCTTATGGTCTGAGGTCAAAATCCGAACAAACACCAAAAAAAGCCACAAAAACCACCATCACGGAGCCGAAACAACAGAAACCAAAACCACCAGCCATACCACCTAATCCAATGTTTTAGATGTGTGTGTGTGTGTGTGAGATATAAAATGGTTTGTGTGGATTTATATTGCGGATGCGGTTACATATTTTGAATAATCATTATTGATAGTAATGATTTTTAGGGGTTACACTTTTTTAATAATTATTGGAGGATGCTATAATGGTGGATTAAATGGGCTGTTAAATGGGTTGTTACAATGTTATAATGGTGTTGATGACTATTAAAAGACAATATTTCCATAAGAAGTAAGTTTAGAAGTCTGAATTTTAAGCCTTGCTAATAATGGAATAGTCCCAAATGCATTATAAGGTAGTAAAGATATAAAAACATTTAATGAAACTGCAAGTAAAACATTACATTAGTTATGAGATAAAAACTAACAACATTTAATGAAACTGCAAGTAAAACATCTATCAAATGTTTAACATTAAGTGTAGTTATGAATTTTTTTATGTGCTATTTTTTCCTACTACATGTAAATTTAGGATAGATATACATTTAATAGAATTGATCATTAGGTTAGGCAAATATATAATCAAGCAACCAATATCTATATAAATTAGGACACTTTATATTTTGGGTCATAATATTCATCATGCATGCTAAATGAAGACCCGTCGATATTGGATGTGCTTTGGCAATGATTTATACATATCATGCAAATTTAGAATACGGGCAATGATTTAATGAAAATGCATATAACGATATCACTCTAAGTTAGGCAATTATTTATACATATCATGCAAAGCTTCTTATGTAAGATTAATGTTCACATTATTTTGGTTGTTTGTTACAAAACTTCAATGATTTTCTTTAATCATCACAAAATTGGCTAATTAAGTTTAAATAATGTCCATATATGCATGGTGTGAACGTAAATAATAAAATGATTAATATGGCCATTAACTAATGCTAGCATTTAGTAACTTAACTACTTGCCAAAACAATTGTCACATCTAGTTTTGGGATATATATGGTCATTAACTCGTGTAGTAAATGGCAACCTTGCCTTTAATGATAATGTATTTTTTAAATTGATTGTAATTTGATATGCTAATCGAAACTTGTGTAGTAAATATATCAAGTATAGTTGTCATATGCACGGGTACTCGCCTAGTCTTATATTAAAAAACGATGTAATTTCGACTATGCCCATTTTGCCGGTCACAAAAATATATATTGATTTCAAATATATATTGATTTTCCGGAAGAGATTTGTTGCAAGTTGTTTAGTACTACTACATTAACTTTGCATATTGACATTTCCTTTATTAACAAACTTTGCATATTGACAAACGCATTGTTCCTTTTTTATTAACTTTTTCAATAACACGCATGGCTGTATATTTTAGCATATTGACTTTGCATGTTGACATAAACATAGTCGAAAAGAACATAAGTTTATTGATAACGTAAACATAGTCGAAAAGAACGTAAACATAGTCGATAAGTTACTGGGTAAACAATGGTTCTAGTTGTTCCATCCATGCAGCAATATCCTTTATCTTTTTTATTACAAGTTTCATCAAAACTTCAACAGTATTGGTGTCATTTTCTAATCTATATTCTGCCGCATCTACTATGTCCAACAATGACTTGATTTCTTTACGAACCAAGTCCACCCATATGCGATCCATTTGAGCCATTGTAGCTCCAGCTTGAGAATGAACCGTTGTCGCTCCCGCAAGTTGTTCGACATCAACTTCAACATCAAACGATAGAAGAAATTAAAAAACGATCAATTGAACAACACATAAACAAGAAGCTGTAAAGAAAAAAAAAACAAAAGAGTAAACTACACCAATGGTCCTTGTGGTTTGCGTTGACTGGCGGATTTGGTCCTTTGACCAAAAAACTTGCGCCGGTGGTCCTTAAGTCAGAAACGTTATGCGCCGTTAGTCCCTCGTGTCTAGTGGCCCCACAAATAGTAGATAACGCCCGTTTTCTAAGATAACTAAAGGGGCAAAATGGTCAATTTATCGTACACTCTTTAATTTAAAACACACCAACCACGGACAAATCATCAGTCATCCCCCAAACTCCAAACTATTCACACACACAGACCTTCTCATCATCTTCTTCCCCAAATCAATTACCCTGTTAATTTGTGAGGTTAAACTTCGCAAACCGTTCAGATGGTGTCCCCATTGTACGAAATTAGGGCAAATGATGTTCATGATCGTGATCCATATGCCATGTATCGTAAGTATATTGTTTTATAATTTTTTGACAATGTTGACAATTTAGAAGTTTTTTAATCGTTATTATTGAAGTATAGTATGATTTTTTGGGTTTGCAAAACTTTAATTGATTTTTGGGGCCTTTGTAAAACCCTAGTCTGATTGTTGCATGTAATTTTTTGCAGACATTAAGTCTACTCTGTTTTCCATCAAGCTTAATCATGGTGGTCTTTTCACGAATGCACCTAACAGGACATACAAGAATGGTAAGACTACTTTTGTGGATTTAATAGATAGTGACCAGTTTTCTATCCATGAAATTGATTCAATGCTTGAAGACTTAGAGTATGATGGGAGGAGGGTGATGTTTTACCACTTCTTGAAACCTGGTTGTGATTTAGACAATGGACTAGAACCTTTAGCATGTGACAAAGATATTCAGTTATTAGGTAATTATGTGATAGAAGGTCTTAAGCTTGTTGAGGTATATGTTGAGCATGAAAAGACCAACCCTGACATTTACACACCAGTAAAGCCTAAAAAACTTGTAATAGAAGAGTTAGATGATGGACCAAGAACATCAAGGGCAGGGATTACCCCAGTGGCTAAGAAACTAGTGTTGGATGTGAATGAAGGTAGTGGTAAAGACCCTAGTCAGTTTGTAAATTTAGAAGCAGGGCAAAGTAGTGCAGTTGATAAGGATGGGTCTTCTCAAGTCCCTAGTCAGTTTGACCCATTTGACCCATTTGCTGACTTTGACCCATTTGCTGACTTGGAGCTTATATCTCCAACAAACCATGAGGTTGAGGTTGAGGTTCAAAATGAGACTATGAATGAAAATGAAGGTAACAATGAAACTGATGTTGAGATTCAAACTGAGGGAGAGAAGAGGATAGTGATAGTGATGATGATAGTGAAGACAGTGATTACATACTAGATGAGAATAACAATGTGGATGAGGTAGATGTTGACATGAGAGACTTTGAGTACAATATTGATGAAACTGTGGAGTTTATGGGGTGCAGAGAGAGTGTACCAGTTGATATTGAAGATGATGATCCTGATGGAGATGATGTCCATGAATTAGAAAATGAATATTTTGAAAGTTCATCAGGTAGTGACAGTGAAGGTACAAGGTTAAGGAAAAGAAAGTTGAAACAGTTAAGGAAACAAGCACACTCTAGTGAGAAGATTTACAAAACATATTTATATGTGGGTAGAAAATTTGCAAACAAAGAAAATGTGAAGGAATACATTAAAGAGCATTCAATTGAGACTAGAAGAAGAATTAGATTGGAAAAGAATGATAGTGAAAGAGTTAGGGCAGTTTGTAGAGGTGTTATCCCTTCATTAGGAGTTGGGGAAGACAATGACTTAGGTAGTGGGCCTAGTCAGTGTAGTGGGCCAAGTCAGTCCACTAAATCAACTAGCCCAACAAAAAAGAAAGGCTCATAAATGGGGGTAAACCTAATAGCAAAAAGAAGGTCGATGAGAATAAATGTCCATGGGTCTTGCTAGTTTCAAAAGTCAAGAAAACTGAATCTTGGGAAGTTAGGACATACAAATCAGTCCATAAATGTCTACAGGAAAGAGACAACTTGTATGCCACATACCAATGGTTTGTTTTCAATTGCTCAATTATATCCTTTGCAAACCATTGGTATGTGGCATACCATTGGTGTGTGGCATACAAGTTGTCTCTTTCCTGTAGACATTTATGGACTGATTTGTATGTCCTGACTTCCCAAGATTCAGTTTTCTTGACTTTTGAAACTAGCAAGACCCATGGACATTTATTCTCATCGACCTTCTTTTTGCTATTAGGTTTACCCCCATTTATGAGCCTTTCTTTTTTTGTTGGGCTAGTTGATTTAGTGGACTGACTTGGCCCACTACACTGACTAGGCCCACTACCTAAGTTATTGTCTTCCCCAACTCCTAATGAAGGGATAACACCTCTACAAACTGCCCTAACTCTTTCACTATCATTCTTTTCCAATCTAATTCTTCTTCTAGTCTCAATTGAATGCTCTTTAATGTATTCCTTCACATTTTCTTTGTTTGCAAATTTTCTACCCACATAGAAATATGTTTTGTAAATCTTCTCACTAGAGTGTGCTTGTTTCCTTAACTGTTTCAACTTTCTTTTCCTTAACCTTGTACCTTCACTGTCACTACCTGATGAACTTTCAAAATATTCATTTTCTAATTCATGGACATCATCTCCATCAGGATCATCATCTTTAATATCAACTGGTACACTCTCTCTGCACCCCATAAACTCCACAGTTTCATCAATATTGTACTCAAAGTCTCTCATGTCAACATCTACCTCATCCACATTGTTATTCTCATCTAGTATGTAATCACTGTCTTCACTATCATCATCACTATCACTATCCTCTTCCTCTCCCTCAGTTTGAATCTCAACATCAGTTTCATTGTTACCTTCATTTTCATTCATAGTCTCATTTTGAACCTCAACCTCAACCTCATGGTTTGTTGGAGATATAAGCTCCAAGTCAGCAAATGGGTCAAATTCAGCAAATGGGTCAAACTGACTAGGGACTTGAGAAGACCCATCCTTATCAACTGCACTACTTTGCCCTGCTTCTAAATTTACAAACTGACTAGGGTCTTTACCACTACCTCCATTCACATCCAACACTAGTTTCTTAGCCACTGGGGTAATCCCTGCCCTTGATGTTCTTGGTCCATCATCTAACTCTTCTATTACAAGTTTTTTAGGCTTTACTGGTGTGTAAATGTCAGGGTTGGTCTTTTCATGCTCAACATATACCTCAACAAGCTTAAGAAACCTTCTATCACATAATTACCTAATAACTGAATATCTTTGTCACATGCTAAAGGTTCTAGTCCATTGTCTAAATCACAACCAGGTTTCAAGAAGTGGTAAAACATCACCCTCCTCCCATCATACTCTAAGTCTTCAAGCATTGAATCAATTTCATGGATAGAAAACTGGTCACTATCTATTAAATCCACAAAAGTAGTCTTACCATTCTTGTATGTCCTGTTAGGTGCATTCGTGAAAAGACCACCATGATTAAGCTTGATGGAAAACAGAGTAGACTTAATGTCTGCAAAAAATTACATGCAACAATCAGACTAGGTTTTACAAAGGCCCCAAAAATCAATTAAAGTTTTGCAAACCCAAAAAAATCATACTATACTTCAATAATAACGATTAAAAAACTTCTAAATTGTCAACATTGTCAAAAAATTATAAAACAATATACTTACGATACATGGCATATGGATCACGATCATGAACATCATTTGCCCTAATTTCGTACAATGGGGACACCATCTGAACGGTTTGCGAAGTTTAACCTCACAAATTAACAGGGTAATTGATTTGGGGAAGAAGATGATGAGAAGGTCTGTGTGTGTGAATAGTTTGGAGTTTGGGGGATGACTGATGATTTGACCGTGGTTGGTGTGTTTTAAATTAAAGAGTGTAAGATAAATTGACCATTTTGCCCCTTTAGTTATCTTAGAAAACGGGCGTTATCTACTATTTGTGGGGCCACTAGACACGAGGGACTAATGGTGCATAACGTTTCTGACTTAAGGACCACCGGCGCAAGTTTTTTGGTCAAAGGACCAAATCCGCCAGTCAACGCAAACCACAAGGACCATTGGTGTAGTTTACTCTAAATTATAAAACTTGCAACACGTTTGACACATCAAGTTTTTGGCGCCGCTGCCGGGGATTTGATTGAATTTGTATTTGATTTAGTAGTTTTATAAGTTTTTGATTTAGAAATTCGTATTGAGAAAGAAAAAGTAAAAAGAAAAGTTTGGTTCGGGACCAACCAAATCGGATGGATGTCAATCCGGTCGGTTGGAGCCCTCGGTAATTTTTTTTTTAGTTTTTATGTTTTAGTAGTATTTAATCTTTTTAATGATAGATTAATGGTAGTTTTAAGTGTAGTAATAGTTAAAATTGATTAGTTGTTTAATTATATGTTTAATGATGGTCATATAGTTAATTTTATGTTTTATAGTTAATGTAGTTAATTAGTTTCATTTAAGTTTTCATTTGTCTCATTTAAAGTTTAATTTAGTTTCAATTAAAAAAAAAAGTTTTTACGATTGGTTCAACCGATCGGATGTGGTTGCATCCGATCCGGTTGGAAAGTGCAAATTTTTACGATTTGACAATCCGATCGGATGGGATCTAAAACCGATCGGATGGTTGCCTCAGAAAAATTTTAAAAAGTTTTTAATTGATACTTGTTTTATTGTTTTGAGTGTTTAAACTTGTTTGTTACTTGATATAACTTCATTCTTGAGTATGTTTTGATTATGACTAACCCTAACGCTAATGATTTGGATTTTTTATTTTGTGGTTATGTTATAGTTAGTATTTGCCTAAGTGAAATGGAGAGTTTAAGCGAAGTGTCGGAATACTTGAGGAATTTGGAAGAGATGTTCAAGGATTCGGGTGATTCCTTGGAGCGTTTGGAAAGTATGTTGGAAGATGTTAAGGTTGATGTTGAAAAGATAGAAGAAGTTGGGGAGAATTTAGTTTGTTTACCAAAGGAGAAAAGAGTTGTTGTGTTCACAAGAGCTCCACATAAGGAGTTCGATGCACCGTTTATGAGGTTTGCTACACCATGTGGTGTGGAAGGAATCCAAGCGTGGGATGCTCAGTTAAATATGGAATATGGAGACAACTATATCACCGAAAATATGTTAGACAAGCTTGGTTTTGTTCGACTTGACTATGAGGATTATGGGAGAAAGAAGGTAAAAGATGTGAAAGTGAATATTCACGGCCACATTTTCAAAGTTGATTTTGTAGTCCTAGAATATGGAAATGTTGATGAACCGGATGTAGTTTTTGGAAGAGATGAGAATTGACATTACCGAATGGAAAGAAGGAAAAGAAGTTGATGAGATGTTTGCGGAATTAGAAGAAGGGAAGGAAGAGATTGTTAAGATGGGAAAGGCAAGTAGAAAGAAGGCACCCCTAAACAAATTAACCCAACCCTCCACCCCAAAGAATGAAAAATCATCATCATCAAATTCAACACCAATTTCACCAGAAACTGTTAAACCTCTAACCCAAGAACAAAAGGAGGCTATTTTGGAGAACTTGGAGATGAAATTTCAAGAGCTTATGGAAGAGAAACCGGTTATTGATGTGTTGAACAATTACATGACATACCGTAAGAAGTTGGATGTGGTAATGATGGCTAGGGCTAGACTAGAAGACAAAGATTTCGATGAGGTTGAGAGAGCAAGGATAGTGGAAAATGGATTGCCAAAGAAGATGAGTGATCCAGGAAATTTTGTTTTACCCATTAAGGTAAATGGAACAGTTGCGATGTATGCATTGGCTGATACAGGGTCAAAGTGTTAGTGTTACGCCTTATACGTTGTATAAGAGGTTAGGGCTTAGTAACCCCCAACCTAATCAGTCTAATCTTACTATGGCTGATAACTCTCAGGCAAAGGCGATGGGTGAAGTAAGAAATGTACGAGTCCAAATAGGGTACCAGGCATTTTTAGCCGATTTCTTAGTGCTTAACATTCCGGTAGAAAAAGAGTTACCACTATTGTTAGGTAGACCGTTTCTAAGGACATGTGGGGCTATTATAGATATGGGTCGTGGTACTATGACTATTAATGATGGGATCTTAAAGCATACTTATTATCCAAAGCCAAGAGGAAAAATAGTCAAGGAAGTGCAAGAAGAGGAAGATGAAGAAGAAGAAGAAGAAGAACATTTGGGTTGTTTTGAAGTAGGAAGAGATGAAGAGGGTAGGCCTAAATATGGACCGGTTGCTCCGAGTTACTTAGACATTGAAGATGACATGGAAAGAGCTCTAGCAATGGAGGCTTTCTATAACCCGTTTAAAAATGTTTTTGTGTTTAATAAGCTTACAGATTTTCTTGGATCCTTACAGGTCCAACTAAAGAATTTGGAGTGGGGACCCGACGGTCCTAGTGTTTACAAAAAGGAAGAAGGAGATGGAGAATGCCGTGTGAAGTTTGACATTATTTTCCAAATGGGAGAAACTTTGCAAGACGGTTCAAAACTCAAAAGACAAACCGGAAATTATCCAGAAAGTTTCAAGGAGAAGATATCCTTAGGCACGAGTATTTTCAAGGATGAAAAAGTAGAAAGAAGGACAAGTGGATGAATTAAGAGCAAAGCGTGTGCTAATTGTTTGTTTATTTTTAATTTTATGCATTTTAATTTTTGCAATTTAAGTTAAGTTCCTAAGTTTTAAGGTTATTGATAAGACTTTCTTCTTATATTATTTTTGTTAAGGTTTATGATTATGAAGTTGAGTTTTTAGTTAAGTTTTTAGTATTAGTTTTGTTTGGAGATTAGTGGAGATAGAATTGACCAAATTTTGGTAGACCAATTGTGGTGAAATTTATTCATACAAAAAAGGTTTTTGAAAGAGAAAAACATTTTTACTTATTCTCACAAGTATCACAAAGTGTTGGCAAGAAGAAAAAGTGAAATTTTTGCAAAAACTTAATCCGAATTGGTTGGATCAAAAGCTGATCGGATGGAGTTTGATATATAAACTCAAAATTTCAAAAATCACAAAAACACACACACACAATCCACCAAATTTGGGCATTCAAAAATTCGACCATAAGAATTCGATTGGAAGTTGCAGGAGTGTTAGAAGAGTATCAATGGCTCCAAAACAAGTAAGTAACATCATCAATTTGGTTTAATTAGGTTTTAATTTAGATTTATTGAATTAGGTCAAGAATTGGGTATTTTTTATAGACTTCGAATTAAGTTGTAATTTTCTAGGAATAGATGGGTAAATGATAGTGGAATACATTGCAAAAAGAATTAGATTGATTGATTAAGTTTTGAGGAAGAATTGATTGATTGAATTGGGTCAAAACTTTGAATTAAATTTAGTTGCAATTGATGATTCCCAGATGTTATATGCTTGTTAATTAGTGATGCTAGGATAGTACATTGTTGATTAGAACACTAATTGGAGAGTTTGATTTGGTAGTGTTCTTGAGAGTTCAAGAATGGATTAAGAGAACATGTGGAGATGTTTTGGATTAAGATAGGAGCGAATTAAAGGTGTAGAAATCATCATAATTGATGAAATGCAGGTTAGGAGAGAATTGGAATTGATAGAATCGATTGAAAATACAAAATTGAGTTTTTTTTTTGACAGAAGAAGCCAACCAATTCGGTTGCAGATGCAAACCGATCGGTTGGGATTGGTCATTTACTCCATCCGATCGGATGGAGGTGCAAACCGATCGGATGGAGGGCTCGGTAATGAAAATAAAAAATTTTGAAAACGAGTTTTTGGGCTTCTAAATCGTGTAGCATTGGTTCTTATGCTCTAATACAAACAGATAACTGTGTTTTTTACAGAGTTATGTTGCAGGTGGTTCGAGTTCATCACGTGTTCGTGTTAATCCTATCGTGACGAAGTTTGTTCAAAGGAATGCAAAGAGTAAAATCACATATGATGTTCAGCCGGAGAGTAATGAAAATCTCAAATTCAGCAAGTTAAAGAAAGAAGAGAAGCATGCTTTTCGTGAGCGTCTTTCAAAGCTTCAAGTGAGGAAATTTGCTAAACCACGTTTGGTTAATTGGGATGTGTTTACGGATTATGAGTGTGAGGACGAATTGAGAAAGATGATGAGAATGTCTTACGTGTATCCAGGAGATGGAGATACTTTTGAGGATTATTCGTGAGAAAGAGCTTTCAGTATTTATGAGAACGTTTTTAGAGAATGGAGTTTGGAGTTCTTCTCGACTTTCTACTTTGAGAGGAAAGTTGTTGATTTGATTTGATGAGAGAAACGTGTATTTGGTTTTGATTGTGTGGCAAGGAGCATGCTTACACTTTGCCAGGTTTTGCAGTTGCTCTTGGGTTGTATGAACAAGATGAAGTTGAGCATAGATTGTTTGTAGCTCATTTTCTGAGCTTAGTGAGGTACCACAATGATTATGAAGGGATTCCGGAGTATTGGAATCGTGTTGGTGATCCAATTTGTTCAAGGAGAAACTCGTCCAAGCTAAGAAACCCGTTGATGAAAATTTTGTAGAAATTAATAGCTTGGTGTGTTTTACACAGGACGGGGAGTCGAGATAAATGCAATCAACCAGACCTGTGGGTTATGAAGTTGTTAGAGGAGGACAAGAACGGAAATGCGGCTTGGATTATAGCCGAATATCTTTCGAGAAGAGCACCAGGGATAAAGGATAGGAGTGACATTTGTGGAGGTCACTATGTGACCGCATTGGCTAGAAATTTGGGTTATTTTGAGAATGAGGAATTGGTTAAGTGTTCGGAGCCGATGGAGAGTGAGACATGGGACGATAAAAGTTTTGGGAAAGCATTGAATCGGATTAGTAGAACGTTGGGAGCTTGGAATGAGCCAGCGATGGCCGCACCTCAAGCACCATATCAACCACCGCCGCCAGTAGAAAATGTTCATGCACCAAGTAGTTTTGACTCGGGGTGGGGAGATTGGAATCGAGAGTTGAATGATATTGAACGTAGGGATGTGTGGAGAGATTCGATGGTGATGAGGCATAATTACAATTATGATTATTCAATGCCGATGCTCCAACACTTGGCATGAGACGCCAATTATGAAGTACCACCCTACAACCCACCAAATGTTCCACCCTACCCATTTCAGTATGAGCCTTATCCTGGTCCATATCCTTACCCATATCCTGGGTATGCTCCATTTCCCAAACCAGTTCCTGTTTATGGTAGAGTCCCAGAGGTTGGAGGCTCGAGTTTTAATATGGGAGGATCATCAGGAGTTGGAAAGAAGAGACAAAAAGTTGATTCAGTTTTTGAGGATGAAGATGATGAGGAGAGTGAAGATGAGAGAATTCATACTCCTGAAGAAATGGAAGACGATGATGAGTGATCATCGAGATTTGATATGATGGTTTGTGTTTAAAAACAATTATGGGTTGAACAATTTTATTTCTATTTCTATCTAACTAATTTAATTTTCTTTTAGGATTAATTACATATGGTTTATTTTTAATTGCTTTGTTTTTTTCGTATTTTGTTTGCTTGCTTTGTTTCATATATTTTTGCAGTTTTTGTAGGGGTGAATTACCGGAAGCTTATTGTTGATCAATGTTTGGAGTTGGAGAACTCATTGGCTTATTTATGATCAAATATGCGTATGCGTATTTACCCTGGTAGTACCTTTTTAACTAAATTTTTCCCATTTCCTTTACTTTGAAGTTCATTTTCATTACATTGAGGACAATGCAAAACTTAAGTATGGGGGAGGGAAGAAAATAGGAAAAATGGTTTACTTTTTAAATTTTTAGGTTTAGTATGATGTTGGATTCAAGTAACTAGAATGTGTTCGCCCTTGATTTTCTAGTTGTTTTATCACATAAATTATATAGTTTAAAGAACCAGATTGATTCAATGGTAAAAATGATGCTATTTGAAATTTTTTTGGAATTTAATCAAGTTATGAGAGCTATTTCATTTTGGAATCGATAACATTTACTAGTACATGTTATAACCCTTTCTAAATTGTGAGGATTTAAGCCTTTTTGTATAAAGTATTTCTTATGCTATATATTTCGTTATGAGTGTGCCGGTGATTATGTTGATTCTAGAACTTGTACTTGTTATGCATTACAGTTAAAATCACTTTCGAGTGGTAGAAATATATTCAAATGATAAGAGGCAACTTAGGATTTACACCAAATGGCCATCCGTTTACAAAAATATTTTTGCTGACCACATTGGTTAGTTATCCTTGTATTTGGAACCCATTTGTTAGTGTTACTCTTTTACGCTAGATACCCTTAGTTACACCTTCTGAGCCTATCTTTCTTTTTGATTAAACCCAGAAAATACAAAAATATTTTACACCTTACACCTTAGCCTTACCCGAATCAAGTTCAATTGAAGTTCGAAAACTATTTATTTTTTGATGATTACATGTTGGCCACACTTTGATATGTGTATGTGTTGTTTCAATGAAGAAGGAGGTCGCTACTCTTATTTGTATTTTTTCTAGCGTGTGCTCATCCAAAGTGTGGGGGTGACGAGAGAGTTTGATGAGGAAAAAAAATGTGAATAAAGTGAATATCTAATGAGCTATAATGTATGAGTATCAATTAGCCAATGATCTAAAGAGGGAATAAGTAAGTATGAGATGTGGAAAAATGATCGAAGAAGTTTGGGAAGTGATCATTTGTGATATAAAGAGTTGGGAACGGAATTTGGACTTGATTCTTATTTTTCATTTTGTAGAAACCAATCACAAATAATTCCCATGTCTTACCTTTACCTTTTACCAAATTAATTTATTCGTTGTTAGCTTACGAGCATCCGGATTAAGTGATGGCTTTGTAAAGATATGTAGTGCATGGATATTGTAGTGACCATCCGAGTTTTTAATAGTTTAAAGACGCGCCAGCGATCTAGAGCGTATTTTGGTGACCATCCGTTATGTGAATAACGCGCCAGCGAGCCAAGGTATAATCTAGTGACCATCCGTTGTTTATTCTATTCAAAAATTCGCGCTAGCGATCTATTATATTCTTGTATGAAATGTCTTAACATTAGCGGGTAACCTTTAACCTTAAACCCGAATAAAAGACCTCTTTGATGTTTTATTTTGTTGTTTTGATACTTGTACAAGCTTATGGTAAGACGCATGAATCATGACTGAGCAATGAGTGATTTACCAATCAATCTACCCTTAGAGTGCTGAGTGAATTTCAAAATTCTTCGTGAGGTGCTTAGTTATGTTATCAAGCTCAAAATTAACTCGTTTATGTTTCAAGAATTTTTCACATTTAAATTAAAATTAACAAGTGTTCCTTTGGAATAGTTGTTAGATTTTTGGAAAAACGTTAACGATACCGTTGGAATCATTTTTCTTAAGAACTAGACTTGCTCGAGGGCGAGCAAAACTCAAGTGTGGGGGAATTTGATAACGTTCAAAATGAACATGTTTTTAGTTACGTTATCATTAGTTTTGTGCATCATATTTGGTTATATTTGTATGTATTTGTTGCTTAATCATGGAAAAAGTGTATATGCAAGTAAATGTAGCCAAGTACAAGAAAGTCAAAGAATTGAAGTAATTATGCACAAATTGGAGGATTCTCGAGAGGGAAACAAGAAAGTAACCACACAAGGACTCAAGGATGTGGAAGTGTCAAGATTTCTATGTTTATATATCAAGAAAATATCAAGTTCTATGGAAGAAATCAACGCTCAAATGAAGGATAAAGCATCTACCAAGAAAAGACAAAAAAAGATCAAGATTTTGAGTACATGCAGACTCCATCCGATCGGATGGAACCCGCATCCGATTCGGATGGGAGAAGTTGGGTTTTACCGAGGAAGCCAACCGATCGGTTGGATGAAGCTGCTGTTACAAGATTTCATTTAATGACGGATTTAAGCCCTATAATCATGGTGGCTTATCATTTCCTGCTTATTAACTATTGGAGGACGTTTTTACTTGTTGAATAAGTGTTCTTTCACTTATTTATAGGATCCTAGGCTACATACAAAGTGTGACAACCCAAAAACTAGTAAGAGGCTTACACCAAGTCCTTGCTATCTTATTATCATTGCCCGAAAGCTTAGAAGTGCTGTTGTCACACCCCCAAATTCGTGACTTGCAGCGGAATGGAACACTTGAGGGCGTGACTGATCATAGCACCACAGTTACAGTTATATTGAACGACCTAAAGTGTCATTTTGAAAATACATCGTTCGATTAATTTAAAACATTCAGAGTTACAAATATTAGGTCCCAAAAGATGTTTCAAGTTTGCGGAAATAAGTTTATACAAATCAAACGATAATTAAGCGCATAAAAGATAAGTGAGACGCGTCGTCATCGCGACTCTATGATAAGTCCAAATGCCGGTCATGATGTGAATGCCTTAATTACCTGAAAATACATTTCTAAAAATGGTCAACACGAGGTTGGTGAGTTCATAGAGTTTAGAGTAAAATGTAAAGCATTTGAATAAAGATTTCCCAGCAAAGGCATTGCAAATCCACTCAGTCCCAAGTCCCGCCCATACAAGACTTGCAACCTGTGTGTTTACAACCCACTGCCAAATAAGATTCGGTTTAGGTAAACAAGAGTAATATATGGAATGCGAGATTTAATGTTAAATATAGCAATGTCGCCATGACAGTGTCGTCATATAATTAAAATCATACAATTGCTATAAGCTCATGACCCCGAAGCTAGACTAATAATGTACGTCCCAAACTGAGTGTTTTGCCAGACACTCTAATATAATTCAAATGAAATGCGTTCGTATGACTAGTTGGTGCTACCAACCCGAACGGAGGAGTCACCCTCAATAGATCTATTCACTCATCCTAGCTTAATGTCAATTAACGGTCCATGATAAATAACAGGGGACTTTAACTTGGCAATGAAGTAACTTAAGCAATGTAAATGCATTTAATGTATTTGAACATGTAATAAAATGATGTGCAATGTATTCTCCCCCGAGAGTTTATAAATGAAATAATAAATTGAAAACGGGGCTATGAAAACTCACCTGATGCGATAGCACAATGACAATAGTGGATATGATGAAATGTGGCTCGGTCTCTAACCGCAACCTATTATGAATGATGTATCTAACGTAAGCAATGAATTTACGCACCACATGCAAATACGTATGTTACCGATACCACTCGGGAATTTTGGAAATAATTGTTTATCGTCGAAAAATACATTTTTGACGTCTTGATAAGTTAATAAACATTTTTCGTGTAAATATGTTGCAACGATATCCCACGATCGTCGTTTG
Source organism: Artemisia tridentata subsp. tridentata (assembly GCA_021014915.2). Taxonomy (NCBI): domain Eukaryota; kingdom Viridiplantae; phylum Streptophyta; class Magnoliopsida; order Asterales; family Asteraceae; genus Artemisia; species Artemisia tridentata. The sequence goes on along the minus strand of CP139503.1, from coordinate 80,669,212 downwards.
GTGATTTATCGATAAATATAATGTTTTCGTCGTAGAAATAATCATTTTTCACAACTTGAAAATACGACCAAATGACCTTGCAAAACTAGTCATAAAAGTGTGCTCGTTAAGTGTTAGTGAATAGGCTCGGTGTCTTTGAAAACTTTGTAACGATGTCTTGAAGACGTGTCATTTAACTTTTGATCATACGGGTCTCGATTGATAAGAAATACGGCTCTTAATATAGTGTATTGCAAAAACTGTTTTTAACTTAGTAATATTTTCCTTATTAGAAAGCTGAAAATATATATTGAAGTTGTCGGGTTTCAAACGCGTATATCTTTGTCGTTCTGTGCTCGTTTTCTACGTTCTTTATATCCACGGCTTCGTATTAACATGAACTAACATAATTTCAGTAGTTCGGGTCGTCTAGATCACGTCTAACGCCTCGTTTTTTCCGTTGAATCTCGGCAAACAGCACACAAATTTTCAGAAATTAGTTTTTCGTCGCCAAACTTAGAAAAATCATAACTTTCTCGTTGTAAGTCGGTTTTTACTCATTCAAGCGGCCACGGTTTCGTTTTTGAAATTATTTTCTGAATATGAAGGCCAAAATAGTCCAAAGCTTACTGAGTTTTCCAGATTTCACGAAAATGGACAGCACCTTTTCTATTGTTTGAAATAATCACTTTTATGGTTCAAGGCTTGTTCAAAACACAATCAATCAACACCACAACTAATCTAATCCTACCATACACCTTCTTAGGGTGTCATGGGATCCTAAACATCTCCAACAATGGTAGATTTCATGAGGATACAACTAAAAATCCATAGATCTATGTTTATAGTGAAAGATTAAGCTTTGAGTGGTATGTAACGTGAATATCTTTGCATGATTAGCTACTAATACTTGTAAATACATCAATATATAGATCAAATGAAAGTATAAAGAATTGAAAATTTATATGAACTACTTACTTGAAATTTGAGGTGTTTGGAGGTAAATGTGTATGTATTCTTGGGATTTTTATTTCAAAATCCTAACTAGAACAACAAATGAGCCTTGATTATCACTAGTTCTTGAAAAATTTATGGATCTTGCTTGTGTTCTTGATGTTGGCCGAACATATGAGAGGAAAAGGAAGAGAGTATTTTGATATTTTGCTAGTTGTTTAGTGTATGTATGTGTTAGTGAAATTAATTCCAAAACATATAAGCTAGGAGCATTAAATGAAGTACTTAGCTAATCAAGTGAAAATGGAAATTTTGAGGTGCTAGGGGGGGCGGCACATGGAAGAAATGGAAGAGATATTTGGCTAATTAATGATATTGTCTCCCCAATTAAGCATGTGTTAGTTTGTTTTAGTATACATTAGGTGTTATCGGGTACCGAGTTAACTAGAAATAAATCTTGATGAGATAAAATAAAATATGATGAAGTTGTAAAAATTGTAAAATCATATTCCTTGCAAGAATCGGCTGTTAGAATAATTATCGGGTTGAAATTTCGCAAACCGGCGGAGTTATAAGCTTTTGATGGAAAATATAGCTATTGATTTAAAAACACCGGGTAATGTAATAATATAATCTTTATATCATTATAATGAGTATCAAAATATGGTAAAATATCCAACACAAAGATAAATCGTTGGTTGATGAAGAGGGTTTCGTTGAAGCTTATAAGAAGAAAGGTAAAGTTAAGGTTCATGGTACTAATCGTCATGTTGATGGGATTCATTTTCATAAGCCTAAAGTTTCGTATTACTATAGGCCGGTTACTAAGCCAAAGAATGGAGGAGCATCGATGTCCAAGCCTTCTGTCCAATCAAATATAGGTTCTTCAACGGTCAAAGTAGTTTCTTGTAATGAACCTACTATTGATCCTACCAGTAGTACGGCTCCTCCCCGGGATGACCTATGTAAGAATAAGAATTGGGTGGAGGATATCAACATGTTTGAATTGAAGAACAGTTTTGATGCTCTTAAGGAAGAAGATTCGGTTTGGAACCTGTGATTGGCACTACGTGTGTTCCTGAAAGTATTTCTAGTTCTTCCAATACTACTTCTCCATCGCCTATAAAGAACACTCCTATTGTTGAGAAAATAGGGAAACTTGAAAAGCTTATTATTGATGGGAAAGCCACCCTTGTGGATGATAATGGTAAACCTATTCCGGTGGTTGATGGTAAAAGGAAGGGCAATCCTTTCTCTAAGGTGGGTGAAGTGGTTGATTCAGATAGTGATGATGAGGTGTTTGAGCCAAATGATCCTATGGACAGTTACTTTTCATCAGCAGGTGGACATAACGAGCTTGAAGGCTATCTTTCTGATGATTATGCGGCCCAGGTCTATGACTTACCTGGGCATTTGGAGGAATTTAACAATCAGTATGATTTCAAGCTTCAAGGCCGTTCGCGGAAGTAATCCTTTTTTTGGATTTGTTTATTTGTTTTGCATGTCTTTTTATGTTTTTAGTGTTTGTTCTAGTTGTTGGTAGCTAGTTGTTCATTTATGGCATGTCATAAATGATCTAGTGGTTGTTCAAGCGATTGCTTGAGGTTAATGTGGCGTTTCAGCCACATTCCATTGTTCTTTAAACGGTTTTTTTGGTTAATATATTTTGCCAGGGTGGAAGATCCCTTTTACCCAAAAAAATATATGTTATGATCACTGTCGGGAGTGTCGGGTGTATTGTTAGTAGTAATGACTGAGTGGTAACGTTTATTAAATAATTAAACATACGTTAATGAAAATCACACAAACCCATGCATGACCTAATATGATGATGATGTTACTGATGATATGTAGACTACTCTAGTCTATATGAAGTGTCCTTACTGATGATGCATGAATACGCAGCTAAACCATACTGGTTACGCGCATTTGAATACCCGTAAACCTAGTTTATATAATGATGAATGATAACCATGAATAGTGATTTCCCCTCTGGGAATGAATAGTGTTTCGTGAACAGTAAAATTTTTGAAAACTTCTCAAAGTCTCAAACCGACTTTAAAAACGATGAATAGTGGATGATGAATAGTGATTGGTGAATAGTAATCCATGAATAGTAACTTGTCGAGGTTTGGAAAATGACCTGAAATTATGAGTTGTCACAGTCTTCCATCCTAAAAGGAATTCAGCCCCTGAATTCAGTTGATGCTGGTCTCTGGAGTGGACTTGGTGAAAAGATGTGGGTATTTGAAACGTATCTAGTCTTCCCGCTCCCAAGTAAACTTGGGACCTCTTCGAGAATTCCAGCAAACCTTCACGATAGGAATTCGACTTTGCTTCCACTGTTTGACCTCACGGTCCATGATTTCTACTAGTTGAGTTTCTTTTAATTGAATTACGAGTGATTCGTCTGAGAGACACTTCTTGATATTTGGAACGTGAAAAGTATTATGTATGACATTGAGTTCTGACGGAAGCTCAAGTCTGTATGTCAGTCGGCCGATTCGAGTTAGAATCTTAAATGGTCCAATATACCTAGGGTTCAATTCTCCGTGTTTCCAATAATTGTACTATACCTTTCCAAGGCAAGACTTTCAACATATATCGTTCTCCGACTCGAATCTTGGTGGTTCGTGGCTTAGGGGTACCTAATCCTAATGATTTGCATCCTGAACTGACCTAACTTTTCTATTGTTCTCTCCAATGTTCGTTGGTCTGAGAATGGTAGAGCGTGCGTACATCCGATTAGGTAGGAGTATATTAAAGAGAATGTCAGAAGTTTGAGGAGTACCGTCTATCCTTTCGTTGTTTTCTTACGTCATGAAATTCTCCTCGTAGATAGGAAGGTCTTTCCTAGAAGGGTCAATGGTAAAATCCAACTTAACTGTTAAGTAAGTGACATGTGGTGTAGGTACTCAGAGAGAGTTTGCCTATAGGGGTGTTTATGACAAATTTATTTGGTTACAAGGCTTTTGAATGAAGATTGTTATTAAGAATTTTTGAAAAGATGATTTTCCTCATCATGGCATAATCCTTCCTGAATTATACATAGGTGATCAGGCTATGTATAATTGAGGACTAATGATGCGATGCTCGGTTTAGTCAAAGTAGTATTACTTTTCTCAAAAGTTTTAGATGGTGTTCAACGTGTAGTTTGGTAACATGGTAGTTTAAATTTCGTCTTTAACAAGAAAATCGGTTCGTAAGGGAGTAAATAGTTGGTAGAGTGCTAGTAAATCAATTTATAAGATGATGGTAATATAACATGTTTTTTTTAAATCTTGCGTGTTGGGAATAAAATGCTTAAGTCAAAGAGCCTGCCAGAAGAAGTATTAGGTCTGCTAGTTCATTTTGAAGAAGTTGAAGATAAACTAACAGTACCTTCTGGGTGAGAAGGTACTGCTAGTTAAAGAAGGTCCTGCCAGTTTGAACGTCAAGTTGTTAGATATTTTATTTGTAGATATTTTAGTTGTATTATTAGTCTTTGTACATTGTAACACGTTAAGTAAAAGTAGTACAGTCTTCCATGTCGTGCAGAAGATAATACTGAGTGTTTTTCATTGGAAGTTGTAATAGTATGTTAGAAAAGTCTTATTATCTTATTATAATGCAACTTGACAACATGTAAAAAGGGTTCCTTATCCTATAAAAGGAACCCTTAGTCACCACCTTAAAAATAACTCTTTAACTAAAAACTTTGAAATATCCTAAAACATAACAACCTTTCTAGTAACTTAGTTACAAATTCACAAATCCCTTTTACAAATCAAAGATTCAAGGTTACCTTTGTAATCCCGGTGATAGTTTAGATCACCCGTATTATCTCATAAATAATATTGAATCGTTTTGTGTTATTCACGTTGTGTTCATTGTTCTAAATAATTCACGTTTGCATATTTACCACCTTTGTTCCTTTAAGTGTGTTATAGTAAATTCCGCGTACTAAATCACATTCATTCCTAAATATCTCAAACACATTATTAAGATCAACATCCCAAGTGTTTGTATAATCCTTCACAAGTGGTATCAGAGCTAGGCTGATATTTACGATTTAAAAGAACAATGGACGTTGAACACATTCAAACCAATGTGTCTGCAAAACTTCCATTACTCAAACAGAATGAGTTTGAGATGTGGAGACTGAGGGTAGAGCAATACTTCCAAGTGCAAGACTATGCACTTTGGGAGATTATTGAAGAAGGAAACTCATTCAAACCTACAATCACCACCTCCACAGTGAACGATGCAATAGTAACAAATGTGCAAGTGAACCCAACTACCGCAGAAGAAAGAATCCAAAAGAGAAATGATCTTAAGGCCAGGAGTATGCTTCTCATGTCTATTTCAAATGACCAGCTTTTGATCTTCAACAAGTACAAATGTGCTAAAACCCTCTTTCAAGCTATTGTGGCTAGATTTGGTGGAAATGATGCCACCAAGAAAACTCTCCTCAAACAACAGTTTGAAAACTTTTCAGCCACAACAAATGAGTCTTTGGACAGCATGTTCAATAGACTACAAAAGCTTTCAAGTCAGTTAGCCATTCATGAAGTGCTGATATCTCAAGAAGACTTAAACTCCAAATTCCTTAGGAGTTTACCCTCTGAATGGGCCATGCATGTCATTGTCTGGAAAAACAAACCAGATATTGATCACATGAGTCTTAATGATCTTTACAGCAACTTCAAGATAGTAGAGCATGAAGTGAAGAAGTCTACTAGTTCAAGCTCAGGGAATATGGCCTTTGTGTCATCTCCCAGCACCTCAAGGATAGTAGATGAAGAAAAAGATGGTGTAGAAGAAGGTACTGCCAACACAAATTTTGGTACTGCCAATACTTCTAGCAGTACCAAAACAATTCTAGATGAAACAATCGGTTGTGCTTTCCTGACATCACAACACAATGGTTCCATATTGACTTTTAAAGATATTCAAGAGATCAATGATGAAGATCTTGAGGAAATGGACATAAAGTGGCAAATTTCACTTCTTAGCATGAGGGCTAAGAAATTTCTGATGAGGACTGGAAAGAAGATTACCATCAATGGTAATGAGCCTGCTGGGTATGACAAGTCTAAAGTGGAGTGCTACAACTGCCACATGAAGGGTCACTACTCAAGAGAGTGTAGAAGACCAAAGAAGCAGGATGATAAGGAAAGAAGCTTTGAGAACAAGAACAAGGGAAGCTTTGAGAACAAAAGCAAGGCTGTGAAAATCACGGAGCCTAAAGCTATGGTAGCTATTGATGGGCTGGGTTTTGATTGGAGCTTTATGGGTGAAGAGGATTCAACTTCAAATGAAATGGCTTTAATGGCTTTCACCAATCCTGAGGTACAAATTACTAAATGTTCTAATACTTGTAAAGTTTTTGAAGAATTAGAAACTTTAATAAAACTTTATGATGAACTGAAAGTAGAACAAAGAAAAACTCATCAAGACCTAGTTAATCATAAGTGTGGTATGGCCAAACTTGAGAAGCAGATAATCCACTTTAGGGAAAATGAACTCACTTTTTCTGACACAAAAGGCATTCTTAATAGGGAAATATTTTTGAAAGATGCTGAAATAAATCTGTTAAGAACTGAGTTTGCTAAAGTGAAACTGGTAAAGGATAATATTCAACTAACTATTACCACATTAGAAACTACTTCTGACTGTAATAGAAGGATAGTTGAAAATCAAATGAACAAGAGAATCAAATCTGGGATTGGATACAAGACTTGTCCACCTCCTTACAGAGGAATCCCTTGTCCCCCAGGTTTAGATCTTGCAGAATCAGGTTCACATGAATTCACCAATAAACCACTAGATAATGAGAAACCTGTAGAGAAAAGTGAACCTTTTGAGAGTGCTAGTGATGCTTCACTCTCTAACAAAAAGGTTCTCACTGATAAGAGCTCAGATGCTCCAATTGTTGAAGATTGGACATCTGATGATGAGGAAAAAGAGACTGTTTCAAAGAAAGGAAACAAAGTAGGACCACCCATTCCTAAAAGTGTAGAGATTAAGACAAAGGCTAAAACTGTTCTGAAAATAGTTGAATGTTGTGCTAAGTGTAATAGCAAACCTAGAGGTAGCCAGAGAAATTGGAACAATCTTAAGTCACACCAACTTGGTGATGATTTTGTTATGTACAATAAGGACTGCTATTACTGTGGTAGTTTTAATCATACTCATGCTTATTGTAACAATTGGGTTTCTGGGAGTACATCAAGGTCTAAAACAAATGGAACAAACCCCAGAAAAAGTTTTGTGAAGTCTAACACACCAAAAGTTAATCATACTGTTAGACCAAATAAGCCTGTTAACTCAAAACCAACTACTAAGGGTGCAAGAAATACTTTCAAACATGCACCAAGAGTTGTGAAAAGTTCCATTGAAAAGAAATCTGTGGTTAAAACACAAGATTGGAGACCAAAACCAAAAGGTCCTGCTAGACCAAATGGTACTGCCAAAATTAGTACTGTCAGACCAAGGACCACAAAATGGGTTAAAATGGAAAATGCTGTTAAGTCCTCAGCATGTTGGATATGGAGATCACTCCAATCAAAAGGTGCATCAACAGTCCTAAAGAGGTTTGATTTCATTGATGCACGAGGCAAACCCAAGTCAGTCATGGCTTGGGTACCCCAAGGAAACTAATATGTTTATATATGTGCAGGAACATTCAAATGATATTGCTGATCAAGGATATGTAGATAGTGGATGTTCAAGGCACATGACAAGCAACATGTCTTACCTCACAGACTTCAAATCATTTGATGGAGGATATGTTACCTTTGGGGGAGGAATCAAAGGAAAGATTACTGGTAAAGGTACAATCAAAACCAGTAAATTAGATTTTGAAAATGTGTACTTTGTGAAAGAGCTTCAGTTTAATCTCCTCAGTGTCTCACAAATGTGTGACAAAAAGAATAATGTTCTTTTCTGTGAGACTGAATGTCTTGTACTTTCTCCTGATTTTAAGATGCCTGATGAAAGTCGGATTCTTCTTAAAATCCCAAGAAGGAACAATATGTACAGTGTTGATTTAAAGAACATTGTTCCTAAGGAGAGTTTAACTTGTATAGTAGCAAAAGCCTCATTGGATGAATCTATGCAATGGCATAGAAGGCTTGGTCATATAAACTTTAAAACAATCAATACAATTGCAAAATATGATTTGGTTAGAGGTTTACCCAAAAAGATTTTTCAAAATGACCAAACCTGTGTTGATTGTCTTAAAGGCAAACAACATAGAGCTTCTTGTAAGCCTAAGACCCATAACTCAATTTCTCAAGCTTTATACATGCTTCATATGGACCTTTTTGGTCCTACTTCTGTGAGTAGCTTGAATGGTAAAAAATATTGTCTTGTAGTTACTGATGATTACAGCAGATTTTCTTAGGTTTTCTTTTTAAGATCTAAGGATGAAACTAGTGAGATCCTTAAGTCCTATATAACTGAGGTAGAAAACCAATCTGATAAGAAAGTAAAAGTAATTAGATGTGACAATGGGACAGAATTTAAGAATAGGGTTATGGATGAATTTTGCAAAGAAAAAGGAATAAAAAGAGAATTTAGTGTAGCTAGAACCCCACAGCAAAATGGAGTAGCAGAAAGGAAAAATAGAACACTTATAGAGGCTGCTAGAACAATGTTAGTAGACTCTAAATTGCCTATTTCATTTTGGGCTGAAGCTGTAGGTACTGCTTGTTATGTGCAGAACAGGGTTCTTGTGATTAAACCCCATAAAAAGACTCCTTATGAACTTTTCTTTGGTAGAACACCATCTTTAAGTTTTATGAGACCTTTTGGATGTCATGTCACTATTCTTAATACCAAAGACCATCTAGGAAAGTTTGAAGGAAAAGCTAATGAAGGCTACATGATAGGGTATTCTTTGCAAAGTAAGGCCTATATGGTGTATAATAGTTGCACTAGGCTAGTGGAAGAAAATCTGCACATAGAGTTTCAAGAGAAACTACCAAATGTTGCAGGCATTGGGCCAGATTGGATTTTTGACATTGATAGGCTTTCAGAATCTATGAATTATGTGCCTGTTACAGGTAAAAATACTAATGATAATGCAGGTTTTGAAGACAATGTTGAAACAGCTGAAAATCAAGATTACATCTTGATGCCAATTTGGAAAGGATTGGATTTATCTTCAAGTCATGAATAACTTTCAAATACAGCAAATGAAGGTGTTAAAGATGATCATGGAACTCAGGGTCAAGAGAATCAAGAAAGTAGTACAGATGGAAATGGTACTGCTAGTTCACCAGATGGTACTGCCAGTTCACAAGTTGGTACTGCTGAACCATTAAATGTTCAATCAGATGATTCTTTACTAGAAGATGTGGGGATTGGCAATCTTCCACTTACCTATGAAGTTCCTACAACACACAACACAAGAATTCTCAAAGATCACTCCATTGATAATGTGATTGGCAGCATTGATTCTGGTGTTAGAACAAGAACTCAAGTCTTGTCTTCAGACCAAGAAGGGTTTATCTCATCTGTCTATGAAGAAAAGAACCATGAAGTTGCCAACATATGCCTGTTTTCATGTTTTCTCTCACAGGCTGAACCCAAAAACATTAACAAAGCCTTAGATGATTCAAGTTGGGTTGAAGCAATGCAAGAAGAGCTTCTTCAATTCAAACTTCAGAAGGTTTGGAAACTGGTTGATTTGCCCAAAGGTCACAGGGCAATTGGAACCAAATGGGTGTTCAGGAATAAGAAAGATGAAAGGGGGATTGTGATCAGAAACAAGGCAAGATTGGTGGCTCAAGGGTATACTCAAGAAGAAGGGGTGGATTATGAAGAGGTTTTTGCTCCAGTTGCAAGACTTGAAGCAATTAGGCTATTCTTGGCCTATGCTTCTTTCACAGGCTTCACTGTTTACCAAATGGATGTTAAGAGTGCTTTCTTGTATGGTACTATTGAAGAAGAAGTGTATGTTTCTCAACCTCCAGGCTTCATTGATGCAGAATATCCAAACAAGGTGTATAAGGTTACCAAGGCTCTTTATGGTCTACACCAAGCTCCTAGGGCATGGTATGAAACATTGGCTTTCTATTTATTGGAAAATGGATTTCAAAGAGGCAAGATTGATCCAACTTTGTTCATCAAAAGAACCAAGAAAGACATCTTGCTGGTGCAGATTTATGTTAATGACATTATCTTTGGATCCACAAACCAAGAGTTGTGTGTGGAGTTTGAAAAACTTATGCATAGTAAGTTTGAAATGAATTCCATGGGGAACTTACTTTCTTTCTGGGTCTCCAAGTGAAACAATCAAATGAAGGCATATTTATCAGCCAAGATAAGTATGTAGCAGAGATTCTGAGGAAGTTTCAGTTTGCAGATTCTAAGGTTGCAAGTACTCCAATGGATTCAGAAAAGGGGTTACTCAAGGATGCTGAAGGTGAAGATGTGGATGTGCACAATTACAGATCAATGATTGGGTCCTTGATGTACCTTACATCATCAAGACCAGATATCATGTTCCCAGTGTGTGTATGTGCAAGGTTTCAAGTAAATCCCAAAGTTTCTCATCTCACAGTAGTCAAAAGGATCTTTAGATACCTCAAGGGTCAACCTAGGTTGGGTCTATGGTATCCAAGGGAATCATCTTTTGACTTGGTGGCTTATTCTGATAGTGACTATGCTGGTGCAACCCTAGACAGAAAATCCACAACTGGTGGATGTCAATTTCTTGGCTGCAGACTCATATCATGGCAATGCAAGAAGCAGAAAATAGTGGCCAACTCTACAACTGAAGCAGAATATGTTGCTGGTGCAAGTTGTTGTGGGCAAGTGCTTTGGATCCAAAATTAATTGCTTGACTATGTGCACAATTTTCTTAACACCATTATTTACATTGATAATAGCAGTACTATTTGTATCATTAAAAATCCAGTTCAACATTCAAAAACAAAACACATTGAAATCAGACACCATTTCATAAGAGATTGCAATGAGAAAAGGTTAATACAAGTTGTCAAAATTGATTCTGCAAATAATTTTGCATACCTTCCCACCAAAGCTTTTGATTTAGGTAGATTTAAATACCTGGTAGCAGGTATTGGAATGATTAATCTTTGAAAAACATGTGTTTTTGTACATAAAATATATGGTACTGGCTCTTAAACATGGTACTGCTTGTTAGTCAAAAGGTACTGTCAGTTCATAATTGGTCCTGCTAGTATAAAGTTTGCTCTGTTTTGTTCATCTTGATGCTTAAATGTTTTCAATGCAATAAAACGAGTGCTTTGCTTTCTGATCTTTGACTTTAACAATATCAACACATTGCTCCAATCTTGGACTAAAAGATGGTGCAATTTCCTTGGATGGAGGAATTATAAGAGGCAATGGTGCTGTGTATCCTGGATGCTTGTTTCAACAAGTGAAATCATCTATCAGCATGCCTTTCTGAATATATATAATACTCCAGAATAAGCTATGTCATCATCTTGTACTCTGTTCTTTTGGTCAGCAACTAACAAATTTCAGGTTACTCAAGTTGATAACAAAACAAGGATCATGATGTGGAGATGGTATTCAGTTCACCAAGTTTTACAAACTTAAGAGCTGGCTAGTCCATAAGCAAACGGCTTTTGGTAAAGACAAATCAAATCTGTTGATGGTTGATAGTTTACCAAAAACTATATGGTATTTAACTAACCATACTTTACAGTAAATAGTTGACTAGTCCAAAGCAAACAGCTTTTGGTAAAGACAAGACAAATCCGTTGATAGCTGATAGTTTGCTAAAAACTATAAGGGATTTTTGCTAAAATTTCAAAGATACTGCCAAGTAAAATTTTCTTTCAAAATCAAAGGTACTGGTAGTTCAAATTTTGGTACTGGTAGAGTAAAATGGTACTGCTAGATAACCGTTGAGTCTGTCAGTTAAAATTATAGCCGTTAGGTCTGGTAGTTAAAATTAGCCGTTGGGGTAATTCTGTAAATTTCTGATGTTATATTATATTATATTTCTCATACAAAAGATCTTTTTAACCGCCTCTTCATTTACTTATTATAAATTTTCTCATAGTCGGTTAAAAGTAAATCTCTCATAATATCTTTCATCAGTCCTTATCACAATTAACACTCACCTTTCATCTTCTACCAGTACCACAATCAAATCCCACCATCCTAATCAAATTTTTCCTTAACCTTCACCATGGCTGATCTATTTTTTGTTAAACGTCACAACCAGTTAGCATTTTTGGAAAAGTCTGAGGATAATGAATCTTTTCATCAAATAGTGGACTTTCTAAATGATTCTTACATCAGGTTTGCTTTACTTGTAAATCCCACTATTTATGAATCACAAATTTTACAATTTTGAAAAACGGCTAAAGTTAAAACTCTTGAAAATGGGGACCAAAAGATAAAAGCCAAAGTGTATAGCAAAACCTTGACACTTACCGAGTCATCCATTAGAAGACATTGACACGTGCTAAACAGTCAACTAATATTGACCACGGATGTTGGTCAACAAAGGTCAAACACTTGAGAACACGATGCAATTTACCAGAGGAGTTAGTGTTTTCCCCGGGTCGTTATGTCCCAGCGAGGTGTGAATTCTGAAATAAAACGAATTTGTGATCGGGTGACGATTGAACGGAGAAGGATTTTGGTTGATAGGTTGATTAAATTAAGGAAATAAAAGAGAATAACTTTAAATAAGCTATTAAAACAAGAACGTGAAAACAAAATAACTAGAAACGTTTAAAACCTAAAAACGCGTATGTTAAATAAAAATTACGTACGAACTAAAAACGAGCCGTATATATATATATTTTTTTATTATTCCATTTTACTTTATTTTGATAAAGTACTTAATTATAAGCACTTTTTATAAAAGACAATATTTTTGAAAACTTGAAATAAGCACATAAAAAAGCATATTAAAGCAGCCGCTTACGAAAACGGGCTAAAAACTAAAATATTAGAAAACTAATCCTACAAGTGCAAAATTATTTTTCTTAAATCCTAAATAATAAAATAAAATTTTAGAAAAAAGATTTATATTTTTCTGACTTTTATATTTTTTATTATGAATTAAAAACTATTTAAACTAATAAAATGATTTAAAAATAGAAAATGAAAACAGAAAAATCTGAAAAAATTCAAGTAATTCTAAAATAATATTTAAAAGCTAGGAAAAATAAAATAAGAACTGTCTAACCCATAATAAGCATAATGGGCTAAATAAGCAGTTTACAAATAAGCTAAAAATAAGCAAATAAGCACTAGAATGCACCAAAACCTCAGGGAAGGTGCAATATACTAAAACAAACTCAATTCAACTGAAAAACCTCAGATATGCCCTGGCCGTCAGCCGATTCGAGTAATGAGCAGTTTGCATAAAAGAAGCCTAATGGCCCTATTTCTAGCTTATTTTTAAGCACTGTAATAAGCAGTAAAGTGGGAACTTATGGGGGCAAAACCTTGCTAGTACTATAGGCTATTTGTAAAAACCAAAAATCAGACCATTAGCTTAAGTGGCTGAGCATAAATAAGCCTGTGAAAGGGGCTAAGAAGCATGCAGGCTGCTGATAAGCCTAAGTGCAGGGCAACTAGGGGTTTTTCAAGCTATGCAAAAGCTATTATAAGCTAATCCTAAAATCTTACAAAAAAATACTATAGCTAAGTGAGCTGGGGAACACTTATAATCCAGAAATTGAGCTTTTACTAACTTAATTTGCAAGCTACAAGAAAATCTTAAAAATCTACAAAAGTATGAAAAACCAAAAATTTAAAACTGCTATGCTAAATTGGTGGACTGATATGGTGATTCTTAGAACTAGGCTAAATGGAGTTTAATACATACTAAAAAGGGAGTAATGAGAACCTGAGAATGCAAAAAGGAGCTCCAAAATAAGCCAAGCTTATTGGAGCTTATTCTTGGCAGTTTCACAGCTTATGACTGCATTACCCAACTCTAAACCTGCAATAGACTCAAAACAGGAAAAGAAAAGCTGAAGACAGCTTATTTAGGGTGAATTAAGCGCAATTGAAACTGATCAAAAGGTAATGCAACAGTATACACCCAAAATGACCCAGTTTGACTCTTTTACCAAACACCCCTTTACTTAACTAATTAGAAATTTAAAACTAAAAAGCACAAAAATAACTTATGATTCTGACTAATTAAGATATAACTAACTTCACTAAGCTGAGAAAAACACTTTTCGAATTACAATAAGCTTTAAATAAGCTGTTGCTAAAATTGGACTTATTGACTGATTTTTTTGGTTTTTTAAGTGAAAATGAGATTTAATTAATACTGACTAGAAAGACAACTTTCACTAACTCCCTATATAGTAAAGGACACAGAAAAAGTGAAATAAGCTCAAATAAGCTATGCTACAGTGGATGTTGACTATTTTTGACTTTTTGACTCTTTGGAAATTAACACTGATTGAACACTAGGAAATTAATCAACAAGCTAACATGAGCATATATAAGCTAAAACAACTGAGATCAAGGAACTTTTCAAGGATTTAAACAACACTGATTTTTGAATTAAAATTAAACTGAGATTACAATGAACTTAGAACCAGATTCTTGAAATTAACATCAACTGAAATGAAAGTTACAAGTGATGGAAATTAAATTGACAAGAACATTTGACTTAAATTAAATGCTACACTACTGAAATTGGTCTAAAAGCAGCGACAGTTGTATCTCTTGGCTTCTTTCTTCTTAAATAATCATCCCAATAGCTTCCTTGTCGACTTCTGATCAAATCCCACCTCATCTTAGCCCTTGGATCCTCTGAATTCATCATAATCGCACATGTGGCATTTTTGGCGCCAAAAAGTACAAAAGCAGGAATGGGTAGTTTCAAAACAATTAAAGAAGTTTGGATTGATGTGGAGGTGGAGGGGATGAGTTGTGTAGTGGGTAGTGAGGTGGAAGCCAAGTGGTCAAAACCACTTCTGGTATGAGAGGTGTCTGGTGTTATGAGTTGTGAGAGGGAAAGTGTATAAGAGATAAGAGGTGAAGTGGGTTTGACTGGGTAGTTGACTCCGGGCTTTATTATTTCTTTGTTTTGGCCGGGGTTCAAAAAGGAGGGGTCAAAAGGTTTGGCTGGGTTCATTTAGTTTTTATTTAAAAGGATTTTAAGTTAAAAAGTGTAAACTTTTAGGACCATTATTGTAAATTCTGAAAAATCAAGGATCATTTGTAAGTTTTCCACTTTTGAATACCAGGGACTATTTTTGCCAAATTATAAAATTATGTGACTTTTCAAAGTGTTTTTGGCTGTTTTTGCAGTTTAAATGGGAATAAAAATGATGAGTATTTAGACACTCATCAATCCCCCACACTAAACTATTGCTAGTCCCTAGCAATATTTTATGAAGTTTTAATGGATTTTATCTCTTTACCAAAAACCATTACTTCTGGAGTAGCCAAATGTTTCAGTTCAAGTAAGAACTTTGGTACAATGATAACCAAATGATTTTGAGCAAATCATCAGCTGTCAACGGTTTTGATTTGTCTTTACCAAAAGCCGTTTGCTTCTGGACTAGCCAACTCTTAGATAAATTATCACTATTATCTTTGGTGAGCTGATTACCAATTATGGTTTTTCCACTTGCCTTTACCACAAGCCATAATCTTGCGGGCTAGCCAACTCTTCACTTATAAAGATATGGTGAGTCGAATACCATACAATTTTGGGCAAATTGCAAGCCATAAACGGATTTGATATATCTTTACCAAGAGCCGTTTGCTCCTGGATTAGCCAATCCTTATGTGGGTTAGACATGGCGGACTGATAACCATTTATTGCGTTCTAAGTGAGAAAAAATTTTAAAATTTTGGCCAAAATGGGGGTACTAGGGCACACATGTGACAAAATTCGCCAGAATTCCCCCCCACACTTAGAACTGAATATTGCCCTCAATATTCAAAGTACCGGCTGTTAAACCAACACTTAGAACGTGAAAGGGAAATACTAATAGCCATTATATATACACTTTTTTTTTTTCATGAAAACTTACATATATACAACATGTGGGGCATCTCCCCCACACTTAGGTGATAGAAAAGAGAAAGAAGTCAGAAATATGGGTGAAAACCCATATGGTGAGCTAATATTTTTGTTCACCGAGTCACTAGTTTGACTCGACCACGCATTCATTGGTTCTTGGGGAAGCACGTGGAACAAAAATTCTCCATCGGACTTTCGTTCAAGATGTTTGGATAAACACTGAATTTCTTGAAAGTTCCACTCCGATGAGATATACACAGATCCGGCTCATGAATGATAAATGAAAATGCCGGGATCAAAGATAGTGTCTTCATTCTCGAAGGAGTGAAGAACAGGAGAAGTCACCGTGTAGGTGAAGAAAAGAAAGAAAGTCATGATAAAAATCATGACTAACTCATCATCATAAGAAGGAGAATTCATGCTTTCAGTATCATGAATCTCATCATTTAAGCTCAGATGATCAAGACATATTCTGGGTGGGAGGGATGGAATTTTGATATTAATCAAATTCTCAGTTTTGAGAACATCTCCCTCCGAAACACAAAGATTTTTTATGTCTAAATCAAAGTGGAAGTTATCATACTCCAGCGGAGATATGATATGAGTGAGTTCAAAGGAGAACTCCTCGTAAAGAGAATCATTCACGTGATGTAAATCTGTGAACCCTTGCTCTATTATGGAATCATCACCATCCTTGTTCTGAATATCAAAGATTTGATTATCAGAAATTAAAGTGAATTCTGATTCGAATTCAAATAGAGGATTGGTGAAAGACGTTTTGAATGCTTCGGGAACAAGATGATCAATATTCTCTTTTGGACAGACGAGCTCAGAAGGTAGTTCCTCCACATGACTGATGTCTCCACAAGATAAAGAATTTTCATCAGTATGTGAATCACTAAGCTCGGGGTTGGGATAAGAATTGAGTGATGGATCATGATATAAGAGACTTTCGATTTCTTCCAGATTGGATTCGAAATCAAAGAGATCATCATCACTTCCTGATGGAAGTGGATCAATGTGAGTAAGTTCATTAGTAAACTCCTCAAGAAGAGGGTCAACATCAGAATGGGGCAGTGATGCCTCAACATACTCAACTTCTCCATAAGATGTATATTCATCGTTAGAATCGGAGAAAGTCTCAAAATGATCTTTTGAACACTCAAGAGGGGAAGGGATATCACATACATGATCAAGAATTCCCTGTGACTCACTTGGGATTGGGACAAGGTTCTCAGCACTAGACTTTATGAATTCGTCTGATTCCTTTTCAGGAACAGTGTTAAGATGCTCGTCCCCCATAATAAGAGAATTAGTGGGAACCTCGGGTGTGATAACAGCAGACTGAGGGAGTTGAGAAGGACTAGCATACATGGATTTTACAAATTCCATTTGTTCTTCTGCTAGTAATTCCATCATACTCTTTTCTCCCTCTATTTCCACGAAAGGAATCTCAACTGATGAACTTGATGAATCTTTTTGAAGAATATCAACGATATCTTCATCATCGCTGTCATCAGGAATGAAACGGAATTGAGAGCTTGATCTGGCTGCTTTTTCTTTTGCAATTGATTCCCTAACAGCTTTTTCAAAGGCATCATGGGAATCTATTTTAGTAGCCTGCTCTTTAGTCAATAATTCCGCCATGGATTTCTCATGTGAATTTAGAATTAATGAAAATTGCAGGGGTGGGGATTTGTCAAAACCAGAAGGTTGACATTGATTATCATCATGAGGACCCCCACAAAATGCACAAGAAGAACTTGATGCATTATGAAACGGTGTATTAGCTAACTCCTCATTTATTTCTTTTAAGGACTCCAGAGTCTTTAGAAAAAAATCTTGTTCAGTTTGTTGAGGAGTTGCTTGAAACATTGGGTACTGTGGAGGTTGGTCTTGACACGAATAGTCATAACTGTTACAAGGAAATGGATTCCTTGCTTGACAATCAGAGCTAAAATGTGGACCTCCACAGTACTCACAGGAAAAGTTTGGTGTATTTTGATACGATGCATCATTGAAATTTGGATAACATGATTCTTGCTCGTATGAATGTGATGGGTAGTTGGAAAAATTTGAAGAGTCGTTGAATGAGTTCGGATTAGGATCATAAGAAAATGAATTCCTCGAACCACAAAACAAACAACTTCCGTTTCGAATATCATTACCACATTGTTCACATGTACACCAACGACATGGCAAACCGAAAAGCGACTCACCACAACCGACACAAGGAATAAAATCCGGAGGTGGGACAAGTGGTGTGCTCTGAGAGCTAGGAATTTCCACCACTTCCGTTATGGTCTCTGGTTTTTGTTTTTGAATAACGTGAAGATTGGGCAAGTCGTTCTTTTTAGTCACTGTTCTAAGTTCTGTACGTTTGCTTGACAAACTTTTAATCGCAAATCCTGAAAGGTTAGGATCGATTCTCGATGGTTTGTCATTAATAGCACGTATCTCGGGCTGTGGAGGGTAGTAGGAAGGACTTTGAGAATCCTTGAGAGACTCTTTAGTGGATAATTCACACCAATAACAAGATCCACGATCCTTTGGTGCATGCTTTCCACACCGCTCACACGCACACTTAGAACAATGATGGCTGTCAATCAACGGGCTTTTACAATCAAAACATTTGTACCCGAGAGACGCCATAGAAGAAAGGTATAAGAAGTTTAGAATCAAATGGATAGAGGGTAAAGGAATAAAGAATCAAAAAGGGTAAGAGGGTAAAGATGAATATTTTTGGGTTTTTTGTGTTCGTTGAAAACTTGAATAAAAAATGTTTTTGGCAATCGCTTAGTCAAACGAATTAACTTCACGATAATTTTGGTTTTTATATGAAAATAAGGAAATATGAACAAAGATGGTAAATATACAATGGGTGTATATTCAACAATCACTGATACTTCAAATTCGTTCAACGCAGCACACCTCCCCGGCAGCGGCGCCAAAATTTGATCGGCCCCAAACGGTCAACCCAAATTAACCAGGTAAATGGTCAACAAGAGTCAAACAGCTTAAGGGCACGATAAAATTTACCAAGGAGTACAGAATATTCCCGGGTCGTTAAGTCCCAGCGAGGTGTGAATTCTGAAATAAAACGAATTTGTGATTGGGTGACGATTGAACGGAGAAGGATTTTGGTTGATAGGTTGATTAAATTAAGGAAATAAAAGAGAATAACTTTAAATAAGCTATGAAAACAAGAACGTGAAAACAAAATAACTAGAAACGTTTAAAACCTAAAAACGCGTATGTTAAATAAAAATTACGTACGAACTAAAAACGAGCCGTATATATATATTTTTTTTTATTATTCCATTTTACTTTATTTTGATAAAGTACTTAATTATAAGCACTTTTTATAAAAGACAATATTTTTGAAAACTTGAAATAAGCACATAAAAAAGCATATTAAAGCAGCCGCTTACGAAAACGGGCTAAAAACTAAAATATTAGAAAACTAATCCTACAAGTGCAAAATTATTTTTCTTAAATCCTAAATAATAAAATAAAATTTTAGAAAAAAGATTTATATTTTTCTGACTTTTATATTTTTTATTATGAATTAAAAACTATTTAAACTAATAAAATGATTTAAAAATAGAAAATGAAAACAGAAAAATCTGAAAAAATTCAAGTAATTCTAAAATAATATTTAAAAGCTAGGAAAAATAAAATAAGAACTGTCTAACCCATAATAAGCATAATGGGCTAAATAAGCAGTTTACAAATAAGCTAAAAATAAGCAAATAAGCACTAGAATGCACCAAAACCTCAGGGAAGGTGCAATATACTAAAACAAACTCAATTCAACTGAAAAACCTCAGATATGCCCTGGCCGTCAGCCGATTCGAGTAATGAGCAGTTTGCATAAAAGAAGCCTAATGGCCCTATTTCTAGCTTATTTTTAAGCACTGTAATAAGCAGTAAAGTGGGAACTTATGGGGGCAAAACCTTGCTAGTACTATAGGCTATTTGTAAAAACCAAAAATCAGACCATTAGCTTAAGTGGCTGAGCATAAATAAGCCTGTGAAAGGGGCTAAGAAGCATGCAGGCTGCTGATAAGCCTAAGTGCAGGGCAACTAGGGGTTTTTCAAGCTATGCAAAAGCTATTATAAGCTAATCCTAAAATCTTACAAAAAATACTATAGCTAAGTGAGCTGGGGAACACTTATAATCCAGAAATTGAGCTTTTACTAACTTAATTTGCAAGCTACAGAAAATCTTAAAAATCTACAAAAGTATGAAAAACCAAAAATTTAAAACTGCTATGCTAAATTGGTGGACTGATATGGTGATTCTTAGAACTAGGCTAAATGGAGTTTAATACATACTAAAAAGGGAGTAATGAGAACCTGAGAATGCAAAAAGGAGCTCCAAAATAAGCCAAGCTTATTGGAGCTTATTCTTGGCAGTTTCACAGCTTATGACTGCATTACCCAACTCTAAACCTGCAATAGACTCAAAACAGGAAAAGAAAAGCTGAAGACAGCTTATTTAGGGTGAATTAAGCGCAATTGAAACTGATCAAAAGGTAATGCAACAGTATACACCCAAAATGACCCAGTTTGACTCTTTTACCAAACACCCCTTTACTTAACTAATTAGAAATTTAAAACTAAAAAGCACAAAAATAACTTATGATTCTGACTAATTAAGATATAACTAACTTCACTAAGCTGAGAAAAACACTTTTCGAATTACAATAAGCTTTAAATAAGCTGTTGCTAAAATTGGACTTATTGACTGATTTTTTTGGTTTTTTAAGTGAAAATGAGATTTAATTAATACTGACTAGAAAGACAACTTTCACTAACTCCCTATATAGTAAAGGACACAGAAAAAGTGAAATAAGCTCAAATAAGCTATGCTACAGTGGATGTTGACTATTTTTGACTTTTTGACTCTTTGGAAATTAACACTGATTGAACACTAGGAAATTAATCAACAAGCTAACATGAGCATATATAAGCTAAAACAACTGAGATCAAGGAACTTTTCAAGGATTTAAACAACACTGATTTTTGAATTAAAATTAAACTGAGATTACAATGAACTTAGAACCAGATTCTTGAAATTAACATCAACTGAAATGAAAGTTACAAGTGATGGAAATTAAATTGACAAGAACATTTGACTTAAATTAAATGCTACACTACTGAAATTGGTCTAAAAGCAGCGACAGTTGTATCTCTTGGCTTCTTTCTTCTTAAATAATCATCCCAATAGCTTCCTTGTCGACTTCTGATCAAATCCCACCTCATCTTAGCCCTTGGATCCTCTGAATTCATCATAATCGCACATGTGGCATTTTTGGCGCCAAAAAGTACAAAAGCAGGAATGGGTAGTTTCAAAACAATTAAAGAAGTTTGGATTGATGTGGAGGTGGAGGGGATGAGTTGTGTAGTGGGTAGTGAGGTGGAAGCCAAGTGGTCAAAACCACTTCTGGTATGAGAGGTGTCTGGTGTTATGAGTTGTGAGAGGGAAAGTGTATAAGAGATAAGAGGTGAAGTGGGTTTGACTGGGTAGTTGACTCCGGGCTTTATTATTTCTTTGTTTTGGCCGGGGTTCAAAAAGGAGGGGTCAAAAGGTTTGGCTGGGTTCATTTAGTTTTTATTTAAAAGGATTTTAAGTTAAAAAGTGTAAACTTTTAGGACCATTATTGTAAATTCTGAAAAATCAAGGATCATTTGTAAGTTTTCCACTTTTGAATACCAGGGACTATTTTTGCCAAATTATAAAATTATGTGACTTTTCAAAGTGTTTTTGGCTGTTTTTGCAGTTTAAATGGGAATAAAATGATGAGTATTTAGACACTCATCAGACATCTTCGATTGGATGATTCAGATGGTATTAGTCAATTGCCTGATACTGAAATCTTTGAAAATTTGGAAAGAATGGGGTATAATGTAAATTCTAACAAACTCACTTTTCTTAAAAAGCATTTTACCCCACAATGGAGATTTTTGATCCATTCCATCCTTCATTGTTTAAGCCAAAAGAAAACCTCATGGGAGCAGTTTAGTGGTAACATGGCTACAGCTCTCATTTGCTCGGCAACAAACAGAAAATTCAACTTTTCAAAACATATTTTTGAAGGATTGGTTAAAAATGTGGATAGCCAAACAAAGTTTTTGATGTATCCCAGATTTATTCAATGCATCACCACCAAATCAAAACTTTTGTTACTTCCCCCACACTCTCCTTATGAAACTCCAAAACTTTCACACAAGGTGTTTTCAAATATGAAAATTGGTTTTAATGGGGAAGAAGTACCACTGTTTGAGGAAATGTTACCACAAAATGGTGAAGAACAATCCACATCATCTGAATCATCATCACCAAATTCTTCACCTGGATACATATCACCATCTCATCATCCATCACCAGTACCATCTGTAACAACACCATCACCATCATATCATGCATCACCATCCCAATCACCTCAACATCAAAGTCTGGATTCTCAGACTGTGAAGGAACTAAAGGAGAAAGTGCAGCTCTTGGAAAATGCTCTTCAAAGACAGAACACAAAATTTTCTAAGATCAACATCAAGCTAGTTAAGAGGGTTAAGAAACTAGAGACTGAAGTGAAGATGCTGAAGGGTAAAAGATCTTCACAGTTGGTTTTATCTAGTTCTTCAAGTTCAGATGTAGAAAGCATAGGTCTCTCTTCCAAAAAGGGGAGGATGGGTAGTTCAGAAGGTGAAGAGGAGGCTCAATTTCAATTTTATGAAGGAACTCAAGTATATGATGAAGAGCCTGCTGGTGCAGGGCAAGAGCCTGTTAGTGCAAAAGAGCCTGCTGAAGCTGAGCAAGAGCCTGCTAGGATTAAGAGGCTGTTGGCTATGGATTATAGAGGTACTGCTGAAAATGTTTACAAAAGAAAGAGGGAATCACAGCCTCAGGGGGGGGTTGTTTGTTCAAGGAAGGTTATTTATTGCTGATGAACAATCTGCTGCTCCAAGTCAAGAACCAACACCAAAAGATAAGGGCAAGAAATTTATGGTTGAAGATGAACCTAGGCCCAAAAGGTTAAAGAAAAGAGAGCAAGTGCAGATGGCTTTAGATGAGGAAGTCTCCAAAAAGCTTCATGAAGAAGAAATGCAAAAAGCTTTAGAAGATTCAAGACTGCTTGCAGAAATGCAAGAACAAAAGGATGCTGCTCAAATTCTTCTTGACACTCAAGCTGCTCAGGAAACATTTGATGCTCAGATGCAATGGATCATTGCCAATGATCCAATTATGAGAGGTCAAGCTAACTTAATTTTGGATGACAAGAATCTTAAAACTGAAGAGAAAACAGCAGAGCTTGAAACTTTTATCAACAACAAATATAAAGAAGCAGCTCTGGATAATATTTTTCAAAAGATTCAGGAAAGCCAGAAGAGAGGTTTTAAGGTGGGCTCATCTAAGAAAGATCAAGTGATTTTCATGAAGAAGTTTCTAAGAAGTCAAGCTAATTGGACTGAATCTCAACTGAAGAAGAAAACTCATGATGAAATCAACTTCCTTTATCTTAATGCCTACAAGACATGTTACTTCAAGATCCCATCTGATGCTAAACCTTCAAAGAAAAAGAAAGATGCTCAAAAGAAACAAGAAGCAGAATTGGATCCAGAACAAGTAAGTAAAATGATAATTGCTTTACCAACAATTATTCATGCTGATCCAATTAGGTCTAGACACCCTATTATAGATTGGGAGATTCACCATGATAAGTCAGGAAAGGCTTGGAAGATAATCAGGGTTGGGGGTCAAACTGCCATCTTTTAAAAATTTGAGAATCTGATAAGGGCATGTGATAGAGCTGATTTAGAAGAGTTGTGGAATTTAGTTCAAATCAGGCTAAACACTAAGAATAACATTGATGTTAAGGAACAAGAACTTTGGGTAGAGTTCAATAGGATGTATGATCCTGATCCAAAGGATGTTCATTGGAAGTTTCCATACCATGATCCTACCACCACATGGGAATTCCTAAGTCTTAGCAGTGTGCATCATCTTTTTACACAAGGTGGGATTGAGCTCTTTATGTTAGCTGAAAAAGAGTATCCACTGAGCTATGAAGTTCTTTCAACCATGATTTCCAAGAGGTTAAGGTGTGATAAAGATGAAGAAAAGTCAGAAGTTGTTCAAAGTTTGTTGATGAGCATTTTTGAACAATGTGAAAGTAAAAGGAAGAATAGAGAGTGAAGTTTGTGGAAGAGTTCCCTCAGATCCTCAAAGTATGGATTTTATTCCTAAGAAACTTGTTTATTTTAAAGGGAATAACAAGTTTAGGGGAGGATTGTTGGGAATAAAATGCTTAAGTCAAAGAGCCTGCCAGATGAAGTATTAGGTCTGCTAGTTTATTTTGAAGAAGTTGAAGATAAACTAACAGTACCTTCTGGGTGAGAAGGTACTGCTAGTTAAAGAAGGTCCTGCCAGTTTGAACGTCAAGTTGTTAGATATTTTATTTATAGATATTTTAGTTGTATTATTAGTCTTTGTACATTGTAACACGTTAAGTAAAAGTAGTACAGTCTTCCATGTCATGCAGAAGATAATACTAAGTGTTTTTCATTGGAAGTTGTAATAGTAGGTTAGAAAAGTCTTATTATCTTATTATAATGCAACTTGACAACATGTAAAAAGGGTTCCTTATCCTATAAAAGGAACCCTTAGTCACCACCTTAAAAATAACTCTTTAACTAAAAACTTTGAAATATCCTAAAACATAACAACCTTTCTAGTAACTTAGTTACAAATTCACAAATCCCTTTTACAAATCAAAGATTCAAGGTTACCTTTGTAATCCCGGTGATAGTTTAGATCACCCATATTATCTCATAAATAATATTGAATCGTTTTGTATTATTCACGTTGTGTTCATTGTTCTAAATAATTCACGTTTGCATATTCACCACCTTTGTTCCTTTAAGTGTGTTATAGTAAATTCCGCGTACTAAATCACATTCATTCCTAAATATCCCAAGCACATTATTAAGATCAACATCCCAAGTGTTTGTATAATCCTTCACATTGCGAAATAATTTCCTGGGATGGTAGTAAGATAACTTTGAGTAAAATTATTTGAAATGGTTTAATGAAGTGGTAGTAAGATATCTTGTAATAAAATCTGTTGAATGGGTTATAGGACATGTGTGGTTATTCCTACGGAATGGTAGCAGCCTATTGTCAAGACAAAATTTGTCCAATCCCTACTAGGACAGCGGTATATTGTTGCAAAATGATTGAAAATTGGGCAAGTGGAATAGGAAATGAAATAAACGAAGGTTGTAATTATTGTCGAGATGATAAAAGATAGAGATTACCCTATATAGAAAAGTACATAATACAATGAGGTTACAAGAAAGTACTTAAGATAGACTACTTAAAGGAATACAACACAAAAGGGCTCCCCCTACGGTTTATTATTACGACAGTAGTTCCTTGTTCTTAAACATTGTTGTCGTCTTCAACGTTGTTGATGTGCTGGCAATCCCCTTCTCCGATGATATAAACCCTTCCACGAGCTATTCTACCTTGGTTCCCATTTCCTTGGTTTCATTGGTTTGGACATTCATTCTTATAGTGTCCTATCTCTCCACAGCCAAAACATGTCACTGGAGGTTCCTGATTTCCGGTAATGATTGGAAACTTGCATTCTCTAGTCGCATGGCCAATCTTCTTACAGTTACCACAAGGATTAAGGTAATGCCCAGGGTTATGATGGCTTTGACACTTGTCGCACTTGGGTAGGGTACCTTTGTAACCTTTCTTTTCGGTTGGGCTTGCAACATAGGCCTTTGCAACTTCTTGCCTTTTTGGTGGTGGTTGGGTAGCATTGCCACCTTGGTTGTTATCCCACCTTCTCTTGTTGTTGTTGTTGTTTGCATGGTTGGTGTTATTCCGGTTGTTGTTATAACTGTTGTTGTTTTGGTAGTTGTTGGAGTTGTTGTTGTAGTTACGGTTATTGTTGGTGTTGCTGTTGTTATTGTTTGCAGTCGTCCCTTTCTTCACTACCTGAGCCATAAGCTTCTGAGATATTCTGACAGCCTCGTCCAGTGTTTGTGGGTCAAAAGAAATTACATCCCCCTGGATGCTGGACGGTAAACCACCAATGAAATTTTCTAACAACTTTTCGTTGTCTGGAACCATAGTTGGACACAATGCAGCCAACTCCTGAAATCTTCTGATGTATGCTTCAATCTCATTACCCTTAGTCACTAACTCATAAAATTTTGTTTCCAACTTTTTCACCTTAGTGCGTGGACAAAACTTCTTAGACAGTAATTTCTTGAATTCATCCCATGAGAGCTTGTGAGCATTTTCCATACCAATCGGCTGGGCAGAAGAATTCCACCACGACATAGCTTTGTCATTGAGTGTACTGGTTGCAAACTTTACCTTGCTGTCCTCGGGACAGTTGCATAGCAAGAATACAGATTCTGTCTTTTTAAACCATCGGATCATGGCAATGGCTCCTTCAGTGCCCTTAAATTTTACAGGATCACCACTCTTGAAGTCTTTGTAAGTACATTTATGACCATTAGTATCTCGTCCTCCAGCTTCTTCTGTTTCTGCCCTAAAAGCGGCTTCAGCAGCATCAGCTACGGCTGCTCTTTCAGCTACTAGTGCTGCCTCAATACTGTCGGCAACAAGCTTCCTGATATCAGCGGGTGTCATAGATGTAGTAGCTCTTTTGGGCGGCATGACTCTTCATAATCACAAAAGATAACAACAATGAGAACTCACAATAGAAACGATCATCATGCACAATATATACAACTACAACATGTATATACAACCACAACATGTACATATAACCACAGCGTGTATAAATACAACCACATCATGTATAAATACAATGAAATCACAACGAGAACAACCACGAAATATCATAAATATAATCACAACGCACATGAATATAATACATGAAAATTTCGGTCAACGTAGGCCGATATCATAAATAGCACAACTATTCCTGCATAGTAGAGTCACACTTGCTACATTTGTTTGTACAACAATCAAAAGACAACAAGTTCTTTAACTATGTCCCACACCCCGGGATTAGGATAATAATAGTACAGCTACATGATAAGAGTCTAACACTAGGCACCTCCTGGTGCTCCACCTGATCCACGCCTAAGCTCTCGGATCTCTCTGGACATAGCAACCACAATCTCCTCTAAATGTTGAACTCGAAGCTGAATATTGGCCTCCCTGTTCTCTGAAGCAGAAATCCTAGCATGAACTGAAGCTAACTCTCCTGCCTGACGGTGATGCTCATCCTGGGACATCTGTGCCCTGTCAAATAACTCCGGTATCTCCTGTCTCAACTGGGTGATGCGCTCAGAACTCTCCTGCTGCCTGGCCTCTAAGCCCTGATATGAAACATCGATAGAAACTCTGCCCAAAACTAGTCCCTCAATCTCCTCCTCTATAGCCTCAACTCGGCTCACTGGTATCTCTGCTAGCTGACCCAATGCTCTCTCAATCTGATCCTGATGCTGATCCACTCGTGCCTCCAATGCAGAAGTAGTAGACTGTCTAGCTGATGCTGCTCTAGAACTCTCGCCAATCTTAAACCTGCAAGGTGGTACAGTCTCGGATGTCTCTGTAGTGGCTGGTGATGAGATGTCAAGCCGTGCCCGCTTTTTTAGCCGTAAATCGGACATAGGAGTAGGGTCTCTAGGATGAGGTGGTACTGATGGTGCATCATCTGGAGCACAATATGGTAGAGATGGTAAGGATGGGGATAATGGTGATAAAGATGGCAGTGATGATGATGGTGAGGATGATGGTAATGGTGTACGGAATGCTACTCTCTTCCGCACTGCCACTCGGCGTCTGCGAGGGAGAAATGGAGTAAATGCTCTGGAATGAACACTGGTGGTAAGGGTAAGTGATGATGGTGGTGGTAATGGTACAAAAGCAGCTGGTGATCTATA
This sequence comes from Artemisia tridentata subsp. tridentata, assembly GCA_021014915.2. Classification (NCBI taxonomy): domain Eukaryota; kingdom Viridiplantae; phylum Streptophyta; class Magnoliopsida; order Asterales; family Asteraceae; genus Artemisia; species Artemisia tridentata. Next base: position 80,641,341 of record CP139503.1, on the reverse strand, counting down.
GTAAGACAATGAACCCGCTTAGCAGCAGTACGCTTCATGCGCGGTCCATCTGGATATAGTCGGTATACCCGACCAAAAGGTATCTGCTGTCCTGGCTGGATGACAGGAACAACCCTAGGACCACGGCGGATCACAGGTGACAAGGGTGGGGTAGGTGCGACTTCGCCCTCCTCGAAGGGTTCGGTCTCAGCCTCAGATGGTACAGGTGATGACTGTGATGTAGGGTCCACTGGTGATAGGATAATGGTGGATGGTGATGAAACAATTGACTCTAGTACTATGGTGGGTGGTGATGAAACCTCATATGTGTCAGAGTTTGATGAAATGACAATGGGATGGGTGTCTGAAGACATGACAATCAACGTGAAATGAAAGTAAATAATTAACATAATGTATGTATGAAACCTCATGTAAAATGAATATGCACTTATGATAAAATGATAAGATGCTATGATGGTGTAGTTATAGTCTAGGGTATCATGGACAACCTAGTTCGCTATAACCTTTGCTCTGGTACCAATATGTCACACCCCTAAATTCGTGACTTGCAGTGGAATGGAACACTTGAGGGCGTGAATGATCATAGCACCACAGTTACAGTTATATTGAACGACCTAAAGTGTCATTTTGAAAATACATCATTTGATTAATTTAAAACATTCAGAGTTACAAATATTAGGTCCCAAAAGATGTTTCAAGTTTGCGGAAATAAGTTTATACAAATCAAACGATAATTAAGCGCATAAAAGATAAGTGAGACGCGTCGTCATCGCGACTCTATGATAAGTCCAAATGCCGGTCATGATGTGAATGCCTTAATTACCCGAAAATACATTGCTAAAAATGGTCAACACGAGGTTGGTGAGTTCATAGAGTTTAGAGTAAAATGTAAAGCATTTGAATAAAGATTTCCCGGCTAAGGCATTGCAAATCCACTCAGTCCCAAGTCCCGCCCATACAAGACTTGCAACCTGTGTGTTTACAACCCACTGCCAAATAAGATTCGGTTTAGGTAAACAAGAGTAATATATGGAATGCGAGATTTAATGTTAAATATAGCAATGTCGCCATGACAGTGTCGTCATATAATTAAAATCATACAATTGCTATAAGCTCATGACCCCAAAGCTAGACTAATAATGTACGCCCCAAACTGAGTGTTTTGCCAGACATTATAATATAATTCAAATGAAATGCGTTCGTATGACTAGTTGGTGCTACCAACCCGAACGGAGGAGTCACCCTCAATAGATCTATTCACTCATCCTAGCTTAATGTCAATTAACGGTCCATGATAAATAACAGGGGACTTTAACTTGGCAATGAAGTAACTTAAGCAATGTAAATGCATTTAATGTATTTGAACATGTAATAAAATAATGTGCAATGTATTCTCCCCCGAGAGTTTATAAATGAAATAATAAATTGAAAACGGGGCTATGAAAACTCACCTGATGCGATAGCACAATGACAATAGTGGATATGATGAAATGTGGCTCGGTCTCTAACCGCAACCTATTATGAATGATGTATCTAACGTAAGCAATGAATTTACGCAACACATGCAAATACGTATGTTACCGATACCACTCGGGAATTTTGGAAATAATTGTTTATCGTCGAAAAATACATTTTTGACGTCTTGATAAGTTAATAAACATTTTTCGTGTAAATATGTTGCAACGATATCCCACGATCGTCGTTTGGTGATTTATTGATAAATATAGTGTTGTCGTCGTAGAAATAATCATTTTTCACAACTTGAAAATACGACCAAATGACCTTGCAAAACTAGTCATAAAAGTGTGCTCGTTAAGTGTTAGTGAATAGGCTCGGTGTCTTTGAAAACTTTGTAACGATGTCTTGAAGACGTGTCATTTAACTTTTGATCATACGGGTCTCGATTGATAAGAAATACGGCTCTTAATATAGTGTATTGCAAAAACTGTTTTTAACTTAGTAATATTTTCCTTATTAGAAAGCTGAAAATATATATTGAAGTTGTCGGGTTTCAAACGCGTATATCTTTGTCGTTATGTGCTCGTTTTCTACGTTCTTTATATCCACGGCTTCGTATTAACATGAACTAACATAATTTCAGTAGTTCGCGTCGTCTAGATCACGTCTAACGCCTCATTTTGTCAGTTGAATCTCGGCAAACAGCACACAAATTTTCAGAAATTAGTTTTTCGTCGCCAAACTTAGAAAAATCATAACTTTCTCGTCATAAGTCGGTTTTTACTCATTCAAGCGGCCACGGTTTCGTTTTTGAAATTATTTTCTGAATATGAAGGCCAAAATAGTCCAAAGCTTACTGAGTTTTCCAGATTTCACGAAAATGGACAGCACCTTTTCTATTGTTTGAAATAATCACTTTTATGGTTCAAGGCTTGTTCAAAACACAATCAATCAACACACAACTAATCTAATCCTACCATACAACTTCTTAGGGTGTCATGGGGTCCTAAACATCTCCAACAATGGTGGATTTCATGAGGATACAACTAAAAATCCATAGATTTATGTTTATATTGAAAGATTAAGCTTTGAGTGGTATGTAACATGAATATCTTTGCATGATTAGCTACTAATACTTGTAAATACATCAATATATAGATCAAATGGAAGTATAAAGGATTAAAAAATTATATGAACTACTTACTTGAAGATTTGAGGTGTTTGGAAGTAAATGTATATGTATTCTTGGGATTTTTACTTCAAAATCCTAACTAGAACAACAAATGAGCCTTGATTATCACTAGTTCTTGAAAAATTTATGGATCTTGCTTGTGTTCTTGATGTTGGCCGAACATATAAGAGGAAAAGGAAGAGAGAATTTTGATATTTTGCTAGTTGTTTAGTGTATGTATGTGTTAGTGAAATTAATTCCAAAACATATAAGCTTGGAGCATTAAATGAAGTACTTAGCCAATCAAGTGAAAATGAAAATTTAGGGGTGCTAGGGGGGCGGCACATGGAAGAAATGGAAGAGATATTTGGCTAATTAATTATCTTGTCTCCCCAATTAAGCATGTGTTAGTTTGTTTTAGTATACATTAGGTACCGAGTTAACTAGAAATAAATCTTGACGAGATAAAATAAAATATGACAAAGTTGTAAAAATTGTAAATTCATATTCCTTGCAAGAATCGGGTGTTAGAATAATTATCGGGTTGAAATTTCGCAAACCGACGGAGTTATAAGCTTTTAATGGAAAATATAGCTATTGATTTAAAAACACCGGGTAAAGTAATAATATAATCTTTATATCATTATAATGAGTATCAAAATATGTTATGATCACTGTCGGGAGTGTCGGGTGTATTGTTAGTAGTAATGACTGAGTGGTAACGTTTATTAAATAATTAAACATACGTTAATGAAAATCACACAAACCCATGCATGACCTAATATGATGATGATGTTACTGATGATATGTAGACTACTCTAGTCTATATGAAGTGTCCTTACTGAAGATGCATGAATACGCAGCTAAACCATACTGGTTACGCGCATTTGAATACCCGTAAACCTATTTTACGTAATGATGAATGATAACCATGAATAGTGATTTCCCCTCCGGGAATGAATAGTGTTTCGTAAATAGTAAATTTTTTAAAAACTTCTCAAAGTCTCAAACCGACTTTAAAAACGATGAATAGTGATTGGTGAATAGTAATCCATGAATAGTAACTGGTCGAGGTTTGGAAAATGACCTGAAATTACGAGTTGTCACAGCTGTAAAAACTTCCAGGAACGTTGAGTTAAAGTCTTAATAGTGTGGTTCGAGTGTGGAGTTGTTTACGTGTCTTATTAGGCGATTGGAGGAGTGTAGTTGCTGTAGTTCCACAAATCTAGTTCTTGTAATCTAAGCTAGGTATATCTTGTTTATTTACCATGAACTACCTTTACTTTACGTTTAATGAAAGTATGTTTTGTTACTTGTTTTTTATAATGATTGTTATGGAGTAATTGTTTGTATTCTTATGTGTTATGATGTAACTAATTGTTGGAGAATTCTTATGTTAAAAGGTGATGCATGAAACCAATTCTTGTTTTTATGAGTTTGTTGAAATAACATCTAATCTTGCTTAATTAGTTGATAAAAATATTTTCAAAGGATAAAAAGGCCGAAAGGATTTTCTTTATGTTTTTATTCCAAAAAGTTAGTGCACGAATTAGTATGGGATATGGTGTGTGACAAGCACCATATTTACTCATTAAAATAGATTTGAAACGATTTCATCACGAATAAAAGGGTCAAAATGATTCGTAGGAACAATTAAGATAAGAATTGCTTTTCAAACAACTAGTGCTTAAAAGAATTGTCGTAATAGTTAGCAAGGCCGAAAGGAGTTAACTAGGAGATTGAATTCTTAGAAATGATTTTTCATGATATAAACCATTGATTGTCAATCATTCACATAAAATTGTGCATCATCACAAGTTACACCCAAGTTGGTTGAATACTCTATGCAATTAGTTATAGAATTACACACAAGTATATGTTTTGTTTGATTGAATTTACTTTGAGAATTTCACCAAATTGGCTTGACAACCTTTTTGTTAAAACTTGTTTTACTTAATACAAAAACCAAATTCCTTTGGACGATCTTGACTTACCCACCTTTACTACCACGGACAAGTATACTTGCTCGTATGTGTTAATTAGATAATTGGATAAATCGTGTTTATAAATTTTAAAACTTGCAACACGTTTGACACATCATGTGTAAATCCAAGTGGACAAGAGTGTGTAACAATTCACATTTTCAGGTTAATTTCTATTCCTAAAATTTTACTATTCATTTTTACTATTCACTTTCACTATTCATTCCTGAAATTTTTTTATTCATATTCTCGTAAGTTAAACTATTCTCATGATAACCCAAGAGTTTGATACTCGTCGGATCATTTTTACAAATTTCACGAAACCGTGTCTGAGAATTACTTTAAAGTTTAAACGTCATTTAGGCATCCCGATATGTCCACACAACATTTCAATCAAGAGAAATATAAGTTTTTCACCTTCCGTGACATTCTCAAGAATTTTGGAATTTTACATTTTCCGAATTTGCAATTTACGCGAATTACGCATTTTCGGCTTACGATTTCCAGTTTTAACAGCGTTTAAGCAATCCGATGAAACTTATCACTCATTTTATATTTTAATATGGAGTATAATGATAAGTTTAATCATTTCTACAAGTTTCATATTTTTACGATACCCGATTTTACGTTTCGTGACTTAACAACTTACAGTTAGCGATTACCGGGACAAAACTCACTCCGTAAAAGCAAGATATTATCAAATCTCATATCTAGTCATCCAAGATAGACCTTGAACGAAATTTTATGCTAAGTCACAAGCCTTGTTGGCTTGTGATAAGCCTTGATGAGTTTTGGTTCATCCATGTGTTACCATGACTAGCCTAAATGCAAAATATCTAAATGAAACTAACCTCCTCATTTCCTTATAAGATCAAGACTCATTTCTATTCTCTTTTACACCAAAAATCTGATCACCCATAATATATTAGAGCAATACATCCTTTGATTTCCAAGTTGCAAATTCCATATCATAGTTAAAGCTCTTGTCAAGCTTTACATGATTCTAGTGTTTGTTTCTTCATTCCTTTGGTGATCTTCCATCCACACAAGAAGTGTTCTAGTAGAAGACTTCAAGTGCCTTCTCAAGTAGTCACAAGTTGGTGTCAAGAGCTTAGAGAAGTTGGAAGCTAGAGATCCTAGTTCTTGTTCAATCAAAGTCCTAATCCTTGTTCTTAATTTCCTTTCCTTAGAAAGCCAAAAGTTGTAAGAAACCCTAACACACTCTCTTGCTTAACATCATTTTCATGCTTCTTATACTTTATTTATACTATATATGGTCTTTATATTATGTTTATGATGTATAAAAACCTTTAAAACAAGTTAATAGAACTATATTTTAACTTAATGTAAGTAAACAAGAAAGCTAGTAACTTATGTTAGGAAAAAAGACCAGAATAAACTTGATAGTGAGAAGTTACCTACTGTAAAAGAGGAGTTTACAAGGAAAACATAGCAATTTGAATCACCGAAAACGAGTACACGAGTCAAAAGATACGGCCAAAAGAAGTTAGCGAGACCAAAACGCCGAAACTGCCCAAAAACAAGCTGTTAAGAAGCTGTCCTTTTTAAACGAGGCCCTTCTGGTCCGTTTCATCAAAAAGTTAAAACACGAAAGTTGTCCGGAATAATGTTTTACATCTACTAATCGGAAAGTCGGCCTGAATACACTTAAAACATGCCATTTCCCTTCTAAAACTGAAACAGCCCTATATATAGTCTCACGACTATACACTTTGTCACGACTAAAGGCAAACCAAGAGGCCTAATGGCCTTAGGCCGAGACCACAGCCACGGCTAAGGCCAAGGCTGAGTCTCAAGACCATGGTGGCCAAGACAAAAGCCACGGCAAGGCCACGGCTAAGACATTAAGGCTTTCTAAACCGAAATCATTAACTAAAGTTTTAGTCTTAACAAAACAAAACAATTTGGATCTACTCCATCGATAGACCATGAGATTTTGCAAGTAATATCCCATCCGTACTAGACTTAATAAACTTATTAAGATAACAATCTTCATTCAAAATAAACTTTCCAAAGTTTATTCGACCTTAGGACATGTAACTTTTAATGACCAAAAACATATATTTTTTATCGAATACTACAAAACTAGGGAGCTTCATGTGAGGGGTTTCATTTGGGTAAACGGATCGACGAGTTGCTGGATTTACGAATTAAAGTGTTCTAGCTCCTCGAACGTTTACTGCATGACCTCTGAATTATGATGGCCCGAACGGTAGTACGAGATATACAAACTAAACATGTTTCATAAACCATCTTTATACAACGACATACACAACATACTAAGTACTACATCATGAACAATATGAAGACATATATAGGCACGTCTTTTTATTCTTAGACATTATGCCAACCTAAATCGCAACATTCTATTATAGGTTGCTCTTAGAGACTTTCGCGACTCGACTACCATTTTCATTTCTCACTACATAACTCACGGTGAGTTCATAGCCCCACTTCTATTACTTAATTGTTTTACAAACCCTTGGGGGGATACATGCTATTTTTAAACTGAACACATTGCTTTGAAACTGTATGCTATATCTGAATCTGTTATTTGCACTAAGTACCGCTATTGCCAAACTTAAGTCCCTATTATCATGAACCATTAATCACGAGTGAAGTGAATGCGAATAATGTGGATAGGCCTATCGGGATTGACAAATCCCGTTTGTTAACCAAGTCCGGTAAACAAACGCACTCTATTTGAAGAACCGTAGGTTTAATGGAAAAATACCTATTAGGGCACTGTTACTATTATATCAATTTCTATTGACAAACTGTTAACATTTTCGGTGACATGAGCTTAGTGCAATAATAATTGTTTTGTTTTATAAACTATGAATGTGAGACTAATTACCTCACGTTACGAATATTGTGTTCAACTGATTACCTAAACTCTATGAATATCACTCAACCTTTGTGTTGACCGTTTTAAGCATGTATCTCAGGTGCATAATAATCAAGGATGGCACGGAGTGGCACGAACTCAATCAAGAAGGCTATAACTTACTTTATCATTCGGAAAACATCAAAAGACTATATATTGATGTATTTTGTAAACATGGAAGCATCTGGGACCTATCTTTGTAAACTCTGATATATTTCAATAATTCGAATGATAAGTCTTTTTAAATGACTCAGTTAGAGTTCGTTTTCTATTATTATGACTGTTGTGCCGTCAAGTAACATCCAGTTTGAATTCCGCTTCATTCACGAAATTGGAGGTGTTACAGATTGGTACCAGAGCCTTGGTTATAGAGAAACGGGTCTAATTGAGACCTAAACTATAACCACTTTTGCAAACAAAAACATTTTATAGCCTTCCGCTCTCTGTGCCTTCCATCCTCCAGACGCTTGTGGACTTATTAAGCATTTTATACTACACAAACATGTTAGCATATTGATATATGTACCCTTATTTGAGCATTTTTCCATAAGCATGCTATGCTACATGAACATACTAGTATATTGATATATATACACACTTAATATACTTTCGACCATTTTATATAAACGATGTACTAAACATATCTGTGTATGCCTATACCAAGGCATTACGGCACAACCACATTTTCCCGATCATGTAACTACTCGTGCATTTTAGGATTTATGAAACCTTTTCAAGACATTGTAACTGATTACAATTATCTCTATTATTTCCAAGACATTGTGAGTTACACAATGGTCTCTGTTATTTCTGAAACATTGTGAGTTACACAATGGTCTCGACTATTTATCAGACATTGTGAGTTACACAATGGTATCTCTTATTTCTAAAACATCATGAGAAAACTATTTCATAACCCTATATAATATCATTTTATAAGAACTCGTTACGATCTGTCGAATTCCTCGATTTCCGTACTAACTGTCTTCTAAGACAAGTTGGAACAACCACCCTATACTTTTGAAACACTTACGTCGCCTTAGAGCACATACCTTTAGGACACGTCTTTATGACGTCTCACTCTTCTTTTCTTATGTTAATAGAATCATAAAACTACTTGACTAAACCGAACATCACATTATCGGTCCTTAATTATACATAGCCTAGCTACCTATGTCTAATTCGGGAGGGATCATGTTATGCTGGGAGCAGTCACCTATATGTTTTATGAGAAACAAACTTTTCACTTATATCCTTAAAGAAAATTTCACATGAGTATAAGCAATTCGTGAGTATTCGTACAATCGAGCTTTATATCTACTAAAATTATGCCTTTACGTGATATCGCACCAATCACTCTAGACATTAACTATAGTATAGAGCTAGCTAATGGTAACTTAGTAAACACTAATACCATAATCCCAGATTGTACCCTTAAACTCTTAGACTACCCATTCAACATCAACCTTATGCCTATCAAACTCGGAAGTCTCAATGTTGTCATTGGCATGGATTGGTTATCTAAACATCAAGCTAACATCATCTGTGGCGAAAGGGTTGTTCACATTCCTTGTGACAATGAAACTTTGGTCATCCATGGTGATCGAAGTGAAACCCAAATAAACATCATCTCATGTATCAAAACCATGAAGTACATTGAGAAAGGATGTTATGCCTTTCTAGCCTACGTAACCGAAAAGAAATCCGAAGAAAAACGTCTTGAAGATGTTCCTATCGCCCGTGAGTTTCCCGAAGTCTTTCCTGAAGACGTTACCCGGACTCCCACCGATTGATCTAAGGAGCCACCGCTCAGACTGGCACCGTCAGTAATGTAAGAGCTATCAAATCAATTACAAGAACTTTCGGACAAGGGATTTATTCGACCCAGATCCTCACCTTGGGGAGCTCCCGTCTTGTTCGTAATGAAGAAGAATGGATCATTACGAATGTGTGTTGATTATCGTGAACTAAACAAATTGACAATAAAGAACCGATACCCATTACCAAGGATTGACGATTTATTCGATCAGTTACAAGGTTCAACTTATTACTCAAAAAATAACCTACGATCAGGTTACCATCAAGTTAAGGTTCGTGAGGAAGATATTCTAAAAACAGCCTTTAGAACATGATATGGTCACCACAAATTCCAAGTAATGCCATTCGGTTTGACTAACGCACCGGCGGTATTCATGGATCTCATGAATCGAGTGTGTAAGCCATACCTGGACAAATTCGTGATTGTATTCATCGAAGATATTCTCATCTACTCCAAAAACGAGGAGGAACACAAACAACACCTGAGAACAATCTTAGGATTACTCAAGGAAGAGAAATTGTATACGAAATTTTCAAAATGTGAATTTTGGATTCGTTCGGTACAATTCCTTGGGCATGTAATTGACAAAACTGGTTTACATGTCGATCCCGCTAAAATTGAAGCTATCAAGGACTGGCCAACACCTACTACACCTACAGAAATTCATCAATTTCTAGGTCTAGCCAGGTATTACCGAATGTTTAACGAAGGATTTTCCTCAATAGCCAAACATTTGACCAAGCTAACCCAGAAAAACAAGAAGTACATTTGGAACGAAGATGAAGAAGAAGCCTTCCAAACCCTCAAACAAAAATGATGAGGCGAAAAGTGTACCGCTTTTAAGGGGTCATTTAAGCCCGAAATCGTATTTATTTGATCAAATATTGCCCTAAATCGTTCCTTTTGTCATTTTAGGTACTTTTGAGGAGAAATCTGGAAAAGGAGGCATTTTGGACGTTTTTGGAGCATAAAAGTGAAGAAAACGGCAAAGTCTCAAAATTGTGCTGAAAGTCACCTTTGACGGCGTCAACATTAACTCCAGACGGCGTCATGCCTTGGCAAGAAAAGTTGGATGTGAAATTTACTCATGACGGGCCAGTGAGTTTGCATGAGAATTCTGACGGCGTCACGCTTTAACTAAATCAAGGGCGTCACGGCTTAAATCATAAGGGGACGGCGTCACGTTCTGGATCCGACGGCGTCAAGCCTTGATAAGCCAGAATGGATTTTTGAAGAGCTAAAGAGGGACGGCGTCAAGAAGGTCACCCGGGAACCCTAAAAGCGGCGAGGTGACGGCGTCACAATGCATAAGGTGACGCCGTCAGATGTCAAAGTCTATATATAGTTTTCTAATTTTTTGTCATTAGAGAGAGCTTAGTGTGTGGAATTTTGGGATAAAACCCTAAGACGATTTTAGCTACTTTTTCAGGGCTTCTTGCCTTGAGATCTTCCATGTTTCATTGAAAGATAAGTTATCAATTAATCATTCAATATGTCTATGTGTTGTTTGATTCTATCTTATGCTTGTCTTTTGTTTAACATGTTAGGCTAATTTTATCTTGTGTTTGCTTAGATCTAATGAAACCTAGCTATTGATTATTGGTTGTTAGTGTGTTGTTAGTTGTATTGGATGATTGTTTATCTATGTTAGGCTTAAGAAAACTGGCTAACTTCCTATTCGGTAACTTGCTTGAACGTCTTAAGAAACATGAACCAAACGCGTACTAAAGGTTTTTATGGTTGTATTTAATGCACAAGCGAATTCTAGTGATCCCATGTTAGGAGCTTCCTAGCCGGCTCGACATAGGAGTGAAGTAGGAGCTTGTAGAGTTTGGGGAAGTAAGTACGCCACCCCACGAATGGTATTAAGGAATACACCCGTCATCCACGCGACTAATACACACTAATTAACCGGTAAAAGATAGTTAGGGAGTAAGGAAATCTAAGTAAACACATTTCTCCACACATAAGTTTCTCACCACTTTTCATTTTTGTTATTTTATTTTATTTGCATTTGTAGTAATTTGGGTTAGTTGACTAGCAACTAATTCCGCCCACTCCTTCAAAACCCGAGATTTTACTTGCTTTCATAAAATATAAAAACATAAAAAGAATCTTCCTCAACCCTTAGACCTATTAGAGTAGCTTTTCATACCTAACGAACACTATTCCCTGTGGAGAACGATCAATCCCCCGTACTTACCACTACACTATACTACATCGGTCAGGTACACTGCCTGGTGGGGTTGTAAGCCTCTTGAGATCCCTCGAGAGGTAAAACCTGTTGTAAGGTTGCAAAACCCACGCATCAAGTTTTTGGCGCCGCTGCCGGGGAGTAGTTATTGCTTAGGTTGAAATTTTATTTTTATTAGGTCTACTCACAAGATTCCTATCAAGTGAGATTTTTTTTCTTTTTATTTTGTAGCTTTCTCGTAGTCTATCTTTTCTTTGTGATTTTGTTTGTAATTTGCTTCAAATGGACTTTTCACTTAGACTTCTAAGATTGCAAGATATGGTTGAGTGGCTAGAACACCAAGAAGTTCAAAATACCTCATTTAGAGACACTTATGAATCATATGAGCCTTCACCTAGGATAGATTCTTATGAACAACCTCCATGTTTAGGATCTTGTTTTAGTGAGGCTAATAGGAAAAGCGACCTAGTTTGCCAAGGAATTGTGGATAGAGCCGTATCAATAAACCATAAGTTGGATGAAGCACTAGGTTTGTTATTATCACTACCTAAGAAAACAATTGATGAGGATATAGGTGATCTTGACACGTGGAATGATGAGGTAAACACCATAAGCCCACAAAATACTCAACCATCATTTGAGGTACCCACACCGCCCGTGACTTACCCGGAAGAAGTAGAAGAGACTTTAGGAATCCCGATGGAGGTAGAACCCTTGGACCAAGCACAACTAGAGGATATAGGTTTGAACACTTTTAGTGATGACCTTACTCTTAGTTCTAGGGAATTTCCTAGTGTTGATGAGCCGGAACCTCAACCTTTACACAACTTTTCATCCTTAGATTTACATCTAGGAGACAAAAGAGGAACCGACCCACCCATAAACCAATATTATCCGGGTAGTTTTAGGATGAAGGAAGCCATTCACTCACCCCCTTCACCTCACGTGGCATATTTCCACCCTAAGGGTGTGTATCGCTACTTCCACCCGCACTTAATCCTAAGTGTAGGGAAAACCTCCCCTATTTCCGTTAAATAAGGGTAGAGTCAGGCTCGTGACTCGAACAAAAACAAGCGCTTCTTGGGAGGCAACCCAAGCTTTATTTGTTTGTTTGTTTGTTTGTTTGTTTGATTTTATTTGATTCCGTATGCAAGTTTAATTGTTATTGTTTGTGCTCATGTTTCAAAGTAAATTGTGAAAATGCTTTATTTTGTTTTTAACTTCGTCTTAACTACATATAAAGGTATTTTGCAAAAGATAAGTGTAAGGGAATCCAAATTTGTTTACAAGAACAAGATTGAACATGAATCACAACAATATTAAATGAGCATGCATACTAGTAATTGTTAGAGTCAAATGCTTGTATCGAGTCATAATGAATATTTTGCAGGATTTCCAGGAAGTGAGGCATAAGTTTTTCCAGAAATTTTCCGGAAACTAACCATAAAATTTCTGCAGGTCACTTCTGACGGCGTCAAGGTTAACACCTGAGGGCGTCAAGTGTAAAATTCTGGAAATTTTGCAAGTTTTGTTTTTCTACCGGAGTCATAAAGTTTTTGTTAAATCTTTTGTTTTATAAACTCCAGGAAATCTGCAAATATTCATTCTACAAGCATTATATCCTTAATCGTTTTGTTTTTATTTCTAAGTCTGGAACTACATCTAGTTGTGAGTTTTCTTTGTTCAGGTTGATGCTTTGGGTTTTTTGTGTTTGTTTTTTCAGGTTTAACAGGTTATATTGGACAAGAAGATGATTTATATTTCGGAAGGGAAGCTTTCAACGTTCATTTTCTTGGAGGAGGATTTAACCATGTTACCGGATTATCCACATTGAACGAATCAGGGGAGTATTTGTTTTCATTCTTTTACCTTATTTACTTTTACATCCTTTGAATGAACATTGGGGACAATGTTCAGCTTAAGTGTAAGGGGAGGGTAAATGATGATACCTTAGAGAATACAATTGCACTTGATTTTTGTTTGTTTGATGGTAGATGTGTAATAAAACTGAGATAAATACTTGTTAGGGCAATTTTACTGCCAAATTTAAATTTTTTTACAACATATAGGAGTGAAACTTTGGTCTTAATGAGCGTCTCACGGATAGGAGTTATATGACTAGCACAAAACCGTACCACTAAAAAATTTTCCACCCCCAAATATGTGAGGTTCGCCCCTAGAATTGGTAGGAAAAACATTTATGCTATGATGTGTGTACCGGTAGCACTTAGATTCTAGAACTTGCGTTAGGACCATTCCGAGGCCACAAGTGAGACTACATTCGTGTAGTTAGATTTACTACATGATAAGAGGCATTAGGATTAACCCATGTTTTACACCTGTGTTTTTGTTATAATTACGTTGGCTACATTGGTCAAGTAATTCTCCCACACCCTTTGCGTTGTACTCATTTTTAGTACACGATACCCCTAGTACACCCCTCAGAGCCTATCTTTTCGTTTCGACCTTTAAGCATTTTACTTAAAGGAAGAATTTGTTACACCCCACTTAAATGTACACCCAAATCGCCTTAGCCTACCTTGTATGCACTCATCTTTAGTGCATTATTGTGACAACATTTGTTTAAACCCAAGTTAATTATCTAGTTGATTACATGGTTGCTAAGTCGAGTCATATCCTTGTACATATTGTTTTGGGACGATTGGGACTCATGGGTAAAGTACTAGTGTAATGGAGTAATGGGGAAGAACATCATTTATTACCCCCATATGTGCTAAATGTTTTAAAAGTACTCCAAGTTTTTCAATTATCTTAATTCGAGTCATTAGAATAGTTATTTGTAAAGTTATGTAAAAGTTCAAGTGTAAGGGGATGCAACGCCCCTTTGATGTATTATTTTGGATGGTAGGGTAAAAGTGTATGTAAAAAAAAAAAAAAAAAAAAAAAAAAAAAAAAAAAAAAAAAAAATCAAGAAAAATACAAAAAAATGAGAAAAAGAAAAATAGAAAAAACATACGGACTACCATCCCGTTTCATTTTATGTTTATTTTATGTTTATGATTTGTTATTTTCTTTCATTAGCTTAAGATCGAGTCTAGTCTTGGCTTAGCAACATTGTATAGTACATGTAATTGATCAAGATCTTTAACTCGCCACCAGAAAAATATCCTTTATCCAACAAAACCGTGTTTTCCTTTTCCCTACACCTAACATTATAACCCATTTAAAAGCCCTCTTTGATAGTTTATCTTAGGTGCTTACGCCTAGTGGAGGAGGTTTTCGATCCTTTCCCAAGCCTATGGTAATCTATTTGCTATGACAGGTAGTGAGAGATATTTTCCGTTTTCATTTATGAGATTTATTTTGATGACACTTGAGAGATGTGAGTATCTAAACACTACTTGTGAGGTGCTAGTATGTAATCTCCGTGCTTATTATGATTGAAGTGGAACGATTATTTGTTGTAATTACTTTTATGTTTGCATTAAATGACCCCTAACTTGTATTTTGATTAGAATAAAAGCGCATTTGCTTGAGGATAAGCAAATCTCAAGTGTAAGGGTATTTGATGAGGCGAAAAGTGTACCGCTTTTAAGGGGTCATTTAAGCCCGAAATCGTATTTATTTGATCAAATATTGCCCTAAATCGTTCCTTTTGTCATTTTAGGTACTTTTGAGGAGAAATCTGGAAAAGGAGGCATTTTGGACGTTTTTGGAGCATAAAAGTGAAGAAAACGGCAAAGTCTCAAAATTGTGCTGAAAGTCACCTTTGACGGCGTCAACATTAACTCCAGACGGCGTCATGCCTTGGCAAGAAAAGTTGGATGTGAAATTTACTCATGACGGGCCAGTGAGTTTGCATGAGAATTCTGACGGCGTCACGCTTTAACTAAATCAAGGGCGTCACGGCTTAAATCATAAGGGGACGGCGTCACGTTCTGGATCCGACGGCGTCAAGCCTTGATAAGCCAGAATGGATTTTTGAAGAGCTAAAGAGGGACGGCGTCAAGAAGGTCACCCGGGAACCCTAAAAGCGGCGAGGTGACGGCGTCACAATGCATAAGGTGACGCCGTCAGATGTCAAAGTCTATATATAGTTTTCTAATTTTTTGTCATTAGAGAGAGCTTAGTGTGTGGAATTTTGGGATAAAACCCTAAGACGATTTTAGCTACTTTTTCAGGGCTTCTTGCCTTGAGATCTTCCATGTTTCATTGAAAGATAAGTTATCAATTAATCATTCAATATGTCTATGTGTTGTTTGATTCTATCTTATGCTTGTCTTTTGTTTAACATGTTAGGCTAATTTTATCTTGTGTTTGCTTAGATCTAATGAAACCTAGCTATTGATTATTGGTTGTTAGTGTGTTGTTAGTTGTATTGGATGATTGTTTATCTATGTTAGGCTTAAGAAAACTGGCTAACTTCCTATTCGGTAACTTGCTTGAACGTCTTAAGAAACATGTAGTGCCCCTATTCTAGCATTGCCAGATGGGATCGAAGATTTTGTAGTCTACTATGATGCATCGCACCAAGGTTTGGGTGCCGTATTGATGCAACGTGAGAAAGTCATAGCTTATGCTTCGCGACAACTCAAGGTTCATGAAGAAAACTACACCACTCATGACTTAGAGTTAGGAGCTGTAGTCTTTGCACTAAAAATCTGGAGATACTATCTATACGGTACTAGATGTACTGTGTTCACCGATCACAAAAGTCTTCAACACATCTTGAATCAGAAAGAACTAAACATGAGGCAACGTCGATGGTTGGAATTACTAAGTGATTACGACTGCGACTGTAACACCCCGAAAATCGGGTCCAACAGAAGCATACATGTCACTGGGGTGCTACTAAATTGGTATCACAACGTAAGGTACAAAGAACGGTTTTACCTCAACCGTTTATGATAAATTTATTTCCAAAAAGAGTTAAATTTACATCAATCAAAAGTAGTGCGGAAATAAGGCCCATAAAATGAGTAAAGCAGTCCCAATATAGTTATCAGAGTCGTCTATGACCATGCCTCTTTCCAAGCGCCTCCAGAGATAAGCTATAGTCTAAAACCTGAAAATACATGCTAAAAGGGTCAGCTTACGCTGGTGAGTTCACAGGTTTTAGTTTAAAACAAAATGGTTGAACCAAAAGGGTTTTCGAGTTAAAATCATTGTTCACAAAATGTCAAGTTCCACGTAGGCTCACGCTGCCTAAATCACAGTTCCAAAACAAATTTGCAAATAATATCATAATTCAAAATATCTCAACCATAATCAATAACACAGATACTACACACATATAGTGACGCGCCAACTGAGCCTCAGATGTTCATCATACTCATAACCAATATCACGTGGGGAGCTACCCCGATAGATCTATCAACACGTAGGCTCTCAACAGAGAGTTAACAGTTACACCAACTGAACCTATAACACGTAGGCTCTTAACAGAGAGTTAACAGTTACATCAACTGAACCTATAACACGTAGGCTCTCAACAGAGATTTAACAGTGACGCCGTCATGTACTCACAAAACAAACATGTCACAGCATATAATCACATCATCACACGTATATGTCCAAAATCATGTAACACAGTAGTTCACAGTATGAAAACGTTTGTAAAGCGTTGAGTTTAGTGAAAAACAACGAGCATGTATTCTCCCCCAAAACAGTTATAAAACAAGTAAAAGTAGGGGCCATGAACTCACCTTAGTCACAGCAATGCAAGATCACAACTGACACGACTGGCATCGAGAAGCAAAATACAACGGTTAAGACATACGGCACGATAGTACACGGAGGTACAAGCACGGCGGTACACAACGGTCTAGGATCGGCACAACCTAATACGTATACGATTATCTCAAAACAAGTCTCGCAAAATAATAAAGTCTATAAAAGACAGAGTGTCGTAGTTTTCGTGGATTACTCGATTTTCAAAACTTATCAAAAGTTTAGTTTCAACGTTTCGTGTGGTGTGGTAAGATAACATAGACTCGACATACAACTCACGCCAAAGAGAATAGACATCGACAAACTCGAGAGAATACTGACGAGAACTCAAACCAAGGAAGACAACCTTAGAAGCTAAAGACAACCAAACACCTCAAGTAAATAAATCAGTTTGTACGTTTCGACATTTACCCCGTTATCCCCAAATAATTTGTATAAAACATAAACGTTTTATATAAAAAATGAGTTTAACTAATAAAATTAGTTTTTCTCGAGTCGTCGAGACTCGGGTTGATCAAAACTGGAATTACAATATTTAATAAGTTTAGGTCTCGTTATCGTTCGCGTAAATATTAGTTTTGGTTTTATTGAAGATTTTGTGTCCGGTTCGTGTTTAATATATTAAGTTCATCTTGAAGTTAATATATTATACCGTCTCGCGTCACAAAATATTCAATAAGTCCAATGTCCAAAAATAATAACCAATCCGTATTCAAATCCAAGTATGATTTCATATGTCCAAAATATACTGAATTTTCCAAGTAACCGAAACGTACCAATATATCACCCAAACAAATCATCCCGTTAGTATAATTCACTTCCGACACAACAAGTTATAATTGAAAAACACTTATTGTGCTTTATGGGCTTCGGCCCATTTCAAACCAGACTCACCAAACTAATCTAACACAACCCCTTAAATTTTAAATCCCATTTAATAAGTCCAACACAAGTCAACAATAAGTTTAAAATACGCTCGAATAAACCACGACCAAAGGAAAACAAGCACGAATAAGCTCCAAGTGATTCACGGCCGTGAGCTTAACTCACAACACAACTTTCTCGACACATGACTACAATAATACTATCGACAACCACAAGAACATCAAAACTATACCGTGACTCAAACGAGTCATAACCAACCAAGTGGACTCGAATATATACACGACTCGAGCCAAAACGCAACCAGAACCATAACAACTATGAAAACAACGAGCAATAGCAACAAAACTTGCCGAGACTATAATAAATCAATAACTAATTTCGAACCCAACAAGTGATTAAACCAACATACTGTACGAAAACTAGATCCAAAACCGGAACTCTAGTTGGGTTATATCCCAATTCGAACCAACCCAAATCCATAAACTCAAACCGAAATTAAATGAACACCACCTTAACTTAGTTCTTACCACACGAATCAAAACAACACCATTTTATATTAACTCTCAACACACGAATTCAGTTTCCAAAACGTGTTTGTATCCGGTTTTTAATGACAAAAACTAATAACATGTGTTATTCGGTTTTTAGTTCCATTTAATCCACGAAAATATACGCAACCGTTTTAAATCAAAATGAAATAAACAACAACGAGGAGTGGTTTACCATACCACTCGAACCAACGAGAGACGAGATGAGAGGAAAATGGCGGCAGAGATGGTGGCGCGTGGTGACCTTCTCGAACCAAAACCTTCGATCTATACTCGTTACGGCTACAAACAGGTGTCGCCGGAAAATCTTGTCGGAAAATTTCTTTAGTTACCGAGAGAAAGACAGAGATGAGGGTGGGTGGATTTTGGCGGCGATGGAGCAAAATAACGAGGGGTTTGGGGGGCTTGGATGGCGCGTGAACTATACCAAAAGAGAGAGGAGAGTGTGAGGGTTATGTTGGTGGTGGCGGTGAGAGGTGGTGAGCGGCGGTGGCGGCACAACTGGCCGGAACAGTGGCCGGAAAATATAAGGGAGAGTGGAGGAGAAATGCGGCTGGGAAAGAACGAGAGAGAAAGAAGGGGTTTATTAACCCTAAAATTTTTTATAACAAGATATATATAGGGCTTCTCTTGAGACTTGTGGCAAACCCTAGCGCGCCCTCAGGGACTGAAAACGTATATTTCTGCATATTTTTAACGGAACACCAACGAGACTAATAAAATGTGTTATAAATATTTCCCGAGCACCCGAAAGTTATTCCATTAACTTTAGAATTGTTTTTTTTTCATTAATTTTGATTATAAATACGTGTACCTTTATTTCTCGTTGCCCGAATAAATAAATATTCGCGTTTAGAATAATTTTTCCAGTAAAACGTCTATTCATACGCCTCCTTTCTCACGAATAACAAAATAACTAAAACAAATCGTCGGTTGTGCCAGTACGCGTTGTGTACGAATTTCACGTTTCGCGAGATAGATTCCACGTTTTCAAACCAATTAAGTTCAGAAAGGTTCGTAAATGAAAAACAGAGAAAGTCTCGTATATAAAAAAAATATATTCGGAAAAATTACGGGTGGAAATGGGAACGAATTACAATGGACTTCATTACCAAGCTTCCAAAGACATCAAGCGGTTATGACTCCCTCTGGGTCATAGTTGATCGTCTCACAAAATCCGCACACGTTTTACCAATTAAAGAGACATACAAAATGGATCAGTTAACCAGACTGTACATTAAAGAAGTAGTCTCAAGACATGGTGCACCAATATCTATCATATCTGACCGAGATGACATATTTACCTCAAACTTCTGGCAGTCACTCCAGGACGCCTTTGGAACAAATCTAGATATGAGTATAGCGTATCATCCTCAGACCGATGGTCAGAGTGAGCGAACCATTCAAACGTGGAAGACATGCTTCGAGCTTGTATAATCGACTTTGGAAAAGGATGGGATACTCATCTACCATTAGTCGAATTCTCATACAACAACAGTTATCACGCAAGTATCAAGGCAGCACCATTTGAAGCACTTTACGGTCAAAAGTGTCGTTCACCTGCCTGTTGGGCCGAAGTGGGAGATGTTCAACTCACTGGTCCAGAACTCATTCGTGAAACAACGGATAAGATTGTACAAATCAGAAATCAACTTCAAGCCGCAAGAGATCGACTGAAAAGTTATGCTGACACACGACGCAAACCCCTAGAATTCCAAGTCGGATATAGGGTTATGCTAAAAGTATCGCCTTGGAAAGGCTTAATACGATTCGGTAAACGAGGAAAACTAAACCCAAGATACATTGGACCATTCAAAATCCTAGCCAGGGTTGGTCCAGTGGCGTACAGACTTGAGCTTCCATTAGAACTCAGTAGTGTACACCCTACTTTTCATGTATCTAATCTAAAGAAATGTTTGTCAGATGAAACGCTTGTTATTCCACTCGATGAAATACAACTCAATGACGATCTCCAATTCATCGAAGAACCCGTAGAAATCATGGACCGAGAGGTCAAACAACTCAAACAAAGCCGAATCCCAATTGTCAAAGTTCGTTGGAACTCACGACGTGGTCCAGAATACACATAGGAACGAGAGGACTAGATACGTCAGAAATACCCACACCTTTTTACCAACAACACTTCCACTCCCAACACAAATTGATCTCCGGGACGGAGCTCTCTTAACGGGTGGAGACTGTAACAATTCACATTTTCAGGTTAATTTCAATTCCTGAAATTTTACTATTCACTTTCACTATTCATTCCCGAATTTTTTTTTCATGTTCTCGTAAGTTAAACTATTCTCATGATAACCGAAGAATTTGACACTCGTCGGATCATTTTTACAAATTTCACGAAACCGTATCTCAGAATTACTTTAAGGTTTAAACGTCATTTAGGCATCCCGATATGTCCACACAACATTACAATCAAGATAAATATAAGTTTTTCACCTTCCGTGACATTCTCAAGAATTTTGGAATTTTACATTTTCCGAATTTGCAATTTACGCGAATTACGCATTTTCGGCTTACGATTTCCAGTTTTAACAGCGTTTAAGCAATCCGATGAAACTTATCACTCATTTTATATTTTAATATGGAGTATAAAGATAAGTTTAATCATTTCTACAAGTTTCATATTTTTACGATACCCGGTTTTACGTTTCGTGACTTAACAACTTACAGTTAGCGATTACCGGGACAAAACTCACTCCGTAAAAGCAAGATATTATCAAATCTCATATCTAGTCATCCAAGATAGACCTTGAACAAAATTTTATGCTAAGTCACAAGCCTTGTTGGCTTGTGATAAGCCTTGATGAGTTTTGGTTCATCCATGTGTTACCATGACTAGCCAAAATGCAAAATATCTAAATGAAACTAACCTCCTCATTTCCTTATAAGATCAAAACTCATTTCACTTCTCTTTTACACCAAAAATCTGATCACCCATAATATATTGGAGCAATACATCCTTTGATTTCCTAGTTGCAAGTTCCATATCATAGTTAAAGCTCTTGTCAAGTTTTACATGATTCTAGTGTTTGTTTCTTCATTCCTTTGGTGATCTTCCATCCACACAAGAAGTGTTCTAGTAGAAGAATGCAAGTGCCTTCTCAAGTAGTCACAAGTTGGTGTCAAGAGCTTAGAGAAGTTGGAATCTAGAGATCCTAGTTCTTGTTCAATCAAAGTCCTAATCCTTGTTCTTAATTTCCTTTCCTTAGAAAGCCAAAAGTTGTAAGAAACCCTAACACACTCTCTTGCTCAACATCATTTTCATACTTCTTATACTTTATTTATGCTATATATGGTCTTTATATTATGTTCATGATGTATAAAAACCTTTAAAACAACTTAATAGAACTATATGTTAACTTAATGTAAGTAAACAAGAAAGCTAGTAACTTATGTTAGGAAAAATGACCAAAATGGAATAAACATGATAATGAGAAGTTACCTAATGTAAAAGAGGACTTTACAAGTAAAATATAGGAATTTGAATCACCGAAAACAAGTACACGAGTCAAAAGATACGGCCAAAAGAAGTTAGCGAAACCAAAACGCCGAAACTGCCCAAAAACAAGCTGTTAAGAAGCTGTCCTTTTTAAACGAGGCCCTTCTGGTCCGTTTCATCAAAAGGTTAAAACACAAAAGTTGTCCGAAATAATGTTTTACGTTTACTACGCGAAAAGTCGGCCTGAAAACACTTAAAACATGCCATTTCCCTTCAAAAACTGAAACAGCCCTATATATAGTCTCACGACTATACACTTTGTCACGACTAAAGGCAAACCAAGAGGCCTAATGGCCTTAGGCCGAGACCACAGCCACGGCTAAGGCCAAGGCTGAGTCTCAAGACCATGGTAGCCAAGACAAAAGCCACGGCAAGGCCACGGCTAAGACATTAAGGCTTTCTAAACCGAAATCATTAACTAAAGTTTTAGTCTTAACAAAACAAAACAATTTGGATCTACTCCATCGATAGACCATGAGATTTTGCAAGTAATATCACATCCATACTAGACTTAATAAACTTATAAAGATAACAATCTTAATTCAAAATAAACTTTCCAAAGTTTATTCGACCTTAGGACATGTAACTTTTAATGACCAAAAACATATATTTTCTATCGAATACTACAAAACTAGGGAGCTTCATGTGAAGGGTTTCAATTGGGTAAACGGATCGACGAGTTGATGGATTTATGAATTAAAGTGTCCTAGCTCCTCGAACGTTTACTGCATGACCTCTGAATTATGATGGCCCGAACGGTAGTACGAGATATACAAACTAAACATGTTTCATAAACCATCTTTTTACAACGACATACACAACATACTAAGTACTATATCATGAACAATATGAAGACATATATAGGCACGTCTTTGTATTCTTAGACATTATTCCAACCTAAATCGCAACATTCTATTATAGGTTGCTCTTAGAGACTTTCGTGACTCGACTACCATTTTCATTTCTCACTACATAACTCACGATGAGTTCATAGCCCCACTTCTATTACTTAATTGTTTTACAAACCCTTGGGGGATACATGCTATTTTTAAACTGAACACATTTCTTTGAAACTGTATGCTATATCTGAATTTGTTATTTGCACTAAGTACCGCTATTGCCAAACTTAAGTCCCTATTATCATGAACCATTAATCACGAGTGAAGTGAATGCGAATAATGTGGATTGGCCTATCGGGATTGACAAATCCCGTTTGTTAACCAAGTCCGATAAACAAACGCACTCTATTTGAAGAACCGTAGGTTTAATGGCAAATTACCTATTAGGGCACTGTTACTATTATATCAATTTCTATTGACAAACTGTTAACGTTTTCGGTGACATAAGCTTAGTGCAATAATAATTGTTTTGTTTTATAAACTATGAATGTGAGACTAATTACCTCACGTTACGAATATTGTGTTCAACTGATTACCTAAACTCTATGAATATCACTCAACCTTTGTGTTGACCGTTTTAAGCATGTATCTCAGGTGCATAATAATCAAGGATGGCACGGAGGGGCATGGACTCAATCAAGAAGGCTATAACTTACTTTATCATTTGGAAAACATCAAAAGACTATATATTGATGTATTTTGTAAACATGGAACCATCTGGGACCTATCTTTGTAAACTCTGATATATTTCAATAATTCGAATGATAAGTCTTTTTAAACGACTCAGTTAGAGTTCGTTTTCTATTATTATGACTGTTGTGCCGTCAAGTAATAGCCAGTTTGAATTTCGCTGCATTCACGAAATTGGGGGTGTTACAGGGTGCTTGTTCGTGTAGCCACGTGGGCTTTGTGTAGATTGGTTCTAGCTAGGATTAGGACCCGACATTCCGCTTAGTGTCGTTAAACTTGGTGTAAGCTTTGTGTACGTTTTGCTCCGCTAGAAGGGAGTGTGTTGACATAGTGATTGTGAACTCTCGAGTGTGGTATTCGGGGAGTGGAGTAGGGCGAAGTGTGAGCTTCGTTCCGAACCACTATAAATCTCGGCGTCTCCGTGTGGTTGTGTTCTTTCCTTATCTCTTATCTTTACTTTACTTACTTTACATATTATTAGTGTGTTTAGAGATCTCACATAACTATTGAATCTAATGGTTTTGCAAAAGAATTTTAAAAGAACTAAAACCTTTTAAAACGTAATTCTAAACGGTGAAACTATTCAACCCCCCTTCTAGTTTCTACATACTTTGAAAAAACAAAATCCTCAAAATGTGTCTACTTTAAAAACTATTTACAATGCATGCCAAAAATTTCGCCTAGAGAGAAAAGCTGGAAAAACACCAATGCAAGAGCTCATGTCTTTTTTACATCAAAAAGGCTATATTTGTTATACTAAACCTCATAAATCATCAAACGAACTAGAAAATTTATTTTTTACGCATCCAACATCGTTGACTATATGGCAGGCATTTCCAGACATGTTGTTGATGGACGCGACATACAATATAGTAAGGTACCCGATCCTCGCCTAGAGATCGTTGGTGTAACTCCAACTAATCAGACCTTTTGTATAGCATTTGTGTTCATGCACAAGGAAAAAAAGAGCTAAACTATGATTGGGCAATGGAGTGCCTAAAATCTGTAATGGACGGATATATGTTGTAACAGCCCCAATTTCGTGAACGCATCGGAATTCAAACTAGGTGTTACTTCATGGCATAACAGTTATAACAATAGAAAACGAACTCTAATTGAGTCGTTTTAAAAGATTTATCATTCGAATTATGAATATCAGAGTTTACAAAATGAGGTCCCAGTAGTTTAGAGGTTTACAAATTACACAAATAAGTTTTCGAATGATAATAAAATTTATAGTCTTCTTGATGTATCTGTGCCCTTCCGTGCCAGCCTCGATCATTATGGACCTGAGATAAACATGCTAAAAAGTGTCAACACAAAGGTTGGTGAGTTCATAGAGTTTATAGAAATGATTGTGAGAACCTTTATAAGTGAATTCTCGTAACAGGTATATGTAAACATTAAATATAAATCACAAGACTTTAGTGTTTGATTCTCCAATATATCTGGTTGTATTGTTTTGACTTGTATATTTGGTCATTTGATTGGTTTCACCAGTACAGTTGGTAGTAATTGATTTCACCAGTACATTCGGTAGTAATTGATTTCACAAGTACAGTCGGTAGTAATTGATTTCATCCAAGACCGTTAGATTGATATTATCCAAATCCGTTAGATTGTTATTTATCCAAGTCCCTTAGATTGTTATTATCCAAGTCCGTTAGTTCAACTTTGTACCAAGTCCGTGATAATAGTACATAACTTGACGCATCAATAACAATTGATCTAGCACATAAGGTATCAATAACAATTGATATAGCACATAAGTTATCAATAACAATTGATATAGCACATAATGTATCAATAACAATTGATATAGCACATCGTTTCAAGCACATAGTTCCTAGTACGTAATTCCAAGTATCAAGGAAGATTTATATAGCACATAGTATAATTTTAAGTAATTGTGATTGTTATAAAAATTGTAGCATGTATCTCCCCCAAAATTGTTCAAAACAAGTAAAAATGGGGCTATGAAACTCAACGTGAGTAAATGATGTTAAGTGTTTAACGAAATCGATGGATAAGCCGGGAAAATCTCTACGTACAACCTAGAAATATGATATTGTCTTAGGTTTTGAAATAATGATGTGAAAATATAACAAGTCTATATAAGTCATTATATTGATCATGATGTTGTACATGGTAGTTTATAGTGATTGTGTATATCGTAGAAATGGTTTATTAGTTTGTGAAACGTGTTTAGTTTAAATATCATATCACTGTTCGGGCTATCATAATTCAGAGGTCATGTAGTAAAGGAGATAGGACACTTTAAATCGTAAATCCATCAACTCGTCAATACATTTACCCCGATGAAACCCCTCACATGAAATTCCCTACTAACATGTTACGTTAATAGTTTTAAACATATATTTTGCATTTTTTATTTAACATATGTGTTAAAATGGTCAAGTGGTTTGTGAATTTAGTTGGTTTATGCATCGTTAACGGTTTTTAGTTAAGTTTAATGTTCTACTCAAGTTATAAGATTTATAACTTCTAATAATGTGTCAAAACCGGTATATTTCTCGTAAATTAAGAAATCCATTATTCCGATGGTCAAATAAACTTTAGGAAAGTTTATTAAAATGAGGTATGTTACATTTTTATAAGAAATATTAAGTTTTTCAAGTCACTTAGTTTGGAAAAAGAACATGGTTTATAACAATTTACTTTTGGTACAACAAATTCGAGTAAAGAATTAAATTTCGGTGGTAAACAGGCCTTGTTTTGCATTTTCAGGTTAAAATTCTCGCGGTCTTATGTAAAACATCATTCCGGACAACTTTATTATTTTACACTTTTAATGATTCGGACCAAAAAGTAGTCAAAATCGTGGTTTAAATTTTGCTCTGAAATTTTTTTAGCAATTAACCAAGTTTTCTATTAGTAACTTATCTAATCACAACTTTTAATCTACAAACTCTTTTTTCATGATTCAAAAGGCTATATTCTTGTTTAATTTTTCTCTTCAACTACAAATATACTCAAGGTCTTGTGTTCATAAATTTTGTGACAATATCTAGCATAAGTTTATTTATTTTACTAGTTTGCAAATAAGGTTTCACATAAAATTATATACAAGTTTTACTTGTGTTTTAAGGTTGTGTACAACATGATCAATATAACAAGCATATAATGAGTAGGAAAAATAAAAGAATGAAGAGAAACATAATCTTTCTTACAACTTTGGCCTTGTAAAAGGGAAAACAAGAACTAATGTTGAAACTAAGACCTTGATAGATCTTCGTGAGCTCGTGGATCGTTAGTAATGTTTATGTAATCACAAACACACTAAAAGAAAGTCTAAGTTACTTGTATTCTATAGCGGAAAACAAACACAAGTAAGAACACGATTACTAAGAACGATTTGATCCTCTATGGATCTTTTGATTAATACTAAAAGTGTTTTTTCTAAAAACTCCTCTATAATACATAAATACGTGTTCCTTTTATAGACAAGGAACCCTAACTAGATTTCACTCGAAACCCTAAACCGTTTCACAAGAAACGTATAATCTAAAAACTAAACAAGATATGCATTATCACTTTCTAAATAAACTCATACATATCCTAACTAAAATCAAA
Source organism: Artemisia tridentata subsp. tridentata (assembly GCA_021014915.2). Classification (NCBI taxonomy): domain Eukaryota; kingdom Viridiplantae; phylum Streptophyta; class Magnoliopsida; order Asterales; family Asteraceae; genus Artemisia; species Artemisia tridentata. The sequence goes on along the minus strand of CP139503.1, from coordinate 80,613,982 downwards.
ATACGCGGAAACTATCCATCAGCAGAAACACATTCCGCACAATCTATACTTCGGTAGAAACAATCTTCAGCAGAATCTTTACTTCCGCAGAAATCATTCTTCAGCAGAATCCAATACTTCAGCATATTCATCAGCAGTAACCATCAGTAGAATTCTTCCTTAGCAGAATTCCCAACAATCCTCCCCTAATCTTGAATTTGACATGGTTAAGTTCAAGATTCTTGATAGATCTTTAACACTTCATAATAAGAGGATTGACTTTCGAACATCAGCAGCAATGAACCATATGAACCACATCTCTATGAATGGCAAAACTTTAAACTTCAGGTTTTTGCAGCAACAAATGACAATTTGTACATCAAAACATATTAGTTTCATACTATTCTCATCACATCCAGGTGTGTTAACTCCTGTGAGAGGTGAATCATTGAAAATAATGGATTTGATGTCTCTTTACCAATAGCCATCACTACTGGAGTAGCCAAATGTTTAAGTTCGAAAACTATGGTACACTGATAACCATCTGATTTATTAGCAAATCAGTAACTATAAACGGATTTGAGATGTCTTTACCTGTAGCCGTTTGCTCAGGACTAGCCAATTCTTTGGTTTCAACTGAACCTTAGTGAATTGAATACCAAATATGGATACCAAATGTCTTTACCACAAACCATACTTTTGTGGACTAGCCAATTCTTTGGATCCCAGAAAGGGTTACATCCATGGTGAATTGATGACCATTTCAACTCTCAGCAATGAAGCATGGGTGAGTTGAATACCCTATAGCTTTGAGCAAGCTATTATAGCTATCAACAGATTTGATGTGTCTTTACCAAAGCTGTACCCTTTGGACTAGCCAACTCTTTGATGGACACAAGTTACATCTGGTGAGTTGATAACCATCAACAGAGTTATACAACAAACCTGCATAAAAGTTAGTACACAAATATACATTTTTTTTTTTTTTTTTTTACTAAGAAATAAATAAAATAAAGAAATAGTAAATATACAAGAAATACATAATACCAGAATCAAGTAGAAGCTTGTTGTTGCAGAAGCTTGGACTTGATGAACCCAACCAATTGTTCAGCATGTGTCCTATCATTAGCAACTGGATTTGGAGGAATTTCCAACTTCCTTTGGAGCATATGATTCATCAGTGTCATGGACAATGGATATTGTTGATCAGAAAACATACATACTCTTATCCCAGACTCAGTCTCCACCACATGGACATTGGGAATGGGATAAAATCTCCAAGTATCAACTGTCCACCTATGAGAATTCTTCCAAATCGAATAGCCTTTCCCCTGTGGAGTTTGGGAGTCAAAGAGAACTTGAAGATCTCCCAATAGATATAGGCCAGCACCTTGTGGAGTATGTATAGCATAATACTCAGTGACTAACTTGTAAAGAGTCTGCAGATCTTGCCTATCCACCAAATGAAGAATTTCTTGCAAGAAAGTGAAAGTCTTATAGGATTGATCTTGCCTATAGATAGTGTTAAGTTGTCCATCTGTGATAGTCCATCTGATCAACACATTGTATGATCCTTCAGGAAAAGTTTCAGAAGATCCTTCTTGAATAAATGTATCATCAGTAGCTTCTAGGTTCACTTGCTTTGAAGAACTACCCATGTGAGCTCTGAGGACCTGCTTAGCTAATCTAATTGATCTTCTACTTGCAATATGCTTGCCTATATGTGCCATTCTCTTCTGCCTTCGACCAGGAATGTAAATTCCCATAGAAACATCTTCAGTAGCAATAGAAGAAGTATCTTCAGTAGGAATAGGAGAACGTGGAACAGAAACCCCTGTTACATGTAATCGCTCAGCCATTTCCCTAGCTTGTTTACCCTTAGCAGCTGCCTGTTCAGCTTGTTTAACCTTTTCTGCATTATAATTTGACAATGATGAATCTTCATGATCAGCAGATGTTGCAGCAAAAGGTTCAGCAGAATTGGGCGGAGCTTCAGAAGAAACAGGAATCTCAGATGATTGTCTCTCAGAAGCTTCATCAGCAGAAATGGTAAAAGTAACAATAGGCTCAGCAGATTGTAAGTCTTCAGGAGTATCTTCAGTAACATCAGGAGAAGGACTCAGATGTACTTGATCTCCAGTAGATGAAGTACCTATCTCCACTTGCTTCAGTCTTTTGGTACATGGAGCTTCCATACTATCAGCAGTCCTCTTAGGTTGAGTAGCAGAAGAGTGAATAAACTTCATAATCTGATCATAAATTCTATTCAACTCAGAATCAGACAAAGCCCAAACTTGCTTCTTTGTCAAACCATAACTATACACAGAAGTATACTGATTATAGACCACATTCCTCCTATATTGTCTCTTGTCTGCTTCAGTCTGGGGTCTATCTCTCTTAGCTTGTGCTTTCTGAGCAGCAATAGCCTTCCTCCTCTCTGCTGCAGCTTTCTTCCTCTGTTGCCCAAGAGCTACCATTTGTTCAGCAAAGTTATTACTATCAAAGTTAGCTCCTAAGATACTTTGAGCCAAAGTAGGATTGGATGCAGCTTGTTGAGTGTAAGAGTCCCATTGTGCATCAGTGAATTTAGCTGATTGCTCATCTAGCTCTCGTTGCCTCTCTGGAGGCAAATCTGAAGTAAATTGATCTGTCATCTGTTTTGCTAAAGCTTGACTCTTCACAAGATCCTCATATTCTTTAAACAACCGATCTTGCTCCTTCCTTTCTTCTTCACTAACAAGGTCTGTACCAATATCTTCTTCAACCATCCTTCCTTGCTCATTTCCAGAAGTATCCACACAAGTAACTCTGTCAATATCTTCAGTAGAAACTCCAATAGAAGCGTCAGCAGAAACATGTTGAGTTGAAGATTCAACATGTGGAGCATGAACTTCATCAGAAGTATCCAAGGCAAAGGATCTTCCAGCAATAAACACTTCAGCAGACACTTTAGAAGATGTAACATCAGCAGAAGCCACATGAGCACCATCAGTATGTTGTTGAACAACATACAAACTTGGCATTGTAGATTCCTTGCTCAAGTACTGTCTTCTCCTCTTTCTGTAGAACTTAATCTGATCCCTTTGGTGAGAGGATTCAGCAGCTTTAGGTGAATGAGTAGAAGTCTGCTGAGCAGCTTCAGCCAATAACTCAAGATGATCCCAATAACTAGCCTCCTGCTCATCATCAGATGCAAACACAAACTTCCTCTTCTTTTTCTGCCCAAGTTTATCCTCTAATTCTTGAACCCTTCTTTTCAGCACCACAATTTCATCACTAAGTGAAGATTTAGTATCTGCAAGGTCCTTCTTCAACTTCTCAGTTTCTTGAACATTCCTGTTGAGTAAAGTATACAAAGAAGTGAGAGTAATAGGTCCTCAGCTCCACCAGCAGATGTCTCAGTGGTAAAGGGAGCTTCATTGGGCCTTTCAGAAGAAACATGTAAATACTCAAAATTAGAAGTGTTCTCATTTATTGGGTCTCTAAAGGGGCTAGGTGTGGACAGTCTTGGAATCTCATCTTCAAGAGGTGTAGGAATATGAGTATCAAGAGACTGAATTGTCTCCTCAACCTCAGGAGCAAGCTCTACAGAAGCTTCATGAGATTGTGATGGAACAGGTGAAGGTGTAGGTTGGTCAGTAGAAACAATAGGTACTTCAGCAGTTAAGAATGGGCCCTCATCCCTTTCTACTGATGGAGTACCATCAGCAGTATTGGGAGCTGGTGGAGCATCAGCAGCAATGCCCTCATCAGCATCATCATTGCCATGTGGCAACATAGCTGGTAGCAGAGGGTGATGCTCCCCAACATAATGAGTTTTCATAGAAGCAAACAACTTGGCACTAAGGGCTCCTATGGGATAATGTCCTCTATCATGGGTATTTATGTCTAAAATTATCTGTAGAAACCTAGGGTACATTAAAAACTTATGCTTTTTCTTTTGAATATTTTCTACCAAATTATCAAAAATAAACTTAGAAAAATTATAAGTTAAACCCTGTGAAAGACACACTATACCACAACCCATTTGAGTAGAAAATTGATCCCATCCTCCGGATTTGTTGCAGATACATTGAAGTAATGTGTGTACCAAAAATCTTCACTTGGGACAAAACTTGTTCTTCAGCCACATAGTCATATCCACACTTTGATAACCCGCTGCTCTTAGACCAGTAAGAATCTCTTCAGTGTTGGTGTGATAAACCCCATTTTCATCATCCAACTGCAATCTTTCCCTAATCAAAGCTTCAGTCACAACATACTCAGTTCCATCAATCTTTGCTACTATCTCTGTATCAGACCGCTTCTCAGCAGATGCCCAAAATTGTTTTACCAAAGATTCATGTACTATATCCGGATAATGAGTCAAAGCAAAATGAATCTTTGATCGCTTTAAGAAATCAACCATAGGGTCATATATGTCCTGTCCCTTCGCTTTTCCCAGAAAAGCAACTTTATTGTGATCCTTCTTGAATTGTAGGGCCTCCATGGAAGAAATTATGAGAGAATGGAGAATAGGTTTAGAGTGCTTGAAGAGGGAATTATTTGTTTTGGGCGAAGATTATATGAATAGGTTATAAATAGAAGTTACCCAATTAAGGTCAAACTTTATCGGAACTAATTGTTGACCTTATTTGACGTGTAAAGCAACTTCACCATTCAAAATCAACCCTTCAGCAGAAATGATGGTCAATCTGCTGAAGTGAAAAGTCAATCAGCAGAAACAACTCAAGAGAATAATATCTTCAGTAAAGATCTTGAGTTTTACTTTACTATCCAACTCACATTTATTACTATGAATCCTTGACTTCGCCTATAAAATATCCCCAATTTACAATCCGCACCTACCAATTAACCCTAACTAACCATCAAACCTTTTGTTAACCTAAACCATTCATCAGCACAATGACAAATCAACCAGAAGTAGTTGATCTGACATCTGAATCATCAGCAGATTCAGCAGACAACCTTCCTCAATCATCCACACAACCATTCCATCGAAGGTATGGTATCACCAAAGAACAGGCACGCAAGAAAAAAACATGATGTGGGTGCTTCAAGCAGACCACACAATCCACCCAAATCTCCATCATCATCATCATCAGAGGATAGTCGTCCTCTTTTTCGATATCCCTACCAAGATGAGCCACCTACAAGGAAGTCCCCTTTTCTTCCTTCTTCAGAAGATGATAGTGTGGTGGATCCAAATGATTCACCTAGGGGCTCTGATGATTCTACTGAACTTCTGGAGCCCATCTTCAACAGATTGGCAAGAGAAGAAGAGAAGAGGGAAGCAGCATGAACCAGAGACGAGAATCCCCAACCTTCACAACCCCAATCAAGACCACACATCAGAAATCCACCACTCCCAGTGACAAGAGAGGTGGTTATTGGTCTTCCTGCTCCAAGAACTGGTGTTTCCTACCATAGAGACACAGGAAAGGGAAAGGTTGCAGAGGTGACTGGAAAGGGAAAGGGTAAAATGGAATAGGTGATGATGAGATGTTGCCAAGGACCAAAGATATAAAACTAGGTTCTTGGTATTTTTGGTCTCTCAATCATGTCTGTTAGTCTCCCTGGTGTTGCAATAGATGATAGAAACTTGTGTCTGTGTAGGTTATCTTGTATAGGATTGGTCTTTATAAAATGTAACTTCTTTGAATGAATGAACAATTTGCCCTATGTTTTGCAATGATAAGCTCTTTGAATTGTTCTTCAGCACTTCCATTCAGTAGAGACAATGACCAAATCCGACTAATGTAAACTTGATTAACCTTAACTAAGAATCAGCAATCTTAAGACAACCTGCAAAATAAACACATAACAGCAAAAAATCCAAACCAAACAAACTAAAATGACATTAGTTGATTAGTGTTAGCAAACATAATCAATAATCTACAAAATATTACAATATTACAAGATATACAAAATGTTCCAACTAACAATCCTCCCCTGAGGCATATGCCTCCCCTGAGGCCTATGCCTCCCCTCAAACATTGCATTTAAGGGTTAACCATCCCAATATGGACCACTAAGTGTTGAAACCTAGGTCCATCAAAAGCTTTAGTCAGTAAATCTGCCACATTATCATCTGTGTGTATTTTAAGCACCTTAATCAAATGTTTTTCATATGCATCTCTTATAAAATGGTGCCTGATCTCAATATGCTTAGTTCTATTATGAAAAATTGGATTTTTAACTATGCATATGGTACTTTGGTTATCAATAAAAATTGTGGTGTTCATGAAATTAAACCCATAATCCAACAATTGATTTTGTATCCAAAGAACCTGTCCACAACAATTGGCAGCAGCAACATACTCTGCTTCAGTAGATGAGGTAGCAACAATGGTTTGTTTCTTGCATTGCCAAGAAATTAACCTTCTTATAAGAAATTGGCAACCTCCAGTTGTGGATCTCCTATCCAGATTTGCACCAGCATAGTCACTATCACTATAAGCTTCCAACTTGAAAGGAGACTCTTTTGGGTACCAAAGACCTAGCTTGGGTTGGCCTTTGAGATACTTAAAGATCTTCTTGACTGCATTCAGGTGGGAAGTGAGTGGTGTGACCTGATGTCTAGAACAAGCACTCACAGCAAATGTGATGTCTGGCCTTGAAGCTGTTAAGTACATTAATGAACCAATCATGGACCTGTATAGGTGAACATTCACTGCAGGATCTGGTTCATGGTTATTCTTTGGTTTGGGAGCTTCATAGGGTGTAGTGGCAGGTCTAACATTCTCCATATCAAACTTCTTCAACATATCTTTAACATACTTATCTTGACTAATAAAGATACCATCTGGTTTCTGCTGAACTTGTAGACCCAAAAAGAAAGTGAGCTCCCCCATAGCACTCATCAGAAACTCTCCCTTCATTAATTCCTCAAACTCCCGGCACCAAGCTTCTTTAGTGGAGCCAAATATAATGTCATCCACATAAACTTGAACAAGTATGATATCCCTGGAATTCTTCTTAATGAAGAGTGTTTTGTCAATAGCACCTCTTCTGTATCCATGCTTCAGCAGAAATGATGAAAGCCTAGCATACCAAGCTCTTGGTGCCTGATGAAGGCCATAGAGAGCTTTGACAACCCTGTAAACATGCTTTGGATTATCTGGGTCTTCAAAACCTTTGGGTTGAGATACATAAACCTCCTCATCAATTTCTCCATATAGAAAAGCACCTTTGACATCCATCTGATACACCATAAAACCCATATAAGATGCATAGGCCAAGAAGATTCTGATGGCCTCAACCCTAGCTACAGGAGCAAATACTTCAGTATAATCAATGCCCTCCTCTTTTCTGAATCCTTGTGCCACCAATCTTGCTTTGTTTTTAACCACAATACCCCTGGCATCTCTTTTATTTTTCAAAATCCACTTGGTACCAATGGCAATCTTCCCTTCAGGTAGTGGTACCAATAGCCAAACTTTCTGATTCTTGAATTGTTGCATCTCTTCCTGCATTGCTTCAAGCCAGCTGGAGTCTTCAAGAGCTTGACTAACACTTGTTGGTTCCACTTGAGAAAGATAACAAGCAAACAGACAATGCTTAAAGTCTGTGTGATTGTCCCTTTGCTGAGATGAAACATAAGAAAGAAAAGCCACTTGACCATATTTAGAACCTTTCACAGAACTTCTAGTTCTAACAGGTGCTTGAGGATCACCAAGAATGTTGGATTGAGGATGAGCAGTATGTATCCTTTTGGTTGCATTGGGGTTGACTTCAATTGTGGTGTCAAGATTGGTCATATTTGGTCCAAATTCACTGTCATAGGAGGCTGAGTTGAAGATACCAGCTTTGGGTGAGTGATTTCCAAGATCAGAAGGACTTGGAAAGCGTGTATAAGGTTCCTCAAAGTCTGTGGACACACTATTAGTCATGGGAGAACCGTCAGAAGACCCATCAGCAGATTTGGCAACATCAGCAGAAACATGTGAAGGATCAGCAGAATCCTGGTTTCCACTGAAGGGTTGTGCTGACTCCTCACTAAGTCTTTCAGCTTCTTGATTGGCTGCAAATTCTTGCTTCTTGAGTCTAGCAAGGTCCTCTGCATAGTGTGACAAATCTTCAATCTCCCCAGAAGTATCTCCTTCAACATGGTTAGGAGGAAAAGAAGGTACAACAATAGTATGTTCATCATGCTCAGACTCACTTCCTGAGTCCTCTTCTAGGGTACCTGCATTGTTAGTAGGAGACTCTTTTGTACCTGCAGATTGTTCAGCAACATATCTAGTATAGCCCAAATAATCAGTTAGGTAATCCAAGTCAAAATACCAAGGATGACCTTGTCCTTGAACATGAGGCTTATTTTCTAGGTATCTCAGATTAAGGGTCTCCTCTATCTTTTTAGAACTTAAATTGTATACCCTATAAGCCTTACTATGAGCTGAATATCTCACAATAAACCCCTCATCTGCTTTCTCATCAAACTTTCCTAGGGGGTCACTAGTGTTCAAAATGGTCACCTGACAACCAAAAGGTTTAAGGTAATGAATATCAGGAACTTTCCCAGTGAGAAGTTCATAAGGTGTCTTGATATGAGGCCTAGTGATGGATACCCTGTTTAAAACATAATAAGCAGTGCTTACTGCTTCAGTCCAGAACATAGTGGGTAATTTAGAGTCTGCAAGCATGGATCTTGCTGCCTCTATTAAGGTCCTATTCTTTCTTTCTGCAACCCCATTTTGTGTGGGGTTCTTGGAGTGCTATAGTCCCTTTTTATCCCCTTAGACTGACAAAGTTCTATTAAAACAGCATTTTTGAACTCTGTCCCATTATCACACCTAATCCCTTTAACCTTTTTATTTAGCTGGTTTTCTACAAGGGTAATGTACTCTTTTAAGATTGGATATGTTTCATCTTTAGTTCTCAAAAAGAATACCCAACAAAACCTGCTATAGTCATCAGTGATCACCAGGCAGAAGGATTTGTGATCAATACTCCTGACTTGAGCTGGACCAAAAAGATCCATGTGCAGCAACTGAAGAGGTTCTGAGATAGTGCTCACAGCTGTAATGGCTTTGTATGAAGCTCTGTGTTGCTTCCCTTTGTTGCAGGCAACACAATTGTGTTCATTGGTGAAGACTTTGGAGGGAAGCCCTTGAACTAGACCAAGCTTAGAAAGTTTGTTAATGGTCTTGAAATTAACATGAGCCATCCTTCTATGCCACTTAGTTGACTCATCCAGGGATGCTTTAGCCACCAAGCATGTCAGATCACCTTCAGGTTGGACTTCATTCAAGTTGAATGTGTATAAGTTGTATCTTCTGGGAACTTTCAGCAGAATTGTGGTATCTTCTGGAAGCTTGAAGTCTTTAGATAGTACAAGACATTCATCCTCTGAGAAGAAGACCTTGTTCTTGGTATCACATAATTGAGATACTGAGAACAAGTTGAAGTGTTGCAGTTACTTCACATAGAGCACATTTGCAAAGTCCAAGTGAGGTGTTCTGATAGTTCCATACCCAGTGATTTTGCCATCTCCTCCACCAAAGGTCACATTGCCTCCTCCTTGAATGGGTACAAAATCATGCATCATGTCCCTGTTTCCTGACATACTCCTTGAACAACCACTATCTATAATGCCAACATCTTTACTTTTCAAAGGATGATCCTACATATACAACAAAATTATACAAATGTTAGTACACTTTGGAGACTCAAGTCATTACTGACTTGAGCCTGCCTTGTGGATCATAAGAAGTAGGCCATGTAGATTGATAAGATCCACCATTGTTCTTGGACCTTCTATAAAGATGAGGTCCCTTGTTAGTCCAGAAACAACCTGCTGAGGGCTTAACAGCAGTATCCCAATATCCCATACCCATATACATTGGGTCAATATAGTTAGGCCAATAACCATTCTGATAATAGGAACTAGTGGGTTGCACAAATGGTCTAGCAACATTTCTTCTCCTAGTAGACTTAGAATGTCTATCAGCAGAATGTCTATCAGCAGAATTGCTGGCCCTATGAGTTGCTTGTGGAACATATGGTGGAATATTCTGAACATTCGTCCACATTGGTCTTGGTTTAGTCTGACCAACACCCATTCTTTGCTCATAAAAATTACAATCCTTGATTAGATGAGATTTACTTCCACACACAAAACATTTCTTCTTTTTAGAAGATTTATTAAAAGAAAAAGATGTTCCATTACAAGTAGAATTATTCAAATCACTAACAGAAACAGGATTGTTTTTGACACAATAAGAAACATTATTTTGCAAAGAATTAAAAGACAAGTCTTCAGAAGAAACTGTCTTGGACTTGACATCCTCAGCAGCAATTCTAACAGACTTGTAGGGTGTCTTGGGTGAAGGCTTGGGAGAGGTCTTTGTAGGGTCTGACTTTTCACTTGAATCACAACTGGTATAGGTGGTAGACCCTTGGTCAGAGGACTTGTCACTGTCAGAACAAGAGACAAAGTCAGCAGAATTAGAGTTAGGGTCTGGCAAGTCACTTGACTTTTTGCCATAAAGATGGTGTGATCCATCAAAATCAGAGGTGGTGGTGCTAGATGGCATGTGTTCTCCCCTAATAGGTCCAGGCACAACATGTAATTCACCTTCCTTGACAAACTTAACAGGAACTTGATAGTCTACAGGTTCAGGGTCAAAAACACTATACTCATTAGGGTCATAAAATTGATCTTTCCCTATGTAGTCACCATACCCTAAACCAATCTTAGTTTTTACAGACATAGAACTATTAACTAACCTGTTTAGATTTTTAGATGAATCTTTCCATTTATCAAACCTAGCCAAGCTATTGTCTAGTTTAGTCTGCACTTCCTGTTTTTCTAACACTACCTCTGCTTTTTCTTTCTCAGTACGCTTTAAATCAATTTTAGCACAATGTAAATCTCTCTCTAACACCCCTATCTTTTCATCATAAGCGACCTCATTCTTCTGAAACCAAACTTTTTGTCTTTCTAGAGTTTTTAAAGAGTGTTTATAAGCCTTAACATCTATATAACATTCATTATATTTAAGTTTCAATTCATCATATTCCTTTTTAAGTTCATTATACCTTTCACTACAACCAAATATACAATTTTGTACCTGAGATATGCCCATAAAGGCAGTGTGACTATGCTTATCCTCTGAAGAACAGCTAGCCAGCAATCCATTCACATCTGTATTATCATCATTCTCAGGTTCATGCACCTTCCAGTTGATATGATCATCCAGAGTGACCAAGGCTTTGGGGTTTTCAGCATTCACTTGATTCTTCTGATAGCTTGAATACCGAACTTCATCACCAGTCTTCCTTTCCTTGCACTCTCTAGAAAAGTGACCCAACTGACCACATGAATAGCACTTGATCTTCCTTCTATCAAACCTAGCTGGTTCTCTTCCCTGAAACCCGAACTTTCTTCCAGACTTCTTTTCAAACCTCTTGACATTTAAAGTAAGCATGGCCACCTGCCATTTTAAATTCATCTCTTCCAAATCAAGAGGATCCACCTGATCAAAGTCCTCAAAAGCAAGATGCTGCTGATGTTCATAATCAGCAACAAAAGAGTGAAGAACATCCTCCATCACACTACTGGACTGTGGTTGAGAGTAGGAAGATGTAACTGAGGAGCTTGAACTTGAAGCCTGAGTTTGCTTGTTGGAGGTGGTGCTCACAAAAGCTGAATAAGTAGGGTTTGATGAACGAATGGGGCTTCTAACATCAGGCTCAAGAGTTTTAAGATTGTTGTAGAGATCATCAAAAGAAAGCATATCAAGACCACCTTTAGTTTTGAGTGCAATGCTCACTTGTAGCCATGAGGGAGGTAAAGATCGCAGGAACTTTGCATTGCAGTCCTCATTATCTGGTCTGGCCTTTAGCTGATTCATCTGGCTCAAAATCTTATGGAACCTATCATACCCCTTGTGAATACCTTCCTCTTCAGTTATTTGGAACTCTTGAAACTGCTGTTTCAACATTGACTTCCTCATCCTTCTTGACTCATCGTTCCCACCAAACCTAGCCTTGATTGCCATCCAGATATCTTTTTCTTCCTCCATATAGTGAAAGTCTCCCATGTGATCATCTGGAATAGCCTGAAGGAGAATGGTTCTCACTTTATTTTCTCTTTGTACTGCAAGAACCTCTTCAGCAGATTTAGGAGGAAGAATCGAAACAACACCATCAGCATCTTTGGTGTGCTTCTTCAAACTGTTTCCCTTACGGACAATTTCCCAAAGATTCCAATCAATATTGGTGATCCAGTTCTGCATCTTCATCGCCCATAATTCATATTCATCCTTCTTAAGGTAAGGAAACTTTGCATTGCTGTTGGTGAGATTGAGTTGTTGCATAGATGTGGTGTTTTGGTTGTTGTTGTTGTTATTGTTGCTGTGAACTTCAGATTCATCGTCTGATCCAGGCATTGTTATTGTTATAGGGTGAGAGAGGGTGTAAACGTGAAGGTGTTCCTAGTAACACAGAGACTCTCACGAGGCTCTGATACCACTTGTTGAAACTAAGACCTTGATAGATCTTCGTGAGCTCGTGGATCGTTAGTAATGTTTATGTAATCACAAACACACTAAAAGAAAGTCTAAGTTACTTGTATTCTATAGCGGAAAACAAACACAAGTAAGAACACGATTACTAAGAACGATTTGATCCTCTATGGATCTTTTGATTAATACTAAAAGTGTTTTTTCTAAAAACTCCTCTATAATACATAAATACGTGTTCCTTTTATAGACAAGGAACCCTAACTAGATTTCACTCGAAACCCTAAACCGTTTCACAAGAAACGTATAATCTAAAAACTAAACAAGATATGCATTATCACTTTCTAAATAAACTCATACATATCCTAACTAAAATCAAAATACGCGGAAACTATCCATCAGCAGAAACACATTCCGCACAATCTATACTTCGGTAGAAACAATCTTCAGCAGAATCTTTACTTCCGCAGAAATCATTCTTCAGCAGAATCCAATACTTCAGCATATTCATCAGCAGTAACCATCAGTAGAATTCTTCCTTAGCAGAATTCCCAACAACTAAGAACAAGAACACTAACTTAATCTTTCAACCAAAAATCCTAGCTTCTAATACTCCAAACCAAATCTTGAAAACTCTTGATAATTAGCTAAGAACACTTGTAAGAAGGCTTGAAACTTTCTAAGAAATCACCCTTGTGTAGCTTGCAAATTAACCATGGAATGAAAGAAATAGAACTTGATTTGTAAGGATTAACAAGATCTTCAATGGTGATGTGATACTTGTTAATCAAAAATCAAAGTATGATGAAGATGTATGGTGATGATGGTTCATTTTTAGGGAGAAGAAACAAAGAGAATGGATGAGTTTTAAATGGATGAGTATATGTATAAGTAAATGATGAGGTTAAGGATTTTAGATATTTTAGAAACTTAACTAGTAAGTTATAACACTTGTAATGATCTAGCCAAAGATCTAATCTCACCAAGCCTCTTGGCTTGGTGACTCCTTAAAAACGCCACCTAGGGCACATATGAGGAGGTTAGTTTGTTTAGATATTATCTTGTGTTTTACGGAGTGTAGTTTGGTCCCGGTAATTACTATCGTTAAGTATTTAAATCGCGAAACTTAAAACCGGGTATAATAAAAATATGAAACTTGTAAAAATTGTTAAAACTTATCAATATACTCTATCTAAGTATATTAAATGAGTGATAACTTTAACGAAGCGCGTAAACGCTGTTAAAACCTGAAAACGTAGGTTTAAAACACGTAAAATGTAAAAATCCAAAACTTGTGGAAATGTTGTAAGATAGGAAAAGCATGTATTTTTTTTGTTTATAATATTGTATGGACATATCAGGACGTTTAAATGATATTTAGACCAAAACGTAGACACGGTTTTGCGAAACCGGTTCTTAGTAAATTCGACGTACGTTGTAAAGATGACCTGACGAGTATTAAACTCTCTTGTCATTATGAATGTAGGTTAAATTATGATAATGAACAAAAAATATGGGAATGAATAGTAAAAGTGAATAGTAAAAATACGAGAATGAATAGTAACATGAAAATACGAATTGTTACATATGTTTCCATGTGTTATTGTTACAGACAGAGAGTTGGCTCTCATGAAAGCATACAACACCGCATTTCCAAATGCTAAAGGCTTACTTTGTAGATGTCACATGGTATCGTTTCAGTATAGCTTGGAATACACTTGTTAATTCTCACAGTGAGGAGGCATATCGGCTCAATCTGGAACAACTTATAGGAATTGTATTCGACTTTCTAGGTATTATTGATATGTTATATATCGAGTAAAGTTTATTATAGCTTTTTTTATTATCATGATATTAAAGCAACTTTCATTACATTTTTTAGGCATTATGGCTTATTTACATAAATATTGGTTAACACAATATAAGAAAATGTTTGTAGCCGCTTGGACTGATAAATTTCTTCATTTTGGCAATCAAACAACCAATAGAGTGGAAAGTCAACATGCCAAGTTAAAGTTGTACTTGGATTCAGCACAATCAGATTTGCTGACAGCAGTGTCATATATTCATGAAGTTATCAACTCGCAAGAGACAACTATTCATTCTAGTATTGAGCATAGCAAAATTGTCATTCGACATTGATACAACATACCACTCTTCACAAATTTGAATAAGCGCATTTCACTTCACGCACTTGAGATACTCTTCCAAGAGAATAGGTGTTGTATAGATGCTAAAGGTTATGAAATTTGTGAATGTCAATTATATACAAGTTATGGGCTACCATGTTCACATGAACTATTAGTTTATATGAATAGAGGTTATCTCATACCACTTGAAGCGATTGATCGATTTTGGAGGAAGCTTAATTTGTCACCATGCGCATTTGTAGGAGATGATGATTGATGACATCAAATAAGGACTAATAGTATGTATCATTTATCCTATAATTATTACTCATTTTCTGTTATTTATTTAAGATATGATACTTAATTTCTTACTTTTGTTAATTACAGTAAATAACGAAGCAATTGATGAAAGTTAAGGAAAAGGACGTGATTTGGAGCTAAAACGAAGAAATCAAGCTAAGTCCTAAACATGGAGCTTCAATACGTCGTATTCATCACCAAGGATACGACGTATTCATTTCAAGATTTCATCAAATCAATAGATAATGAAAGGCACCAATATGGCGTATCCAA
Organism: Artemisia tridentata subsp. tridentata; assembly: GCA_021014915.2. Classification (NCBI taxonomy): domain Eukaryota; kingdom Viridiplantae; phylum Streptophyta; class Magnoliopsida; order Asterales; family Asteraceae; genus Artemisia; species Artemisia tridentata. Next base: position 80,598,834 of record CP139503.1, on the reverse strand, counting down.
TATGCTCAATACGCCGTATTCACTGGCGATTCGCACAGATTCTAGAATATTTTAATCGTGGGGCCTACGTAAATATTGCCTGATACGCTATATTAAGGGAGCTCAATATGCCGTATAGACCAAATTCCATAGACTATATAAAGAAAACCCTATTTACGAATTCTACACAACTTTATACCCCAAGACTCGGTTCCCAGACGATTTTTGAAGGCAAGAAGGTTCTGTAAACTCAATCATTGATTAAGATAACTCTTTGTAACGTAGTTTCATCATATAATCATTCGGTTAGCATATCATATTCACTATGTTTCATACTCTATACGTTTTGATTATCTTTGTTTCCATTGTTACTAAGATCATGGGCTAACACCCTTAAGTGTTAACCATGTTTATGAAGATTATGTGTTATTAGTTTGTTTTACATCGATTACTAGTTAACCTCGTTGGATATTATTTATGTTTATCGCCATTACTCGTTTATTTGCTTGTTCTTTGTTATCTTGTAACTAGATCTTTAGAATATAGCATAAAATTCTGTAACTTTAATAGGTTAATTGAATTATAAACCTTAGATCCGAGTAATGATAATTGAATGTTTGTAACCTTTCGGTTCTGGCCTAGGGAAACTAATCTGAAAGAGTCCTAGGTAAGTTCTTTTATTGTGACTAATGAGTACATTACCGCTAGGTAGATGATATTAGAATAAGGCAAATAAGTTGGTAAAATATATAACCATAGATAAATTATAATCAATAGTTGAAGCACATTATCCGGGCTTCGTTAATGATGACAACATTAACCCTCGTCAGAACCTAGGATTAAGGGAGAAGACCCACCTTGTTTACATTAGCAAATCACGAACGAGGGTCCGTAAATAACTAGAATCATTGCACTAGTAAAACATATTAAGAACACGTAATTGGAATAGACTTGGCTAGCATGTTCTGCCTAATATTGATTTAGTGCCTTTTTACTTCTATCGTTTGTTTTGTGTTATTTAGTTTATTTAATTGTTTTATTCGTTTAATTGGGAATCAAAACTCGTGCTAGTCTCTCAGGCTAAAACCCCCCTTCGTGTTATTTTAATTTTATTAGATAATTAGAATACCTTTAGGACTAGTTAATTAGTAAATCACTCTTGACAAACGACTCGTACTTACCCAACTAGCTACATTGATCGGGTACACTGCTCGTTAGTGTTAGTTTATAGGTTAGTTCGGCAAAATATAAATATTAAAACTTGGTTAAAATGTATAGACCTATAAAAGTACATCAATGATTTAGGTTGTCAAGTTACAGTCGAGGTTGAGAAACTTCACTTTGCGAGCCTACCACTCAGAAAGCTAATTGTGATCGTAGTTCCTTCAAAGAGCCCCTGTTGAGCCACCTTCACAAACGCAAGAACCGGCGGGATACAATTTTTCATCCATGCCAAGTTATGTAGGAAAAGATGATCCACCTCCACCAACGCAAGAACCGGCAGGATATAACTTTTCATATATGCCAAAATTTTCATCCATGCCAAATTTTTCATCCTTCAAAAGAACCCCCCCCCCCCCAGGCCACCTTCACAAACTCAAAAACCAGTAAGGCATGCATATATCAACCAATTTCCGAAAAGGTTTCATCCTTACATCAACAAGGTTCGAGGTGTAAGAGCCGATGGGAATTGTGGATTTAGAGTGGTAGCTATCGGTCTCAATCTTAATGAAAATGCATGGCCCACAGTTCGATATCATTTATTAGAAGAGTTACGCATCTACTATAACCAATATGTTGTTATGTTTTGCAGTAAAGAATGTGATGATGTTAAAAAGCGCTTGAATTTCTTTGAAAATGGATTTGCACCAATCGAAAACTAGATGAGTATGCCAGAAATAGGTTTCTTGATTGCTTCACGATATAATGTCATTTTACACACTATTACCACTCTAGGTAGTATGACGTATCTACCGCTTCATTTGAGTCCGCCACCATGGTACGATCATAAATTCATTACACTTGGGTATGTTAATAGTAGTCATTATGTCAATGTGATATTGCAAGGAAGCTACCCAATGCCTACTATTGCATCTCAATGGTTTCGTTACAGACCTGAATGTGCAGTCGCATGAATTACTTCGTACATGGAGTGGATAAACTATTACAATCAATTGCTTCGCTCAAATTGAGCAAATTGTAATGTTGAAGAGGTAGTATTGGAATGATTTAAGATGTGATATGTATGTCTTTTTAATTATATATGTGTCGTTTAGGTTGTATTGTTTAATTTTTGTTTGATGTAATAAATGTGTTTTTAATATGTAATGAATTTAGTTATCATATAGTTTACATATTATGTTTGTAAACTATTAATCTAATATATCAAAAACATCAAACATTAGTAAAGACATGTTCTCTTGTTGTAATAAAACATTTAGTTTAAGAAATTATGAAGAGATTCAAAAATTTGTGTACCATAATGAGGAAACATTTCAAGTCTGGCATGAAATGGTTTAGCATTTAGAAAAGGTTTATAAATTAATGCATTGCATGAGTTGACAATTTTATAAAACTAATAAAAGCTGTATTTATAGTGGGAATAGGTTTATAGTATGAAAAGTTTTATAAATTGATGACATTTTATGCGATGACAATTTTTTAAACATTTTAATAAATTTATCATAGTCGATGTTTTTACGTTTGTTGAAACAGTGTTACAAATAGAATTAAATCATATAACTCTAACAAATATTATTTCAATTAACATAAAATTTTACATAAAAAATAAAATAATACACAAAGTTAATACGATGTGATGACATGATTGTAAAAATATACTAATTTTATACCCATCATTCTTGACTCTAGGCTACATGAGCAAAATTGAGCATGGTACTTGAAATAATACTTTTAAAATATATACAAGTCAAGCTGTCATTTGATGGATAAAAATATGTGATTTGATGGAGTGCCAATAGCAACACCCGATAGGTTGATTTGATGGAGTGTGAATAGCAGTACCCGTTTAAAAAATATGGTCTAAAGTCCTAAACGCTAAAAGCTTAAATAAAGTACTTACTAAACTCGAAACAAAGCTTATTTTAGTTTTAGGGCATTTCTATATGTACCCAATTTAAACACCATAATTCCATATTTCCCCATTACATGCTTTAAAAGCATTGTATTTATGCACTAAAAGTTTGTGTTTTGGATAAATATGAAATTTTGGTATTTAAGTCGGGTAAATATGGAAATTATTTTTATAGGTGAGCATCGGGCCAAACCCGACCCGACAAACCGACCCGACCCGAAAACCGAAAAAGGAAAAAACTCAAACCGAAAACCAAACCGAGAAATAGATATCAAAACCAAAACCGAACCGAATAACTTGGTTCGGGAGTAAATTGCAAAAATCGTCCTTGTGGTTTGGCCAAATTGCATGTTTCGTCCTTGTGGTTCATTAAGTGCAAAGATCGTTCTTATTTTGCACTGTTATGTGCACTTTTGGTCCTCCATCATTGCAAAAACCGTCTTTGTGGTTTGCCAAATTTCACTGTTGAAGGACCAAAAGTGCACGTAACAGTGCAAAATAAGGACAATATTTGCACTTATTGAACCACAAGGACGAAACGTGCAATTTGGCCAAACCACAAGGACGATTTTTGCAATTTACTCCTTGGTTCGGGTCTGTTTTCGAACCGAAAAAACAGACAAAAACCGAATCGAACCAAAACCGACAAAAACCAAAATAAATATACAAAACCGAAACCTAATAAGTTTGGTTCGGTTTGGTTCGATCCGGTTTCGGTCGGTTGCCTAGTAAAAATTGTTTATTTTTATACCCAAACACTCCCCCTTCTTCTTGCTCTAAAAAACCACAAATGGAGCTGCTATCTCTGCCCAACCCTTCTTTCATTGCACACGTCACCAATTCATCATCATCATCTTCTCTTAAACAACAACCAAGTGTTGTTGTTCTTCATCTTCAACCCATTAACAAACACCCTCTCATTTCCATCAATCAAATGAAACCAACAACTGTCTGTAACGCCACGTCATCAGTCACCACTCATCATTCTGTGGACCCCACTACTGGTAAAAGAACAAAACAAACAATACCCTTTTCGTTTATTGGTGAAATATGTTTGGTATTGACTTTTTTTTTTTTTTTGTTATTGGTTTTCAGTTGTTAAGGAGGTGGAGGAGCGAATTGGTTTGGTGAAACGGGTGACGAATGAGACGAATGTGGAAGTGGAATTGAATTTGGATGGTGTTGGTACACCTGATAGTAATACTGGCATTCCTTTTCTTGATCATATGTTGGATGTTAGTACTTTTTTGCCTTTTAGTTTTTGTTTCATAGTTTGGATTTGCTTTTTCTGTAAAATATGCCGAAAAAAGTTAATTTATTTGTATTAGAGGGGTGTTTGTTTAAGCTTATATGTGGGCTTATGAGCTTATATGATTTCAGCTTATATTTCGTAAACCTCAATTTTTTGGCTTATTTTGAGACTTATGGGCTTATATAAGTTTATCATATCATAATAAACTTATATAAGCCCACAAGTCTCAAAATAAGCCGGAAAATTAAGGCTTATGAAATATAAGCGGAAACACAAATAAGCTTATAAGCCACATATAAGCTTAAACAAACACCGCGTAGGTTTAAGGTCAAATATGAAAGAAAATGGTAATTTCAGTTTCATAATAAGCACTTTGAAACCTTCATATTAGAAGCTAATTATAGATTATGCATAAGCAGTTTGGATGACACAAAACTGCTTCTGTTTAAAAATAAGCAGATAAGCTGAAAAGTAAGCAATCAAAAATACCTCCTTACGTCTTAGGATAAGCAAGATTGAATAAGTAGGTTGGGAGTTGCAGATTTCCAAACAACTACTTAGAGGGTGTTTTGGATTGCTTATTTATTTGTTTCACTTATGTGCTTATAGCAGAGTAGATAGCAAAACAGTTTAGAGTGTTTGGATATAACAAGCTGTATTTGAGATGAGACTAAAATTACTTTCAGCGGTGGTGTCTAGCCGATAACCCACCCTCTTATTCTACTTTTTTCCCGGCCTGCTTATTTCAAGCTGCTTGTCTGTTTCTGTTTTTAAGCAAATAAAAAATAAGCAATCCCGAACACCCACCCTCTTATTCTACATTTTTTGTGCTCTGTTACAGTTAAAGCAATTCCAGATACTAACTCCTGCATTGACTTTTGTTACAGCTTATTATATGTTTGTGCTTATCTTTTAAAACATAAGCGGTTATAATAAGCAATCATTATCATCCTACCATGTTACTTTAAAACGAAAATTTTTCTGATATTGTATAAGACATTTAGAAAAGAGCCGGCTTGGAACATAAGTTTGTTGCGTCTTCACTCTGCAAATCTGTTTGACATTGCAAGAGCCCATGTGACTGAGGTTTCTATCTGTGGAAACAAACATACAATTGAAATATTAACAAGTACTTGGTCACCCTTGGTTCCCGTGATAATTCTTTTCTCACAGTACTCGCTTTTCTCACAGTAATATATACCTGAACTTCTGTATACACATTTATAAGCTGGGTTACATAGGGAAATAAGACTTAGGATTATCTTCATATATCTTCTAAATTATGCTGGAGCCAAAGGGCTTTATAGCATAAGCATAGAGTAAGTTAGAACTGTAACATCATTTCTTTGTCAAAATCCAACCCATTGAAATCTTCCCTTGTTTTTATAGCCCCTTTTTAGATACTTTGACAAATTCGACATGTTGTAAACTAATTTTATTAAAACTAGAATAATAATGAAGTTCTCCTTTTAGATGAGCTCTCATGGAAAGTAGCATTCTTAATATCTTTTATAATTACAAGGGTGTAACATGATATTTATGTTTCATGCCTATTACTAAGGATTTGTATTTCAGCAACTTGCTTCCCATGGATTATTCGACGTGCATGTGAAGGCTGTTGGTGATATTCACATTGATGACCATCACACTAATGAAGATGTTGCCCTTGCCATTGGAACGGTAATCTTACAATGGATAGCTTTTTGTAATTGAAGTGTTTAAACTTTAAATTTCTTCAATTGCTCAGCATCAAGGAATATGGTTATGTGCACATGCCATTTCTACAAAAAATAAAAAATTAAAAAGAACAAATGCATTCACATCTGGTTTACTTTTCTTTTTTTTTTACCTCTCTAATTTGCTTTTCACCAGGCTTTGCTGAATGCTCTCGGTGATAGGAAAGGAATTAACCGGTTTGGTGATTTCACAGCTCCACTTGATGAGGCACTGGTACATGTTACTCTGGTAAGTGTCAATTGTATAAATATCATTACAACAATAATAAACAATAAGAACAACAATTGTTATGAGGACAACAAAATGATAATCATAAGTCCTATGTTACCATGTGCGTATAGTGGCATTTTCTTCTTAATTCTGAAGGAATGAACTGTTCTTACTTTAATGAGATGTCATGCTGTCTGTCTTGGTAACACTATAATACTAGTTATAATACTATTTTTATGCACAGGGTCCATAAATTCAAGTGAAAATATTAGTTATAAGAAATAGAACCGATGAATATACTATGACCCTTCAGAAGGTAACCCTAAGTGTGTAATTATGGGTCTTTTGCATGTTTGCAGATGCATAACTTTTATATGCTAAACTTAATGAGAAGCCTTGAGATAACTCAGAATGTGCACTGAGCAAACGGTAGTGACATAATATATTATTCACAAAGTCTTCACCAGGACAAAATATTTTGATGCATCAACAATGTGGTTGAAAGTTATTGGATTACTGTGTGAGCGTAGGACTGTCTGAATGTGTTTCTGGTCTCAGAAGCCTTTCCAAAGTTGCATTCCTAGTTCTTAGCCATAATCACTGTCCATAAAAATAGCCCATTATTACATTTAAGCATTTTATCCTGCATAATTGAGTCACGTAGAACCGAGCCTGAGCTTGACATGCAGGCCCGATCTAGCTCGAATCGAGGTTACATGAGTTCAAGCTTGGTTTGTGGCGACTCGGCCCACCCGGTACAACATACAGTTTATCATATGAAAAACGATCCGGTCTTTTTTATTTTATTTTATTTTATTTTATTTATTACAAACTGGTTTGCTGCAAGGGCCTTGATGCAACTCCAGCTTCTTTTTTATTGAGCTTCTTCGCCACAGGCTTGTTATTTGTACGTAAATTTGGAACTATTCCTTCAGATTTTGCCTCTTTAGTTTCCTTAAGTGAGGCCTCTCCCTTGTATTGTACTCTTACCTAGTAAATTTTTTAAGGGTAGTGTTTCCATGGTTGTACTTCCATCTTCTGACCTTTGCCTATGTTGTCCATACACCCTAGCTGAATAATATTTTTAGGCTCGGTAATTACTCACCATGTAGACTTTGGCTAATTTTTGTAAGCTCGGTAATTAATATTTTTTAGCTTGGTAAAGCCGTGCCCACAAACCAACAGCTTTGTTCTTGGAGAACACGTGAGAATTTCCTATGGTCACCAATCATGGTATCACTCTCACCTGAGCACATGTAAAGGAGACCCGCTGCTTCTAATATCATGGTATACCTGGGTGATTCACCCCGCATGTCTCATACATTTCTTCCCTGATTTAGCTTCCTGTATATAATTGTTACCTATTTAGATGTGATCTTTGGCTTTGTCACTGCCCTTAACCTTTACCATTGCCTATGTTTAGATGTGATATTTGATCATGCCAGGGTCAATATCATCATGAAAATGATCCTTAAAACCGACATTGCCCTGATTGAAACTTACTTTGTAGATCTTAGTTTAGCTCTTCCTTCTGTTCTCAGGTCTACGGGACATAAGGTCAGCACATTTCAACTATAAATCTACATTTTACCACCTCAGTAACTCTAGCAAATAAACTGTTGTGGATAGGTTGACTAAAATCATAATGTAGCAGCCCACTTGTATTTCTCATTCTGGGCCTCTACTCTTCACACCACAACTCCTGCAATATGAGCCCACTTGAATGATACACTTTATGAAATTAGTGACGGACTCACCGAACTTTTGATTAATGAAAAAATACCCACGGTGATATGCATTGCTGTCAGCATTAGGAAAGTTATGTTGATAAAATATCTCTGTAATATCACGCCATGCTATTGCATTAGCCTATCTATCACCTTAGCTACTTTCAAAGCTTTCTACGATCGTAAACATCCCCCTCCATCTTATAAGTTTCCAAATGAATGTTTTGATTTTCTATACATTTTAAAACCTAGCAATCCTGTTTTTCACCTTCTATCCATCAGGTTTATGTTGTTGAAATCTCTTTATCTTTTTGAAACCTCTTGAGCACACATTGTTTGATAGTTAGTAGTGGTATTCTCCGTATTACTCCGTATTATTCTTCTAAGTTTAAGGGGATGCTTAGCGATGGTGGAAATATTTCAAAGCAAATGAAGGTGGTGGACATATTGAAATTCTAGCATGACGTGATTTCTAGTGGTGTTTTTTTCAACACTATTTTCTTGTTGCTGATGGAAATTCACATGGAAATTCACGTGATTTCTAGTGGTGTTTTTTCAACACTATTTCAAAGCAAAGAAGTATGATGTGTAGTGTTTCATTCGAGTGGCTTGTGGGAACAAAGGACGATAGAGAATCTTAAGTGGGCACTACATTTTGAGCTTAGAGGGCCTCTTATTAACAATATACTCCGTATTTGCCAAAGTTTCTGAGGTGGCAAGTGTAGTAAAATGCGAGTTGGAGTAACGTTTTCAAAATCGGGATCCTACCTGGTTCGTTTTTGTCTTTGCAAGATCGTGATCGTAGGATCGGATCGGGATCCTAAGATCCTACTAAAATGTAAATATTTTTAATAGGGGATTGTAGTTTTATACATTTCTACGTAATGTTTCATATGATAGACAAATTTAAATGGATGATTCAAAGTACAAATACCATAGTAATAGATAATTAGATATATTGCAATAAATAGAGTTACTTCGTGTTTAGATAAAGGATTTGGTAACAAAAGAAATTTGACACAAGTCGTCAATGATAAAGTTGTATAAACACCTAATAAGCCTAAATTGCCAACAACCCAAAAGTCTAAAACAAAGCCATCAATTTATGATTTCGGATTATAAACACCCTAGCCTAAATTGCCAAAATCGTCCAATACAAAGCCAATCTATGATTTCTAATGGTGCCTTAACGATCCTTTGCACGATCCTACGATCCTACAACGATCCTGGTCTCAAAAATTCAAAATGGGCACCAATATGGGCTTGTAGTAGGATCGGATCGTTTACGAGCCCACGATCCTGTGTGCGATCCTACGATCTTGCTCGACTTGTTATCCTACTACAATCCTGATCGTTTTTTATATGTGGGATTGTAGAATCGTAGAATCGTACGATCCTACGACCAGGACCGCTCCTAACAACCATGAGTTGGAGGGCATTGACTTAGCCTACCGTAGGCCTGAGAGCAACACTAAGAAGAGCGGAGAGGATCTACAAGGGCTAAACTCTGAGTCTCTGACCAACGTGGTACACTTCAATCGAGGCAACATGGTTTTAATGATTGCTTTCGCGATGTTTAGTCAAGACAATGGACTGGTCAAATATGACAACAGGTAATGGTAATGGTAATGGTAATGGTCATGACCCAATAATCATATCCAAACACGGCAAGAGTTAAAGACAACTAACAGGAGCTTGAAATTAGGGAAGAACTGTAGTTTAAAGCGAAAGAAGAAATTTGAATAAAATTCGAGTTACTCAATGTGCTAAATGTGAGGCTAATCATTCATGTAAAGCTTTACATGTGCTCAAGTAAGAATAGGACCAAGATGGGGCGATCCCTAGGAAGTCCTCATGTAGTCTCCAAGAGCAAAGCCATGAGAATGAAAATCGGAAAGTATTGTGGTCGTGGTAGGCAAACATTACAAGTGGGGTATTAGAGCAATAGCCCTCTGGGTATGCTGGCCACATGTTTCATGTATCTCTTCAGATTCAGGGTATGTGACAACTTGGTCGAATCCCACATCGGCCTGTCGTGGACTTGAGAGATCCAAGGTTGATAAGTTATTTTCGTCTGTCTTGCAAGACACACCACGCTTTGAGGGCCATAATCACATCTGATCGCAATAGATCCCTAGCTTTGCATTCAAGTGTGTTTAAGGAGTAGTACTAGGATGGGGTGACCACATGGGAAGTCCTCATGTGGTCTCCAAGAACGTAGTCTCGTGCAGCGGAGAAATTTTTTATTTTTAATGTGTAGCGTAAAATGTTACAGTTGTGGTAGGCGTGGTATTTTATTTTCTACAAAATCCCAATTCATTTATACATTACGTTTAGTAGCTGGCTATGTTTTAGGTTTCAAGATTCAAGCTCAAGATTTGGTTCCATGTAATTGTTAAGAGTAATGACTAATGGTTATTAAATTATTATTGAGTTGAGAACCCCGTACCAAACTTCACATTCCTCATAGATAAGATAGATAAAGTAATACTATATTTTAGGTAAACATTCTACATGTGCTTATGGTAAGTATTCTTGTAGGATTTATCTGGACGGCCACACTTGAGTTATGACTTGCAAATTCCCACCGAGAGAGTAGGAACATACGACACACAGGTACTAATCTCTTAACTACTCCAGATTATTTGTCAATAACAATCAGACTTTTTATCATGGTGAAACCTGACTTACAAGGTGCATATTTGATAGTTGGCAGTGTTTGTAACTGGTATGCTCTTTTATTCAAAAGCGTTTAATGCTCTATTGGGAAATGAGTGCGATGCTACCTAGCTGTCATAGTAATTTAAGGCAGCTATTTTATGAGTTATGACCTGGACGGTTGTATATTGCATTTCGATTCTTGTTTACTCCCATTCTTCGTCCGAAGAAGAGAGCTTCCTATAAAATTATAAATATAGCAAAGATGTTGGGGGACAGAAAATTTCAAAATAGTACCTCCATTCCCAAAAAAAATGAAACATTTTCTATTTTATTGTGTTCATTAAAGAAACTGCAACATTTTCATCCAAGGAAAGATTTTTTGCTGGTCCTTACACATGGTCATGCTTTCCACTTTAGCTTTTTTTTCTATAAAAGTTCTGTTGTGTCGTTTTTTTACCGCAAACTCACATACACCCTAATTCCACACCACATGTCTCGAACAAGACTTGAACTCTTTTGGGGAGGAACACCTTGATCGCACACCCTGATACCACTATGCAAAAGGCCCTTCAGTTTTTAATCCACATTTACCTATTGTGACATTGTTGTTATTAGTCAAACATTCTCTACATACCAGTTACCAAGTGTCCTTCAAGTCAAAGTGTGCTTTATCTGTGTTTAAGAATCAGGACAATCAACTGAATTAAATTGCAAATATATAAGATTGAATCACTCAAAGAGATTTTCTGACATGAAGTCCTTAAATCTCAATTTTGATCATTTATGCTTTTTCAAGAAGTTTTTGCATCCTATTTCAATACTAGTGTCAAATTGATGCTTTTGACAGTATAGCATGTGTAGGTAGTTATTTAGTCAGTCAACGGTTTACTTTCTGAATTAAAATAGTAATATCAATATACTAAGGTTTTTGTTAAACACAGCTGGTGGAACACTTTTTCCAGTCCGTGGTCAATACATCTGGAATGACACTTCACATCCGGCAGGTATTGAAGTAAAACTTGATATTACAATGACACTGCACTTATTCTGTGATATCTTTTACCAATTACAAAAAATGGTGAGTTGAGTAAAGGGATGGGTTCAGGTTGAAAAGGACCAGGTCATGTAGAAGTGTAATACTGGATGCATAATAATTGATTGCAAAGATCATTTTATTGCAATCATAATCTAAATTTGTAAAGGCCCTTATATCGGAAAATGGACTTTGGGGGACTTTAATGCTGTTTCCTTTAACCCATTTGACCTGTTGCCCTTATAGTTTTTTGACCTATATGAGATGAAACACGATTTGAATTGACCTATTCTTAAATGGGCACCTTTGCCCCTTATATTGGCGATAAAATCTATAGCTTTGTGAAGCTGATTATTCATGAAATCTTAATATTTAGTCTATATGTGTGCTATGTATTTATGTTACCAGGATTAGTTGACCAAATGATTTATAGAACTTTTAGAAAAAGTTTTAACGCATTTTTGTTTATAATATGAATGCAGCTTGCTGGGAAAAATTCTCACCATATAATTGAGGCAACATTCAAGGCATTTGCTAGAGCTCTTAGACAAGCAACAGAGTATGACCCTCGGCGTCGTGGGACTGTTCCTAGGTTTGTTTTAATGCATATTTCCAAAAAAATGCAATATTTTGACTAGACACATGGGTTAATAAAAATCTTAGACTAATGATCAAATGTCAGAAGCGCCCCTAAATTGGACAAATATGAGAAAATGTGTGGCTCAGTCATTATTGTGTGGTAATGAGCACAACTGAGGATACAGATAGTAAGCAGTAACCTAAACAAAAACAAAACAGACACTATTAGTCAGTAGAACACTAGAACCACCATATACATGGGTATCTCTGATTACCTATCTTGAGGAAGAAAGAATTGGCTGTGTGCGATAAAGACTTTAACTAATAACATATGAAATGATTTGCTCTAAGAAAAATCAGAAAATGGAAATTAAATTTGTCAGATTTCAAATAAATACGAAAATTAACTGTTAATAAAACTGAAACGCGACACTATAGGCCTTGACGTTGTGCTGAACCTAAGTAGAGTAGGAAGGAACGGAATATCATGCATATGTTATTTAGGATAATAATCCATTGTAAAGTTTACAGGTTAATGAACAATTTCACAATCCTTTTTTTTTTTTTTTTTTTTTAATTGTTCTCAGATTTTCTCTTTCTCATCTTGCTATTGTGTATACAGCTCAAAGGGGGTGTTGTCCCGTTCCTAAAGCACTTTAAGAACAAACTCCAATCACGAATCATGGTATCTAGAATGGGTATTGTTTTTCTTTTCATAATCACTCATAGTGTCCCGAATTTGAGTGTTTGACAGAGTCAAATTTTGAAATGTGCAGGAAATTGTAATGATGTTGTTTGGCCCTTGACCCAACCTATTAAACCAGGTAGAACAGAACATTGTTGTACATCACATAAAGAAAATTCATGTTTTGAAGTGTTGCATGGCCTCGTGCTACAAATGTTGATGAAGGGCGTCAATCATGGAGGCTATAGGGAGATCATGCAGATCAGACAAGAAAACATGTATTCTCTGCATGTGTTGAATCCATTATCTTGTGATGTGAGAGTTTGTCTAAACTCATTGTTTTCATGAAAATTTCAAATCAAATTTTGTGATGTTATATAAAAACATGCATTTTCTTTCTAGAAGAGCTCCAAAGGCAAAATAATATTCAGTTGTGTTGTTTGAGCACGGGGCATGTATGAACGACCATTGCCCACAAACTGTCGGCACATCACCGCCACGTTATTTTCCTTCCCCACCATTGCGCAACCATGTTTTCCTTTTTCCCGGTTATGTTTCTAATTTTATATTGTGACCAATTACCACTTTTTTTTTTTTTTTTTTTTTTTTTTTTTAAATATATTACTAACTCGCATACCCTTAAGAAAAGAATATTAGAATAAATAAAAAAGGGTTAAAACTTGTCCATGGTTGGAGCCACTGGCCGTATGAATGTATGCTCTTACATGTCTTTGATGTTAAGTATCCGGCGCATGCCATGATAGCTGTAGCACGATAGGCTATAGAAGGCAACGTAATAATTTAGCTTCGTCGAAGAGCTTTGAAGAGATCCATTACGAAATAAAGTTTGTGGTTGACTTATTACAAGCTGCTTGTTTAGAGCACTTGGTGTAGTACTAGTTGTAGCTCGCCGTGCCACCGTGGCACGTTCGTTGTGCCTCGCCACCACACCGCCCCCCGTTTCTTTTTTCGCCACTTGAGCCCTCGTCGACTGCACAGCGAGGGTAATTTCTCAGACTTGTCAGTTTTTTGTTTTTATTTGTTTTTTTTGTTTTTTTTTTTTTCCATCTTTTGTAAATATGTAATGTTTTTATATTTATGTAAAGTTGAATAAACTTGTAAAGTTTTTATAAAACTTGTAATGTTTTATAAAACTTGTAACGTTTTTTAAACTAGGAAATGAAAATACATTAAACATCGAATTGAAATTACATTAAACATCGAATTGAAAAAACAAAGTATGATTAATAGAAACTACGATACGGTAATGAAAATGAAACTACAAATTAATAAAAGGAATTATCTGAGTTCCAACCGTCTTCACTCGAAGAGGACCTAAACTCGCCAGCATAATACTTTCCTTCCATCGTATTGTTATTTGTGTTTTAAATTTCGTATCGTGTTTTTTTTTCGTATCGTTTTTTTATCGTATCGTTATTTTATGTTTCTATGTTTTTTATTGTGTTGTATTGTATTTTTATATTTAATGAAATGAATTTTGTTTATTTGGAAATTTGAATAAAAAAAAATAAAGTTGTAAGTGGTGGGCCCCAAATGAGTAAGTTGAGATTAGTTGTTAGTGAGGGGGTTAGTTGTGGAGGTTTGTTAAAGTGATATGGCACCCCATAAACCCCAATTGAGTAACTTGAGCATGTCACTACACCAAGTGCTCTAAGTTCCCTAGAGCTATAAAAGGCAACGTCATAATTTGGACGTAAAGGAAGGAATAGTTTATGTATAATTTACAATTAATATATAATGTAAATGTAGTGATATTAGAACCTATGTTAACGGCAAGAGTTATATCATATCTTTAATGTCACTCATTTTCATCCATTTTTGCTTTCAGCTTATCGTTATTTATTTGCTCCTGAAATTTGTAACTACCATACAAAATTCTAAATATTAAAATAAACAAACAAAATTTATTACTGCCAAATTAACACATTACAAAATCACCCCGCAACAATACACCCATACCAAAAATAATTCAGGCCAAATATAAGACTTAAATTGGCCTCGTTGTAACGCGGTAGCACCATTTCACGTTTGCTACAATAATTCGGATCCTTCAATTTCTTTTATAATAAAGGAATTTTGGTTTTATTGCTTTTATTTAAAAGATAACAAAATTATTTGAAACATGCATGATGTGTTATCAGGCTTAGAGGTACGAATATATGTGATTTATTTTTCTACTAAGAAATTTAGCCCCCTTAATGTTTTGTTAAAAGTGTTTGACGTAAAATCTCGTCGCAAACGAGTAAAATTTCGCCGCTCCTACGAAAACAATACAACTATTAAACATTAACATTTTTTTTTGCAAGAAGCCCAAAAGTATATGACTATATGTGGTGAAATAAAAGATATGAAACTAAAGAGGGCCAGACGAGGCACTTTGTGTAAAGACATTTATTCATGTAAGAGCATCTTTGCATCTCTACTTTCATCAGTAACACTCATACTTCAAAACACCATTTCACTAATATCATGTCACATCTCCCAATTCAAGACTCGCCCACCCTCAAATTTATTTTCTTTTCAACTTTTTCAAACAAACTAAAATTTATTAATGCAAAAAAAAATACAAAATACATTTTTTCTAAAAGTTAAGAAATTAAAAAAAAAAACAAAAAAAAAAAACTTTTGCTAAACTCATTATTAAATTTTAAACTTGAGTTAATTTCATAAATGGTATCTGTGGTCTGTCGGGTTTAACGGAAATAGTCCCTAAACTTTTTTTAACGGGTTTCGTCCCTGTGGTTGCGACCCATATCGGGTTTGGTCCCTTGACCAATTTTTCTGTTAGTTTGACCGTTTGAAGATATGAAATGACCAAAGTGCCCTCATACTATTATTATTATTATTATTATTATTATTATTATTATTATTATTATTATTATTATTATTATTATTATTATTATTATTATTATTATTATTATTATTATTATCACAAACATAAAAACTACAAATGCAAAATTATCCACCAAACAAAAATTTATACACACATCAAAATAAAAATTAAACCTATATCTTCATCATCTTCTCCAATCATCAAATATCCTCTCATCCATAATCAAAAACCATCTTCCTAACAAACCACAAAACAATCCAATATCAATATCCATATCAAAAATCAAAACAAAAAAACCACCAAAACCCCACAAATAAAAAACACTATTATCTCATCTTCATCTTCATCTCCATCTTCAAAAACTCTTCCATCACCAAACCCCATCACTGCCACTACAACACAAACCCCACGAAACCCCATATCTACCACCACGAAACAACACCCACCAAACCCCCATCACCACCACCATACTGCCACCACGACATCGCCACCATCATACGGCCACCACCTTCTACCTCCTTATCTTCATCTCCATCTTAATAAAACCATGCACTACACTCACGAAAACCACCTACCACCAATATGAAACGACAAGCACCACTAGATCTGGCAAACCACCACCGCCATGAAACTATAAATGTAGATCTGAGGTTTGATTTTTAAAGAAAGTGGGTTTAATTTTAGGTTGTGTATGTTTCTTTTTTCAGACCCGAGGTTTGATTTTTAAATAAAATGGGTTTTGTTCATAAAATGAAAAATAAAAGATTCTTGAATAACTTTGGTATTAGTTTTGTGGGATGGTGGTTTTTGTAAACTTGTGATAATGAATGTATAATGATGATGGCAACTATATTGATGGGCGAAGATTAGGGGTGACAATTCTCGACAAGACACGATAAATGACACAATCCCGACACGAAGTTAAACAGATTTGGGTTGAGGATAAACAAGTTTAGGTAAAAAACAAGTCAACCTATCTAACCCGTTTAATAAACGGGTCGTATTTTGGTTGAGTAAGTATTAAACAGGTCAACCCGTGAACCCGTTTAAGTATATAAGACTCTAGAAATAAAATATAAAGTTAATTTCATAAATGGTCCCTGTGGTCTGTCGGGTTTAACGGGTTTAGTCCCTTTACTTTTTTTAACGGATCCAGTCCCTGTGGTTGTGACCCATATCGGGTTTGGTCCCTTGACCAATTTTTCTGTTAGTTTGACCGTTAAGTTGGTCATGTGACGTGCACATGGGAGGGTAATTCTGTCATTTCGATCCTAACCCTTCTTCTTTATAAACAATTTCACCAACACACACAAACACACTCCCAAGTCCCAACCATCACCACCTGTAATATGCTATCATCACCCTATCCCAACAACCACCCCCGCAGGGCGCTAGCCACCTCGACCACCATCACACCGCAACAATCACAACCACGGATCTGGGCAGATCTTGACCAGATCCGGTTGGATCTACTGGTGGTGGTTTCGTGGTGGTTGTGATGAGGCCATGAGGGTTTGGTGGTTGTGGTTTTTTGTGGTGGCGATGGGGTTTTAGATGGTGGTAGGTTCGTGGATATTATGATGATGGTGATGGGGTTTTTAGGGTGTTGAGATTGAATAATGGTGAGAATTATCAGGTTTGGATTGATTATGAGGGTTTTGAGATTAATGTACTATGGCTCATGTTGGTGTTAAGAAGTCGATAAGGAGTTTAATGAATGTTTTCTTGAATTTAAGTGATGTTTTTGAGGATGAAATGTATGTTGGATTTATTGCTGCTACTGGTGCTTTGACTCAAAATGACAGCCCTTAAAAATGGTTGTATTTGTCGGGTAAAGAGATACAATTAAGAAAAGAGATGCTTGGTTGGGCTTATGAATGAGTTGTTGAAGGTAACAAGGAAAACGGGTTGGGGATTTTATTTATTTTTTTATTTTTTTTAATAGATCTAAAAATTGAAGGTGAGAATGGTTGGAAGGATGTATATGTTTGGTTATGATGATGTTGGTTTTTCTTAGCTCAAATACGTGAGATATAAAATTGTTAGTGATATTATTAACGCTAAATTTAAGTTAGTGTGTGTATGAATCTGTGTTTAGATATCTTTGTGGTTTAAGTCACTTTTGGTGTTTGAATTTGTAGTGTTTTTTTTTTTTTTACTTTTTTACTTTGTACCTTCTTTTTTTTTTTTTTTTTTTTTTTTTTTTTTTAAGTATGTATTTGTTTTATTTTATTTTGTGTAATGTTTATTTTAGTGTTTATTTGTTATGTTTTTTATGTTATGTTATTTTTATTTATCTAATGTGTTTCTATTTAATTAAACATGTCTGAATAACCTTGCAGCCAGTTATTAAGATACGAAGAAATATCTAAAAAGAACAATGAATTAATAAAAAGTCATTCGGGTAATTATTTATTAAATAAAAAAAACAATGAATCAATAATTAAGTACATGCATGTTCGACCAATAACTGTTGTAGGTGTTGATAATAATGCGTGAATATGCCGCGTGTCGGAGCTTTAACCATCCAATCCCATGTTCGTTTAATGGACTCGTACTCCTTTAGCGAATTGCATCTATTTCTGCAATAATGAAGCACATTTTGGTTAATGTGCCACTAACAGAGTAATTTGTTTGCGTTCGGGAATTCTTCTCTGCATGCCCCAACCAACGCTAAATCTCTATCAGTGATGATAACACGCGGGTAATATCTTTCCTCTATCACCTCCTTCACACATTGCAATACCCATTGGAAATTAGGCCCCTTTTCTTTGTCCAAAAAACAAAACGCCAATGAAAATGTTTTGTTTGTTGAAGTTAATCCGACAATTTCAAAAAATGGCAATTTAAACAACGTGGTATTGTATGTTGAGTCCATTAGCATGATTTCAGGGAATGTACACCATAGAGCATATGACGTGGGGTGAACAAAAAATAGTTCCTCAAGCTCATTATGCTCATTTACCCTATCATAATATGTATACCCTGAATGCTGCAAATGTGAGTAAATGACTTGGATTGGAGTTCTATGACCTATTAGGGCTCCACGGATCTTATTTTGTGCGTTATATATAGTTCTAATGCTAGACACGTTATCCGGATTACGCTCCTTTACTGACGAAAGTATATGGCGTAGTGGTACGTGAAACTCTGTCAATTGTTGCACCAAACTGAACTCATCATCCTTTAATCTCATTGCATATGGGAAACCATGCAATGACTCTGCAAAATCATGATTATGCCTATCACACTTCACCCTCAACCTCCAAAAATCTTGTGTTTTTGAATATTTCGCCACTAATTTGAATGGACAATCGGTTTTAGAGGTACTGGTTTGCCGTTTAATTTCATATTCTAAACCTTCACGTTCATACACCCCACCCTTTGAACACCCATAAATGATTGCATACAGATACCCCTTCTCTGATTTGGTTCTTTTCTTAACAATAACAAAACCGATCCCTCGAGCTATATTTTGCACCCAATCAGCGGGAGAACTGAACACCTGAAAATACATTACAACTTTTAAAACTTTTATTTTTTTTAACAAATTACTTTATTTTTTTTATAACTTTTACAACTTTATTTTTTTATAACTTTTACAACTTTTTTTTATAACTTTTACAACTTTTTTTTATAACTTTTACAACTTTTTTTTATAACTTTTACAAAATTTTTTTACAACTTTTTTTTTTTTTTTTTTTTTTAATTTTACATTGTCTTTAAAAAAAATAAAAAATAAATAAAAAAAAAATTTTAAAAAGCGTCTTATACCACCCAAGCCCACAGACTTAAACCCACCCACCCACCCACCCATCTATCTTCTCACACTGACAACCCCTTCAATACTTGTCTGTGTTTCTCTCTCTCACTCATACAACCCTTCCCCACCCCCATCCCATCTTCTAAGTTTCTCTCTCTCACTCATACAACCATTCCCCACCCCCATCCCATCTTCTGAGTTTCTCTCTCTCACTCATACAACCCATTGCCCACAGACTTAAACCTTATGGTGGTTTAGATCAAAAACTGCTTGTTATGGTGGTTTAGATCTTTTTAGAGGGGGGAGGGGGTTAGAATAACTCGTCCGTGTGGCTTCTGGTGATGTTCTTGATGGTTTATGTTCTTGTGAGAAGATAGATGGATGGGTGGGTGGGTTTAACTCTGTGGGCTTGGGTGGTATAGACGCGGTTCTAATTCTTTTTTTTAGATCTTTTTAGATCTAAAACAGATGCTTGTTATGGTGGTTGGATCTTTGTTATATCTTTTTAGATCTAAAAAAGATGTGGTTATGATGGTGGTTCTTTTTAGATCTTTTTAGATCTTTTATATAACTCCACACTTTTTAGATCTAACACCGATGATGCTTGGTTCTGATGGTGGTTAGATCTAAAAAAAGGGTCGAGTTATTCTAACCCCCCTATGTTCTTGATGTTTGCTGCTTATGTTTTTGTGAGCTGCTTATGTTTTTGATGGTTTGTTTGCTGCTTATGATTTTGTTTGTTGCTTATGTTCTTGATGGTTACGTTTAAAAAAAAAAAAAATGGGGCTTCTGTGCTTTCTGGTGATGTTCTTGTGATGGTTTCTGTGCTTTCTGGTGATGTTCTTGTGATGGTTTTTTTTTTCTTAGATTAAAAAAAAAAAAAAAAAAAAAAAAAAAAACTTGTTTTTGATTGGCGTGGCATAACCGAATGGACGGTAAAGTGAGTTTTTTCCACTTTGCAACCTTCAAATTTGCTGCCAAAATGATAAAACGATAATAATATGAGCCTAATATGTGTTAATGCAACTGCTTGTGTTTTTGTTTGCTGTTTATGTTTTTGTTTGCTGCTTCTTTGCTTGTGGCTTCTGGTGATGTTCTTGATGGTTTGTTTGCTGCTTATGTTCTTGTGGTTTCTGTGCTTTCTGGTGATGTTCTTGTGATGGTTTATGTGCTTTCTGGTGATGTTCTTGTGACGGTCTCTGGTGATGTTCTTGTGATGGTTTCTGGTGATGTTCTTGTGATGGTTTGTTTTAGATAACCAGTTCTGATGTTTTGTTTGCTGCTTATGTGCTTTATGCTGCAATTGTGAATGCAATTGTAAAATAGTTTCTTAAAAAAAACCGAGATACGGCAATGATAATAATAAAAAAATTAAAAAAAAATGTTTTTGATTGGCGTGGCATAACCGAATGGACGGTAAAGTGAGTTTTTTCCACTTTACAACCTTCAAATTTGCAGCCAAAATGATAAAACAATAATAATCTGAGCCTATTAAAATTATACCTCAGTCGTGTAAAACGGTGATGTATTCATCGTTAATGCAACTGCTTGTGTTTTTGTTTGCTGCTTATGTTTTTGTTTGCTGCTTCTTTGCTTGTGGCTTCTGGTGATGTTCTTGATGGTTTGTTTGATGCTTTTGTGCTTTGTGCCGCAATGGTGAATGCAACTGCTTGTGTTTTTGTTTGTTGCTTCTTTGCTTGTGGCTTCTGGTGATGTTCTTGATGGTTTGTTTGCTGCTTATGTGCTTTGTGCCGCAATGGTGAATGTAACTGCTTGTGTTTTTGTTTGCTGCTTATGTTTTTGTTTGCTGCTTGTGTTCTTGTTGCTTCTGGTGATGTTCTTGATGGTTTATAATTAAAAAAAAAAAAAAAAAAAAAAAAAAGGACTGCTATCTTTTCATATCTTTTCATTGTCCCTCCTATGTCGATAAAAGAGAAAACCCATGAATGCACCAAAAAATGTGTCAAAACTCAAACAAAATAAAACTTAAAAACCAGGTAAAAAAAACTTTTGTTAAAGACTGAGTACAAAATCAAAAACTTGTGTTAAAAAAAAAAAAAAAAAAAAAAAAAAAAAAAAAAAAAAAAAAAAAAAAAAAAAAAAACCGAACTTTTTTTAAAAAAAAAAAAAAAAAAAAAAAAAAAAAAAAAAACAAAAAAAAAAAAACAACAACTTGTGTTAAAAAAAACTGACTACAGATATATAGTGAAAAAAAAAGAAAAAAAGTACAAACATAATAGGACAAAAAGTACGGACATATAGGGGGGGTTTGTAGGTGGCAGTGATAGGGGGTATGTATAGTAGAACCCTATGTATAATTTACAATTAATATATGGGTTGTGTTATCCTAACACCACCTACTATATGGGACCTACACTATATTAGTCAAATGTATAACCCGTAAAGTAGAGAGTACAACAGCCTGATGCATCCAATGATTGCAAACACCCACTATAGGGGGTGTCAGGATAACATCAACCTTAATATATAATGTAAATGTAGTAATATTTGAACCTATGTTAACGGCAAGAGTTATATCATATCTTTAATGTCACCCATTTTCATCCATTCTTACTTTTAGCTTATCGTTATTTATTTGCTCCTAAAATTTGTAACTACCATACAAAATTCTAAATATTAAAATAAAAAAACAAAATTTTTTACTGCCAAATTAACACATTACAAAATCACCCCGCAACAATAGACCCATACCAAAAATAATTCAGGCCAAATATAAGACTTAAATTGGCCTCATCGTAATGCACGGTAGCACCATTTCACGTTTGCTACAATAATTCGGATCCTTCAATTTCTTTTATAATAAAGGAATTTTGGTTTTATTGTTTTTATTTAAAAGATAACAAAATTATTTGAAACATGCATGATGTGTTATTAGGCTTAGAGGTACGAATATATGTGATTTATTTTTCTACTAAGAAATTTAGCCCCCTTAACGTTTTGTTAAAAGTGTTTGACGTAAAATCTCGTCGCAAACGAGTAAAATTTCGCCGCTCCTACGAAAACAATACAACTATTAAACATTAACATTTTTTTTTTTTTTTTTTTGCAAGAAACCCAAAAGTATATGACTATATGTGGTGAAATAAAAGATACGAAAGTAAAGAGGGCCAGACGAGGAACTTTTTGTAAAGACATTTATTCATGTAAGAGCATCTTAGCATCTCCACTTCCAACAGTAACACTAATACTTCAAAACACTTTTTCACTAATATCATGACACATCTCCCAATTCAAGACCCACCCACCCTCAAACTTATTTTCTTTTCAACTTTTTTAAACAAACTAAAATTCATTAATTCAAAAAAAAATACAAAATACATTTTTTCTAAAAGTTAAGAAATTAAAAAAAAATAAATAAATAAAAAAAAAAAAAAAAAAAAACTTTTGTTAAACTCATTATTAAATTTTAAACTTGAGTTAATTTCATAAATGGTCTTTGTGGTCTGTCGGGTTTAACGGAAATAATCCCTAAACTTTTTTTTAACGGGTTTGGCCTCTGTGGTTGCGACCCATATCGGGTTTGGTCCCTTGACCATTTTTTCTGTTAGTTTGACCGTTTGAAGGGATGAAATGACCAAATTGCCCTCATATTATTATTATTATTATTATTATTATTATTATTATTATTATTATTATTATTATTATTATTATTATTATCACAAACATAAAAACTACAAATGCAAAATTATCCACTAAACAAGAATTTATACACACATCAAAATAAAAATTAAACCTATATCTTCATCATCTTCTCCAATCATCAAATATCCTCTCATCCATAATTAAAAACCATCTTCCTAACAAACCACAAAACAATCCAATATCAATATCCATATCAAAAATCAAAACAAAAAAAAACCACCAAAACCCCACAAATAAAAAACACTATTATCTCATCTTCATCTTCATCTCCATCTTCAAAAACTCTTCCATCACTACCACTACAACACAAACCCCACGAATCCCCATATCTACCACCACGAAACAACACCCACCAAACCCCCATCACCACCACCATACGGCCACCACGACATCACCACCATCATACGGCCACCACCTTCTACCTCCTTATCTTCATCTCCATCTTCATAAAACCATGCACTACACTCACGAAAACCACCCACCACCAATATGAAACGACAAGCACCACCAGATCTGGCAAACCACCACCACCATGAAACTATAAATGTAGATCTGAGGTTTGATTTTTAAAGAAAGTGGGTTTAATTTTAGGTTGTGTATGTTTCTTTTTTCAGACCTAAGGTTTGATTTTTAAAGAAAATGGGTTTTGTTCATAAAATGAAAAATAAAAGATTCTTGAATAAATTTGGTATTAGCTTTGTGGGATGGTGGTTTTTGTAAACTTGTGATAATGAATGTATGATGATGATGGCAACTATATTGATGGGCGAAGATTAGGGGTGACAATTCTCGACAAGACACGATAAATGACACGATCCCGACACGATGTTAAACAGATTTGGGTTGAGGATAAACAAGTTTAGGTAAAAAACAAGTCAACCCATCTAACCCGTTTAATAAACGGGCCGTGTTTGGGTTAAGTAAGTATTAAACAAGTCAACCCGTAAACCCTTTTAAGTTTATAAGACTCTAGAAATAAAATATAGAGTTAATTTCATAAATGGTCCATGTGGTCTGTCGGGTTTAACAGGTTTAGTCCATTTACTTTTTTTAACGGATCCAGTCCCTGTGTGTAACCACTGTGAAAATCCCACTTTAACATAAACTATCTCTCAGAACATTTATCATTTTCTACGTGTAATTTTTTTTTTTATTTGAACATGACTATTATCTAATGTACAAAATCTTAAAATCCCATTTATATACATTTTAAACATAATAAAAATTATATAGAAATTATATAACTTAAGAAAACATTAAAACTATAATTTCCATATTTCTAAACCGTAAGTACAACCCTATTAAGCTTCTAGTACAACTCCCTTAAGCACAAACTATATTCCTTATCATTTTCATATAAATCGATTTATACCTAAATAAATAAATAAACTCTAAAATGAATTCAAATTAACAATTACATAAACTAAACCCTAAAAACTAATTTAGTTAAAACCTAAACCCTAGAGTACAACCACCTTAAAGCCCATGTACACTCATAGAAAGCCCTATTCGAACTCTCATTTCCCCTCCTAGTCGAATTCTAACTAAACCATAACTAAATTAATTTCTCAAGTAAGACCTACCTCAAGTAACCTTTCCTTAATTCTCCCTCCTCCACATCATCAATGACATCACCTTGAAAACACTTGTATGGAAAATAAAACTCCACATCACCCTCCTCCATAAGCCACGTCCATTCCCCCTCCTCCTCACATTTGTCCATATACATGGCATCAATAAGAATTAAACACATCAACATAAGCCATAGAAAACCATAATTCTATCCTTCTATAAATATCAAACCCATTTCCTTTTCTTTCTTCAAACCCTAACTCGAAAATCCCTCAAAACAATCCCAACCTTCACCACTACTGATTCCACAATCCTCCCATAAGCCTAAGAAAACTCTAAGAAGCCTAAATAACAAAGAGAAGTATTGGTGTTCAAGAAATAAACCTATAAGCCACAAATATCCCTAATCGACTAAGTATAGTCAAGTTGCGAACCGAAGACGTTTATCAACTTTGTTTAACTTTGTTTTCCATCCAGACTGTTCAGGTGAGTTTATAGTCCCACTTTTCCTTTTTACGTTTTCCAAATATGTGGGGAGATACATGCTATCAAACCGAACACAAGTATTTTCCGGATTGTTATTGCACTAGGCTAACTGTCCCTTATTATTAATTGAATTTATTATTGAAAGACCCTCATATCATGCACCATTAGTCACCCGCAGGGTGAGCGTGAATATAGTGAATAGATCTATTGGCCTGACGACCCATTTGTTCTAATCGGATGGATATCTTCGTGGTAGCCGGTTAGACAGATGCATTATATTTGATATCTTAAACTCGGGGGCAAACCACTATCATTTTTATTATGCTAGTGAGACTGGAAACTGTCAACGCATTGCGTGTCATGAGGTTTAGTGCAATATTCCAAATTGTGATATAACTGATTTCTTCTTATTTACCTTGTGTTCAAACTAATTATAACTTTAAACACTATGGATTCACTCAACCTTTGTGTTGACCTTTTTAAGCATGTTTATCTCAGGTAATTTAAGGACTGAACTTGGCACAGAGTGGCTGTGGACTTTCTTTTCATAATAAGAGTGTCCACTTTGTTATCATTCGATGAATAATGTAACTTTTATAACATATTTTCCGAACCTCCCTCTGGGACCTATATGATGTACTCTGATTTTTAAATAAATGAATGATAACAATTTATTTAAAACGTCTCTTTTCGAGTCGTTTTCTATTCTCAAGACTGTGAACCATGAAGTAATACCCCAAACTTATATTCCGCTGCGTATATCGAAAACGGGGGTGTTGCAGAGTGGTATCAGAGCTCATGGTTATAGAGAACCAAATGTTTTCAATCATTGGACTATAACCGTTTTCCACAAAAACATAACCAAAGTCGTCCGTGCCACGCCGTTATTGAAAGGTTATTGGTATGTAATTTATTGTTAATCGTTTAAGCTACATAAATGAAATATTTATAACTATAGAGTGGTTACAGAATCCCTAACCTACCACATGGAATGTTAATAAAAGACCTTGTATTAATTGTTTTGTGTAAAAACAATCAATCAAGTTATTAATATCATGAAATTTCCCAGTGATTTAATCCAGACTTACCGTGACTTTACCTAGGATTATTATGATACCTTAGACCTACCATGACTAGGCTATGACTATAGAAATTCCCTCTAGGATAAATTTCGAAAGAAAACTTGATGAATAAAGAGAAAACTACTGAACTTCAATTTTTGTAAATGGATTAGTTTGAGTTAATCATTTATTTACGATTTTAACCAGACACATCGTGATATTATGATTCTCAATAGGTTATGACTTCATATTGTGACCCCCCTACTAGGACTAAGTAAACACAAATTTGGATGAAAGCTTTACGGATATTAGACCAACATATCATGACTAAACCTACCGTTAGCCGTGCCCTAGAAATTAGGCAAAATAACCAAAAGCGAAAACTCACTGATAGAAGGACCATCATCTTAACTTAAGGATTTCCCGGCCTAGAAATTAAGCAAGGTATTACTCCTAGGAAAAAGACTTTAAGAGAAAACTTGATGATAGGAAAACCCTAATCCCAATTGGAAGACCAGGACTAGTGAAAAAGAAAACTAGAACTCATTTAGGAATCCCAACCATGTCCTAGGATGACCCTTAGGTTTTAGCAGAAGACTGATCCCTGTAATAGATATATAAATTGAGGATTAGAACTCTCTAGGTTATATTTCTTTTCAAATCTCTACCTTAGTTACGAAGGATGTAACCTAAGTGTAATAAACTACCTTTCTACCGTATAAAAACCTTCATCTTGTAATATTTCCGTAATGATCCCAATCTACGTTAGCTTCAAATATCTTTCCTATTCCTCCTTACCCTATTCATAGACATTACCTAGTAAAACCCTAGTATATCCTTAGGAAATTTTGCTGATATTATCTTGACGGAGCAATAGACTATCCCTACCCTGTAGGAACCTTAGACAAACCCTAAGATTTATTTCGAGGATATCCCATTAGTACCCTAGGAAATCCCTAACCCATCACTGTAGTGTGGACTAAAATTTTTCTTATTCGTTTGAAAAATAAAATTATGAAGTTATTTTCTAAAAATAACGCGTTGTACACCATCTAAAACTTTTTGAAAAGTATAAATACCACAGTAACTGAGCCAAAACATCACATCATTTGGTCCTCGATTATACATAGCCTGATCAAATATGTATAATTTAGGAAGAATCATGTAATGAATTGGACAGTTATCTTTTCAGATTCTCTACTAATTTTCATTCAAAAGCAAATATTGAAAACAAAATCTTTCATAACATATCACTTTTGATTTAATACAATAAAGGTCTACATCTACTGCCCATTACCTCTAAGATATGAATTCGACAATATTATGGATAGAAAAACCCTAAGAAATTCACAAGGACTTATAGTACAAACTTTATTAGGAACCTTGGAAGTTAATACATAGAAACATAGTTAGCAACGGAAGCGCTAATATTACAAGGATTACATAAGTTTTATTTCACTAAGGATTACATAGGAAACATACAAAGACCTTATAGAAGACATAGATATCACAATTTATATTAGGACTCATGAAAATTCATACATAACGAGATCACTAGCATCGGAAGTACTAGGATTACAATGACTCCAAGGTAAGGAAATGAATCACTGAAAGG
The DNA here is from genome assembly GCA_021014915.2 of Artemisia tridentata subsp. tridentata. NCBI lineage: Eukaryota > Viridiplantae > Streptophyta > Magnoliopsida > Asterales > Asteraceae > Artemisia > Artemisia tridentata. Next base: position 80,570,863 of record CP139503.1, on the reverse strand, counting down.
TTGACCGGCCATCACCACTAAGACCCCCATCAACACCACGATAGCTAGTGTAATCACTGGATAGATCATTTTGATTACCCTGCGTAATAGGAACCAACAGAAACAATAGGCACAAGACCAAACCTAGATCGTAAACACGTAGGCGAATAAGATTTATTGAGGATTATATGGAACTAGGGAAAGACCGTTACCTCCATAACTTGTCCACACCGATAGCAATAAGCCCGAATGGCATAAGAGTCGTCACAACGTAAACCATGAACTCGTAGTCTTCCTTAGGAACATACTTCAAAAAGATAATTCCGAGAATGGTATGAACGATTGCTAGGAAGGTAATGAAGTGCGGAATTTTGAGGTTTTTATAAGAGGATTTAGTGGTGAAAGAATGAGGATTAAAAATGGAGTATTTATAGGTAAAATCTAGCCATTATTCGACCGTTAAAATCACTGTTCACGATCGTTGGGAAATCTGACCGTTGGAAGCACTGTTCACAGCCCATAGATTTATTAGGTGGCAAAACATACAAATTTAGTTCATCTAGTAGGAATAAAACTGACAAAACCGCGTTCCCTTAGGTATCAAATGGAAATCCCTAGATAACCTTTTTAGGTTAAAGATATAACCTAGGATTAGCAGTAAGACGATATTATTGGATTTAAGGACATAAGAATAAGATAATATTATTTATAATATTATTTTTAACTTGAGGCATTTTAAGTATATCAACTCCCATCATAAATCAAATTGTTGTACGATTTTCCAATCTCATATTCCCTATCTAGGTTAGAAATCTAGTCCTAACTATCCCTATACTTCACTTTTCCCAATTTCTCAACCAACGTAGACTGAATCTCGGGACAAAATTCCCTCAACGGGGAGTAACTGTAACCACTGTGAAAATCCCACTTTAACATAAACTATCTCTCAGAACATTTATCCTTTTTGTTGACATAAATAATGCCTAAAAACATTATTCATATCTCTATGTTTTAATGATCACAAAATATAAACTCATTAAACATAAACTTATAAAATAAACAAGTATTTAGTTGTAAATATTCATTTCTACAACTTAATCACTTAAGGTGTGAATAAACAAGTGCTTAATGCATTATATGATCAAAGAAACATTTTCTTAATAACTAGCTTTTTTATAAAATGTCAAAAACATTTTATATCTTTTAGAAAAATATTTTTGGTAATAAATAAAAAGGTTTAATTCATTATAAATTTATGAATTCAAATTTTTAACCAAAATCAGTAAAAATGTTCCAGAAAAACCTTCCCCACAAAAAGACAAAACTGGGCAACGGGCAGGGAGGACGGCCCCCTTAAAATTAAGGGGACCGCCCCCCTATTTAAGGGGGCCGGCCACGCTCCAGTAGGTTCCAGCTGTCCAGTTTTTCTGCCTATAAATACCAGCCTTCCCCTGGATTTTTACTTACCTTTTGCACACTGAAACTTTCTGTTGTAAATCACATTTCATATCTTCAAAAATCCTTTGATCATATAATCTTAAGCTTTGGTTTCTAAGTGATCCAAGCTTCCTTCATTCAAGTGCAAGAGAAGAATACTCCTTCAACAACTAGAGAAGAAGTATTGCAACTTAGATACCTAAGTTGTTTGTGTCATCATACATTTGTATATAAGTTGTGTATTGTTGTTAGATAGTTGTGTGAATAATTGTTTGGGATAGGTTAGTGTGTAAGTAGAGAAGTTGTGTTGTTAAGGTGTGTAAGTAGTGAAGGTGTGAAGAAGTAGAAGTGTACATAGGTTGTGCTTAGTTGTGAAGTGATAGTGAAGAAGTCGTGAAGAAGTCGTGAAGAAGTTGTGAAGAAGTCGTGAAGAAGAAGGTGTGATTAAGTCGTGTTTAAGTTGTGAGATTGGTTCTAGCTACGATTAGAACTCGACATCTAGCTTTGTGTCGTTAAGCCGGTGTAAGCTAAAGTTGTGTAAGGTTTTCTCCGCCATAAGGGAGCTTGTTGACATAGTGAAGAAAACTCTCGAGTTAGGTGCTCGGGGAGTGGAGTAGGGCAAGGAAGGTGTCCTTGTAGCCGAACCACTATAAATCTCTTGTCTCTCGGTTAGATCTTTCCATCTCTAACTTTCATTTCATTTTATTACCTTACTTGCATTACTTATTTATATTTACTTATATACATATTGTTCATATTGTTTAAAGAGTTGAGATCACATAAATTCGAATCTAAGTTTTAAAAAGTAAACAAAGTTTTCACAATAAAATTTAAAAGGACATAAAACTATTCAACCCCCCTTCTAGTTTTCCACAATTGGTATCAAGAGCCATGTCAAACAAGATTTTTAAAATTAACTGTATTTTAAAACTTGAAACGATCTATGAAATCTTTAAAATATTTAGAAGGGCAATCTATGCAAAGACCACCACTATTTGAAAGTGATGGTTTTCTTTATTGGAAAAATAGATTCGAAACTTATGTGAAATCAAAGGATCTTGATCTTTGGCATGTTGTTACCTATGGTGATTTTCCTCCTATTCAAAATAATCCTTTAACTAAAATAGATGAAATTGTACCTTTTGAAAAACAAAATGATGATTTGAAAAAGAAGCTAGCAAAAAATAATGAGGCTAAAATGGTAATTTATAATGCGTTACCACGCAAAGAATATGAAAGAATTTTTATGTTTCAAACCGCAAAAGAAATTTGGGATTCTTTACTAATCACTCACCAAGGTAATAGTCAAGTCAAAGATAACAAAATAGATCTTCTTGTTCAACAATATGAACAATTTATAATTCCTGAAGAGGAATCTATTGATAATGCATTTGCTAAATTTAACACAATCATCACAAGTTTAAAAGCACTTGATGAGACTTTTTCTAGCAAAAATTGTGTAAGGAAATTTCTTAGGGCATTGCATCCAAAATGGCGCGCGAAGGTCACGGCTATTGAAGAATCGAAGAACTTGATGACGCTATCGCTTGATGAACTTATTGGCAACTTGAAGGTCCATGAAGAAATCATAAAGAGAGACTTTGAAACGGTCAAGAGTAAGAAAGATCAAATAAAAACTCTTGCGCTAAAAGTCAAAAAGGAGGTTAGTGATGATGACGATTCAAGTGACGATAGTGAAGATGAAGAATATGCAATGGCCGTGAGAGAATTCAAGAAATTCTTCAGGAGACGAGGAAGATTCACGAGACAACCGCGAGATGAAAGAAGATCGCTTCAAAGAAATAGAAATGATAACTACGGGAAAAGAAAGTTCTTTAGATGTGGAAGTCAAAATCATCTCATTGGCGAATGTCCAAAGCCACCGGGTTATGATTACGAAAGCGCATTTGTTAGTGGAACATGGAGTGATAGCGACAAAGATAAAGCGGACAAAGCAAAATACGAAAAGTGCCTTGTAGCTCAAGCCACCGATGAAATATGTATAGGGATAAATTTGGAGCCCGACGAATGGATTAAGGATAGCGGATGCTCGAAGCACATGATGGGAAACCGGAAGCTATTCTCCTCCTACAAGGCATACAACGGAGGTAATGTTATTTTCGGTAGTGATTTTCGTGGAAAAATCATTGGCAAAGGTACGATCTCTCAAGACTCCCTAACTATTGAAAATGTTGAGCATGTAGATAATTTAACATATAACTTGCTTAGTATAGGACAAATATGTGATAATAAGTGTAGGGTTACTTTTACAAGTAAAGATAGCGAAATAGTTAAGGACGGAAAGGTCATAGGTAGAGGAGTTAGGAAAGGTGGCGTATATGTTATGAAACTAGGAAATAAACCGGAAGATAAAATATGTCTAGCAACCTTAGATAAAAACTCTACATTGTGGCATAGAAGATTAGGTCACGCAAATATGCAACAAATACAATCCCTAGCCTCTAAAGAATTAGTTAGAAACTTGCCTAACCTAAGATATGACCAACACTTTTGCGATGCATGTAAAATAGGAAAACAAGCACATGCTAGTTACAAAGCTAAGAGTATAGTCTCCACTACTAGATGCCTAGAATTATTACACATGGACCTTTTTGGTCCAACCGCTGTGCGAAGTTACGGAGGTAATCGTTATACCTTAGTAATTGTAGATGACTATTCACGATACACGTGGACTAGATTTTTAAGTGATAAAACCGAAGCCTTTAATAAGTTTGAAATATTTAGTAAAATGATTCAAAATAAATTAGGATGTTCTATAGTATCAATTAGGACGGACCATGGTCGGGAATTTGATAACGAAGTGCAATTCGAAAAATATTGTGATTTAAATGGGATATCTCACAATTTCTCCGCTCCTCGCACTCCACAATCAAATGGGGTAGTAGAAAGAAAGAATCGAACATTACAAGAAATGAGTAGAACAATGCTAAATGAACAATCTATCCCACAAAAATTTTGGTGCCATGCCGTAGATACATCAACATATATAATAAATAGAGTCTCAATTAGGCGAATTTTAGAAAAAACCCCATATGAGTTTTTAAGAGGTAGAAAACCTAATCTAAATTACTTTAGCGTATTCGGGAGCAAATGTTTTGTTCTCAATACAAAAGATTACCTTACTAAGTTTGATCCTAAGTCGTACGAAGGAATCTTTCCAGGGTATTCACAAAATAGTAAAGCATACATAATACTTAATAAACACACTATGAAAGTAGAAGAGTCCTTAAATGTAACTTTTGATGAAACTCCACCACCACCTAAGACATTGCCCCTAGAAGATGATGATCTAGTTGAAGAAGAAGCTATTGAGGTTAGTAAAATTAAACCCTTAGGCGATGATAATGAAGATATAATATTAGGTGAAAACGAAATAGTAAATGTTAAGGAATCTAAATCACACCCGTTAGATAATATAATAGGAAACCTAAATCAAAGAACCCTTAGATCACAAGCTCAAGATAAAAATAACTTCTTTTGTTTCCTATCAACTATAGAACCTAAAAATATAAATGAGGCATTAAAAGATGAAAGTTGGGTTATGGCTATGCAAGAAGAACTCAATCAATTTAAGACTAATGACGTTTGGGAACTAGTCCCAAATCCCATGAACATGACCATCATAGGAACTAAATGGGTTTATAGAAATAAGTTAGATGAAAATGAAATAGTTACTAGGAACAAAGCTAGGTTAGTTGCCCAAGGTTATAATCAACAGGAAGGAATTGATTATGACGAAACTTATGCCCCCGTAGCTAGATTAGAATCTATAAGAATACTACTTGCCTATGCATGCGCCCTAGATTTTAATTTATTTCAAATGGACGTGAAAAGTGCATTCCTTAACGGTTTTATCAATGAGGAGGTATACGTGGCACAACCTCCAGGATTCATTGACTTCGCAAAACTTGATTATGTTTATAAACTCAAGAAAGCTTTATATGGACTCAAACAAGCTCCCAAGGCTTGGTATGATCGATTAAAGGCATTTCTTATTAAACATGATTATTCCATGGGAATGGTAGATAACACTCTTTTCACGAAAAAGAAAAGCCCAAATCTCATCATTGTCCAAATATATGTCGACGACATTATATTCGGATCGACTTGTCAGGATATGTGTGATGAATTCGCCAAAATCATGCATGATGAGTTTGAGATGAGTATGATGGGTGAACTTAATTTTTTCCTAGGATTACAAATAAAACAATTAGAAGATGGAATATTTTTTAATCAATCTAAGTACATTAAGGAAATGCTCAAGAAATTTGGATTAGAAGACGCTAAGCCCATGAAAACACCGATGTCTACGGAAGTAAAACTCACAAGAAATGAAGAGGGTGAGTCCGTAGAAAACACTAAGTATAGAGAAATGATAGGTAGTTTACTATACTTAACGGCAAGTAGACCGGATATCATGTTTAGTGTCTGCCTTTGTGCTCGCTTTCAAGAGGATCCCAAAACCGCTCACCTAGAAGCGGTTAAGCGTATCTTCCGATACATTAAAGGCACTATACACTTAGGATTATGGTATCCTAAGGGATCCGGCATAGAAACCATCGTCTATGCGGATTCGGATCATGCGGGAGACTACGTGGATAGAAAAAGCATTAGCGGAATTTGCACATTCATGGGATGTTGTCTAACATCTTGGTTCTCGAAGAAGCAAACCACTCTTGCTATTTCTACCACAGAAGCCGAATATGTAAGCGCTGGAAAGGCATGTCAACAAGCACTATGGATGAAACAAGCACTCGTAGATTATGGCATTAGGTTAGATGATGTCCCAATTATGTGTGATAACAAAGGTGCTATAGATTTAAGTAAGAATCCCGTTCAACACTCTAGGACTAAACATATAGAAATACGCCACCACTTCCTCCGCGATAACGTTCAAAAAGGAAACATATATATAGAAAAGGTTGCATCGGAAGATAACTTAGCAGACATATTCACTAAGCCCCTTAAGCATGAACTCTTTAACCACTTACGTTTAGGCCTAGGAATGATGGAACAAATTGACTGAATTTTCTGCATCTTTGGTACATTTTTTTTCCAGATGGACGGACCCCTTAATGTTATAAAAGCGGTCCCCTTAATTATTAAGGGGACCGGCTTGTCATTAAGGGGACCGGCCATCTGTCTGTAAAATTTTTTTCTATTTCCTCCCATCTGAGTCTAGGAATCTGTTTTGCACAAAATAAAAGATTGGGATATTTTTTTTGCATAAACATATTTATAAACAAAACCCAATCTATTTTCTACAAATCATTCTCACATCTAGGACAACACATGAAAACCATTTTCCTTACATTGTTGAATAATGCTAAAAACTTTTTTTTTCATGCATAAGATCTCACATGACTTGTCAAAATATATAATCTAATATATATATTTGATATTCATATATTGAGCAAAATCAAATCAAGGAGACCTTGGATTGTTTCTTAGGAAATTTTTTGCATTTAGGAGTCGAAACAATCACATCTCCACATTTGTTGCATATAGGCACAGACTAGAACAAGCTTATTAATCACATCCTCACAAGTGTTCCATCACCTATTCCCCATTAGTTTCTAGTACCTTTGCTCTATTACCCTTGCCTTAGATGATTAGTTTCCTTAATTCTCTAAATTGCTAGATATAACTTATTGCTTGCTTATTTGTTTATCTTATATGCCATGCATGCTTAATATGTTTCTCTATTGCCTCAAAGAGTGGGACTTGCCTAAAACCAAAAGCTCAAAACATAGCCATCCTCACCTATTTCTGCAGAAAAGTCCATTTCTGGAACCCAGAAAGGTACCAGATGGGCGGCCCCCTTAATTATTAAAGGGACCGCCCATAATTAAGGGGACCGGCCATCTGCTGGACGGGTTCACAGAATCTTTTTCTGCTTTTTAGCCCATTTGATCCTATACTTCCCCAAATTCACAAACACATTCTGTCCTAATCACCCAACAAGCCTATCCATTCCTAAACAACACAAATCATCCACTATAAATAACCCCATATCTCACCACATTCAATCATCCCATCATGTCTTCTCCTATCAACCAAAAACCAAAAACCTCAAAGCTAGCAAGGATGACCTTAAAACCCGGGTGGAAAAGAAAACCTCACCCTCACCACAAGCCCATCACAAATGGTGCGACTAGACAACCAACACCTCCATCATCATTCATCCCCAACTACTCTCCAAGATCACAACCTCATTCCATTGAACCATTTCACAAACCCTATCATTTTGGCCAAACATCCACATTCATTCCAAACTACTCCCCTAAACATCAAACCAACTTCAATGGAATCCTTGAAAACCCTCATCACCTTGGTCAAACATCAAACTTTTCACCCCAATACCATCCATTTCCACCAAATAACCAAATCCCCATTCATGAAAGGCAAAAGCTTCATGAAGAGATTAACCAAATCCATGATCTTAGTGATCTCCTTGCTATGCACCTCACACAAAGCAACAAGGGACAACCTCCATCCTCACCTTACTCAAATTGCCTACCCCACTCTCTTAACTTGGATCAAGTTACAAACCACACTCACTATTGCCCTTGTTGCATCTTCCTTCAAAAACAAATTCTCCACTTAAGTGAAGATATCTCTTGGATCGAATATCTACTCACTCGTCCTCATCCCATTCCTCCCCTACAACGATATAACATCACGGGATCCGCTCCATTTTCCTCACTATCACATAACTAAAACCCATCCACATGCTTTCCGCCTCAAAATAAAATCCCTCGCCCTTTTGTGTCGCAAGCAAGTCCTATCGCTCTCTTTGGCAATATGAGGACCATTAGTGTTTCTAGTTATGTTGTAATCATTATGTTTCAAGTATTTTATGTAATGTAATGATGATTCATATGATCATCTTGAATGCATAAATAAATTAGTTGGTTGTTCTAAATATTTTGGCTATGCATATATATGTATCTTGTGTCTCCTAACTTGTTTTTGCAGCCAAGATTTCCATAGCTCGTCTCCTTGGTGCCCTCGAACGAGGGGGAGTAAACATCAAGGGGGAGTTCTCATCCCGACAAATTTAGTTTCTAAAACTTGTCGGCATAACCTTTTTGATTCTACAAAAAGGGGGAGAAGTGAATATAAACTCACAAAATACTTGTCCAAAAATAAATTTTTGGATTTAATAAGTTTAAGTTTTGTAATCATCAAAAAGGGGGAGATTGTTGACATAAATAATGCCTAAAAACATTATTCATATCTCTATGTTTTAATGATCATAAAATATAAACTCATTAAACATAAACTTATCAAATAAACAAGTATTTAGTTGTAAATATTCATTTCAACAACTTAATCACTTAAGGTATGAATAAACAAGTGATTAATGCATTATATGATCAAAGGAACATTTTCTTAATAACTAGCTTTTTTATAAAATGTCAAAAACATTTTATATCTTTTAGAAAAACATTTTTGGTAATAAATAAAAGGGTTTAATTCATTATAAATTTATGAATTCAAATTTTTAACCAAAATCAGTAAAAATGTTCCAGAAAAACCTTCCCCACAAAAAGACAAAACTGGGCAACGGGCAGGGAGGGCGGCCCCCTTAATTATGCTAGGCGGCCCCCTTAAAATTAAGGGGACCGCCCCCCTATTTAAGGGGGCCGGCCACGCTCCAGTAGGTTCCAGCTGTCCAGTTTTTCTGCCTATAAATACCAGCCTTCCCCTGGATTTTTACTTACCTTTTGCACACTGAAACTTTCTGTTGTAAATCACATTTCATATCTTCAAAAAACCTTTGATCATATAATCTTAAGCTTTGGTTTCTAAGTGATCCAAGCTTCCTTCATTCAAGTGCAAGAGAAGAATACTCCTTCAACAACTAGAGAAGAAGTATTGCAACTTAGATACCTAAGTTGTTTGTGTCATCATACATTTGTATATAAGTTGTGTATTATTGTTAGATAGTTGTGTGAATAATTGTTTGGGATAGGTTAGTGTGTAAGTAGAGAAGTTGTGTTGTTAAGGTGTGTAAGTAGTGAAGGTGTGAAGAAGTAGAAGTGTACATAGGTTGTGCTTAGTTGTGAAGTGATAGTAAAGAAGTCGTGAAGAAGTCGTGAAGAAGTTGTGAAGAAGTCGTGAAGAAGTCGTGAAGAAGAAGGTGTGATTAAGTCGTGTTTAAGTTGTGAGATTGGTTCTAGCTACGATTAGAACTCGACATCTAGCTTTGTGTCGTTAAGCCGGTGTAAGCTAAAGTTGTGTAAGGTTTTCTCCGCCATAAGGGAGCTTGTTGAAAAAGTGAAGAAAACTCTCGAGTTAGGTGCTCGGGGAGTGGAGTAGGGCAAGGATGGTGTCCTTGTAGCCGAACCACTATAAATCTCTTATCTCTCGGTTAGATCTTTCCATCTCTAACTTTCATTTCATTTTATTACCTTACTTGCATTACTTATTTATATTTACTTATATACATATTGTTCATATTGTTTAAAGAGTTGAGATCACATAAATTCGAATCTAAGTTTTAAAAAGTAAACAAAGTTTTCACAATAAAATTTAAAAGGACATAAAACTATTCAACCCCCTTCTAGTTTTCCACACTTTTCTACGTGTAATTTTTTTTTTATTTGAACATGACTATTATCTTATGTAACGTAACTCGCATCCTCGATAAATGTGCTCGCAACCCAACCTTAATTGATATAATTTAAATAAACATCTATGACCTAAAACTTTATGATGTTCCCATTTACCACTTTACGTTATTTCGTTAACATACGTTTAAAACTAAGCGTTTTCTATCTGATAATAGTTTTTATGAAACCCTAAACTAGCATAACAACAAATGTAAGTAACAAAACCCTAAAAAATATTAAAGTACAAATTATTCAACTAAAGTACAAATCACTAAAGCATAGAAACCCTAATTCCATAATAACTCCCGGTAAAACCCAAATTTCATTTAAACTTTAATTTTATGAATTAAATTTACAAAATCTAATTTATTTGCATAAGATTTTTATAAAATATAAATGTACAAGTCATTTAAGCCAAGGTACAAGTTTTTTTATGCATAAAACCAAATATTTCTAAAAACCTTATTCAAACCATAATTATATTTATCTTAAAACATAATTTACAAATTTTTCATACATAAACCTTAAGAATTGATTTTCCTAAACTCATTAAATATTAGTACAAGTCTTTAAACCTAGTGCACAAGTGCCTAATGCACAAAATCTTAAAATCCCATTTATATACATTTTAAACATAATAAAAATTACATAGAAATTATATAACTTAAGGAAACATTAAAACTATAATTTCCATATTTCTAAACCCTAAGTACAACCCTATTAAGCTTCTAGTATAACTCCCTTAAGCACAAACCATATTCCTTATCATTTTCATATAAATCGATTTATACCTAAATAAATAAATAAACTCTAAAATGAATTCAAATTAACAATTACATAAACTAAACCCTAAAAACTAATTTAGTTAAAACCTAAACCCTATAGAGTACAACCACCTTAAAGCCCATGTACACTCATAGAAAGCCCTATTTGAACTCTTATTTCCCCTCCTAGTCGAATTCTAACTAAACCATAACTAAATTAATTTCTCAAGTAAGACCTACCTCAAGTAACCTTTCCTTAATTCCCCCTCCTCCACATCATCAATGACATCACCTTGAAAACACTTGTAAGGAAAATAAAACTCCACATCACCCTCCTCCATAAGCCACGTCCATTCCCCTTCCTCCTCACATTTGTCCATATACATGGCATCAATAAGAATTAAACACATCAACATAAGCCCTAGAAAACCCTAATTCTATCCTTATATAAATATCAAACCCATTTCCTTTTCTTTCTTCAAACCCTAACTCGACAATCCCTCAAAACAGTCCCAAGCTTCACCACTACTGATTCCACAATCCTCCCATAAGCCTAAGAAAACTCTAAGAAGCCTAAATAACAAAGAGAAGCATTGGTGTTCAAGAAATAAACCTATACGCCACAAATATCCCTAATCGACTAAGTATAGTCAAGTTGCGAGCCGGAGACGTTTATTAACTTTTGTTTAACTTTGTTTTCCATCCATACTGTTCAGGTGAGTTTATAGTCCCACTTTTCCTTTTTACGTTTTCCAAATATGTGGGGAGATACATGTTATCAAACCGAACACAAGTATTTTCCTGATTGTTATTGCACTAGGCTAACTGTCCCTTATTATTATTTGAATTTATTATTGAAAGACCCTCATATCATGCACCATTAGTCACCCGCAGGGTGAGCGCGAATATAGTGAATAGATCTATTGGCCTGACGACCCATTTGTTCTAATCGGATGGATATCTTCGTGGTAGCCGGTTAGACAGATGCATTATATTTGATATCTTAAACTCGGGGGCAAACCACTATCATTTTTATTATGCTAGTGAGACTGGAAACTGTCAACGCATTGCGTGTCATGAGGTTTAGTGCAATATTCTAAATTGTGATATAACTGATTTCTTCTTATTTACCTTGTGTTCAAACTAATTATAACTTTAAACACTATGGATTCACTCAACCTTTGTGTTGACCTTTTTAAGCATGTTTATCTCAGGTAATTTAAGGACTGAACTTGGCACGGAGTGGCTGTGGACTTTCTTTTCATAATAAGAGTGTCCACTTTGTTATCATTCGATGAATAATGTAACTTTTATAACATATTTTCCGAACCTCCCTCTGGGACCTATATGATGTACTCTGATTTTTAAATAAATGAATGATAACAATTTATTTAAAACGTCTCTTTTTGAGTCGTTTTCTATTCTCATGACTGTGAACCATGAAGTAATACCCCAAACTTATATTCTGCTGCGTATATCAAAAACGGGGGTGTTACATTGTGGTTGCGACCCATATCGGGTTTAGTCCCTTGACCAATTTTTCTGTTAGTTTGACCGTTAAGTTGGTCATGTGACGTGCACATGGGAGGGTAATTCTGTCATTTCGATCATAACCCTTCTTCTTTATAAACAATTTCACCAACACACACAAACACACTCCCAAGTCCCAACCATCACCACCTGTAATATGCTATCATCACCCCATCCCAACAACCACCCCCGCAGGGCGCTGGCTACCTCGACCACCATCACACCGCAACAATCACAACCACGGATCTGGGCAGATCTTGACCAGATCCGGTTGGATCTACTGTTGGTGGTTTCATGGTGGTTGTGATGAGGCCATGAGGGTTTGGTGGTTGTGGTTTTTTGTGGAGGCGATGGGGTTTAGATGGTGGTAGGTTCGTGGATATTATGATGATGGTGATGGGGTTTTTAGGGTGTTGAGATTGAATAATGGTGAGAATTATCAAGTTTGGATTGATTATGAGGGTTTTGAGATTAGTGTACTATGGCTCATGTTGGTGTTAAGAAGTCGATAAGGAGTTTAATGAATGTTTTCTTGAATTTAAGTGATGTTTTTGAGGATGAAATGTATGTTGGGTTTACTGCTGCTACTGGTGCTTTGACTCAAAATGACAGCCCTTATAAATGGTTGTATTTGTTGGGTAAAGAGATACAATTAAGAAAAGAGATGCTTGGTTGGGCTTATGAATGAGTTGTTGAAGGTAACAAGGAAAACGGGTTGGGGATTTTATTTATTTATTATTATTTTTTATTTAATAGATCTAAAAATTGAAGGTGAGAATGGTTGGAAGAATGTATAGGTTTGGTTATGATGATGTTGGTTTTTCTTAGCTCAAATACGTGAGATATAAAATTGTTAGTGATATTATTAACACTAAATTTAAGTTAGTGTGTGTATGAATCTGTGTTTAGATATCTTTGTGGTTTAAGTCACTTTTGGTGTTTGAATTTAAAGGTTTTTGCTTAAATAAGTTTTGGTGGATTTAGTTTTGTTGATTATTGTGGGTTTTGATTTAATTGTGTTCATGGTTGTGTATTTGTATACAATTGGTTTGTTCAATAATACTGAAGATGGTGTTTTGGTTGGGGTTGTCGGAAATTCACTGTAGTGGCCGGAAATAATGATGATGAAGATGACTTGGGTGATGAAGATGAAATAAAATTAATAATAATAATATAATAATAATAATAATAATAATAATAATAATAATAATAATAATAATAATAATAATAATAATAATAATAATAATAATATAATAATAATAATAATAATAACAATAATAATAATAATAATAATAATAATAATAATAATAGGAGGGTTTTTTTGTCATTTTATGCCACCAAACAAGCATTTAATATTCAAACTAACAAAAATATTGGTCAAGGGACCAAAACCGTTATGGTTCGCAACCACAGGGAGAGGATCCGTTAAAAAAAAGCAAAAGGACTATATCCGTTAAACCCGACAAACCACAGGGACCATTTATGAAATTAAATAAAAAATATATAACCTCATTTTTATGTTGGATGTGGATTAAATGTATTTGTTATGTAGTTGATATGAGTGAATAACGATTATACCTGATATCATTGAAATTGACGTCAGAAAATTTGTATGTTATTTTTATCATATTTAGATCCTTATATCATTTTTGCATTTAAACTAGTTAAAGTAACAAACCACCACCCTTATTCACTAATTGACTTATTTACTTAAACGGGTTATACTGCTCACAAACGGGTTACACGTATTATCCAAGTTTTGGTTAGGGTTGAGTTTCTTGACACGATTAATAAATTGGTTGTGTTTGGGTAAAGGTTATACTAACCCGCCAATACGTCAACCTAAATAGGTTAACACGAATACGACTTGATTGCCACCCCTAGCGAAGATGCTCATGGAAATTAGAGTTTGTTGATTTTAGATTTTTTGTTTGGGGTTTTTGGATATATATATATACAATTATATAACTGTTAGATGATGAACTATGAAGATGAAATATGTAAAATGATTGACTTTGGATAAAGAAATGGTGGATGGAGGACAAGTGACGTTTGGTATGTGTTAAATCACATTCCTTTTCTTTATCAAAAACGGACTTAAAAGACCAAAACCGACAATAAATGCCAAATATATGCTTGTTTTTGTGTTTGTGTATGTGCAGGTAAAGGATATTAGAAAATGACAAAAAGAAAGATAAAACAGACGGAAACGAGCACGAGAATGAAAAGAGTGAGAAAAGCCGAGGCCGGGGATGTGATTCTACAATTTTTATCAGCAAAAAAACCCAAAATTCCAAAATCAAAGCCTTGATGAAAATTCAATTTCATAAATTATCCCAAAAACATTTTCACCATTAGTCCTTAACGATTTGCATGGTTAGTCCCTAAACTAACTATTGTTAAATCCTTAAAATAAAACTAAAAACCAATCCAGCCCAACACATAACCCATCCAAGCCCACTTCCCTTTTAATACCGGATCTAAAATAACCCGACCTTTTCCATATCCAACCCAGGTCAACCAAATAAAAAACCGGGTCAAACATAAAGAAAAGGGCGCCATTTTCTGTTTTACTGTTCATCATCTTCCTCACCATTTACCCTGCTTAAGTGACTATTACCTCTTCTAGAAGGATGATTAAGCATAAGATGAGCTCATTATTTGTCCACCATGGCAAATCTCAAGCATTCTATTGGTGGAAGCTATGTGGCAGTCAAATCAAGGGCTGAGATTGGGGAAAGATGTCGACATCTTGGATTCAAGGGCTGGGATTGATTGATAGAAACCCTAGAAGGCTCCCTGGACTCCTATAAATACAAGGCTCTTCACCAAGCATTAGAAGTTTTAGAAGGCTCCCTGGACTCCTATAAATACAAGGCTCTTCACCAGTCATTGTAGCTAATTACTGCTGATTTCTTGTCTTTTAATTCAGCTTTGTAATAGTTTTTCATATATATTAAAAAAAGTCAGTTTATATCATTGCTTTGTCTCTTTTACTTTTGTGTTAAAATGCTCTTTAATGGTTAAAATAAGCTATAATAAGCTCTCAATAAGCACTTTTATTAAATACTGTTTAGAACTCAAATAAGCTCTTCCATAGCTTGCTTTGAGCTTTTATTACTTAAGCTTGAATTGTACTACATTGTGATTCAAATTACCTTTACTTAAGAAGGAATAAGCACTTGGATGATAAGCCAGATTGGGAAGGACTTATTGGACTTCACCATCTTGTTTTTAACAAGCTGGAGCTTGTAGATCAGCTCTTGGAGCATTTATAAGTCCTTGTTTTGAGTAAAGGACCAAGTGAGCTTAATTCTTACCTTTTTAGCTTATTAAATTGCTTATTGCTTATTACTTGTTCTTCGTTGCTTATTATTGTTTTTTATTGCTTATATTTGTTTCTTATTAGTGTTATTTGATCATTAGTAGTTTAAATCTCATTAGTTTAAGTTTTTACATAAAATTCATAAAAATACAAAAATATGTCTTTTTCTTATAGCTTAATGGTAAGTGCTTATTTTCTGGTCTCTATTGCTTTTAAAGTCATTTAGTAGTCTTAATATTAGTTTGTGTTAAAAAATTGTTCAAGTTTTTAGTTAAAATCAGTTCTAAAAACAAAAACAGTCACTTAAAGGGGTGTTTGGATTTAGGATTGAGAACAGTCAAAAAGATGTTTACATGAGTTTTATCATTTGGTTCAACTTAATTTAGGTCTATTTGAGTCTAATAAGCTAAATTTAAGGTGTTTAGAGCTTTTCTAAGTAGATTTGTAGGTTTTAGAGTTGTTTTCAAACTTTAAAGGTTTTAAACTTTTAGATTTAGCTTATTTTGAGAAATCAATCAAATATACTTGTTAGTGTAGTTTTTGAGTTTGAATTAGTGTTATTAGTAAGTTTCTATAAGTTGGTTAAGTTTCTAGTGGTTTTGAGTCTTATTGTTCGAATTCTAGTTTCCTGAATCAAAAATTTCAAGAAAATCCAAAAAGTAGTCTGAGTAGGCCTTTTCTTAGGGCATTTTTAGTGCTTATTTGTGGTTTAAAGTATGAGAAATTCATTTTACTAGTTGTTTAATAGTTGTTAAATGCTGTTTTACAATTTCCAGCTTAATTCTTAGCTTAATAGTTGCTTGTTTGTGGTCTTAAAAGTTGCACATCAGATTTGCATAATGGTTCATCAGTTCTTAAATGTCTGAATTGCCTTCTTTTTAAGCTGATTATTAAGCTCTATATAAGCTCTATAGGGTCTGATTTTCATTTTATAAGCTCTTTGGTGGATAAGCTTAATCTGTTTTTAGTTATTTGTGGAATACCTTATTTGTGGAATACCTTAATCTGTTTTTAGTTATTTGTGAGCATTGCTCGGCGGTTCTCCTAAAAAAGTTACCAGAAAAACTTGGAGACCCTGATCCGTGCTAAATAGATATATAAATATTATGCAACGACGGATACACGTGAATAAATACAAATTACCCCTTTGTGAAAAAGGATACTTGCAAAAACTCACATTCGTGTGTAGTGTGAAACCAGGTAAGTGATTACCCGGATCGTTTCCCAACGAGGTATGAATGGGCAAACTGTGGAAAGTTAGGATTAGAGTGACTGATGATTAGATATGAGATTTTGCTTTTTTGATTAATTCTAATTGATAAATTAAAAACAAATATACACAAGAAAATTAAACGCGAATTAATTAAACTAAAAACGCGTAACGGGAAACCTAAAATGGGACTAAAAAGTGAAATCTATGAAATTAAAACCTAAAAGTGTAAAATTACTTAAAACTTATTTTAAAACTAAAATTATATTTTTTATACTTTATATCTAATTATTATTAATTATTTATTATTTAATTACTTTTTAAACTATTTTAATTTATAATAAATACTAAATGAACAAAGAAAAATCTAAAACTTTTTCTATAAATATTATTAAGTGAAAAGAAGCTAATAAATTATAAAAATGAAAATTACTTAATTAAAAATTTAAAAAGATAAAATCTATTAAATAGAAGCTATCACTTATTTTCTATTTTGTTTTTCTTAAGGTCTAAAAATATTATTATATTTTTCCTAGAATCTAATTAATGAAAGAAAATTATGAAAATTAAAATTATATTTTTCTGATTATTATTCTATTTATTATGATTTAATTACTAATAGAAACTAATTAAAAAGATTAAAAATATCAAATGACTTAGGAAAAATCTGGAAAATTTAGGATAAGTCTAAATTAATATTTAAAAGCTAGGTAAATTAAAATCAAAAGTTCACTAAACACTAATAAGCAGTTGGGCAGATAAGCAGTTTGGCAAATAAGCCAAAAATAAGCTAAAAAGCTAGAAAAGGTACCAAAAGCTCAGGATAGGTTTAATATACTATAAGAAGCTTAAAACAACTTAAAAACACAAATAAGCACAATGAAATAAGCTGATAAGCAGATTGGCAGTTGTGAATTTAAGACAGAAAACTCAGGAAAATGGCCAAATAGCAAGGCAGATTAAGCACTCCAATAAGCTATTGAGATGCAAACTAATGGGGGCAAAAGCTCCTCAATACTACTGGCTATCTTAAAAACTAAAAAGCCCTATCTAAAACAGCTTAATTGAAGTCCAATTAAGCCCTAGAACAGGTGAGTTTAGGAATTAAAAACTGAATCAGCAGAATCAGTGAAATGGGGAAAAGTGCAGGCCTATTTTTAAGCAATCAAATAAGCTAGGAAATGGAATACCAGATGATAATCTTAAAACTAGCTATGTGAACTACTCATAAACCAAAAATCAGGTCCTCAGCTTAATTGGATAAGCCAATAACAAGCTGAGAAAATCAGCTATGTCTGCTCAGTGTATACTGAGCTTGTATATGTGCAGAGGTGTGCAGAGATGCACAAGTCCAAACCAACTCTACTGATATCACTATATGGACCAAAAGAACTCAGAAAATGCCAAGGTTGAGGTCAGAATAAGCTCATAGCTTAATATGGCTTATTTGAGCTTTTGAGGTTCTAAAAATTGCACAGATAGGACACAAGTGCTATTTCTAACTATATAACTTATGTGGACTCAGAAACACCTTATTTGGACTATAAAAAGCTGGATTAAAGTTGGGAATAAGGCACATCTACAGTACAAGCTCAGTTGACCTTGTTGACTGCATAAACCAAACACCCCTTTATAGGTGTCTGTGGTGATTTTGCAAATGAAACACAATATTTTAAACTAGAAACCTTGATTTTACTGATTGACTAACTTATTTAAGTACTAATAAGCAACTTTTAAAACAGAATTAAGCAGTATGATAAGCTATGCTACTTATGGCTATTTTTGGCTTTTTAAGTGATTTTAAGTAAAATGAAGACAAAAGCTTTTTAAGACTGATAAGATTAATGAAATATGACTACAAACTACTAATAAGCATAAAACTACAATAATAAGCTGACAATAAGCTATGCAACAGTAACTTGGAAATTTAAGTGAACTTGGAAATTTCTTACAACTGAAAAGAGGCTATTGGGATAGCAAGAACTAGAACAGAACAATCCCTAGCTTGTTAACACAAGCTAGAAAACCCAAATAAGCTTTCTGAACAGCTTATACACTCCAGAACAGCTTATTGGCTTCCAGGTTGACTTTTGTTGACTTTCTTCATAGTTTGAAATTAAGAACTGAGTTACACTAAATAAGCTTACACAAAGCTATGAAAAGCTTTCATAAGCTTATAACAGGGTTGTTTGAAGCTTTTGATGGTAAATTAACAGGATTAGAGCTTATACGAATTAATAATAACTTGAAATTCTAGTGAACATGAAACTGAGTACAAATACTGATTAAATAAGAACAATGAGACTTGAATTAACTTATATTGATAACTGGAACTTGAAATTACAAAAGATAAAGACTTAAAGTAAAAAACGATTACAATAATAATTAACTACTCTCTTTCCAATCTATTACAAAGCCCTATATATACTAAAACTTGCTGGGAAACTTCTTGTCGACATCCCTAAATCATTCTGCACCCTTGGATTGCTTCAAATCACTCTCAGCCTTTGATTTTACTTTTGGCGCCAAAATTGAGTGAGTGGGAAATATTGCACATGGTTCTGTACTGAGTGGAGAAGAAGCAATAAATGCCTTTTGGGAGTGTTAGGTGAAGTATGGAGGAAGGAAGGTGGTGATGGGAGGTTACAGAGAATACTATGGGTGATGGTGGTATTGGTGTCTGGTATTGGCGGGTTTAGGGGGAAAGGGAAGAGTTTGACTAAAGTCAAACTGGGTTTTGGGTTTTATTAATAAAGGGTGGATTGGGCTGTGGTGATGGACTTGGGCTGGGGTTTATGTTTTGTGGGTTGGGTTGGGTTTTATTATAAAATGGGATGGGTAAATATAACATGGTCCGGTTTGGTTTGTAGATATTTAAGCACAAGGACCAATTTTGTAATATTCTGAAATTGAAGGGTTGGACTTGTAATTTCACCAAAGTTATAAAAAGGGCTAAATTGTAACATGTGAATAGTACAAGGGTTTAATTTGATAAATTATACTTTTTTTAAATACCCGAGGACTAGATTTGCCAATTTTGAAACTTGAAGGGTAAAAGTTGCCATTTTTAGAAAACTTTCATCCAGGGACTAAAAGTGAACATGTTTGATATCCCAAGGACTAAAGTTGACTTTTCTTTCATTTTAAACCTTCAGGGACTAATTCTGCCAATTTGTGAAACTTCAGGGACTGAAAATGACAATTTTGTGAACTTTGCATGTTTTTCACTTGTTTTCAATCTTTTTGTTCCTGAATCATATAAAAACACATTTTATGATATTTTCTGTATTTTGAAGCATATCTGCATGTTTTTAAATGTTTTTGCAGATAAAATGTGACAGAAATGATGAGTATTTAGACACTCATCAGACCCCGGCAAGTTTCTCATCCCATGCGATTTTCTGAAAATGATTGAATGTTTAGCCTTGCCCGATCTTGGCGCAAGCATCAATCTTATGCCATTTTCCGTTTGGAAAAAGCTTTCCCTTCCAGAACTTACTCCTACACGTATGACTCTTGAGCTAGCGGACCGATCGATTACTCGTCCTATCGGTATCGCCGAAGATGTCTTCGTGAAAGTAGGGAAGTTCCATTTTCTGGTCGACTTTGTCGTCGTAGATTTTGATGCCGATCCTCGGGTTCCCCTCATTCTAGGGAGATCCTTCTTAAGGACGGGGCGTGCTTTTGATGAAGCGAAAAGTGTACCGCTTTTAGGGGGTCATTTAAGCCCTAAATCGTATTTATTTGATCAAATATTGCCCTAAATCGTTCCTTTTGTCATTTTAGGTACTTTGGAGAAGAAATCTGGAAAAGGAAGCATTTTGGACGTTTTTGGAGCATAAAAGTGAAGAAAACGACAAAGTCTCAAAATCGGCTGAAAAGTACCTTTGACGGCGTCAGGGATTGCCCTTGACGGCGTCATGGCTTGGCAAAAAAGGTGGATATGAAAATTACTCATGATAAGCCAGAGAATTTTGCATGAAAAATCTGACGGCGTCACCCTTTGAAGTGATCAAGGTCGTCACGATTTAAGCTAAAGAGGGACGGCGTCAAGCTCATTTCTGACGGCGTCACCCCTTGATAAGCCAGAGCGGATTTTGGAGGTCTAAAGAGGGACGGCGTCAGGAAGGCCATCCGGGAACCCTAAAAGCGGCGAGGTGACGGCGTCAGGATCTACAACGTGACGCCGTCAGCCCTTAAACTCTATATATAGTTTTGCAATTTTTTGTCATTGGGAGTGGAACTTATTGTGTGTAACTTTGGAGGAGAAACCCTAAGACGAATTTCTGCCATTTTTAAGGGTTTTCATACCCTTGGATCTCCCATGTTTAATTGAAGATAAGTATTTATTTAATCAATCAATATGTCTATGTGTTGTTTGATTATAACTTGTTCTTGTCTTTTGATTAACATGCTAGGCTAGATTTATCTTGTGTTTGCTTAGATCTAATGAAACCTAGCTATTGATTATTGGTTATTAGTGTGTTATTAGTTGTATTGGATGATTGTTCATCGATGTTAGGCTTAAGAAAACTGGCTAACTTCCTATTCGGTAACTTGCTTGAACGTCTTAAGAAACATGAACCAATGCGTACTAAGTTTTTATGGTTGTATTTAATGCATGAGCGAATTCTAGTGATCCCATGTTAGGAGCTTCTTAGCCGGCTCGATATAGGAGTGAACTAGGAGCTTGTAGAGTTGGGGAAGTACGTACGCCACCCCACGATTGATATTAAGGAATACACCCGTCATCCACGCAATTAATACACACTAATCAACCGGTAAAAAATAGTTAGGGAGTAAGGAAATCTAAGTAAACACATTTCTCTCCACATAAGTTTCACAACTCTTTTCATTTTCAGTTATTTTATTTTATTTGCATTCGTAGTAATTTGGGTTAGTTGACTAGCAACTAATTCCGCCCACTCCTTCAAACCCGAGATTTTACTTGCTTTCATAAAAAATTATAAAAATACAAAAAGAATCTTCCCTCACCCTTAGACCTATTAAAGTAGTTTTTCATACCTAACGAACACTATTCCCTGTGGAGAACGATCAATCCCCCGTACTTACCACTACACTATACTACATCGGTCAGGTACACTGCCTGGTGGGGTTGTAAGCCTCTTGAGATCCCTCGAGAGGTAAAACCTGTTGTAAGGTTGCAAAACCACGCATCAACTTTGATTGACGTTTATGGTGAAGAGCTTACTCTCCATGTTGATGATCAGGCCGTGACTTTTAAACTCGATCAAACTTCGAGATACTCCTCCAATTACGATAAATTATCGGTTAACAGGATCGATGTAATAGATATTGAGGAGTATGCTCAAAAAGTTCTTGGATTTTCGGAAAATTCCCCAAGTGGCAATCCCACTCTATTTTCAGAACCTATCGTTACCGACTCTTCCCCTTCTCTCACTCCGTTTGAGGGAAGTGAATTCACTTTGGAAGAGATTGAGGCTTGTCTTAAAAATGATCAAATTTCACCAGAAATTGATCCGGAGGGAGATATTCTTTTACAAATGATTAACGATGACCCGTCACCTTCACTCCCTCCGAAAGAAATTGATATTGAAGGAATTAAGGAAATTAACACATACCAACGTTATACTCTAAAGATTAAATGAGTTTGGGTTCCTTGGATACACAAAAAGACACAATTACCCTTTCATGTGCACGCCACATGACCAACTTAACGGTCAAATTAACAGAAAAATTGGTCAAGGGACCAAACCCGATATGGATCGCAACCACAGGGACAAACCCGTTAAAAAAAAGTTTAGGGACTATTTCCGTTAAATCCGACAGACCACAGGGACCATTTATGAAATTAACTCTTTAAACTTTGTCCAAACCTTAACCCATTCTTAGAGCACACAGTGTGGTGTGCTTTCACTCGCCAAATGCACCCTAGAAGAACCGATGGCGCGCCAAACGTTGTACCAGGAAACACGCCAATGAGATGCCTAATGGGATTGAGCCAGTTGAATGGCTCACGCCAAGAGTAAAAAACGACCGTTTGTTCCTTTTTTGTTTTTATTTTTTATAATTATTTTATTTTTTCAAAGTGAGTAAATGCAAAAAGGTAACAATTTTTTTGAAATTGAAAGTGAGTGAGTAAATGATAGTAACGGTTAGATTTTTTTAAAACAACCAATTTTTAACCTTTAAATACCAACTTTTACTAAACATTTATCATACCTTCAACCCAATTCAACTTTTATCAAAACTTTCACATACACATCCATTTATCTTTCAAAAATGTCACAACCAAACACAAACGATTGGTTACTTAATAACATATTTCAAACCGAATCCGCTAATTCAAGCTCACCTTCACCCGTAACACCATCATCCGGTCGCTCTTATCCGGTCCAACATTCTCAAAACCTGATGCTGATGCTGATGCTGATGCCACCATATCCGAACCATAACATGTCGGGTTTTGCACCATATGGGAACAACCTGCAAAACTCGATGCCATATGTTCATAACCCAATTTCGGACCACAAATGAACCAAGATCAATATAACCAAATGGCTTTTTTTTCACAACAACAACGATACTTCAACAACATGAGTCTCGGGAATTCATCGTAACCAACACAAGACATGCCACCAAACTCACCATCACCAACACAAGAATCACAAACCGAGTCTTCTCCGATCGGAAAAGGAAAAGGAAAAGGAAAAGGGGAAAAGATGAGACCAAAGAAAACCGATGCCGTTCATAAACGTTGGGATTCGGAGGAGGAAAGACTTTTGGCTGAAACGTACATACAAATATCCGAGGATCCAAGACTCGGTATTGACCGAAATTCAAAGTCATTTTGGAAACATGCTAGGCTGTGTACAATGGACCGTGAAATATCGGTCGGTCGAGCCATGTGACCGATTTCTACATCGGTCGACTCCATTGTGGAGTTCTTGTCAAATATCGGTCGAAGATGAGCAAAAGACAAGGTCGGTCGATTTTGTGACCGACTTTCTAAACTCTCCCTTTTTTTTTTTTTTTTTTGTTTTTTTTGTTTTTTTTTTAATTCGGTTAAAAAAAAATGAAGAAACACAATGCAGGTGGCTGTGGCTCACGAACAAGAAGTGAAGAAGATGATAGTTTTTTTTCTTTTTTAAACAAATAAATAAATTTTGTTTAAACCTTGATGTTTTTGAGATTTACAGTTTAAACTTTTAAATTTAATTTCATTGTCATTTTCATTTTAAGCAATTGTAACTTCTTTTCTTTTTTGTATGTTTTTGTATTTTGATACTATGTAATTATGTAATGTTTTTATTTGTAATGAATTTTAATTTTTTTGTTTAAAATATTTGAATTAAAAAAAAAAAAAAAAGTCGGTCACCACTGTGGCACCTTGGTCATGTCCGGAGAGAGAAAGCTGACGTGGCAGCTGGTGACCCAGGTCACCACTGTGACTAGCCTTACAAATGAATACAACCGGCTTGCAGAATACAAATGTACCAAGGATATGATGACGGGAAAGTGGACTACGTTGCAGGGTGCATGTAGCAAGTTCGCGAGAGTTGTCGATGAAAATGAACGGTTGAGTGGTGAAAACGATTCGAAGTGGCTAAATCTTTGTTACATCATATTCAAACAAATGTGGGGGTATGCGTTTACCCACTATGAAGCATGGGATGTCTTGAAAGACCACCACAAATTGCGTGGTGCCAAAACCGTTAAACCCTGAAGACGCGTTTAGGGACTCGACGACATTGAAGAACCGAACGAGCTATTTCAAGACGATGCAATCCCACGTCCTCCCGGCAAGCCAAGGCCTTCAAAGAGTGCGAAATCGGACTCTACGCGTTTGGCGGCTTCTCCGTCTAGTAGAGAAGCTTTCAAGGACATGATCCAAGAGGAATTGCGAGTCGAACAAGAAAAAAAATTGATTATATCGCAACTCAAAAGAAATTGAAATAATTGAAGTTTCTTAGTTTTAGCACCGAGGGGATGACTCCGGAAGATGCGGCGGGTGTCGAAGCAATAAAAACCGATATCTGAGCACGATACTTTGGCACGACGGCGACCTCAAAGAATTAGTGTGTTTGTCGTATCGTCTTTTATTTTTATGTACTCGTACTTTCTTTTTTATGTACTCGTATCACGTCTTTCTTTTTTATGTACTCGTATCATATCCTTTTTTTATGTACTCGTATCGTGTAGTCGTTTTTTTTTTTTTTTTTTTTTTTTTTTTTAATGTAATCGTATCGTATCTTTAATATATCATATTTGCATTTTAATCTAAAATGTGTTTGTATAAAATAAATGATGACGTATAGTCTATACCCGGGTCACGAACCCGGTTAGTGAACAACACTAACAATTAAGCCCACCACGTATGGGCCGCAACTGGACTACCAGTTATGCGGCTTGGGTCGACAAGGCCCAAGCCCAAAGTTATTTCCGGATAATATATAGAATATCTTCTAAATAAAGAAGATATATACTATATACCCGATGTCGGCTAACACGCCGAAGAGTAGGGAACACGAAACCCACTAGGGTTTCATGCATATATAAAGGGCACCCAAGCCCTCGGTAAAGGTACGATCTTCAATAAAACCTAACCATAAACAAAACCCTACATTCGATTACTTACTCTCACGCCGGAGGATAATCGGGGGAGACAATCCCTCGATAAGCCTAACGGTGTTTGTCCTTTTTCTTAGTGCGCAGGTCTCATCAAGCATTAAGATTCGAATTGGTACGAGAATAGAAGCCCTATCAAGGAACGCCCAACTTTTGTATCAACAAGTGGCGCCATCCGTGGGACCCTACACTAAGGATTTTACCAGAAAACTAGAATGACGAAACACGGAAGTCATAAGAGTCCGCATGGGAAGAAAACGCAGGACGATCCACTAGGAAAGAAGCATCAAATTGATACGACTTCTAAACAGGCCTCTGGGACAACCAGTACGCCTCAAAGCTTAGGAGCGCACCCAAATCAGGTCTTTCCTGCAGTGGAATCGCTTACCAGGTTTACCCCCGCTATTACGACAAGTACTAGCGAGATAGAACTGGAGCGCACACCTCTTGCCATGCCAGAAGTGAACTTCACTGAGCCTCCCAACGCGCCTGTGCGAAACAAGGATCCAGCTTTGGAAACCGACTCTATCGCGCTAGAAGGAGTTACCTCCGAATTAGCCCTAAGTGATTTCGTATCTCAGAACTACGAAGCCTTGACTGCGCTCATGCGAGAGGAGGCAAAGAAGAGGTCAAGCCAAAGTCTGCACGCCAGACTCAACTTTGACCCTAATCCTGACGCATCCCCACCGCGCTACCGAAAGGAAAGACGCGAGAGGGATAGCCGTAAACAACCAGTATTCGCCAGGATTGGAAGGAAGGTTGTGGACGATGAAGCAGCTGACCTTCAACATCTGGAAGAGCCTGAAGAGGGGGAGCGGCGCGCCAATGTCCACGCTAGGCTTGGCAAACGCAGGATCCAAGATAGGCTTGGGAGACGATGTTCCCCAAGTGAAAGCCCCTCAAGCTCTGACTCTGAGGATAGTCGGCGCAAGCGCCGCAGAGGAGCAAGCTCAGACTCTGATGATAGTCGACGCAGGCGTCACAAAAGAGTCCGCTCATCCTCAAGAGATTCCTCGGACAGCGAGACTGGACACTGGAAATCAAGAGAGAAATACCGCGACCAGGATGATGAAGACATGTCTCTCCCCTGGCGTCGCCAAAAGGTTGATGCGTTTACTAGGCGCATCAGTGACTTTTCTGAGAACAAGAAAAGGCGCATGCCTGCTAATGTCAAAACATATGATGGGACAGGTGATCCTGATGATCACCTAAAAATTTTCGAATCAGCAGCTACTATCGAAAATTGGCCACAGCCTGTGTGGTGCCATATGTTCAACTCCACATTAGTAGGGAATGCGCGCAACTGGTTTAGTAAGCTTCCACGCAGAAGCATTGGTGGGTTTGAAGAGTTGCGCAGAGCATTTCGCTTAAACTTCACTCAAAGGAAGAAATGCGCCAAAAACCCTGTCGAACTCGCTAGGGTTAAACAGCGACAAGGGGAATCTACAAGTGCTTTTATGGAACGCTTCAAGGACGAGTGCATGAAAGTCAAGGCGTGTCCAGAGATACTGAAAATATCGGGTTTCATGAATGCAATCAATAATCCAGATCTGATAAAAAAGCTAAACGATAAGGTTCCCCTAACCTTCGATGAGCTCATGAAGCGCACAAGATCTTTCGTCCAAGGAGAAGAAGCCGATGCAGATAGCAAAAAAGGCTATTCGAATCATAGACCACAAGAAGAGTCAAGGAGACAATCCAATGACCAAGGTGGCAGTCGTAACAGCCGCAGCAGAGGCTATCGCAACCAAGGGAGTGGAAGAGACAATGATAGATACACACCCCTCACAAAAACCCCAAGGGAGATATTTGTGACGGAGGGCGCAAACTTCCCGAAACCACCACCAATCCGCACCCCAGAGGATAAGCGCATAGGGAATGGATATTGCGAATACCATGGACAGAAGGGCCACACAACCAACGATTGCGTCCAACTGCGCCAATTGATTGACAAATTGGTAAAGGAAGGAAAGATGGACCATCTCGTAAAAAACATCAGAGAAGGGAAAGACAAATCAAAACCAGGGGCCAAGAAAGAGACACCAAAAGAAAAGGCAGATATCATCTACATGATACAGCCATGGTCCCGCGCGACTAGACAGAAAGTTAGTCAGCGTTTTTCTAAGGGAAACGAAATTTCTTTCCCCTCCCTGACTGCGAACAACGCAGTAATGGATCCACTCACCATTGAAATACATACGGGGGGTCACGACATCCGTCGCATGTATATAGATGGAGGTGCATCCGCTGATATCATATACGAACACTGTTTCAAGAAGCTGCGACCTGAGATACAGAGTCAGCTGATCCCAGCCACAACGCCGCTCACCGGCTTCACAGGGGGGAAGATATGGCCCACGGGGCAATTACGTCTATTTGTAGAAGTTGGTGACAAACCACACTCTACAACTACCTGGATGAACTTCATGGTAATCAGATCCCCCTCCCCGTATAACGGTATTATTGGGAGACCTGGAATATCATCCATCCGCGCCGTCCCATCCACAGCGCACGGAATGCTCAAGTTCCCAGTGGAAGGAGGTATTGTCACCCTTTACAATACCACCACACCACCCAAGGAATGTAACGCAGTGACAAGTGACGTAAGTATTGTTCCAGAACAGCGCGCAATCAAAGTCCCAAATCTAGCGGTCGCCATTCACCCTGAATACCCGGACCAACAGGTGTCTATTGGTGGGTCTCTGTCTGACAAAGGCAGGTCAGCTATATGCGCACTCTTGCAAAATAATTTGGATATTTTTGCATGGGAACCTAAGCATATGACAGGAGTACCACGCTCCATCACGGAACATAAGCTACAAATCCGACAAGGATATCCTCCAATACGACAGAAAAAGCGCGGACAAGCTCCGGACCGCGCAAAAGCCATCCTGGAAGAAGTACATAAGCTGGTAGACGCAGGCATCATGCGTGAAGTCTACTACCATGACTGGCTCTCTAACCCAGTGATGGTAAAGAAGAGCGATGGCAGTTGGAGGATGTGCGTAGACTTTACGGATCTCAATAAAGCATGTCCACAGGACTGCTACCCGCTACCGGAAATAGACCGGAAAATTGAGTCTCTATGTGGATATCCCTTCAAATGCTTCCTGGACGCATACAAGGGATACCACCAAATTCAAATGGCAGAGGAAGACGAAGAAAAGATGGCCTTCCACACAAGTCAAGGGGTCTACTGCTACACAAAGATGCCCTTCGGCCTCAAGAACGCAGGAGCAACATACCAAAGATTGGTGGACACTGCGTTCGAGAAACAAGTGGGACGCAACTTGGAAGTATACGTCGATGATCTCGTCATCAAAAGCCATACAGAGGATGAGCTGGTGCGCGACATGGAGGAAACGTTCAAAACACTCAGGAGAATCAACATGAAATTGAACCCCAAGAAGTGTACATTTGGCGCTACGGAAGGCATGTTTCTCGGGTATTTGATAGAGCCCGATGGGATCAAGCCTTGCCCAGAGAAGACTCAAGCAGTCATTGACCTCCCCTCACCGCGCACACTAAAAGAAGTTCAGTCACTAAACGGCAAGCTAGCTGGACTGAACCGATTCTTATCCAAATCAGCAGACAAGTCACTTCCCCTATTCAAGACACTCAAGAAGTGCACCAAAAAGGGAGACTTCAGGTGGACTGCGGAGGCAGAAGAAGCCTTCCAACAGCTCAAACAACACATAGCAGCGCTCCCAAAGCTTGTTGCACCCCGACCAGGGGAAGAGCTGATCATGTACCTATCTGCGACTCAAGGAGCAGTCAGCGCAGTCCTTCTGACAGACAGGAATTCCGTCCAAACACCCATTTATTTTGTTAGTAAGGCGCTGAAGAAAACGGAGATTAACTACACTGCAATGGAGAAATTGGTCCTAGCCTTAGTGTTTGCAGCGAAAAGACTACGCCGGTACTTCCAGGCGCATCCAATCGCTGTTATCACAGACCAACCCATCAAACAGGTTATATCGAAACCCGACGCATCGGGACGCCTACAAAAATGGAGTGTATTACTGGGCGAGCATAACATATCATACAGACCGCGCACTGCAATTAAAGGGCAGATATTGGCCGACTTCATCATCGAGAAGCCGGATACAGACACTCCACCTGCGACAAGCAAGGAGGAACTTCAGGAACCATGGATTCTATTTACTGATGGATCCTCATGCGTAGATGGATCAGGAGGCGGCCTTATTCTCACCAACCCAGAAGGAGTTGAATTCACCTACGCACTGCGTTTTGAATTCACAGCCACGAACAACGAGGCAGAATACGAAGCACTCCTAGCTGGGTTACGCATCGCAACTCAAATGGGTGCACGCAACCTAGAAGTAAACGTCGATTCGCGGCTAGTGGCTAACCACGTTTCAGGAGAATATATAGCAAAGGAGGAACACATGATCCAATACCTCGAAAAGACCAAATCTCTGATCCAGAACTTCGATAGATTCATCATCAAGCAGGTTCCCAGGAGTGAAAATAGGAAAGCAGATGCGCTGAGCAAAATTGCATCCACCAGTTTTGCGCATCTCTCAAAACAAGTTTTGGTGGAAACCTTGAAAAACAAGTCAATCACAGAGATGGAAATATCCACGGTGATAGAAGAGGAAAATCCTACGTGGATGACACCGATTATTGACTTCATCAGCAAGGGCATACTTCCCCAAGAGCAGAAGGAAGCTCGAAGAATCCGACGCACAGCGCAGCGATTCGAGCTCAGAGACAACGTCTTATATAGACGTTCATTCTTACAACCATGGCTTAGGTGTGTTGGACCTCTCCAGGCATACTATGTACTTCGAGAGATCCACGCAGGCTCATGCAGCATGCACTCAGGACCACGATCCATTGTAGCGCGCGCCCTTAGGTCTGGATACTATTGGCCAACTATGCACCGCGACGCACGCGACCTGGTACGAAAGTGCAATGATTGCCAAGTTCATAGACCCATTCCGCGCCGACCACAGCATGAGCTAACACCTATTACATCGCCATGGCCATTCTACAAATGGGGTATCGACATCGCTGGACCTTTCCCCATTGCCGCAGGAGGATTGAAATTCCTCATTGTGGCAATAGATTACTTTACCAAGTGGATCGAAGCAAAGGCAGTAGCGACTATAACAGGTAACCAGGTAAAACGATTCGTGTGGGACAACATAGTATGTCGCTTTGGATTACCTGGAGAAATTATCTCTGATAACGGAAAACAATTCCGTGATAACCCGTTCAAAGACTGGTGCGAACAGCTGAACATCACGCAACACTTTGCATCAGTAACTCATCCACAAACCAATGGTCTGGTCGAGCGCGCAAACAGAAGCCTTGGCGAAGGAATCAAAGCGCGCCTGGACAGACACAAAGGTAGATGGGTAGAAGAACTATCACATGTTCTTTGGGCGCACCGAACAACCATCAAGGTCAGCAACGGGGACACCCCCTTCTCTTTGGTCTATGGGACAGAAGCTGTTATACCAGCTGAAATTGGAATGCCAACCATCCGTACTGCGGAAGTTAATGCGGCAACCAATGATGATGAGCGGCGCATAGACTTAGACCTATTGGAAGAGCGACGTGAACGCGCAGCAATACGCGAAGAGAAAGCCAAGTTGAGAATGAAAAAATACTATGATACCAAAGTGCGCAGCACTTCATTCAGGCCAGGCGACTTCGTATACCGCGAAAACGACTCAAGCCGCGCAGAAGACACTGGAAAGCTAGGACCAAAGTGGGAAGGACCTTACGAGGTCATAGAAGCACTTGGCAATGGAGCGTACAAGTTACGCGACAAGGACGGAAATGAGCTACAGCGAACATGGAACGTCCGCAACCTTAAACGGTGCTATCTTTGAAGAAGGCTACGGCCCAACATGGACACTCTTGCGCTTTAGAAAGTGCCCTCAATAAAGATCCATGTAATTTTATTATCTAGATAAACATTTTTTCTTTTCCAAAACTTGCAAGTATTAATAAAACGTTATGGTTTCTAGCTAACTCCATAACACATTTAACTTTATTGTTTGCATCTTTTATTATCATGTTTCAATATTGTTATATTCTTGCTTACATGGCGTGCATGCACACACTAAGACCCACGATGGCAGAAAGGATGAGTAAACCTAATAAACTACTCGTTGAGTAAGAGGGTTGCAAACCCATCAACACCGGATCACGAATCCTTGTTAAACACCTTGCGCTCAAGACATTGGCGCAAGTACCTCACGCACCCCACGACGGATGCGCGATAGAGCACACTGTGCGCGTTTAACAACTAAGGAAATCAAGACTCTTGATTCCTTAAAAGTACAATACGAAAAGTAAACTTACAACAATACATAGACGACTATGATTAAGTTGGAAAAATTCAACACACGATTACGGTCCTTAAGGAAATTCATACACGATTATGACCCTTATTTTCTAAGTACGCTTCAACACTTAAAGCTATCTTCACGCAAGGATACATAAGTCATATAAGAACTACGAGTTCAAAAAGCATAAGTATTTAGAAGTTATAGACACACTAAGTACAAAAGCAACTTTTTATTTATAGAATACGTTTCTACAAAAAGGCTTATACAAAAAGGCTAAATGCTATAGGCACGCCTTAGCTGGCTAGAGCCCCCACCAAAAGCCGCTTCCTTTGCATCCTCGAGTCGCTTCAGTAACTCGGCATCATCAAGGGAAACAGTGGCCACGCAGACAGGCACACCATCGGATCTAGGCTGATGCGCAGCGCCTATGCCGCACAGAATGGCCTTTCCTTTCTCGCCTTTCTTTCGTGCGACCCTGGAAACATGCGCATTTAGCGACCTTTGCAAAGAAATCTCTTTCTCAAGACGAAAAGGATTCAGAATGTCACGAGGCTGAGCAAAAATGGGTACCTTCAACTGCGCCACATCAGGCTTCAAGTAGAAGTCCACCTGCTGATCTGCATCATCCTGCAGATGCCTAGGAAGAGTGAGCCCCGCCATGATCACGCTGATCGGCTGGTCCTGATCACGCTCCAAGAGAGCGATGTGCGGAAGCTCAAGCTTCTTTAGCTCCTCCATGGCTGCAACAAGCTCAGCATGGGCATCCGCCTTATACCCAGGCACCTCAGCAAGCGGCACGGTCAGCAACTTGGCCTCCGCAAGCTTGTCTGCGGCCGAGGTCTCACCGTGCGCAATAGCGCAATTCACAACCTTCCCAAAGGATGCGGTGACCTCAGGATGCTCCAGCGTACACATGGCGGCCAGACGAAGACCACGACTGATCAACCACCTACGAAATAACACAAGTGTTAATAAGAAAAAGGGTCCCAAACATATACAAGATATAAAGAAGTAAAACAGCATGTACCTGCGCTCAGCCACAGACTGAACAAGATGGGGGTACAGCTCCTCATCGTACTCAATGCTGAGCTGGCGGAGCTTCTCCTCTTGCGTCTTCAGGGCAAGCTCAATGCGGCTGCGGAACTCTTCAATATTGGCAAAATGCTTGCTCCTATTCTGTTCCAAGTACTTCAGCGCCCACAAAGAGTTACGCCTCTGACGGTCTGCAAAAGCGCGCTCCCGCTCCAACTCAGCCATCACCATAACCTTATCCTCACCCATTCTTCGCGCAGACGCCTCCGCGCACTCCAGTTTAGCCTTGGAGCTCAGCTGCTCAGCTTTAGAGCTTGCTAACTCAGCCTGCACAGACGCTAATTGCGCCCGCAGTCTGGAAACTTCATCAGACTGGTACATCCTGGCTTGCGAAACCAGCTCAGACTGGCGCACAGCTATGGAGGCCAGCTCCTCCATCGCGGAGTCAAAGGGACTTAACTCCACTGCAATGTCCTTCGATGCAGACGCCTCAAGGGGACTCTCCTTGGGTGGCGCACTCTCATCAACAACACCAGCAGGCTGTTCACTGTACGAAAAATCAAGAAGCAAGATCAGCGTACGGAAAACAGTCAAGCATATACAAAATCCTAAGGGATTACTAAAAACTACTTACGTGGGGGGAGGAGTCGAGGACACGTTTTTCTCCTTCTCAGCCTCAGTTGAGGACACGTCCTTCTCCTTCTCAGTTTCAGTCGTGGACGCACCTCCACCAGACTTCTCAGCTTCCACACTGAAGACACGGAGCAACACGGTTAGAATAAAATACAACTTGACAAAAGTTTATAACTAACAATTCAGATACTTACTCCATCTGCACCTCAGTAAAAGATGGGCCTTCCCCAGCCTCAGTTCGCGGCCTCTTGGAAGGCCCTTCACCATAACCACCAGACGCTCTCTTCCGCGTCAGGGGGGAGCCCTCCTCCATATCACTATCAGAATCCTCTAAATGGATCAAGGGGGGAGGAGGCTGCGCAGTGTCAGGACCCTGCTGCACAGGAGGAGCCACAGACTGAACTGGCTCAGCTACCACCACATGAGGGGAGCCTTCGGGATCTGGGATAACCAAATCCACGACGCGCCCTGCCGTCGCCTTCAGAATAGTCTGCTCACCGTCCCCCAGAGGACGCACTCCCACCGCCACAGCACGCGGATTCTCCAGCCTCACAACAGCGAACAGATCCATCTCTGCGCATCAAGTAAACAGAGAGAGACAAGTTACATAAAGTATGGAAAAAGAAGAAGCGCTTACACTAATAACGACAGTAAGGCGACAGAAGGAGCACCCACCCGTGCCATCCGCATTCAAGAATGTGGGGACCTCCGTCTCATGCTCGAAGTAGTTGCGACTGATGCCCATATGCACCAGGAATGCCTCCGGATATGGCTTGATGGGAATACGGTTCTCATCAATGATCGCCGCATGATCCGCGTTATACCACGTCTCAGGGGGGCGCTCATCCTTGGGCAGATCGGCACGGGTGTAAAATGGAAAATGGTCAGGGAAGACGGCTTCATCAACCCAAAAGAATTTTTCCCTCCAATCCTTGAGCTTATCTACCTTCTGCACGTAACACTGTAACTTTCCAACGCGCTTCGAGAAGGTAACCCACCCATTTGACCACGTTGCGTGATAAAACGCGCGAAATAAGTGGAGGGTTGGGTGAATCGCCAACAAGCGACAGTTCACCTCAAAGTTAGCAATCTTCCCAGCACCAATACAATGCAACTGGGAGATGTGGAGATTGTAATAATTGAGTATGTCACTCAGTAACACGGAGATGGGGACGCGCTGATTCGCCCACTCGAAAAAGCGCGTATATAACCCCACCTTCCCAGCAGGGAAATCCGCGATGGTGTCATTTGGGCCTGGTACCTCAGGGCGCAGGCCCATAGGGATAAAATAATCCGAGGTGAACTGAATCAGTTCATCCTCGGTTATGTTAGAATGAAAATCATGAAGTTGCGCTACCATATTGTGACTCAGATTATGTGCGCACGCGCAATTACCTTTGAATTATCTTTTTTTTTTGGAAGAAGATTTGAAGATGTGAAAATGGTGGAAGTGTGATTTTTAACTGTGGATGTCACAGTGAATAAGCGGCGGTAGTTTATATACTTTTCCTATCCACCACATATGATCGCCACGTGTACCCCACTAGCTCAAATCGTGTGGCTAGGATAAATGACGGGACAAGGCAAGTGGGCAACCTCTCCACTTCCCAAGGTACCCCAATTGCACTTTTTTGGACTAGATACATTCCACGTGGATTTTAGGCGGTATATTTTTGAAAGCTTCCCGCGTACGCGTGAGGAATTATTTCGACAAGACCTTAGTCTAGCATCCGCAGGTCTTACCCTGCGCACACTAGACTGGGGGGACATGATGACGTATAGTCTATACCCGGGTCACGAACCCGGTTAGTGAACAACACTAACAATTAAGCCCACCACGTATGGGCCGCAACTGGACTACCAGTTATGCGGCTTGGGTCGACAAGGCCCAAGCCCAAAGTTATTTCCGGATAATATATAGAATATCTTCTAAATAAAGAAGATATATACTATATACCCGATGTCGGCTAACACGCCGAAGAGTAGGGAACACGAAACCCACTAGGGTTTCATGCATATATAAAGGGCACCCAAGCCCTTGGTAAAGGTACGATCTTCAATAAAACCTAACCATAAACAAAACCCTACATTCGATTACTTACTCTCACGCCGGAGGATAATCGGGGGAGACAATCCCTCGATAAGCCTAACGGTGTTTGTCCTTTTTCTTAGTGCGCAGGTCTCATCAAGCATTAAGATTCGAATTGGTACGAGAATAGAAGCCCTATCAAGGAACGCCCAACTTTTGTATCAACAATAAAAAAAATGAAAAAAAAAATGTGAGACCCAATAACATGTTAGTGGTGTGTTATGAATGAATGGGTGTTTTAGTTATTGGTTTGTTATTAGGGAGGGGATCATATAACGTTGAGGTGACGCTAATAAGTTCCATTTAGCTAGCCATGATAGGTTGTGCTCTTTATAAACCCATTTTTAAACTAAAAAAAAAAAAAAAAAAAAAAAAAGGCTCTTAACCCTTCCCATTTACACGCGCGCGCACACAAACTGTCATCTTCTTTCTCAAAAAAACACACACCCCCTAAAAAATCAAATATACACACAACACAATCAACATATAAATCGAACAAAAATAACCGGTATAATCTTTTTCTTTTGTCGTTTTCTGCCGTTTAAGTGGCGTCCGCCATTTTATCTCCTTTTCGAGGTATAGTGACACAAGGTTGGCGGCGCCACTTAAGTTATATTTTATTATTATTTTTTTTAATTTAATTGTCTCTCAGTATTAATATGATTGAGTTTGACCTAAAAACTGATTTGTTTCCTATAGTTGGAGTATTGGAAGCTGGAATGGAGTCACAAGTGATTAAAGGGTTTAACGAAGCAATTAGTAGTGAGGTTTTTGGTGAAGGCAACAATTTTAAGTTTGTTCCATGGATTAGTTGGGATGATTGGACTTTTGTTGCCGAATCTTTGTTTTCTTCTTCGTTTCAATCAATCGAATCCGCTCTTCGAAGAGTAACCATTCTTTTCCTATATTATTCCATAAACCAAGTTTTAGATATGTTGGTTATATGTAGGGATGAGCTACCATTTTGGTACGGTACCGGCACCATTTTCGGAATGGTCCATAAACACTTGCAGAATGCAATGCTAAACACCTCTTAAAAGCGTTTGATTGGCTAGGTACTAAAAGGCAATCAGGCATAACTAATTTAGTAGAACTTGAGAGTATTTGGAGTTAAATGGCATGTTATTCCATCGATTTGCTTTGTATATCACATGCCACATTGTGGTGCATAGAATGCCAGTGTGTTTTGCAATCTTAGTGTAATCATTAAGCATCTTATAATCTTAACAACTATTTATCATTCCAAGCAAATACCAATTTGATGTAAGATAATATGATGCATTTAAACATAACATTTGCACTTACATGTGACCCTTTTCATGAATATGCTATTGACTGATGCTGCAAATAAGCATTTTGTTTCTTTGTTTTTATATTAACTATCAAATACAGTAGTCTCTTTTTAAGGATTCTATATAACATATATACATAATGCACACTTATAACTATTTTATTACTCCATAAGGCTCCTTTTGTAAATCAAAATATGATGTTTTTAGTGGTCAATGAAGCTATTGCCCAACTTTGAACATAAAACATACTGATTAAGTACTATAAAGGAACGTCATTAACGAAAAATAATGCATCAAATTCATGTTTTTTGAGATTTCCATTTATTCCTTATAGCACTGTCTAAAGTTAGTCTCATGTGCGACTAAATAGTTAGTCTCGTCCAGTCAACTTCAATTAAAAAAAATAAAATAAAAAAAATCCAATTTAGACCCGTTAACCCACTGTGACAGCAACAATTTTCCAGGTAAAACGAACATTTTTTCGAGCTATTTTAACCAAGTTTCATTGACCTGGCAAGATATATGTACAAGTTTCATTGACCACTTAAAGGGGTGTTTGGCAAACTGTAACAAAAACAATTTTCCAGTTTGACCCATCTTGCTTTTGTGAGCAGCACTTTTTAGGCAAAACGGCCATTTCCGAGATGATTTTAGTGATTGTAATAGGGTCGGATTTGATTTGTGGGAGGGTTTTGAGGTATGCAATAGTTGTTACAGAGGTTTACTTGTTACAAAAGGTTTTGGGAGGGTTTGATATGTGGGCTTCTTTTGTTTACAACGTTCCAGTTTGCATGAAAATCTGAATAAGAGTGTTTGTATCATGGGTTTATTTCAAAAAGCCAACCTTTTGTATTCCGGTACCGAATTCGGGAATTCCTGTTATGATCCTGCACCGATTTCTCTGGCACCTTTTTTTTTCTCACCATTTTCGTAGTACCGGTACCCGTACCGGGTATAAAAAACCGGTGCCGGTACCGGTACGGTTCCGGTACTGTACCCTTTTTCCGGTGCCGCTGCTCATCCCTAGTTATATGTATAATCATTGGTTTTGTGCTAGGTATCTGCGTGGCGAAGCAGAGGCTGTCTTCCTATAATTATTGAAGTCACTGCTTCCATTGTTGAAATACAACAAAAGGATTCTCACTTTAGGTGCATAATGTTTGTTTCCATTTTAGGGGGTGTTTCGATTAACTTTTTGCGCACTTATTTGAATTTGGAAACGCTTATAAGCCCACTTTTCCGGCTTATGAGTTTATCAAGTTGAGCTAATGGACTTAGATAAGACATAAGCCGAAAAAAGGGAGTTTTGAGCTTCTCCGAATTCAAATAAGCCCATAAGACAGAAACGTAAGCTAATCCAGACACCCCCTTACGAATTAGAATTTGATTTTTTTATATCTTTTCGGATGTTTACTAATATGTTGTGCTGATTGTAGGGAAGGTTTATCTGATACTGATTTACTAGCGGATGATATGCTGACGATGATGTATTGTATGACCATCATGAGGTAAAAGCCAACATTTTAACACTTAAGGATTTACTTTTGATTATGTTGCTACCATCTATTACATCTACCTTGATAATTTACTTACTGAAAGTTAAAATTGAAGGCTTGTGAATGGTATTGTGGAGAAGACTCGTAAGAAGAATGAGCTTTCAATTGGAGAGGCGGCTGATGTAATTGGTATTCCTCGTATGCTGATTGATATTCGTCATGGTAAGGAATACCGATACATGCTTTTAAGTATTTCATATAATGATAAAAGTACTTGTAACTAGAAACATAATTACACGTGTGTTCATTAATATATGTTAGTTGTGAGTTCCAGCTCATTAAATTATCATCATATCCTTCTAGTAATATATGTGATCCCCTTTCTGATAGATAAAGTTTCTGTCACACAATATTATCATATTAATGGCTTACTAATTAGTGGCTCATGGTATATGTTCATCAACATGGGTGTTAACAGGCTAGAGTGTTGGTTCCTCATTATAAGATGACAACTAGATAAGCTTCTAGATGTCAGTATATCACTTGAATTGTTTGTTTATAGGAAATATTTAAGTAGGGTGTGTATTGTTATTACATAAGGCCAGTAATTTGATATGTCTTTGTTTGTTTTCTTGTAGAGTGTTCACATCGTGATCTTCCTTCACTGAGGCTGGTCCGGCTTGCATCTACGAAGGTATACACGGCTAATATTCCATTTCGTGTTTCACAAGTATTATGATGTATATAACCTATTCTTCTGTTGTGCCTTTACTAAGATGGCTTCCTTGAGTTTATTATTGACTACATTGTAAGTTAGAAATGCGGATCTTATGTGCGATCTCGGTTTCTCTTTCCTGGTTTGGTTAAAACTTAAAAGCAGCTTTATAGCAAAGTAAATGAACTCAAATGGATGGTTGGTGGTGACTAGTAAACCACTTAGCCACTTAGGGTTATATGAGGGAGGTGTCTCCTACGAGATATTACTAGTCCTACAATTTAGAAAGTTGTCCAGAAACACACAGGCCCCAGACTGTTATGCTGCTACCGTGCAACTTTTGTTTATGTGCAATTTGTGTCTTGCACAACCATTTAACAAGTCAAGGAATGTTAGAAATAATATTAAAACCCTAACAAGGCTATCTTAGTGTGATGATTAAAAGAAAATTGCTAGTATGAGTGATGGAAACATTGGAGATGAAAGGAAAACATGTTTCTGAAGTCATTGCACACTTAGCGCAATCGTTGGCTAAACCCATGTATATACAAGCCTATCATGCAAACTCTTCCTAAAACCATGCATATCCAGACCAATCTTGCAACAATAATGCATTATTGCTATATGCCCTATGTGGCTATGTGAAATCGTACCCCTATGGCCCTATAACACGCCTTAGATGACGAATTTCACAATCGCTGCATGAAGTTGAACAAAGCTAGGTTTTCCTCTCTGTCTGGCTTGATAAGCGACTTTGATTCTAACTTCAACCAACCAACAATAAAATTGTAGTCTATCCTGAGTTTGTCCACAACACTATTTGCTGACTAACCTTTGGCCCTTCCATGGGCTTTCATCATGGGTTTGAACACATACTAGAGTATGAATTTGTAGGGTGACACTTGGATGTACATGTACGATATATATGCTATAAGCACATAATGTTTTGCTGCTATTCAGCTTGTATCTTAAACATTCTTCGCAAACTGAAGACACATGATATTCTTACAAGTTTTTTTATCTTGTCAGAGTTGAGCTTACAAATGTTTCTAGTCGAATATAATGGAAGTTGGTTTTGGGTCAGGTGGTTTTGGGATCCTATTTAATCTCATGATTTCACAACATATAAGTAAGGTATTAAAGGACAGACAACATATAAAGTGAAGAGGCATATCTTGGTGCTAAATAAGCTGGAATATTGGCTAAAGATTATAGAAAATTGAACAAGGGTTACCATGAATACCTGTAGCTGTTTCATAGTAAAAAGCTTCATAAGTTTGCCACATATGTAGATGTAAGCATGAATATTCAGTATGAGTGTGGAAAGAGGTACGTTCTTCATAAATTAATCAAAATCAAAACTCTCAAGTTACATGCAGCTTTTTTTCTGGTGAAAAGAATGAGGCTTTTAATAATCGAAAACCTTCAATGTAGAAATTATGACCATGCTTCAATTCAGATGTCTCAGTTGACCACATGGTCTAGTTTTTCTTAATTCTGTTCAGTTTAGGGCAGTAGCATGCACTTTTGAATCTCATATAGGAAGACGAGGATCAGTGCTGGAATGAAAGGGTAACGATTTAGCATGTGGGTCTGCTATTGTAATTTAGAATACCAGGTTTACTCATGAAGAATATAGTCTAGTAGGATATTTACTTGATCAGAGGTACTTTAGGCTTACAATTGTAACCAGGATAGTAGAAGAAAGAACAAAGAGTGGAGGATGCACGAGGCCCCTTTTTTGGAGCGTGGCAGAGTGAGATGTTCACTTTCTTGCTCATGTAGTAAAATACTACAAGTAGTGCTGCTTTTTAATTAACAATAGAAAGTTGCATGCTTCTGAGTAACCAGTAATCCAGTATTACTACTTCTATCAGGAGTTTAAAGGATACTTCTTGTAAGGAAGTATCATTTAGGTGATATGAAGATGTAATAAGGTATTTGACTCATCACAAACCAAGGATTAGGTTTTTTCCATTGGCTGATGACCTTATAGCCGTTTTTTAATCTCATATATCAAATTAATATTTGGGAATAGATGATTGAATTTAGTTGTTAGCAAAGTTTTAAGCTGTTTTCATATATTATATGGATGTCTTGCTATGCTAAATAGAGATCGTGAATATCTCACAGAAAGTTTATTAGATGTTTAACTATTGTGCTAATAGATGTTTCCCCATATTTTAATGTATCTTATCTTCTCATCTCTTGAGAATTTACTTGCCTTAATATTTTAAAGTTGTAACTCTTATGTATAAATTTTAGGCACTGGATTGGTTAAAAGCTTATTATTGGGAGCCCCAAAAGATGGCAATTTCACATCCCAGTGATAGAACCGCAAACTTTCGAAAAGAAATTAAATCTAGAATACGCGAATTGGCTTTCAGTCTGGATGTGAAGCAAGCTACAAGATCAGAATCTCCATTAGTTAAGGGAAAACGTAAGTATGTACGCTAGTGTTTGTATTCTTGTTCACATATTCTCTGCTATTCAGTAAATTAATAAATTATACCATATAACATGTAAAAATAAATGCTGTGATTATGTGTTTAATTTGGTTCTTGGTTGTTTGTTTCTAGTAGGTGCCAAAAGTTGTTATGCTAGTGCATATCTTGGTCGTCTTCCTTTTTGTGCATTACCTTTAAAATCTTATAAAACTTGATTTTTCGTGGGTTATAATAAATTTTCTGCCTGATGTTTGGAAACCGTTTGAACTCAAAGTTGTAGTCTTGTAGAAACATCTATGAATTTAACATTTGTAAAACATGCTTCTTTTCTTTGTGCGTGTGGAAATCCAATCTATATCTGGTTTGTTCATCTTGCATTGCAATTCCAATTTCAATATCAGTTTTACTTTTTTATGGGCTAAGAAAAACAATAAGAAATATTTTTATTGATTGTCATTAGGCATTAAGCCTATTGAACACCTATGCGGGCGTAGTAAGTTTCTCTCACTTATGGCTGTCAAGATTCAGTCTTCTAAATCTTCAGGCAAGACCATCAGTTTCCATTAACATTGCATTTTTTTGTTATGCTCTTTGCATGATCAAGTATCGTTTTTCCTACCTTAAAAACTAGACTTCGTGATGCTGATTTTTATTTTATAAAGGTTCGAAGAAACACATAACCAAGGCTCTGAAGAATGTTCTCAAGTTATATTCTTCATACCCCTCAGAAGTGGTATCTATCTTGTCGGAGTTCTTGCTGAAGGCGCATGAGTCTGCTGATGTGGGAGAGCTTCCAAATAGCTCCCACGTTAGCAAACTTGATGATTGGAAACCTGTTATTATGAAGTTGTCAAATAAAGAACCAGAGATGCTTCTAAGTCTTCTCAAAACTGTAGTTCATATGATTGAGACCCGGGAAGCTCTAAAACATGAATCTGGTGAGAACATCTATTATCTAGCTTCATCTACATTGGTGTAAACAGTATCTTAAAGACGGTTAAATCAAACACTGAAAGAGATATTTACCTCCTACTCTCCTAGGCACATAATCAAGCGCCCCTAACTAATTAATTGCATGGAGGAGAGCTGGTTAATGTCTAGGAAGATTCTATGGCCCTAGGTGGGTAGTTTTAGAACACTGATTATAAAAGTTAAAATGTAAATTTATGTTTGATTGATGCAGTTTGTCATAAGATGAAAGGGTCCATGCATCCATACAATCCTTCTCATTAATATTTATTTTGGAGTATCATGCAATGTATCTACTTTAGGCCATATTTAAGATGAAATTACGTACTCACACATTTATTTTATTTTGTTGGGTAACCATGGTTTCCGACCTTTTGGCCGAATGAATGTACTCACACTTTCATTACTACCAGTTATTGGTTCTAACTGCTGTTGACCCACAAGATTTTGAAGTGATGCATATCTTATATGACTCTTTAGAAGACAAAATACGAAGTCAGACTTTGGCCCCTTGTTGGTTACAGGCAGATCCAATTGGCGCAGTTCTTTAGGACAGATTATGTTTTACATTTTCTCCTTCAACTAACAGTATCTGAAATCTTATACAAAAATATTTTTATTTTTTAACTGCATAATCGATGAACCAGCATGCCTTATGGAAGAATAAGTCACAGCATTGGGGTGTCAAATGGGGTCGGTCAAGGTTGGGATATCACGAAGCATTTTTAGACCAATATCACTAACATTTTCGTTACAACAGTGTTCAATATGATCAGAAATAGCTGTATTGTGACGATACTTTGGGTGACTTCTGAACCATTTACCGTGTTTCCTTTCAAACCGTTTTATTTTATCCTACCCCATTAACCTTTTAGAGATGAAATGCATCATGATTCAACCCATCAATAACTAAACCCGTTTACCTTCTTCTTCTTTTTTTTTTTTTTTTTTTTTTTTTTTTTTTTTTTTTTTTTTTTTTTTCCGATAAGAATTAAAACGTGAAAGAACATGGACCCATGGTACATGATTAATAAAATGTTATTGTATATGTATCAGGAGGAGAAGACCTTAAACCTGAGCAAAATCCTGGATTTCACCAAACCAAGCAACTTTCCTATCTATT
Organism: Artemisia tridentata subsp. tridentata; assembly: GCA_021014915.2. NCBI lineage: Eukaryota > Viridiplantae > Streptophyta > Magnoliopsida > Asterales > Asteraceae > Artemisia > Artemisia tridentata. The sequence continues at coordinate 80,527,247 of CP139503.1, read as the reverse complement.
TGAATGGCTTGTGGGGAACCTTAAGGATCTAAAGCTCTTTCGCCGGAAACTTACATCTACAGAAACCGTCACACCAAAAGAAAGAAGTCTCCCTAAATCAGCTCTTGTACATCTCCTACGGAAATGTCTCACAGTTTCTTCACTTGGTAATAACCATCTAGCAACTGCAGCCTCAGTTCTTGCGCAAACAACTGGCAATCATACTCTGGTCCATAAGCTCAATAAGCTAGCATCTCTACATGCACCACAAGCAGATCCCATTAACGAAATTACTCAAGTTGATCCTGAGAGCTTCTACAACCAACAAGAGAACTCCATAAATCAGGCAGCTAAGAAGCTCGAGTTATTTAAACAGAAACGGTCTCAGAAAGGTAACCTGAAGAAGACCGCAATTGATGTAACAAAAAAGAAGAGCATGAAATGGAGTCTGGTCAAATCATGGAAGGCATGTCCGATTGGTATGTTACCTTCTGATCTTGGCTCTTCAGGTGTCGTTCCTAATCTTGACGTTGTTGAGGATCAAGGAGAACAGGAGATGGTAAAAGAGTGTCCTGACAAGTGTGAAGTAAACCAGTCTCGTGGCAAGAGAGAAGCTGATTGTCCTTTAGAGTTATTGGATGATTCTGATGTGAAGAAACATAAAGAGAATGAATGTATTGTCGAAGAAGATAGATTCTTAGAAGATGTGAAGAATCGTCTTATGATTGGTGGAGTGTGGAAGAGGGTAACAGAAGAAGAAATGATAAGCATCGCATCAGCTGTCAGGATTTTGGTTTAGTGCTGTCTTAGATTATTAATATTCGAAACTCGTGATGTTAATCTGTAGTTTCAACTTTTAGTCATGTTTATGGCTTTTCAGTTTTGGCCCAGTTTTGTTCAAGTTGATTGATAATATTAGAATATTTTTGAGACGCAACTCTTCTTTCGCAATGTTTCCATTAATGAGTTACAGTATTAATCATGAGTTTAGTTTTTTGATAGTATTTTGCGGGTAGAGGGTTGCAGATTCTGTTTTTTGGTGCAGTACTCCATGGTGTAACCCGCGACTTGAGAAAGGTATCACATGTTAATAATATGGAACTACTAGGTCTTACCAATACTTCACTGTAATCGAAGGGTATGCTTGTCCCGTGCTTGTCCCGTGTGTTTTAGTAAGAAAATCGGTAAAAAGTAATTATAAATTTAAAGCTTTTGAAACACATCAAAAGTTTTTTTTGGCTGTTGTCGGGGATTCAATTCTTGTTCTCCTGTCATTTTTAAGCATCAAATGCAAAATCGAAACCTATATTTTTAATTAATCCAACACCTTTCACGTTCACTGTTGCTCTGCAGCAGCAAAACCTTCTGTTGAAAATTAGTAGTAAACTTAAATATAGATTAGGGACTTAAGTGTACTTTGTAATATTGATTAGGAGTAGACTAGAACTAGGATTAGTTAGCTTCGAGTGCAAGGCAAGCTAAGTCTCGTGAGGAGGTCGGTTAGGGTGTTTCCTAACCGACTCTTACATGGCTTTGTACCCCCTCATCTCTATAAATAGAGATGAGGGGGATGCTAGTTATTCATTATTCTTCCTCGTTGTAATAGCTTTACTAGGTCATTTAATAAAGGTTTGGTACGAGGGTATATCGTGTACATATTCTTGTCGGTTCTTTGTAGTCTCTTGCGTCTCTCATGTTTGCTACTTGTGCTCGATACAACTCGTGATCGAACGTTCCGCGATCGAACTTAAATATAGTAGTAAACTTAAATATAGATTAGATCGATACAACTTGTGCTGAGTATCGGTTATGTTTAAGTGTTACTCCTAAGGTGGACATTGTTGAAAATTAGTAGTAAACTTAAATATAGATTAGGGACTTGAGTGTATTTTGTAATATTGATTAGGAGTAGACTAGAACTAGGATTAGTTAGCTTGGAGTGCAAGGCTAAGTCTCATGAGGAGGTCGGTTAGGGTGTTTCCTAAACTGACTCTTACATGGCTTTCTACCCCCTCATCTCTATAAATAGAGATGAGGGGGGATGCTAGTTATTCATTGTTCTTCCTCGTTGTAATAGCTTTACTAGGTAATTTAATAAAGGTTTGGTACGAGGGTATATCGTGTGCATATTCTTGTCGGGTTTTTGTAGTCTCTTGTGTCTCTCATGTTTGCTACTTGTGCTCGATACAACTCGTGATCTAGCGTTCCGCGATCAAACTTCGGGTTGTTGTCGGAATTGTACAGCACCTTCATACTTTTCCTCAAGTGCGGCACACTTTCACACGAACCCAGCGCACTTGTACTCAAGTACGCCTCACCACCACAAAACCGCCGTACCTTACCAAAAGTACTGCAAACATTTTCAAACACAACCAACATTCAAACGTTTAAATTTAAAAAACAACAAAACAAAAATCGAAACTAAAAACACCATAGGTACGCCGCACTTCTTTGCTCAGAAAACAAAATTTGTTTCTACATATTAAAATTTTGCTCTCTTTCGTTCTTAAACACCCTTAACAGTTTAGACTTGGATGAGCACCCGTTCTTCTCAAGTTGAACTTGTTAGTCCATTCTCGGAACCCGAAAGAACCAATGAAGAAACTCGAAGAAACACGTAAGACCCGAAAGTTTGACATATTTAAACGTGTTGCACTATTTTGGCTATAACTTTTTCGTGTGAGCTACGTTTTAGTTTGAGATGATTCAAAAGACCAATTAAAGAGGGAAAATAATTTGCTAGTTAGTTACATGAAATTCGGAAGTTAAATGCTCGTGACCAGACTTGCATTACATTACAACACATATGGATGGACGGGAAGGGATCCAGTGAGAAGAAAAACTAAAATAAGAAGAATAAGAAGGATTTCTAGTCATACATTTCAAATAAGGGGAAGATTTTTAAGGGGAGATGCATCTACTTTTGTAGGTGCATCTGAAATGTGTCGTTGTAGTTTCTTCTCACCCTTCTCATTTTAATTTTCGTTCTTTGATCATTGATCATTTGATCCTAACTTATGGACCGATAGTTAAAATTAAAAAAGAGCCTATGGGCTTTGGAGAAAGTATAAACGCCCTATAATTGCTTTTTGGGCCTGGTGTATATCAAACAAAAGAACATTCGAATGTGTTATAAATATTGGTGGTTATTATTCCATGCATGGAGACGCTACAAACACAATCTTAACCTAAAGGGGCAATTTCATATCTCCCCTCATTTTATTTGAAAATTTCATATATACCCAAACATGCATTAAAAACATTGTACATTATGCATTCAATACTTGCACTTTGGGTATATATGAAATTAATCATGAAACTAGGGTGATATATGAAATTAATCCTAACCTAAATTATCCTATTCGACTGTGTTTTATTCCATGGAGAGTCGACAAACATAATCTTAACCTAAATTAATCTAAACCCTAGATATTGAAGTCTCACACAAGGTAAAGTGAAAAAAAAAAAAAAAAAAAAAAAAAAAACCATAGATATCTCGTGGCTAATGAAAAACGTAGATCTCTCGTGGCTAATGAAACTGGCGGATGATTCACTGGCGGATGATTCAACCCCTAAAGGATTGCGTAATTTAACCCCTAGAGGATATTTAATCCCTAGGGAAGTGAGCAGGACGCTTGATTTAGCGAAACCCTTTCCCGTTTTTGAAGTCACTACAACAATCAGTAGGACGGGCGGGCGAGGAGGCTTTTGGCAGGGACGCCCATGTCCTCGCCGAAAGTTGCTAAACGACAAAAACGGTGCAGAGCTGGCACACAAAGTCGCTGACCGTTTACTAAATTTTCTGTGTCCCCGCCGAAAGTTGCTAAACGACAAAAACGGTGCTGAGCTGGCACACAAAGTCGCTGACCGTTTACTAAATTTTCAACGCTTTCTTTTCGCGGGGACATGTCCCCGCCGAAAGTATTTTTGGTATTGGACAAATTTTGACCAAAATTATAACGTGTTAATTGTTCTCGCGTTTTTGCCGAAAGCGTAAAATAGTCCCCTCCGATTGTGTCGAATGTTGTAGTGAGTTAGGGTGAACCAGGTACCGATTTAGACATTAATGGTTAACTTCCTTTCTTTTATATTTCTCTCATTAAAGCAAGCTAGTGTAGTGTGTCTTGACCCCTAAGAAAACAATCTAAGTTTTACTTATTTCCATATTATCGAGTCCGAGTTCCATGCACATGTGAAGACATGAAATGAAGACCGATTACTGTTTGCATGCATGTAGTCCAAGAAGAAGTAGTCAACAATGTTTATTATTATTGCATTATTGAGTTCAAATAAAATACCATGTTAAAGTAAGAAAGCTAGGAGACATTTGTAGCCGTTAGATGATGAGATGAAAGGGCTAGATTGATCAACGGCATTAATGTGCTTGAGTTAAATTTTCTTTAAGGAATTAGTGAGGAGGGGTACAAAAGTCATTAACATGTTCGTCTACCGTGTTCTATCAGTTATTTTTTTCTACGAATTTCATGGGAATTTCAAACAGGTTTCCTAAAAGTTATATCATGAAATCATTTTCTCATACTAAGTTTTTGGAAAAAAAAATATAACTGAATCTTTTGAATGCTTTATTTTTGTTTTCCTATATCAACATCAATCTCATCTAATTGAACTTGGTTAATTCCATCTTATTTTTTATTCGCGTTTGTCATTCTCATCTCGAGATCGTATCTGATGATTTACGACTATGATCTACGATGATGATCGATGCATGATCAATGCATAAACCTTTTTGTGGAATACCATGCATGATCGATGCATAATTCATGATGCATGATTGAAGCATAATTTATGATGCATGACGACGGTGCATAATATACGATCGATGCATAATTTATGATGCATGATCGATGATGCATAATTTACGTTGCATGATCGATGCATACTCTCATGATGATTGGACATTGATAATGATCATTGATACCAGTTTACGATGACGAAGATCAATGCATAATTCAATTATTAATTAACAAAAACACAAAAAGTTGAACTCCTTCCTAAACTTACGGTACGAGAATTCAAACTGTAGTGCCAATTATACCCTTGAGACACAAGTACACATGACATGTTGTTGTGGTGTCCTACTTTTTTCACATTAAGATGGTGTTTTATTGGAACTAATCCCTATTTGTGGTCATCATGTGTTAATTATTTTAGGCTAGTATAGTAATACATGCACGTTTTCTTTCCCATGTAATTCAATTCCTATTTCTTAGGCTAGTGGTAAGTTAGTAGTTTGTATCTTTCTTATATAATTGTAAGCTTCGCATCAGTAGAGAAGGAATGAAGAAAAATTTAAAAGTCTAGTTTCCTCTCTATTGTTCTTGGAGTCTTGCCCGCTCAAGGAGTCTTGCCCGCTCAAGGGCCTTATCAAAACTATTCTCTTATCTGGTTTCTTGGGAGATTGACCATCTCAAATCGGTCTCGTATCATTAACGTTTGTTGACTTAATTGCACAATATATATATATATATATATATATATTTTTTTTTTTTTTTTTTTTCAGGAAATGAAATATTCGACGCCTGAAGCATTGCCACCACCTCCGCCTGTGGTTCCATTGGGTTTTATTTCCTGCAAAAGTCTGTGACTCAAACCGTGTTCCAATGGCCAGATCGACAGGGTGAAGTAAACCAGTCTCGTGGCAAGAGAGAAGCTGATTGTCCTTTAGAGTTATTGGATGATTCTGATGTGAAGAAACATAAAGAGAATCAATGTATTGTCGAAGAAGATATTCTTAGAAGCTGTCAGGATCTTGGTTTAGTGCTGTCTTAGATTATTAATATTCAAAACTCGTGATGTTAATCTGTAGTGTCGATTTTTAGTCATCTTTATGGCTTTTCAGTTTTGGCCCAATTTTGTTCAAATTGATTGATAATATTAGATTATTTTTGAGACGCAACTCAGCTGTTGCAATGTTTCCATTAATTAGGCTTATATAGCGGGTTATGGCTTATTTGGTTTTCAGCTTATGTTTCATAAAATCACTTTTTGTGGCTTATTTTGAACCTTTTTGGCTTATATAAGCCGAAAAGTTTCAAAATAAGCCACAAAAAGTGAGCTTATGAAACATAAGCCGAAAACCACATAAGCCATAAGCCCGCTATATAAGCCGAAACAAACACCCCATGAGTTATTAATCATGAGTTTAGTTTTCTAATAGCATTTTGCGGGAAGAGGGTCGCAGATTTTGTATTTTTCGCCCAATACTCCATGGTGTAACCCGCGACTTGAGACCGGTATCACATGTTAATAATGGGTCCAAAAACGCAGGATGAGTATAAATTGTCACAAAGAAAGTGGCTTGGCTTTGCTTGTAGAATGGATATTTCCTCAACTCCATTCACTCTCCATCACAAGAAACCATATCTTGATAAACCCAAATATACAAACAAATCAATTTCCAGTTTTACCCCTGTAAACAATGTTGCCAATGTCATCCATTCAGTGAATTTTAGAAACCCAGACCAGTGTATCCAAACCTACACTTTACTCCTTAAAAACTGTCGTAAATCCCATAATCCCCAACTGGGTTTGCAGCTTCATGGCCATATGATTGTTTCCGGGGTCGAATTTTGCGACTTTTTATCCAGTCAGTTACTTGAGTTTTATTGTAAATTTGTGTTTGTTCATGATGCGCGTAAGCTCTTTAATGGGATGTCCGAAAGAAATGTGTTTAGTTGGACTTCTGTTATTGGGTTGTATTGTGAAGTGGGTGATTATGTTGAGACTGTGAAGCTCTTTTGGTTGATGGTGGATGAAGGGGTTCGCCCTGATCGTTTTGTGTTTCCGAAAGTGTTTAAAGCATGTGCGCAGCTAAAGGATTATAAGGCTGGGAGGGATGTGTATGATTATATGGTGAGTATCGGGTTTGAAGGGAATAATGCGGTGAAAAGGGCGTTTCTTGATATGTTTATTAAATGTGGGAGGATGGATATTGCGAGACGTTTGTTTGAGGAGATGAGGAGTAATGATGTTATTATGTGGAATATGATGGTTTCAGGGTATGTGTTGAAAAGGGACTTTGAAAGGGCGTTGCGGTATGTTGAGAATATGAGGGTTAATGGTGTGATGCCTGATCGAGTTACGTGGAATACAATACTTAGTGGCTATGCTCAAGTTGGACAATTTAAGGAGGCAGCTAAATATTTTTCGGAAATGGGTGGGTTTGGAGGACTAGAACCAAATGTTGTGTCTTGGACTGCCTTAATAACTGGAAATTTACAAAATGGAAATCCATCTCACGCGTTAAATATATTTAGAAAAATGATAACCAGTGGAGTGAGACCAAACTCCACCACCATTTCTAGTGTTGTTTCGGCATGTGCTAACTTGTCGTCAGAAAGACATGGCAAGGAGATACATGGCTATTGCATAAAGGTGGAAGAATTGGATTCTAATTTGGTTGTAAACAACTCATTCATTGACTTTTATTCCAAATGCCAGAAATTAGGTGATGGCGCGAGAAAACATTTCAATAGAATTATACAGAAAGATTTGGTGTCCTGGAATTCGATTCTTGCTGCGTGTGCTATCAAAGGCAGTCGCAATGATGCACTCAAATTTCTTAACGACATGGAGTTACAAGGAGTTTTGCCTGATATCATCACGTGGAATGGATTGATAACAGGATTTACTCAATATGGTGATGGTAATACAGCTCTAGAGTTCTTTGCTAAAATGCGCCAGCTTCGCATTTCTCCCAACACAACCACTATTTCTGGAGTATTTGCTGCTTGTGCACAAATTAAGAATTTGAGATTGGGAAAAGAGATTCACAATTATGCCATTCGGAATGAAGTTGAGATGGGAACTGGTGTTGGGAGTGCTCTCATAGCAATGTATTCTGGATGTGATGATCTGGAAGCTTCTTACGCTGTCTTTGATGGGCTCCCAACTAAAGACGTAGCAATCTGGAATTCAATTATTTCTGCTAGTGGTAAAAGTGGGTTTGGAGTTGGTGCGTTAGATTTATTAAGAGAGATGAAATTAAGTAATGTTCAACCCGATTCAGTCACCATGATTTCCACTCTCACCGTGTGTTCAAAGCTGGCTGCTTTACGTCAAGGAAGAGAGATTCATCAGTATATCATCAGACATGGACTTGACTCAAGTAACTTTGTATGCAATGCCCTTATTGACATGTATGGGAAATGTGGTTCCATCAATAAAAGTCGACAGGTGTTTGAGTTGTTGGTAGCTCAACGAAGAGACGTTGTGACATGGAATGTGATGATAGCAGCGTATGGAATGCACGGTTTTGGTAAGGATGCTCTGAACTTATTTGGGCGCATGACGGCTCAAGAGGGACTAAAACCAAATCATGTTACTTTCACAAATCTTCTGTCAGCATGTAGTCACTCGGGACTAACAGATGAAGGTCGGAGTTACTTTAATATGATGAAACAAGAATATGGCATAGAGCCAGATATGGAGCAATATGCTTGTATGGTAGATTTAATCGCACGTTCTGGTAATTTATCAGATACATTAGAGTTCATAGAAAGGATGCCTTTTGAACCTAATGCTGCTATTTGGGGGTCGTTATTGGGTGCGAGTAGAATCCATTTAAATATTGAAATGGCAGAACATGCTGCAAAATACCTCTTTGAACTTGAACCCGGAAGTTCTGGTAATTATATACTATTGGCGAATATTTATTCAACCTTAGGGAGATGGGAAGATGCAGCTAGAATAAGGTGTTTAATGAAAGAGAGACGGGTCACAAAAGCTCCTGGTTGTAGTTGGATTGAAGTTGGTAGGAAAGTTTATAGCTTTATCGTTGGTGATACTTCACATCCATTTATGGATCAAGTTTTGGCAAAAATGGAGAGTTTGTATTCAAAGATAAAAGAAAAGGGCTATGTCCCTGACACTAAATTCGTATTGCAAAACATGGAAGAATCTGAGAAAGAAATGGTCCTATGTGGACACAGTGAAAAACTTGCTTTAGCTTTTGGATTGATCAGCACGTCAGCTTCGAGTTCAACGCCTTTGCGCATCATTAAGAACTTAAGAGTATGTGGAGACTGTCATTCAGCGATTAAGTATATATCTGTAGTCGAAAAGAGGGAGATCATTATGAGGGATAATTATAGGTTTCATCATTTTGTTGATGGTGTATGTTCATGTGGAGACTATTGGTGATCATAGAACTAGTAGTAATTACGGAGTAGTTAGCATAGTTTCGCCTCCAAAAATGACTTCTCCGGTCGGAGAACGCATGGCCTATATAGCCATTGTAGAGGCATAGTAATGTCATCTTTTGTTAATGCTTCTCACACTTGAACAGTTTTCTAGTGCATATATTCTTCGAAGGGTTTATCTAACTAGTGCATATATTTAATTAAAATTTTTTACTTATGATAATTTACAAGTTTAAATAATGTGTTTTAAATACATTATATATATATATATATATATATATATATATATATATATATATATATATATATTACATTTAGCGGGATTCATTTAACCCGTTTGTTTGTCCAACTCGCTTCATTCGTGACCCGCTTAATAACTTTCTGATCCGAACTGTTTATCCTCACTCACAACCACCCTTCTTCTTTTAGATCCGAAACGCGGTGCTCCACGACCAAAACCCGATGGCCATTAAACTTTCTCCGACCCGCGCTTTGGCAGCTACAGTTGCCTGTGAGGGGATGAACAGGAAAAGCAATAGTAACCCCAATTTTTTATTTCTTTTGTGGCTGTTATTACACCATTTGTTACTGATACAGTATCCCATTAGTTGTAGCCACAATTTTGGATATGATCTTACCCGGATTTCGCATTTTTTGATCAAAAAGGTAGGTGACCTTATTGTCTCAAGGTACACTGTTAAAATCATTTTTTCATGTGATATTTAATGTTTTGTTGTTGTTATTGCTCATTTAATTCGACCTACTGCATTTAATTCTTTTAGGGTTTTATTACAGTTATTGTTTTAGGGTTAGTAGATTAGAAACTTTGTTGCACTATATTTAATGGTTTAGTTGTTGTTATTGGTTCATTTAGGGTATGATATGCTTTGCTTAATTGTTGGGTTGGTAGATTAGAAACTTTGTTGCACTATATTTAATGGTTTGGTTGTTGTTATTGGTTCATTTAGGGTATGATATGCTTTGCTTAATTGTTGATTTCTATCAGTTTTTCCCCGCTTATTTTTTAAAGATGTTATTTATTTTTTGCAACACCTTCTGACTTTTGTTGTCTTTTTTTTCCCACCTTTTTTCCCTCTTTTTGTATACCATCATTTGAAAATGTGTTTATTGCTCATAATAACTAATTACAAAATGTTAGTCATTGTTCTTTGGTTACCTTTTTTCGTTTGGCTAATTGGTCTTCGTGTTGCTCATTCTAATTATGAAACAAAACTTGAAAATTGATGCTAAAAATATCGACACTCGAGTGCCTAAAAATCCAAGAGTAATAAATCCCGCCACTATACATGCCTCTGCCAACAATGAGATTCAAAATCACATTACTGGTGATGATACTCGGCTTACATCAAACTTTGGTTCATCCAACGGTTAGTTCATTATTCATGTTCCATATGCTTATGGTTGCTCCTTTTTATGACATGGGCAAGTCACTTTACTAAATGTTTTTATTACCATTTTTCCAGATGATTTCCATCTAGAGAATTTAACCATTACAGGCCGTCAGCTAGGCACGGGTCAAACGGTTGCTCTAAGCCAGTCGGCTGCACCATTGGCTAATTTTTTTAGTGCTGACCGCCTGAAATGGGGTAATTTAGCCAAATAAATTTGGTTTGTATTTATTCAATGAATGATACCTTATTAACAAAGTTTTTATGCTTATGGTTATAAAGGAAAATGTAGATCCTTATATTCATATATGTTTTTAAAAATGCAGCAACGGCTGCATGCAAGCATGACAAAGCCCACGAAAATGAACACTACAACGCGATCAACAGCAGCGCCTGCCCTGTTGGCAGCAGCAATTTACAGAGTGCTTCAGCAGACCACGCAACAGTTAGGCAAAACGATTTACTTGATAATATGCCTCAAGGTAAAGTAATAGCGTCTATTATAAAGAAGTTTAGGTCTTATTGTACGAAACATCTTCTTCAATAAATGTATTTCATACAAAAAGCAGTTACCATCCTTATCTTTTTCTGTTATTGACAGGAGCAACCCCAATATTTGTTGACCACAGTAAACAAATTCATTCGCCTGAAGATCAAACTGCTTACTGTATAATGCAACAACATCCTCCTAGGGGTACTTTCCAAAATACCCTTGATCAACCTGTCTTTCCTATTCCGCAATAATTTATGTGTCGTATACTTCAATGTAAGTCTATAAATTGCTTTTAGAGACGATCATACATTAAAATGACGTCCTAATTTATTGTCTAATATTTTAAGAGGATGTTAGATTCACATTGTTTTTTGTTAACAACAGGAATACACGCACATGTTCGGCCTCAATCAACTTTTATAAATAACAACAGAAAAACAGAAAAAAGAAACAAAGGAAACAGTGAACTAACTACAAGGTGTGTGCGCCAACGTTGTTTACCACGCGTTGATACTCGGCTTAGATCAAACTTTGATTTATCCAAAGGTTAGTTCATTGTGCATGTTCCATATGTTTATGGTTGTTGCTTTTTATCACATGGGCAAGCCACTTTACTAATTGTTTTTATTAATTTTCTCCAGATGATTTTCATTTAGAGAATTTGAGCATTACAGACCGTCAGCTTGGCACGGATCAAACGGTTGTTGTAAGCCAGTCGGCTGCACCATTGGCCAATTTCTTTAGTGCTCACCGCCTGAGACGAGGTAATTTAACCAAATTAATTTGGTTTGTATTTATTCAATCAATGTTACCTTATTAACAAACCTTTTATGCTTATGGTTATAAAGGCAACTGTAGATCCTTATATTCATATATGTTTTTAAAAATGCAGCAACAACTGCATGCAAACATGACAAAGGCCACAAAAATGAAGACCACAACGCGATCAGCAGCAGCGGTTGCCCTGTTGGCAGCACCAATTTACAGAGTGCTTCAGCAGACCACGCAGCAGTGAGGCAAAGCGATTTACTTGATAATATACCTCAAGGTAAACTAATGCGGTCTATTATAAAGAAGTTTAGCCGTTACTGTACCAACCAGCCCCTTCAATAAATGTATTTCATACAAAAAAACATTTACTATCCTTTTTTTTTTTTTTTTTTTTTTTTTTTTTTTTTTTTTTTCTGTTATTGACAGCAGCAGCCCCAATATTTGTTGATCACAGTAAACAGACTCATCCGCTTGAAGATCAAACTGCTCATTGTATAGTGCAACAACATCCTCCCAGGGGTACTTTCCAAAATACCCTCGATCAACCTGTCTTTCCTATTCCACAATAATTTAGTTAACTTTTTAACAATGTTTTTTGTTGACAACAGGAACAGACACACATGGTCAGCCTGAATCAACTTCTATAAATAATAACAGACAAACAGAAAAAAGGAACAGAGGAAGCAGTGAAGCAAATGCAAGACGTGTGCACCAGCGTTGTTCAACAACTGATTTGCTAGGTGCTTCAGATAATGGGATGCACGTTTCTCATGAACAATCACCTTCACATACAAGCACAGGTAAATGCACCCACTTTCTTCCCGAAAAACTTGACCCTTAACTAAATACGTTGGCTTTCATATTTCTTTTAAGAGGAACCTCTTAGTTTATGCGTTATTCTGACTTCGTGACAGGACGACTTCCACATAATGCCCCTGAATCAACTCATATAAATAATAACACCTGTTTACAACAAACTAAAAAAAAAAAAAGATGTGAGCCGAGCACAAGGCATGTACGACAACGTTCGGCGGTAGGTAATTGCTGTTCCCTTTTCCAACAACTTACATTTTAACTAAATAAGTTGATTTCCATGTTTGTATTCAGAGTTGTGTCTGAATAAATGCAGATACATCACCTGTGTATGATGATTTAGGAGATTGTAATCAGCGTTGCCGGTACTGTAAAGCTGCATTTTGGTATGAGGAACGCCTTAAAGGCCATCATTCTTCAAATGGTCAGGCTGAATATCATTTATGCTATGGAGGTGGTAAAATTTACATGGAACTAGAGGTGGATCCACCTGCATATATGAAACAGCTTCTTGCAGACAACAGATTTATGCAGAATATAAGGGCTTACAATCAAATGTTTGCGATGACTTCATTTGGTGCCAACATTGACAACACAATAAACCAAGGAAGAGGGCCATATGTTTTTAAAGTTTCTGGTCAAATATACCACTGGATTGGTTCACTGTGTCCTACTGGTGATCATGCGCCATGTTTTTTGCAATTATATATCTATGACACACAGAATGAAGTGCAAAACAGGATGAATCATTTTCAAGATTTCGACAGAGCTGCATTAGATCCAGAGGTGGCACAAGGCCTCATCCAGTTTTTAGATACTCACAATGAGCTGGTCCAGCTGTTCAGAACTGCAAGAGATAAATGTGCAGAAGCTGATGTGCCTGAATTCAAGGTTAAGCTTTACAATGCTGAAGGTGCATAGAGTTATGAGCTACCTACATCCAACAGCCTGGGAGCCATAGTGTTTGACAATGGTCCAACAACAGAAACATAATTTGATGTTATCATCGAACAAAGAGATGGACCACCAAAAAGGGTAAAAAAGCTTCATCAATCATACATGTCATTGCAGTTTCCACTCATTTTCATTTATGGTCAGCCAGGATTTCATACAAAGTTAAAGTTAAGGTCTGCAGATCCAAACAACAAGGAAAGACGAGTTTCGATGAACGCATTTTACACCTACCAGTTACACCCAAGGCATGACCAATATAATCTACTTTTCCAAGCAGGCCGTCTTTTCCAGTAGTATGTAGTTGGTGTTTATTGCTGTATAGAACAGAATAGAATGGATATCTATAAAACACATCAAAATGACATTCGTGGAGAATATTTATCAGGCCTCTATGATGCAATTTCAAGAGGTGATCGTGATGGGTCGGAAGTTGGTTCAAGAATTATTTTGCCTTCTTCATTTACTGGAGATCCTAGATACATGTACAACCACTACTTGGATGCGCTAGCAATTTGTCATGTGCTTGGTAACCCGTAATTCTTCATAACGTTCACATGTAATGTTAATTGGCCTGAAATTCAAAGATACATGGCAGCGTTCTCGCATTTGAACGTAGCGGACAGAGCAGATATAATATGTAGAGTTTTCAAGCAAAAGATTAAGGCCTTTATCAAGTTTCTAAAACAGACACAACCATTTGGATATATCACAGGAGGTATGCTTATGTTTTGTTAAAAAAAAAATTTACAATTTAGCCATCATTAAAATTTATGGCCTGAATAGGTGGCCCATGTAATGCATCAACATATTGTCCTCATTTATATTTTTCTATTTTTTACTATGCAGTATTATACACGGTTGAGTTTCAAAAGCGTGGGTTACCACATTGTCACACACTGGTGTGGGTGTCTTCATCAACCAAAATACAAAATGCTGTAGATGTTGATGAATATATTTCTGTAGAGTTGCCTGATCCAGCCGTTGATCCACGCGGCTAAAAAATTGTTTCTGAAATGATGATGCATGGACCCTGTGGAAAAGCCAATTTGGGTGCACCGTGTATGCAAGGCTACGTATGCACAAAAAAATTCCCAAAGAAATATAACAATGAGATTGTTTTTGATGACATGGGACGTGCGCATTATCGAAGAAGGCAAACAAAGATTTCTGCAACTAAACACCAGATGAAGCTTGACAACACATATGTTGTCCCATATAACTGGTCTTTGTGCTTGGCGTTTGAAGCAGATATTAATGTAGAATACTGTGGATGGAGCATGCTTATAAAATATTTGTTTAAGTACATATCCAAAGGAACAGACCGAATTTTTGCCCAAGTAACCAGGTGTATAGGTGATGCATCTACTTCAGCAATCCAGTCACAGCCATACATTGATGAAATCCAGAATTTTGTAGACGGCCGTTTCATATGTCCTCATGAAGCCTGTTGGAGGATTCTCAAATTTGAAATACATAGTAGAGAACCAGCAGTACAAATACTTTCAGTGCACCTCGAAGGCAATCAGTTGTAAATCGGCCAGATAAGAAGATGACGACACTCACAGAATGGTTTACTTACAACATTGAAAACACAGATGGACGTCATTTAACTTACCTAGAGTTTCCATCACAATTTGTTTGGTATCCAGACAGAAAATCCTGGTCAAGAAGAAAAAATAGCAAATATTCTGTTGGCCGCCTCGCATATGTACACCTAAGTTTAGGAGAGCTTTTCTACTTTAGAATGTTGCTATGTCATCAACAAGGGTGTAGAGGGTTTACAGATGTTCGAACAGTCAACCGAATCGTATATCCTACGTATCGAGCTGCATGTGATGCTCTTGGTCTGCTTGGTGACGACAAAGAATGGGATACAGCGCTTCAAGAGGCATGCATGTCAGCATCATCAGCAGAACTAAGGTTTCTTTTTGCTCAAGTTCTTACTCATTGTGAAGTAATGAACCCTTTACATCTATGGAATAAATATTGGCAACAAATGGGTCATGATATCCCACGCATTGTTTCAGAATATGTGCGGATTCCCGGCTACTATGTCAATGATGCTGAATTACAAGGTTATATATTATACGAATTAGAAATATTACTAAGCAGTTGCGGTAAATCAGTCCAGGACTACGGTTTGCAGCCACCTCCAAAACACTTACTTGATCAGTTAAACAATCGATTACTAATGGAAGAAAAGAATTATAACAGAGCATTATTAGCACAGGAGAGAGATGATTCAGTCCCTAAGCTAAATGCTGAACAAAGAAAAATTTACGAGCTTATCTTAAATGGTTACAGAACAAGTACGCAGGAATTGATATTTGTGTATGGCCATGGAGGAACTGGCAAAACTTTCCTGTGGAAAATTATTATTAGCAGTCTGCGATCTGAAGGTAAGATCGTCCTTGCGGTTTCTTCTTCTGGCATCGCTTCCCTCCTTCTTCCATCAGGCCGAACTGCGCATTCAAGATTTAAATTGCCACTTGAATTAACAGATGAGTCGCTCTGCAGAGTTAAAAAAAAATACTCACATAGGAAAGCTGCTAGCAGAAACATATCTAATTATTTGGGATGAAGCGCCTATGAATGATCGACGATGCTTCGAGACACTAGACAGAACTCTTAGAGACATACTAGATGAACCCGATGTTTTCTTTGGTGGGAAAACAGTCATTTTAGGCGGCGATTTCCGACAGACTTTACGAGTGAAAAAAGGTGCTCCAAAAATGGAAATAATAGCATCATCTATTGCAAGATCCCAACTCTGGCCACATTTTAGGCTGATGACACTGAAAGAAAAACATGCGGTTATTTCGATCAGGACTCAACCTAGAAGAACAGAGCTTGGCACGTTCCTTCACGTCATGGCTTCTTGACATTGGTGATGGAAAAATCGGTGAACCCGACGAAGAAGATAGTAGAAATACAGCATGGCTTGAGATTCTAGAAAGATACTGCATAGAAGATGACACAGAAGGTCTGTCTAACCTCATAGATTTCATCTATGACCAAAGCACACTTCAAACACCTTCGGCAGTCACCCTACAAGAAAAAGCAATTGTCTGCCCAAAGAATGAAACTTCAGATATTATTAATGCGCATGTTCTGTCAATGGTTGAAGGTGAAACTACAACTTACACAAGTCATGATATAGCTGTCTCAGTTAATAATAATGGCGCTGAAACAGAGATGTTGTATCCTGCTGAATATCTAAATACGTTTAAGCCCCCAGGATTTCCACCGCACCAGCTGCACCTTAAACTCGGAACACCAGTAATGCTTCTAAGAAATGTTAGCTTGGCAGGTGGTTTATGTAATGGAACACGCATGATAGTGATGCAGCAGATGTCAAAACTTATTGAAGTACAAATCATCACAGGGACAGGAGTCGGTGAAAAAGTTTTCATACAAAGAATACCTTTAATCCATACAGGTCAAAATCTTCCATTCCTTTTCAAACGTAACCAATTTCCAATTAAAGTTTGTTATGCCATGACAATCAACAAAAGCCAGGGCCAATCTCTTAACAAAATTGGCATCTACCTTCCTGAACCAGTTTTTGGCCATGGGCAGTTGTATGTCGCTCTTGCTAGGGCTACATCTCCTCATGGATTAAAAGTTCTCATGAAACAACAAGAAGATCGAAAGCCAAATGAGACCAAAAGTATAGTTTACAACTTTTAGACAAAAAATAGAGGATGTGCATCCTTTTTCAGAGCGCAGCTACATCCTTTAATATCTACCTTTTTACGCTCTCTTTCTTCTTCTTTTTTTTGTTTTTTTTTTGTTTTTGTTTTTTTTTTGTTTTTTGTTTTTTGTTTTTGTTTTTTTTATTTCTTTATTTTTTTTAAAAAATTTCTATTTTTTTTTGTGTTTTTTTAGATATTTTTTTTATTATTACCATGTATTTACCATCTAAGTTCTCCTATTCCTTTTCTTAATTGAAGCCTTTTTACAATAGATATACAATTGCATCTTATTTTTATCTTAAAAAACACAAATGCAAACACTTTTGATACTCGGCACTCTTGAATATCCCATCACAACTACATATCGCCATATTTTGCTTTCATAAAACTATTGTAAAAATTATGACATGCAGGTAGATTTTCTAAACAGGCATCCTATTTAACAGCTGCCATCCCATTATTATTTAAATCTTTTGTGTAAACATCATCTTCAGTTACCAATTTTTTCTTATAACTCACTCCTATTTATTATGTGTTAACAGTGAAATGGAAGATCTTACAGTTGCTGAGGCACAACATCCATCTGAAGGCAAAATGATTGAAACCGGCACCACTACACTAGCTAAGGTAGAACGTCTATCTCAAAACACAATAGTTGAAAGTAGCGATGCACTGCAGATTGCAACAATTGCTGAGCTACATCCGAACACTTTTGACAAAGTGCTTGAAGTTAGAGTATATAGAAAATGGATTTCAGTGAGCTGCCCAAAGCAAGGTGGAAGTGAATTCTCACAAAAAAAAAAAAATGAAACTGCATTCTGCTGCATATTAATAGACCAAGTGGTACGTTAAAGCTCATGTAGTATAAACATTAAATATTAATTACTTGAATTTGTATAACGACAAATCAACATCAACAGGGCAACGCTATACAGGCGAACATGAATGTTAAAGAGATCGACTACTTTGACCCAAAAATCAAAGTTGGATCTGTCTACAGGATTTCAGATTTCATGTGTGAGCCCACCAGCCCTTATCAACAAACAATTGACAACAGAACAAGCCTCAGATTCGGAAGGATCACAAAGTTTGATGCTATAACAGCACCAGAGATCCCATACCACTAATTTAGATTTGTTTCATACAACCAGCTTCAATCCAGAGTACCAAAAGAAGATGCAACAGGAAGAATGCAGTACCCAATGCTCACATGTCATGTTTTAAATCTTCAATTTTTTAAATCCAGCAAGTTATACAAATTATGATATTTATTTAGTCACAGATTATATTGGATGTCTAAGCTCCGTTGGACAGCTAAAACGTAAACAAAATGCCAACCAAAATGAAACTGTGTACAGAAAGCTTGACATTGAGAATTTAAGGTATGTTAACTTGCAATAGAAAACTTTTGCTAACAAATAAATACTCAACGCGTTTTGTAACTTTTCTAATGAGTTGCTCATGTTGGCAGCGGTAATGTCATAGAGTTCACCATGTGGGATGCCATGGCCGAAAAATTTGAGGAGGCCAGGCTTGAAACAATGGAGCAGCCCATTATAATTGCAGTAAGTTCCTGCCGTATCACACGGTTTAGAGGTACTACGTCAATACTGTAACAAACATTTCTATATACACACGAGATTACTAATGTATTTTCAAAAATTGCCATGGTAGATTATCAATTGACAGCGACGTCGGCAACACACTTTTACCTAAACCCAAAGATACCAGAGGCTGAAGAAGCAAGAGAACAGTACGAGTCTCCGAACCCAAAATTAAAAATTGTTTCATATTGACATAAGAGTTTGCTAAAACAAATTTGTTCTAACATTTCAAACTGAAACAGATACAGAGAAAGACACCAGGAAACTCCACCATTGCGTATTTGCAAAACCCCCTATGAAGATCCTGAAAAAGAAAAGTTCAGAAACAGGTTCCCTCTGAAGACACTTTTAAAGCAGAATCAAGAAGCCTACAAGGTAAATTTCATACAACATACAACAAACGTTGTTATAAAATTTTATCCGCACCTGACTATTTGCATAAACATTATTAGGGAGTCAAGTTTACAACTGGGGCAACAATAACCAGCGTGAACATCAAAAGAGATTGGTTTTACATATCTTGCAACAAATGCCCTTTAAAAGCAAAAAAAGAAGATGGAACTTACCGGTGTTTGGATCATGGAAAACAAGAAAAACCATTCTACAGGTACATGATACTCTAATTGAAATTTGCAAAAAGTTAAATAAACAAAAAAAAGTTAAATGATGGTTTAAGTTGGTTTATGATACGCAGGTATAATTTCAAAGGTTTTATCACAGACCAATCTGCAACCGCTCCAATCACTTTCTTCACCCATGCAGCAGATGATGTGACCGGGTATTCATGTTCACAGTTGATTACAATGCACAAAGCCGTATATCCGCAAGAAATACCTCCAGAGATCCTTGCAGTTGAAGGTCAAAAGAATATTTTTCAAATCCATTTTAATCAAACGGGCTGAACAGTTGACTTTATTCTAGATCAAGTTTTTAACAAAAGAATCGGAGAGCAAGGAACATCCACAGTAGTAGAAACAAACCCAGGTACCAACATTTGAGCTAACAGTTTCTCTTATTTAAAGATAACATATACAAATGCAAATACTAATTATTTGGTTTTTAAAAAGTAGGAACACCACCAACACCCCTCGCACTAACAAATGAACAAGACCCAGACAAAAAGACAGATGAACAGAGCAGATCGAAGACAGTTAGGAGATCATTGTTTGGAGATGAACCATCAAATCCAAGGAAACAAAAAGGTGAGTTACGCAATTTTACTAAACATAAATGATAACTTTTATTCAATAGAATATCTTACAATCATATCACATAGCCTTCTTCACCTAAACATTACAACAAGAATCACAATAAAACTAAATACCGATACATAACTGCAAACATAGATACCAACATGAATGACACAACATAACCAACAACAATTCCCTCCACTTCTAGCCAGACAGTCAGAAATCCATCAGGCCCTTAAGCTTCGGAACAAAGATTTCCTTATCACGAGCACTTAGCTCCAACTTGGCTGTCATAATACGCATTTGCATGACCTTTTGGTCATCTTTTAACTGCACTTCTCTTAGGTACTCAGCTGTTTTCTGAGCATACATGTTCCCGACAGTGTCTAACTCCTGAATAAAAGCCGCCCTTTCACGCATTACCCTAACCAGTCTACCACATAGCGCATTCATCTGTTGTGCCATTTGAATGTCTTCAATTCCAGATTTATGACAATATAATTAACATTTCAGACCAGTTGTTTCAATTAGCCTCGACTCTAAGCTGATCACACCTAAGACGTCTAGACATTGTGTTTTCTTGCCTCTTTATGACAAGTTGGTAAAGGAATTGTGAAAATAAATGCACACCATAGTTGCCTTAAATAGGAGAACAAAACTCAAAAAACAATCTGCATAATTTTTTTTTGGACACATGCATATCATGAACCAAGGTATGCTTATTTCCTTTGGCTTATTGCCATGATACACCCATTGAAAAAAAACTTTGGAATTGACCATACTTGCCAAAGATGGACAGCAGCTTTGTTTGTATGCATTATAACCATACAAAAGACCCCAAAATTATTAGCCTGCACCCTTTAAAAGTTGGCACAAATAATGGACTCCCAACCGTTTTTTTTTCAATCATAGACCCATAAAAAAAATAAACAAAAAAAAAAAAATTAAAAAAAAAAATAAAAAAAATTCTTAACTCAAGTATCAGTTATAACCTTTATATCTCTTACCTATTATTACTTTTAGAATGCCTAAATAACATGTTATTAGTGACTCATAACCTACTTATTTTCACTTATGCAGGAACAGCCGAAACTTCAGCAGAAGACCACTCAAAACCCAGGAATTCTCAAAAGAATAAATCGAAGCTAACTTAAAGTAATCATGACAGCCACATGCGGCCAGCTGTTGTAATTATTTAGACACTTTAATACCGTTGCTAACCAGCAATATGTTTTGAAACATATTTGTGCTTCAGGTGGACAAATATGTCGCAAAACATCCATATACGGTAACCTCCTAATCTTTTGTATGACATGTACACTATAGCTGCACATGAACCTTAGCTGTGTACCTATGCTTTGTATAGCAGGTGTACATTTGGCTGTGAGACCTATTTTTTGTACATCATTTATGCAGCAAATGCATGTTATGTAACATATTTGTGATCCAAGTCAATAGCTGGACAAATATGGATCAAAACATGCATATTTTTTTGTACAACATTTGTGCAACCCCCGCACAAACAACCTATGTGTATAAAAGTATATGATGTTTGGTAATATAATACAAGCTTCTTTTACGATAACTATTTTCTACTCACTTTGTACAATTCTGCACATGATAAGTTCAATATACAAACACCCCGCGGCAACGCGCGGGTATCCAACTCCGTTGTAATACAAAAGGAAAGTTTGTGTTTAATAAAGGTAGTTTAACGTGAAGCCACTCGTTAGGCAATCTCATTGTGAAAACATCAAAAGAGAGATGTACACTTTCCATATGTACAAGACATTGACTCACATATAATTTAAAGGAAGATCGTTTTTACAATATCACCTGCTAATAGTTCTCAACTTCTCATATTCCTATGCTACATTCAGTAACTAATTTGTTTACAGGCTCGACATAACTTCATTTGATATCAATATGCTAATTCTTGTGTTATCTACTCCAATTTTCGAAATCTAGGCACGACATAACTTCATAGGGGTGTTTGGATTGTGTGTGCAAAACTGCGTTTCAATGTAACACTTGAGAATTGACCCTGCATTTTTTAACTACATTCTCTCTAGGAAAAGGTAGATAAAAACTATTTTACATGGTTTACCAAACATAATTTTTTTATTTGCATTTTGCGAACACAATAAATAAAATATCTCGCTAACCACTGTGGGATGGCTTAGTGGCAGAAGGCAACTATCGTCATAAAATATAAGAGGTCTAAAGTGCAATTTCTACTTAAGGAGTAAATAACTATATAGTGGTCACGACAACCTACAGAAAAAAGAGAGTTTTACCCGGTTTAATTATGTGTAAAGGTAGATTCAAAACTTTTTTATTAGACGGTCAAAACGGTAGAACTCATGATTTGAAAAAAAAAAAAAAAAAAAAAAATCATCGAAACACTACATTGTATGGTTGGACTCAAGGTTATAAATGGTGTGAGGCGTGGTGGCATGACCACGCCTCAAGCCTTACGAGCCATGGAGAAGCCATGACATTTTTTAAGGCGTGACTAAAGCGGCAAAAAATATTTATAGATTTAACATTTGTGTAATAATATCATATTTCATATACATATCGAGTTTACAAAAGATGAGTTTATAAAAGATGATATGCATAAGTCCCCTAAATGCTTCAAGCTCAAGTAGGAAATAGTTCAAATACTAAAAATTCAAGCACAAATCCCTAAATCCCCTAAATGCATTTAAAAATGGTGCCACGCCTTACAATTTGGCGTGCCTTTGCGCGCCTTTTTATGCCTTGACCCACGCTACGCCTTAAGCCGACGCCAAGGTTCATTTCGTGGCGGTGAGGCCACGCCTCGTGCCTTGGCGACGCCTTTGCGTCCCCTTGGCACACCTTTTAGAACACTGGTTGGACTCATGACACCAAGCCTGAAAACGTCAAGATATGCCTTTCTTTTTTAGAGCTTTACCTTGACTTACCTAATCTTTTGTAATAAAAGAAATTACAAATTGGAAAAAATAATTATTCTATTTATCAATAGGAGAGCTTGATTTAGAAATCGAGTCTCCTAATTGTCAAATAAAAGTCAAAATTAATTAGTTTGGAGAAAATTTTAAAAAATCTGGTGGAGAAAACGAATAAAAATCCGCATGGCATTGTGAGCTTTTTTTTTTTTTTTTTTTTTTTTTTTTTTTTTTTTTTTTTTAATTTCGGACTTAAGTGTAAATAAACTTTATATTTTAATTGTTTTATAATTTACAATAAACCTTAAACTTAAAAAAAAAAAAAGATTAATCTTAAGTATAATTTTATGGACTTAAGTGTAAAAACCTCAAGAATAATTTCTAAAAATATTTATATATTTAACAGAAATCCCATATACTTTAAACTTTTTTTATAAACAACTAATACTACTACTATTTTTATCAGTATTATTATATTAATAACAATTATTATAATTATTATTAAATTAGCATAAACTTAAAATACCGTTAACATACGTCTAAATGTTATTGAGTATCTGCACGAACTAAACATAACACAGATAAAAATTTATATTCAATGAATTTGAATTTTATTAAAATATCAAATTAAACTACTCTATTTTACAAGGGTGACCCCCTTTTACCTAAAAAAAATTAAACTACTCCATCAATATAAGTATTAAATAAAATTGATAAGATTTTCAAATCTGAGCAAATGTACTTGCGATAGTATTATTAGTTAGGGCTAATGACTTGTAAATGTATCTAATTGTCCATTTTTGTTGTTCCGTGTTGCCATCATTTTTTTTATTATTATTTATTATTTATTTTTTTTTTGTGCTATTAAAACACAAACTATTCAAATTTCGACCTTTTCATGTACTCGGGAGTTTGCCACTTTGTGACACTCCTATTACTTGTACGACAAGGTTAAGTTATTCTAGTTGTTCTAGAATATTCTTTGGTTGCCTATAAATACAAAGGCTTTTCCAAGGAAACCATATAACATACCAACTATCCCTAAATCTCTCCCCTCTTCTCTTCTCTCCCACTATCGGTCGACCTAGAAGGGTTTTACCTTTTGGTCGATTCGCTAAGTCGATCACATAAACTTATATTAGTTGACTTTACCCAATTTTGTACTCGCCAAGCTTGCAAAGGTTCGAGCCCTAGTTCTACCTGTGCAGTACCGGTGGATACCTGACGCGACGCAAGTTAAGGTTTCTCCCAAAAAAACCCCTAAGGTGATCGATCAAAGCAAGAAGAGAAAGAAGAAGGTGATCATGCCTTGAATTGCCCGTGTAATGCCTTCGGACATTTTTTCCATTCCCAATACATACAATCGATGCTTCTGAGCATTCCCGAGAGTCCATGTTTTTCTTCGTGCAATGCATATATATGTTGGATTTGAAATCGGGTTTTCTTAAAAACTCCTCTACATATAAAGTATATATGCATTTAGTGAAGTTTTGTTAACAATCATGTGAACAATGTTCACTAATTTGCAAGTACTCGTCAAATGCATTGGGTGATGTGCCGTATACCAATTGGCGTATGGCAGATGCGCATTTCATGATATGACTAATACTTAAATGACCCAAAGCATCTGTCGTTGTTTAAGAAAAAGAACGTATTCGGGAAGAGGTTCAACATTGTAATTAGTAATATCATTGACTGTTTGTTAAAAAAGTTTGAACTCATATGATACCTTCGCCTAAAATTCTTACCGCGTATTTAGGTGGATTGTTTTCGTCGCCAAAATAATCATCCAAAAGCCATTGTTCTGAAACCTCTCGTTCACGTGGTATGTTTGTTCTAGTATGAGGACCAGAACTCTAAGATTTTTGATTCCCCAAAGCTTGGAATTGTTCATACACTTGAAAATACCGCATATACCTATCTGGATAGTCTTGAAAGTAACAATCGTAACGATCATAGTTGTTGGGATGCATAGCCTTTTTTTTTGAAGATAATAAAAGAGAACTATTGTTAGTAGACAAAAGTTCAATGCAGAACAATAATTATTTAAAGATCAAATCAAGAGATCTCAACCATCTATCTATTTTAAATCTAAAGGTAATTAATCCTCATTTTAGTATAATTAATTATTAAAGGGTACTTTTGTAATATAACTAACCTATTTATCACTTTCACACATGTTCACAAAACCGAATCCTCCCTCCGTGAATCACTTGCCGCCAAACACACCAGTCACCACCACGGTGATGTCATCCGCAACCTCAAATCCTCTCATGCGCCAAAATCCAAAAATGATGAAGCAGTCAAGGCGCTAAACGCTCTAAAGCTCAAAAAACTGAAATCGAGAATGAACTGAATGCGGTGCTTAGCGGTGAAAGCAACGGTAATAACAGTTTCAACAGTATGAGTAAAGATACATTTAGGCAAGCTGTTGTGAGCACAATGTGATGACCACATTTTGTTTTTATTTCACTGCAGCCTGATTCTCTGGGACCTTTAGAAGTGAATGTGCCGCTATGTAAATATCAAGACACAGTGAAAACTACTAAAATAACAAGTTAATTTGTTTGGGAACAGTTTCTTTTACCAGCTATATAGGAATCTATGATAATCAAACACTACCTTCTTGTGATAGATAATCAAACATCACATAATCACTTCTCAACAGCACATCCAAACATCCCCTTGTCTTACCATCCTCACGTGTTTATGTGGAAGTCAAGTTTCTTTATGTAACACCCCCTAATTTGGTTTGTGGCAGCGGAAAAGTAATTAGGGTGTTACGGTGAGGATCGAGGTTTAAATTTCAGAAAACGGCCCGGAAGGGGCGTTTTGAAAGTTATATGTCATTCAAAAGAATATTATTGATACAAAAGTGAATTATTCGATTTGAAAATCCCAAGAAAAAAAATGTGATAATTCGGAAAGAATGACATATTTGATTTTACACCAGTTTATTTATCAGAGTATAAGATGCCCGCTCCGTGTCTTGTCCTGCTTCGTTAATTTACCTGAGATAAACATGCTTAAAACGTCAACACAATGGTTGGTGAGTTCGTGGAGTTTGATAGAAAATAACTTTCTTTGAAAGGTGTATGGTGATTGTTGAAATGAATAATAGTTCTTCATGAAATAAATCACAAGTTGTGTTGTATAAAAATCCACCAGCAAATCATGTATGATCTCCAAAATCATAAGTTTCATGTTATAAATGAAGCTGAGCTACGTTGTTATACGCTCGAAATAGAACGTTGAGTCAACTTTTAAATGTAACGATATACCAAGCCTTTTGGGTTGTCTTTTGTAGAATTCACAATTTAGTCACATATGATAACAACTAAGGTTCAAGTACAGGATTCATAATCATAACACATAATAATCTAGAGTCTGAAATTTATCAGTGTAAAGTGGTGGTCTACTAAATACAGCTGTATCCTAGGATATATATGAAACATTCATATATTCATAAAGTTATATTGCCCTAAGCCTCATGACACGCAAAACGTTAACAGTGTACCGGAAAACGGAGTGTTCATCAAATTAAT
This sequence comes from Artemisia tridentata subsp. tridentata, assembly GCA_021014915.2. Taxonomy (NCBI): domain Eukaryota; kingdom Viridiplantae; phylum Streptophyta; class Magnoliopsida; order Asterales; family Asteraceae; genus Artemisia; species Artemisia tridentata. The sequence continues at coordinate 80,500,700 of CP139503.1, read as the reverse complement.
GACGAAAGTTTTGCCCTCATGTAATAGGTGACTTGCCAATTCCTATTTTTCTCAAATATAGTGCATCGCGACTAAATACGACTAACCATGTAGGCATTCCGTCCAAGTATTTAGTGGGATAGGTCGTCAGCCTCTAACAGGTTTCGAAGCTGTTCACTATATTCGCGCTCACCGCAGTGATTAACGGCTCATGATCAAGGGACTTTATGGCAATAAAGTAAACTTAGGCAATATAGGTTTCAGGGTGCATGAATTATGCGTAATTTTAGTCTTGGCAATTATTTCTAGTGAAATGTAGAAATATCATAATAAAGTAACAGTACATTCATTTGTTATATGAATGCATACAATGAGTCTCAGTGTCATATTACATCAAGTAGTTGAAAATGTTATCTTCCAAGTTCCGTGTTTAAGCTATGCAAGCAGTTTGTACATATAACGAACATATATTCCTCTCAAAGGTGATTCAAACATGTAAGGCATAGTGGATGATTTTGAGTAAATCATAAGAGTTTTATATAAGTAACTTAAAACAGTTAAAGCATGTATCTCCCCCAAAAGAGTTATTAAAAACGAGTGTTAAAAGTAGCGGCCACGACTCACCTGAAGCGTATCTGACAAGACGAAAATTTAAGACCAAGTAAACGATCACGAAAACTTCTTCAATACGAGACCTAAGTATAAGCGAAGTCTAAGAGTCTAACTTACTACTAATAACGAATGTGGAAAGGATAAATCGTATAACGATTTGATCGGTGATGTGAGTGTGTGATATGCTTAAAATGCCTCAAGTTAAAAATATGATATATCTATAATATTATCTTGATTCTTATCTTAATCGACCCAAAATATTACTTTCTTGAAATATGCTGAAATAATATGCAAGTGAAGTCGCTAATATTTCTAATAACGAAACTTTAAATAATGCATAACTTAAAATGAAACATGCATATGAAATGAAGGGTGCAAAATGAAAAATAAACTAAGAATGTCAAGTAAAATTAAATAGGTCCTTGTCCTTTCCAGATTTTATACTTTTTATCCTAACTGCGTTGCGTTACGTCGTTAGTCCTTCGGTTTAGTCCATAGTCCAATAATAGTCCAAAATTTGTCCATATGTCCATATAAGGCTTGGAGTTCAATGGTATGTCAATTTAAGTCCTTTATAAACTGTTTTCACAGCTTCAGTCCATGAGTTTCACGGTTTGGCAGTTTTGGTCCTTCCGGTTAGTTCGCGTTACATTTTTAGTCCAAAAGTGGCAAAATGATAAGGAAAAATTATACGACTTTTTCTGGTGCTTATTTATTTAACACAACTTATTTTAATAGCTTATTTGGTACTCAGCTTATTTTCTTACTAATGGGCCCTTAACGAGCCACAACTTCTAGGCCCAATATTATTCTTAGTTGTTTTTAGTTATGGTTTGTGCCAAATGATTGGGTGGTTTTAAAGGGTCGTATCTTGATTATTACCACGAGTTGTCTAGGTGGAAAATGTGGCTTGTTGGGTTGTGTGATAATTCATGTAAATAAAACGTATGGTCAATAAGTTAGTTTGTGAGATATGTAGTCGTTTTGTAGCCTACTTGGACTGTTTGTATATACACAAAACACTTAGAATTTTTCTAAGTGTTTCCAGTTTTGGTTGTCACTTTCCACAATAGCTTCTGCGTTTCATTTTTCTTGTTTTTGAAGATCGAAACGTGGTTAACATTACAAGTTATTTAAATAAAAAGCGTAGCTTGTTGTGTGGTCTAACAGGTTGTATAAAAAAAATACGTGGTAGTTTGGTCATTTCGTGAGTTGTGGGCTTGTGTTCTAGGCGACTTGGGTTGTTTAACGTACCAAAACCCCTTAAATATTTCTAAGTGTTTTCAAGTTTAGGTTTAACGTGTGATGTAAAGTTTTTGTACGTTTTGAATGATGCATGAATGATGCGTTTAAACATGAAAATGGCGTGAGAGGTGCCTTCTAAGTCTTCCAAGCTGGAAGCTCGTTATCTCTTGATGGGTTACATGAAATAGTGAATGCATCTACGTGACATTATATATGATCGAATGAGATAAGGAAATGATGCATGGAGAATGTGTGTACGTGAGATAAGAAGGCAAGAGAGGGACTAGATACTTACTACACTTTCAAGGTGATGAAAAGGCTGTGGCAGTCGAGTGGAACACAAGGGCAAGACAGCAAGCTTACCAAGTTTGGATACGTTTTACGTGCTGACCTCTCCTACTCGGCTTGCATTCCCCACTGAGAGGTACATGTTCCTGGGTCTTTAGGTTTGTTAGTGAGGGTGAAATGAGTGAAGTGTAGGCAGGGCAAGGTAGCTAGAAGAGGGTAGGATATATAGAGAGGAAGTTACCCACGTTTTGTTTTCTCTCAATCATTGATAGCATTGTAGGTAATGGGACACCTAAGATAGTTTTACTGACAATAGAACTATAGAAGCAAGTGGGAGTGGGTAGGTAGTAAGGGAATGTCGACATTCTTTGTACCTTATGCATCGAGTCTAGTTTTTGTGTGTACATGAGCTTGAGTCCTTGTGAGGTTTTGGTGATAATTATACTTAACAGCTTATAATTGGTCATACATGACTGTTAGAACAAGGTTAAAGCAAATCCGGTTCCAAGTGGTTCATTTTGTGGAAATTTATATAAGTCGAGTAGGTGTAAAACGTCCAAGTACTTTGGCCTCTGAATACGTACTAAATGTTCGTGTTACTAGCTAATAATGGGTATACTAGTTTCCTTGGTGGGAGGGCAGTTAGGTAGTTCAAAAATGTATAATAGTTGTGTTTAAAAATCGGAAGATCTCGAGCCGTTTTGGGGGCGTGTGGCTGGTCGAGTTCCTTAAAATTATAAGGTTAAAATTGAGTTTGGTGTGGCCTGGATCGTGTGGATTTTGGATAGCAATGTTGGGCCTGTAACAGTGGGCGAAGGATTGGGCTTTGATCCGTGTGGTGTGGCTGAGCAGTTAATCTGCTTGGTTTATATTAGTGAAATGTGATTTGTGTAATTATGTAATTAAGTTATAGATATATTAGTTTTAATTATAATTTGTAAATTGTGTAAATGGCGATTTTGTGAACTATTAATCGTTGTGAAGTAAGTATGAAATGTAATGATTAGTGTAATTAGTGATTTTTGTGAGCTACTAATCTTTGTGTACTAGTTATGTTCCGTAAAGCATGTCGAGAACTAGGGTCGTTAATTGATAATTGTTATGATACCGTGACGTGGTGAAAATAATATATCAAGAAAAATTTTAAATTTACCCATAAAAATGGGTTTTTGGAAAACAGTAACTCAAGGTTATGATTAATTAATGAGGATTACCATAGCGGATTTTCGTGGGATCCTACACTTTACTTCCCTTCTGGTTTTCAGTTATAACTTATACTGTTTCTCTAATGTGAATTTCAGCTTTAATCAGACACAATAAGCCAGGGTGTTGGTCCACGGTTTGTATGTGGATCTCTAAGTAGCCTTTAATACTTAGTAGATGGTTGGGATAAATCCAAACCAGTCTAAGTGAGAAACCCTTAACGATTGTTAATGTTAATGCGGAAACTTAACAAGAACAATGAAGAACACAGAGTTAACACTAACTTTGTATTATTCTATTAATCACAATTGTGAAACTCGTACAACTCTCTTATCAAACTAACAATCTTAGGGATCCTTTTATACAACCAGGAAACCCTAATGCTAATCGACTAAGAAGATATTCACGAATCTTCTAAAAAGATACTTACACGTTTGTATCTTTTCCTAACATATCTCTAACAAACTTTCCTTATATCACGACCAGACTTAACATAATAAGTCAACCAGACTTAATACAGACTACCAGACTTAACATGTATTACCAGACCTAATACGAAAACAGACCTAACTCTGACATATTACCAGACCTAAGTTTGTCTTCTCTTGAACCGTGTGATTATTCCCAACAATCCTCCCCTAACTTGATCTTCATGCTCCATGAACTTCAAGTTCTTCTGATTTAGCTTTCTGAGGATTGAATCTTGAACACTTTGAATTACCTTTAGGTCTTGAACCTTTCTAGTAGCTTGAATCTTGATAAGCTCTTCTGATATGGTCTTTGCAGCAACATTGACTATAAGTACATCAAATTCATTCAAGTTTCAGACTATTCTCATCACTTCCAGATGTGTTACCATCTGTGAGAGGTGAATCATTGAAAATGTAATGGATTTGAAATCTCTTTACCAATAGCCATTACCACTGGAGTAGCCAATGTTTTGGTGTGTAAGACCATGGTACATTAATAACCATATGATTTTTAGCAAATCATCAGCTTATCAACGGATTTGTTAAGTCTTTACCAAAAGCCGTTTGCTTCTGGACTAGCCAATTCTTTGATGGAAAAGCACCTCATCATGGTGAATTGATTACCATTTATGGTTTTCCAAAGCCTTTACCACAAGCCATAACCTTGTGGGCTAGCCAACTCTTCACTTATCTTAGATATGGTGAGTTGAATACCATACAATTTTTGGCAAATTGTCAGCCATAAATGGATTTGAGCTATCTTTACCTGTAGACGTTTGCTCAGGATTAATCAGTCCTTGTGTTGATAAGACAAGGTGGATTGATAACCTTTTGTTGTGTTAGTGCAAGGCACCTCCACCAAGTGAGAAGTTCCAATAATCGCACTTAACAACTTGAAAGCATACTTAATCCAGCACTGTGTATAAAAGAAATAGAAGACACACACTTTTTTTTTTTTTTTTTTTTTTTTTTTTTTTTTATTATTTTTTTTTTTTAACACTAACAGAACTAAAAATAAAACTATAAGACTTAAAGATAACCTAAATGCTGGTAAGTACTCATACTTTACATACTTTACAGTTTGACCTCCCCTTAAGCCAAACCTCCCCTTAAGTCAAACTAGGGGTTCATCATACCAATGTTAACTACCAGATAATTGAACCTAGGGCCATCAAATGCTTTAGTTAACAGGTCAGCAACATTAAAATCTGTATGTATTTTCTCCACTCTAATCAACTTCTTTTCAAAGCAATCTCTAATAAAGTGATGCCTGATTTCTATATGCTTAGTTTTAGAGTGATATACTGGGTTCTTAACAATACAGGTAGTACTCTCATTATCTATGTGGATAACAGTATTCATAAAATTCAAACCATAGTCCAGCATCTGATTCTGAATCCACAAGACTTGTCCACAGCAGTTAGCAGCTGCAACATACTCAGCTTCAGTGGTTGAATTGGCCACAATTGTCTGCTTCTTGCATTGCCAAGATATCAATCTCCTTCCAAGGAATTGACAACCTCTTGTTGTGGATTTCCTATCAAGGCTTTCACCAGCATAGTCACTGTCTGAATAAGCTGTCAGGTCAAAAGATGACTCCTTAGGGTACCAAAGGCCCAAATTTGGTTTGCCCTTTAAGTACCTAAAGATTATTTTCACAGCATGAAAATGTGAAGTCTTTGGTTGTACCTGAAAACGTGAACAAACACAAACTGCATACATAATGTCAGGTCTAGAAGCAGTAAGATACATGAGGGAACCTATCATGGATCTGTAAAGATGCACATCCACATCAGCAGCATCTTCATCCTTGGTCAAAGGCACCTTGTTTTCCATGGGAGTGACTGCAGTCTTCACATTTGTGAACTCAAACTTCCTCAAAATTTCTGCAACATACTTGTCTTGAGAAATAAAAAGTCCATCATCCTTTTGTTTTACTTGCAGTCCCAAGAAAAATGTAAGTTCTCCCATTGAGCTCATCTCAAACCTGCCTTTCATTAAACCTTCAAATTCATCACACCAAGACTTTCTTGTTGATCCATAAATGATATCATCCACATAAATTTGGACAAGAATGATATCCTTCTGGTCTCTCTTAATGAATAAAGTCTTGTCAATTACACCCCTGATGTACCCATGTTCTTCTAGAAACTTTGAAAGAGTTGCATATCAAGCTCTAGGAGCTTGATGAAGACCATATAAAGCTTTAATAACCTTGTACACTTGATTGGGGTTAGCAGGATCCTCAAAACCAGGAGGCTTCAGTACATACACATCTTCTTCAATAGTGCCATAAAGAAAAGCACTTTTGACATCCATCTGATACACCTTGAATCCCATGTATGATGCAAAGGCCAAAAATAACCTGATAGCCTCAATTCTGGCTACAGGAGCAAAAACCTCATCATAATCTATGCCCTCCTCCTGTTTGTATCCTTGTGCTACCAGTCTTGCTTTGTTCCTTACAACTACCCCTCGTTCATCCCTTTTATTCCTGAAGACCCACTTAGTACCAATAACTTTAGCTCCATAAGGTAGATATACAAGAACCCATACTTTCTGTAGCTTGAACTGCAGCAACTCTTCTTGCATGGCTTCTACCCAACTTTCCTCCCCCAAAGCTTCAAAAACAGTAGTGGGTTCACTTTGAGAAAGGAAGCAAGCAAATAAACAATGTTGCTGGTCCTTATGATTGACCCTTTGTTGTTGTTTGATCAGGCTGATGAGTGCAAGTGAGTCAGACTGATGTTGCACTCTACTTCTGGTTTGAACAACAGACTTTGGATCACCAATTATTTGGCTCTTGGGATGAATGGTGTGGATCCGGAGAGTGGGAGTTGGACTTACCTCCACTTCTGTGGGTAAGTTGATGAAGTCAGTTATGACACCTCCTTCATCATAGGAAGCTCCTTCAAAGATACCTTCGTTTGGATTTGAGAACACTTCAAGTTCTGGCATCTCTGAATCAATACAAACAGCACTTGAAGAAAGGTCTGGTTGAGCATCACTACCAGACTTAAAATTGGAAGTACTGGTAATGTTAGGGGTTGCTTCTTTGCCAGTATCTTGAGACTTGAATTCAGAATCCTTTTCTTGAGAAGAAGAATTCTTGATTTCTGCTTCAGCTGCAGCAGACTTGATCTCTGTAGAAGGAATCACAATAAGCTCTGCCATATCATCAGTGTTCCCTGTATTAGAAGGATCTTTGGTACCAGTTATCTGTCCCTTGCTTCCTCCAAAAGTAACAGAACCTCCATTGAATTCTTGAAAATCATTCAAATAGTTCTTGTTACCAGACATGTGCCCAGAGCATCCACTGTCAAAGATTCCTCTATCTCCCATATTGCAAAGTGGATGATCCTGCACAAAAAGAAGAGAATTAGTTTCTCTTAGGAACCCAGGCCTGAGTAGGCTTGGGTCCGCCTTGTGGATCAACATACTTAAATTTCTTATTTGAACCTGATCCACTGTTGTATTGGGATTTATATTTGTTTGAATCCCAAGACAAACATGCTGAGGTCTTAACAGCAGAACCCCCATTCCCCTTTACAGCATTGGTTTTTAAAGGTTTTGCTGTTTGCTTTACAACTGGTCTTCTCACAGGTGAAGATGATTTATAAAAATTATTTCTTTGAATGTTTGCATTCATCTATGGCTTTTGAAATGGTTGTCTGGGTTTCACAGAATTAACATAACCAATATTCACATTAGGCCTCATAAAATTACCATTTTTCCTATTCACATTAAAGTTCCTATAGCCAGACCTAAAATTTTGTCTACCAGTATTAACATAAGAGTTAGGTCGGGTAGAGTAAAACTGTTGGGCTGGTCTGGGATTAAACTGGTTGGCATGATTAATCCTGTTAGCATTATTCCAGACTGGTTTATTTGAAACATGACCAATATTAGCATTCATTCTCTTTTGCTCAGCTTCTCTCTTCATTCTCTTTTCATGAAAATCACAGTCCCTAATCAAGTGACCTAGACTTCCACAAACAAAACATCTTTTAGGAGCATAAGTGTAACTACTCCTAGATTCTCTGTGAACACTATTGCTCCTAGGTGACTCATTCATTTTAACAAATTCCCTAGGAGTTTTTATGTGCTGGGCACAACTACGTTTGACTGTCTCAGGATTTGGTTTAGTCACTACAGGTTTAGTTACAACAGGTTCACACTTCTTAAAAAACTTAGGTTCAGGACTCTCATTTACTTCACCTTTTGACTCAGACTTAGAGTGATCAGAGGCATCACCAATAGATCCTTCAGAGTCATTAGATTGACAAGAAGAATACTTACTAGTTTTGTCCTCTAAGGTGGTTGACTCAGGCATTTGAGGACCTTTCTTTCCATACACAAAAAGTGAATCATCTAACTCTTCTTTTTCAAGAGGAGTATAGTCTTCACTCAGTGGTGGTGGTACTCCCTTAAAGTCACCAGTCTTAACAAACCTATTATACAATGGTTTGCTCGCATAATCATCTTCCTAGACTTAAGGATTGCCTTTTTCTCATCTTCCTCATATCTTAAGCCACATTTTTTATTGGACTTTATTTGAGAATCCCAACATTTGAACAGGTTATTATTTGAATTGTTCCACTGATCTACCCGTTTTCTCAACTCATCCCTCTCCTTTTGAATTCTAAGGCCCATTTGTCTATACCTTTTAAGCTTTTCATCTTGTTCATATATTTTATTAGCTTGAAAGTATAGTTTTTCATTTAAAGCAGTATGTTGGTTTTGAAGAGTGACCTTTTGTGCCTCTAGTGTTTTTACAGCATTTTTATGTGCTAAAAGATTTACTTCTAGGTCACCTATTTGTCCTAACTGCTCATCACATAAAGCCTTAATATGATTATATGAATCAGTGCATAATTTAGAGCATAATGATACCTCATTACCAATGGCCATGAGAGCATGATCAGACTCCTCATTCACTTTTGGATGCTCACCCCAGTTGACTCCTCCAGCTTCCAGTGTCAGTAAGCTCATCTGATTCTTTTCCAGCTTCCCTTCTTCATCTTTTTCCCATCAGCAGGCTTCTTCTCTGGATAGTCTCTTGAAAAATGTCCATGCTTGTGACAGTTGTAGCATTCAACTGTCCTCTTTGTGTATCCCACTAGTGATTTGTTGTTGAAGTTGATGGTCCTTCCATATTGCTTCTGAAACCGTTTGACTCTTAAAGCAACCATGGAAATGTGCCATTTTATGTCCATCTCCTCAACTTCAGCATCATTAATCTGTTCTAAATCTTCACTAATAAAGCTTTCATCTTCCGTTTGGTTGGAAAAGAAAGAATGGATCACCTCATCAGTAAAATTTGAAGCAGATCTTTCACTTGAAGGAGTTTCATAGGTACCAGACCTAACACTACCAGGTTTAACCTTGTAAGTGCTGCTTTTGTTCTGTGACACAAAAGCAACATTTGATGAACTGGTAGATGCCTGAGTGTTGTTACCGATGTCCCTTTCAAACATCCTAAGATTATTGTATAGGTCATCAGGTGTCATTGAATCTACTTCCTCCTTTATCCTCATCGCCACAGATACATTACCCCATTCTGATGGTAAAGATCTAAGGAACTTGTGGTTTGCATCCTCATTCGAAACTGCTGCACCATGAACTTCTAGCTGTGTTAACAGATGTTGAAATCCGTCATAGCCTTTCTCCAATCCTTCAGTCTTTCAAACACTGAATGTCTCAAATTGCTGTTTAAGAACAACCTTTTGCATCTTTTTGGAGTTTGCATTGCCTCCAAATCGTTTCTTGATAGCCTCCCACATCTCTTTAGCATCAACCATGCCATGGAACCTTTGTAGATGCTCCTTAGGAATAGCCATAAGAAGCAAGGTTCTTGCCTTCTTTTCCTTCTCCACAGCCCTAATCTCCTCAACAGACACTGGTGGCATTATTCTTAGCTGCCCATCAGTCCCTTGTGTGACTCTTTTCCTAGAGTTTCCTCTTTGGATAACCTTCCATACATCACTGTCAATATACTCCAGATAATGTTCCATTTCCATGGCCCATATATCATATTCTTCTCTTTTCAGTAATGGAAGTTTTATGTTTGAGATTGTGGTTGTGGAAGGGATGGGTTGTTGTTGTGTTTGGGAGTTATTGGATTCAGGTTTTCCTTCATCTTCATGGTTTGAACTCTCATCCTCACTGTTATGGATTGAAAACGTTTCAGTGTTGATAGGCTTTTCAGTCTCAGACATTGTGTAGGGTGAATTGAGTGAGAATAGGCTTTTGAGGTTAAGTGTTCTTCGAACTCAGAGTCTCTCGCCTTGCTCTGATACCACTTGTTGGTCCACGGTTTGTATGTGGATCTCTAAGTAGCCTTGAATACTTAGTAGATGGTTGGGATAAATCCAAACCAGTCTAAATGAGAAACCCTTAACGATTTTTAATGTTAATGCGGAAACTTAACAAGAACAATGAAGAACACAGAGTTAACACTAACTTCGTATAATTCTATTAATCACAATTGTGAAACTCGTACAACTCTCTTATCAAACTAACAATCTTAGGGATCCTTTTATACAACCAGGAAACCCTAATGATAACCGACTAAGAAGATATTCACGAATCTTCTAAAAAGATACTTACACGTTTGTATCTTTTCCTAACATATCTCTAACAAACTTTCCTTATATCACGACTAGACTTAACATAATAAGTCAACCAGACTTAATACAGACTACCAGACTTAACATGTATTACCAGACCTAATACGAAAACAGACCTAACTCTGACATATTACCAGACCTAAGTTTGTCTTCTCTTGAACCGTGTGATAATTCCCAACACAGGGGTTGCAGCATTCCGTCTTGCAAATGGTTATACCGGTATGAGAGATGCCCTAAGTTCTGAAAATGTCATATTTCAGAGGTATTAAAACGTTTCGGTAACCTACCATCATTTGTGATAACTTGTATGTCATGAAATTTTATGAGTCCAAACCAACTCCTTTGGTCTATCAAATAATTTTCTACTTATTTATTTATGAGTGAGTGAAAATGGATCATGTTATATCTTGAATGGGCCAAATTAAATATTACCTTAAAAGGGAATGGATCAAACATGTTGAAAGTCACCTAAAGTATGTTTTTAATATTTGCCACCTCCTCCTTTAGTTTTACAAATCAGATAATTGTAATACTCCGTAATCTGTTTTGTAATTGTGTTTTGCTCTTTTGTTATTCAAATTAAAGGGACAAAAACGCGTAGTTCAATTCAAAACTAGCTGAACCCAGTTTTAGCTGTTGTAAATACTGTAGAAAACACACTGATATCCGTTGATTATTGACCGACAAAACGGCGTCATTTTCAGGTGAGATCCGTGGTTGGTTCATGGTGGCCGGATCTATGGTTGATTTGATGGGTTTAGATTCGTGGTGGCCGGATCGTGGTGGCCAGATCTGTGGTTTCCGGCTCTTGTTTGTCGGTAACTTTGATGCCTGCAATATTGTTGTCTATTATTCCAAATGTGATGCTCTATGTTCTCTCTTACTATAACAAAGATGCTGCACTGAACTGCTAGTTCAACTTAAAGAGACTGATCGATAAGTTTGTACATTCAAATGGTGATAAGACATGTCAAATGTTCATTAGGAAAATATTTTTAAGATTTTGTAGTGTGTGCAGTTTGATTTTTAGCCTATGAGTGTGAGATAATGCAATTGTTTTTTATTTTTTAAATGTTACTTAGTACACTCATCTTGCTTTATATATGGAAGTATGAATGACATTTGTCTAGCTTACCTTTCTTGTTAGGGAGACTCTCAAATGTTTAATCAAAATTTTTTATTTTATTTATCTATTTGTCTAGATCAATCTTAAAAAACCAAATTTTTTATGTTTAATCGAAATTTTTTATTTTATTTATCCAAATGTTTAATCAACATTTTGGTGTGTAAATGTACCTATTCATAATGAATCACATGGGATTCACATGTGATTCATGATGAATCCCATGTGATTCGTTATGAATCCCATGTGATTTGATGAAGCGAAAAGTGTACCGCTTTTAAGGGGTCATTTAAGCCCTAAATCGTATTTATTTGATCAAATATTGCCCTAAATCGTTCCTTTTGTCATTTTAGGTACTTTTGAGGAGAAATCTGGAAAAGGAGGCATTTTGGACGTTTTTGGAGCATAAAAGTGAAGAAAACGACAAAGTCTCAAGAATCGGCTAAAAGTTACTCTTGACGGCGTCAGACTTTACTCTGGACGGCGTCATGCCTTGGCAAGAAAAAGTGGACGTGAAATTTACTCATGATAAGCCAGTGAAAATAGCATGTGAATTCTGACGGCGTCACGCTTTAACTTGATCAAGGGCGTCACGGCTTAAATCAAAAGGGGACGGCGTCACGTTCAAGGTTCGACGGCGTCAAGCCTTGATAAGCCAGAATGGATTTTTGAAGAGCTAAAGAGGGACGGCGTCAAGAAGGTCATCCGGGAACCCTAGAAGCGGCGAGGTGACGGCGTCACACTCCATAAGGTGACGCCGTCAGATCCAAAAATCTATATATAGTTTTCTAATCTTTTGTCATTAAGGAGAGCTTAGTGTGTGGAATTTTGGGATAAAACCCTAAGACGATTTTAGCTACTTTTTCAGGGCTTTTTGCCTTGAGATCTTCCATGTTTCATTGAAAGATAAGTTATCAATTAATCATTCAATATGTCTATGTGTTGTTTGATTCTATCTTATTCTTGTCTTTTGTTTAACATGTTAGGCTAAATTTATCTTGTGTTTGCTTAGATCTAATGAAACTTAGCTATTGATTATTGGTTGTTAGTGTGTTGTTAGTTGTATTGGATGATTGTTTTTTCTATGTTAGGCTTAAGAAAACTGGCTAACTTCCTATTCGGTAACTTGCTTGAACGTCTTAAGAAACATGAACCAAACGCGTACTAAAGGTTTTTATGGTTGTATTTAATGCACAAGCGAATTCTAGTGATCCCATGTTAGGAGCTTCCTAGCCGGCTCGACATAGGAGTGAAGTAGGAGCTTGTAGAGTTGGGGAAGTAAGTACGCCACCCCACGAATGTTATTAAGGAATACACCCGTCATCCACGCGACTAATACACACTAATTAACCGATAAAAGATAGTTAGGGAGTAAGGAAATCTAAGTAAACACATTTCTCTACACATAAGTTTCTCACCACATTTCATTTTTGTTATTTTATTTTATTTGCATTCGTAGTAAATTGGGTTAGTTGACTAGCAACTAATTCCGCCCACTCTATCAAAACCGAGATTTTACTTGCTTTCATAAAAACTATAAAAATACAAAAAAGAATCTTCCTCAACCCTTAGACCTAATTAGAGTAGCCTTTCACACCTAACGAACACTATTCCCTGTGGAGAACGATCAATCCCCCGTACTTACCACTACACTATACTACATCGGTCAGGTACACTGCCTGGTGGGGTTGTAAGCCTCTTGAGATCCCTCGAGAGGTAAAACCTGTTGTAAGGTTACAAAACCACGCAATCAAGTTTTTGGCGCCGCTGCCGGGGAATAGTTATTGTTTAGGTTGAATTTTTATTTCTATTAGGTCTACTCACTAGATTCCTTTCTAGTGAGATTTTTATTTTATTTTTCTAGGTTTTCTTTAGTCTATCTATTTTCTTCGTGTCTTTGTTCGTAACCATACCATCCGACATCATGGAAGATGGTAATATCCTTAACCCCCACAACCCACCACCACAACAACCACAACCACCTCCTAGAGCCCGTACTTTAGGAGAGTATTCCCGTCCTAGCCACCATGGCTATCGAAACACCATTGAGCTCACTCAAGGAGCCAATATCACACCCTTGCGATCCGACACCATCCGGTTGGTGCAAAGTGGATGCGCATTCCATGGACTTCGTTCTGAAGATCCTAATCAACATCTCAAGGACTTTCTTAAAATCGTTGATTCTATAGACCTTGATGTTGCCACTCGAGAGACGACCCGATTGCGTCTCTTCCAATTCTCTTTGCGGGACCAAGCTAGTCAGTGGCTAGAACGTCAACCCGCAGGATCCATTACCTCTTGGGATGATCTCACCACTCGTTTCCTTGCTCAGTTTTTCCCACCGGGAAGAACTACCAAGCTAAGGAATGATATCTTGATGTTCCAACAACGTCAAGGCGAAACTCTCTACGAGGCATGGACTCGATTCAAGGACTTACTCCAAAAAGTCCCTCACCATGGCATAGAACTTTGGCTCCAAGTCCAAATCTTCTATGATCATATCAATCTCTCCACGAGGCAAACCATTGACCAATCGGCCGGTGGCAAGCTACGTGATCTAAGTGCGGAACAATCATGGGCTCTCCTAGAGGATCTTGCTCTTTATGACAACGAAAGTTGGAGTGATCCCCGTGATTTGAATAAAACGGTCAAGGCAATATCTTTGCCTTCGAACAATTCAAGCACTTCTGACCGTAGGATCATAGAACTTGAAGACCAAGTCAAGTTTCTCATGAAATCCTACGAGGCTCCTAAACCTTCAAGCCAAGTGAACAAAATCACTTCTTCATGTGAATTATGTAGTGGTCCCCACGACACTCGTGATTGCATGGAACTCCCCGAACAAGCTTTTGTGGACTACGCATCCTCGCGTACCGACGGAGCGGGAGACAAGTGGTACACTTTCAAACCCGAGCCAAACCATTATGGTGATTCATACAACCCCTCATGGAAAAATCACCCGAACCTTAGGTGGAAACAAAACCAAAACTCACAACAAACCAATTCTTCCAACCCACCTAATCATTTTCAATCAAGCGGTTCCAACTCGAACCGTACTTTCAACAACAATCCTTCCGGCAATGGTAGTACCAATAACTTTGAAGGATTGATGTCTCAATTTATGGCATCTCAAGAAGCTCGTTTAGCCAAGTTTGAAGCCGATTTCAAACAAAAACAAAGCGAGATGACCGATAAGATTGACACCTTGTTGAAAGCCCTCAATGACCGAGAAATGGGAGCATTCCCTAGCAACACGGTCAAGAACCCGAAACTGAACGTCAACGCTATTTCATCGGTTTCGTCCCCTAGTTCTTGTCCACAATATTATTCGGTCAATTCCATGAGCACGTGTTTCAAACAAACCCAAGTCGTTCCAAATGACCAAGAAGTTATGACATCCAAATTGGTCAACAACATAGTTGAAACACCTCCCACTCAAAACCTTGACGAAGAATTCATGGAGCTCCACCTTGAAAGTCCGGTTGTTGATGTGTTGGATGAGAAGAAGCTCAAATTAGGCGAAAAAGGGACCGCCTTCGTTCAAAACAAGCTACCTAAGAAATTAGATGATCCGGGCTTATTTGTTCTACCTTGCAAGATCGGTAATTCGGAGGCTTATGACACATTAGCCGATCTTGGTTCAAGCCTTAACCTACTTCCGTTACCTCTCTACACCTCTCTAAAACTAGGAAAACTTGAAGAAACCGAGGTGATAATAGGCTTAGCAGATGGAAGTGTTGCTTACCCGGTTGGAGTAGTTAAGGACGTGTTAGTGCACATTGGAAAACTAACCATTTTAGCCGATTTCCACGTCCTTGATATGGTTAGCGACCCTACATGCCCCTTGTTGATAGGTAGAGGATTTTTGGCGACCGCTAGTGCTATGATTGATTGTAAGGAATCCAAGATAGCGGTAGGAGAAGGAGATACTTGGTTAGTCTATGATGTTAAGAAACATGCCTATGATACTAGTGAGGAACCAACACCACATTGGCTAGAATCAAATAGGAGACCATCTAGATATGGACCTTGGATTGATAGAGACTTCATAGGACCCCAACGCCCATTTTACCTAGAAGAGGACTTTGTTAACCGAACGCATTCGGTGGAGCAACTCTTGGCTAGGGACACCGAATTGGATCCATTTGAAGACCCTCTAGTTTTTAGAAAGATGATTGATTTCCTAGGAGTTTTGCCAATTAACCTAGGAATGAATAAGTGGATTTGTGAGGAAGATGATCATAAGTGGAATTGGGATAAACCACCCAAAGATGGAGATGGGTCATGGCATATTAAGATGACGTTGTATGACCCGGATGGAGAGAAGTTTGAAAAGATATATCGTACTAAGCGAACCAATAGGAAACTTCAATCCAAGCTTAACCCTAAAGACGTCCTTGATGACGAGCTTACTTACATAGGGTAACGTGACTTTGAGTCTAGCTACAAGACTCGTTAATAAAGAAAAGCGCTTCTTGGGAGGCAACCCAAGCTTTATTTGTTTTATTTGCTTTGTGTGTTTATTTGTTTGTTTGTTTGTTTGTTTGTTTTTATTTGTTTCCGTATGTGTGTTTAATTTTTATTCTTATTGATTCATGTTCAAAACTAAAATTGTGAAAATGCTTTATTTTGTTTTTAACTTCGTCTTAACTACATATAAAGGTATTTTACAAAAGATAAGTGTAAGGGAAATCTAAATTGGTTTATTAGAACACAAATGAACATGAATCGTAATAATATTAAATTAACATACATATTCGTATTTGTTTGAGTCAAATGCTTGTATCGAGTCATAATGATGTTTTGCAGGATTTCCAGGAAGTAAGGTAAAGGTATTTCCAGAAATTTTCCGGAAACTTAAAATGAAAATTTTTGTCAGGTCATTTCTGACGGCGTCAGGTTTTATAACCTGACGGCGTCAGATTTAATTTTCAGAAATTTTTGAAAGTTTTGTTTTTAAAAAAAAAGTTTTTATTAAAATCTCCAACTTATAATCTCCAGGAATCTGCAAAGTTATCATTCCACAAGCATTATATCCTTATATATAGATTTTATCCCGCCGATGTTATGCAGGTTTTCGTGTTTGTTTTCTCAGGTTTAACAGGTTATTTTGGACAAGGAAATGTTTTGAATCAAGCTTATGGCGATGCATTAGTCATGGAGCTTCAACATTACTTTGGAAGAAGATTTAACCGTGTTATTTCATTATCCACCGAGCGAATCAGGGGAGTATTTGATTTCATTCTTTTACTTTATGAACATTGGGGACAATGTTCATCTTAAGTGTAAGGGGAGGGTAAAAGTACGATACTTTAGAGAATGCCATTGCGCTTGATTTTTGTTTGTTTAATAGTAGATGTGTAATAAAACTGAGATAAATACCTGTTAGGGCAATTTTAGTGCCAAATTTAAAATTTTTTACAACATATAGGAGTGAAACTTTGATCTTAATGAGCGTCTCACGGATAGGAGTTATATGACTAGCACAAAAACCGTACCACTAAAAAAATTTTCCACCCCCAAATATGTGAGGTTCGCCCCTAGAATTGGTAGGAAAAGCATTTATGCTATGATGTGTGTACCGGTAGCACTTAGATTCTAGAACTTGCGTTAGGACCATTCCAAGGCCACAAGTGAGACTACATTCGTGTAGTTAGATTTACTACATGATAAGAGGCATTAGGATTAACCCATTGTTTTACACCTGTGTTTTTGTTATAATTACTTTGGCTACATTGGTCAAGTAATTCTCCCACACCCTTTGCGTTGTACTCATTTTTAGTACACGATACCCCTAGTACACCCCTCAGAGCCTATCTTTTCGTTTCGACCTTTAAGCATTTTACTTAAAGGAAGAATTTGTTACACCCCACTTAAATGTACACCCAAATCGCCTTAGCCTACCTTGTATGCACTCATTTTTAGTGCATTATTGTGACAACATTTGTTTAAACCCAAGTTAATTATCTAGTTGATTACATGGTTGCTAAGTCGAGTCATATCCTTGTACATATTATTTTGGGACGATTGGGACTCATGGGTAAAGTACTAGTGTAATGGAGTAATGAGGAAGAACATCATTTATTACCCCCATATGTGCTAAATGTTTTAAAAGTACTCCAAGTTTTTCAATTATCTTAATTCGAGTCATTAGATTAGTTAATTGTAAAGTTATGTAAAAGTTCAAGTGTAAGGGGAATGCAACGCCCCTATGATGTATTATTTTGGATGGTAGGGCAAAAGTGTATGCAAAAAAAAAAAAAAAAAAAAAAAAAAAAAAAAAAAAATCGAAAAAATCAAGAAAAATACAAAAAAAAATGAGAAAAAGAAAAGTAGAAAAAAACATACGGACTACCATCCCGTTTCATTTTATGTTTATTTTTATGCTTTTGTTATTTTGTTATTTTGTTTTTAGCTTAAGATCGAGTCGAGTCTTGGCTTAGCAACATTGTATAGTACATGTAATTGATCCAGATCTTTAACTCGCCACCAGTAAAATATCCTTTATCCAACCAAACCGTGTTTTCCTTTTCCCTACACCTTACGTTATAACCCATTTAAAAGCCCTCTTTGATAGTTTATCTTAGGTGCTTACGCCTAGTGGAGGAGGTTTTCGATCCTTTCCCAAGCCTATGGTAATCTATTTGCTATGGCAGGTAGTGAGAGATATTTTCCGTTTTCATTTATGAGATTTATTTTGATGACACTTGAGAGATGTGAGTATCTAAACACTACTTGTGAGGTGCTAGTTTATAATCTCCGTGCTTATTATGATTGAAGTGGAACGATTATTTGTTGTAATTACTTTTATATTTGCATTAAATGACCCCTAACTTGTATTTTGATTAGAATAAAAGCGCATTTGCTTGAGGACAAGCAAATCTCAAGTGTAAGGGTATTTGATGAAGCAAAAAGTGTACCGCTTTTAAGGGGTCATTTAAGCCCTAAATCGTATTTATTTGATCAAATATTGCCCTAAATCGTTCCTTTTGTCATTTTAGGTACTTTTGAGGAGAAATCTGGAAAAGGAGGCATTTTGGACGTTTTTGGAGCATAAAAGTGAAGAAAACGACAAAGTCTCAAGAATCGGCTAAAAGTTACTCTTGACGGCGTCAGACTTTACTCTGGACGGCGTCATGCCTTGGCAAGAAAAAGTGGACGTGAAATTTACTCATGATAAGCCAGTGAAAATAGCATGTGAATTCTGACGGCGTCACGCTTTAACTTGATCAAGGGCGTCACGGCTTAAATCAAAAGGGGACGGCGTCACGTTCAAGGTTCGACGGCGTCAAGCCTTGATAAGCCAGAATGGATTTTTGAAGAGCTAAAGAGGGACGGCGTCAAGAAGGTCATCCGGGAACCCTAGAAGCGGCGAGGTGACGGCGTCACACTCCATAAGGTGACGCCGTCAGATCCAAAAATCTATATATAGTTTTCTAATCTTTTGTCATTAAGGAGAGCTTAGTGTGTGGAATTTTGGGATAAAACCCTAAGACGATTTTAGCTACTTTTTCAGGGCTTTTTGCCTTGAGATCTTCCATGTTTCATTGAAAGATAAGTTATCAATTAATCATTCAATATGTCTATGTGTTGTTTGATTCTATCTTATTCTTGTCTTTTGTTTAACATGTTAGGCTAAATTTATCTTGTGTTTGCTTAGATCTAATGAAACTTAGCTATTGATTATTGGTTGTTAGTGTGTTGTTAGTTGTATTGGATGATTGTTTTTTCTATGTTAGGCTTAAGAAAACTGGCTAACTTCCTATTCGGTAACTTGCTTGAACGTCTTAAGAAACATGAACCAAACGCGTACTAAAGGTTTTTATGGTTGTATTTAATGCACAAGCGAATTCTAGTGATCCCATGTTAGGAGCTTCCTAGCCGGCTCGACATAGGAGTGAAGTAGGAGCTTGTAGAGTTGGGGAAGTAAGTACGCCACCCCACGAATGGTATTAAGGAATACACCCGTCATCCACGCGACTAATACACACTAATTAACCGATAAAAGATAGTTAGGGAGTAAGGAAATCTAAGTAAACACATTTCTCTACACATAAGTTTCTCACCACATTTCATTTTTGTTATTTTATTTTATTTGCATTCGTAGTAAATTGGGTTAGTTGACTAGCAACTAATTCCGCCCACTCTATCAAAACCGAGATTTTACTTGCTTTCATAAAAACTATAAAAATACAAAAAAGAATCTTCCTCAACCCTTAGACCTAATTAGAGTAGCCTTTCACACCTAACGAACACTATTCCCTGTGGAGAACGATCAATCCCCCGTACTTACCACTACACTATACTACATCGGTCAGGTACACTGCCTGGTGGGGTTGTAAGCCTCTTGAGATCCCTCGAGAGGTAAAACCTGTTGTAAGGTTACAAAACCACGCAATCATGATTCATTAGCCAATCCCATGGGATTCATAATAAATCCCATGGGATTGGCTAATGAATCACATGGGATTCACATGTGATTTATGCTATGGATTCATTATGAATCCCATGGGATTCATGCTGAATCGCATGTGATTGATTATGAATCTCATGGGATTGATTATGAATCACATATGTTCGTAGCACAATTACATAGATTCTAAAATTAACAAAATAAACATCATAATCAACATCATATTTCCGTTGATTACAAATACCCTAATACTTGTCCATAACTTATTTGTGAGGTCAAATGGAATTTCATAAAGAAAAATTTGAAGACACAGAATATGTGTCGGCATAGAAAACCGTATCGGGCAAAATGTCTACAAGTACATACCACCCACCCATCTTCTATAGTACACAGTACCTTTTTAAACCACAAGAATTAAAGAATTAAAATTCACCCTAAACCCCATGGGATTCATAATGAATCACATGTGATTCAGCATGAATCCCATTTGATTCAATAGTCAATCCCATGGGATTCATGCTGATTCACATGAGATTCATGCTTAATAACATTTGACTATTTGATCTTGAACCCCATGTTATTCATAATGAATCCCATGGGATTCATAATGAATCACATGAGATTCATAATGAATCACATGGGATTCATGCTTAATAACATGTGACTATTTGATCATGAACCCTATGTGATTCATAATGAATCACATGGGATTCATGCTGATTCACAAATTTATGTTTAATAACATGTGACTATTTGATCCTGAACCCCATGTGATTCATAATGAATCACATGTGATTCAACATGAATCCCAAGTGATTAATTAGTGAATCCCATGGGATTCAAGATGAATCACATGGGATTCATAATGAATCACATGGGATTCATGCTGATTCACCTTATGAGTTATAAAATGATGGTTCAAATACTATAATATGATCCATTATTAAATTACAAGTCTATAGATCCTCTCATATTGAAATCTATATAAAATTCATAGTATCAAATTTGTGAATTAAAAAGGTACTCGTATAGTTTAAGATGGCATAAAATATGTGGGATCCTAGAGCCAAATATACATAATATTCACAACATCAGTTGATTATTTCACTTTACATAAAATAAAAGTGCAGACTGCACAGCAAATGCATGAAACATTAATAGCACATGTACAAGAAACCGTCTTCGTCCTTGAATGATTCATAAACAGACTCTATCAAGCTAGCTGCAAAACCATTCGTTAAAATAATTAGCAAGTCATTCGCCAGCTATTAAAATCCAGTTACTTATGGACTCAAAACTGAACACCGTACATGTCTGAGGTAACGTATCATCTTTCTCATATCATCATGTCCTCCAACGGCCATTCCAAAACCTCCATATCATCATCCAATGAACACGTATCATCTTTCTCATCCTAAACACACCCAAAACAAACAAAAAAACATTAACCAACATTTCATCAAACACCTGGCAGACACATTATATAAAATAATGTAAAAAAAGTATTAACGTGATTCGCCCCTTCTTCCCCATCTTTAACCGCATAAACATCACACCCTTCAATAAAAAAACTGTACAAAAAAAAGAAGATAATAAAAAGGTGTAGGAATTTGGAAATTTACCGGAAGATAAGTCTAAAACGGAGATGGAATGAGAATCGGGATTCGAACGATTACGAAGATGGTAACAACTAATACTAGGGTGTCCACGAGAGATGTTACAATGTGGGTGGCAACCAACTAACAAGATTTGTTCTTGATTTCGGGATGACGACGATGATATGTTTAAAGTACTGTAAACCATGGTATTTTTTACTTTTATAATGGACAAATTTACCCTTTATGTGTGATTGGCTTATTTGATAAGAGCCACAGGATGAAAGTGAAATGGAGGGCCACAATTGGCTGGTTTGTTCTTTAGAGAATGTGTGCTTCTAGTGGATCTCACCTCTTGTTAGTACGTGTATGTAGAAGTTTGTGTAAAAATTAGAAGATTTAAGAGGGATTTATTTGATTTTTAAAAATAAAAACCTGTATGTTTTTTTGAAGGTAATAATTTTTGTCCATCCAACGACTTTTTTTTATCCGTTACATATTTATTGGAAAAGAAAAAAAAATACGGATAACTCGGTGATGCGAGTTTTGTAGGACCTCACAAGGAAGCTTTACAACCCTCTAGGCAGTGTACCTAACCGTTGTAGTGTAGTATAGGTAAGTCCGGGGGATTAATCGTTCTCTAGGGGAATAGTCTCGCAATAGTTGTGGAAAGGTCAAAGTGTATGTCGAGATAGGTCTAGAGGTGAGGGATAATTCTTTTTGTATTTTTATATTTTATGAAAGCAAGTAAAAATCTCGGGTTTTGGAAGAGTGGGCAGAATTAGTTACAAGTCAACTAACCAAAACTAATAATTAAACTAAAATTAATTAATAAACAAGAAAAGTAAATTGGTGGTAACTCTTATGATATGAAAGGCAATGTTTACTTAGACATCTTTACTCCCTAGCTATCTCCTACTGATCTGTCGAATTGTCACGTCCTTGTTTTAATTGAAGCATTGTATTCCTTAATATTTGTCGTGGGGAGGTGCCGAAGTCCCCAACTCTATGAACATTAGTCTCCCCTAAAACCCCCAAAGTCTATTAAGTTTTCTAGGATCTACAAGCCGTAATTCACGCAATAAATACAATGAGGAAAACCATTAGTGCACGCTATGGTTGCGTTTTATAAGACGTTCAAGCTAATACATATAAGAACTTAGCCAGTTTTCTTATCCTAACGCGAGGCAATCAATTAAACAAGAGACAAAAAATCAATTATCAATAACTAGGTTTCATTAGATCTAAGCAAACACTTATAAACTTAAGCTAGCATGTTAAAGTAAAGAGAAGATAAACACATAATCAAACAATACATAGACATATCGAATGATCAAAGGAATAACTTATCTCTATTGAAACATGAAGTTCAAAGGCTGTAAAGCCTTACACAAGCAGTAAAAATCGTCTAGGGTTTGCCTCTCCAAAGTGTTACACGAATTAATGAAAACATGCGAAAGTATATATAGATTTACAATTGTGACGGCGTCACTTGCAAAGTGTGACGTCGTCAACTCGCCTCCAATTAGGGTTTTGTATTCTCCAAGTCACCCTTGTGACAGCGTCGCTTATGGTCTTTGACGCCGTCATGTGATGTCTGAAGCCGTCACATTGTAATTTCTCTGAGCCGTCACTCGTTAACTTTATACGAAATTTTGGTCTTCAAATACACCTGACGCCGTCACGTTATAAGGTCTTCAAATTTCTCTGAGGCATTGCTTGTTAATTCTGAGCCAAAAATCCATCTTCATTTGCAAGTGACGGGGTCACGTTGTAACTTGTGACGCCGTCAGATCTCCTTATTTGACAGAATTCGAGACTTCGCCATTTTGTTCACTTTTTCGTCGTTTCAAGCCCAAAACATGCCATGTTCCAGATTTTTCGTCCCAAGTACCTAAAATGCAAAAAGAAATGATTTAGCGCAATATTTGATCATATAAATACGATTTCGGCCTTAAATGACCCCTTAAAAACGTACAAAATAATTCCTCATCAAATATCCCTACACTTGGGATTTGCTTGTCCTCAAGCAAATATGCTTTTATCCTAATCAATTTACAAGTTAGGGGTCATTTAACATTAACATAAAAGTAATTACAACATACAATTGTTCCACGTTAGTCATAACAAGCACGGAAATTATATACTAGCACCTCACATAAAGTGTTTGGATTCTCACATCTCTCAGGTGTATAAAGTTATATAACATATGTAAACGGGAAAATAAAACACTCTCTACCTGTCATAGCACATAGATTACCATAGGCTTGGGAACGGATCAAACCTCCATCACTTTGGTGTAAGCATCTAGGATAAACTATCAAGGAGGTCTTTTTAAAGGGTTGTAACTCTAGGTGTAAGGGTATGGAAAACACGGTTTTGTTGGATAAAGGGAATTTTACTGGTGGCAAGTCAATTATCTTGGTCAATTACATGTACAATGACGTTGCTAAGCCAAGACTCGACTCGCTAGCTACTAACTCTTTTTGTATTTTTTCATGACACTTTCTTGACTTAAATAAAAGACGGGATGGTAGTTCATATGTTTTTTCTCGTTTCTTTTTCTACTCTTTTTTTTTCATTTTATCATTTTTTTCTCTTTTGTTTTCTTTTTCTCTCCTTTTTTTCTTTATATATATATATATATATATATATATATATATAAAACAGGAGGCGTTACTGTTGGTCCCTTAACACGCTTAGAGTTAACTAGAAAGTTAATCTATTCGTGTTTATGACTAATACAATGTTATGATTAATTCTAACAGATTAATGAAAACGTAAAAGTAAAAACACACAAGTATTTTTCAATGTTTAAATTCTTATTAGAAATGAATCAAAGAATCTATTACCCAAGTGTTTTGCGGAACAAACACTTGGGATTGAATAGACAAGGTATGATGGTGTCTCCTATCTAAACTCAAGCTTTGCTTTGAGTGGTAACAATTCGACCCACTGAGCTATCTCAGGGATACGTTACTCTTTGTAGGAGAGAAGTTGCTTTGTAAAAGTCTAAGCTTTCAATGTACAAAACACACACAACTTCTCTTCTTTTGAACCTATTTATACACAAGTATAAAAGAGTAAAAGTGATTAAAAAACTACAACTTGTTGAAGCAAGAGTGTCTGACAATTACAACAATAATTGTCATTTCCAAGAACCAATGGGAATGGACTATAAAGTCTTTAGGAGTGGTTGGTCTGACACTCGATGACTTTTAGCCTTCTTAGGGAAAGTTTCTTCCTGACAAGATAAGATTTGATCTTATCTTAAACTCTTCCCAGATCTTCCCGCCTTTCTTTCAGGCGCTGAGTTCTTCAGTCTTCAATCACTTAATGTTGTTGAGGAGACTGGGGTTCAGTGAGTTCTTGTCCAACACTCACTGAACCATCATCTTCTTCTTTGGCTTAAGTCCTACTCAGGGAGTACCGCCTTCCTAAGTAGTGAATCCTTTTTTTTGAATTCGCCTTAAGCATCCTCAAGATGACTCACTGAGTGACTGTTCACTCAGTGACTTAAATTGTTCTCGGTTTATGTTAACACTTAGTTAATTTGTGTCCAAATCTTGTTTTAAGTATTCTTGGGTACTGATGGACCCAACAATCTCCCCCTATTTGGATATAAATTATTCTTAAGTGTTCTGATCAGTAATGAGTGAGCTAATGACTTCTGCTCATATTGAATGTACTAGAAAGTAAATAAGGACACTGAAATAATAAAAACATCATCTTATTATATCATTACAAGCCCTAACTAACTAAGTACAAAATACTCAGGGTTCTTGTACATAACCCATGAGTTCAAGTTTCGCCTTCTTAGACACTAACACCTCCTTGTCAGGTCTTTCATTCATCATCTTGTCCAGTAGCTTGACAAACTCCTCATTCTCAGGACTCTTTACTCTAAGTTCCATCATTTTGTAGGCGAGGAGAGTTGTCGTTTCCACCAGATCAATGTCAATTACTCTTTGGAAGGCTGGCTGTGCAAATTCATCAATAAAGAAGATACCATACTCAGGCTTCTTGATGACACGGTTAGGAATGAACTTGACTCCCTCAGGGGGAATCCTGTTGCAATGCAAAGCAGCTATATATTGTTCAGGTTCCTGATCCACTGCTTTTCTCTTCCTTCCGGACTTCTGAGTAGGTTCAGGGATTGCCAGTCCCTGAGAAGCAAGCGCCTTCTCATGATCAATCCCAAGACTCTTAGCTACCCTTTCAAGTTCTTCATATTTTGCGTTCAGGGACTTGATAAGAGATGGGGCAATCTTGCTTTGTGTCTTCTTCCTTAGGATGGGCATCATCATATCCTATTCCCTTAGCTTAAAGTCTGAGAAGTTAATGGGCTGGTTAACCTCAGACTTCCTTGGTCCCCTGTGAACCGTAATGCTTATGGGCTTGGTGGGGTGAATGGTTATGTCAGTGATTGTGCCCTCTCCTTTAGTCTTGGTCATGTGTCACACATACCTCTCATAGGTTCTTTGCCTCCTTTCTTCTTTTAGTTTGGCGTGTTTGTTGTGTTCTTGAAGAAGTTCAGCGTGTAGCCTGATGAATTCATCCCCCTGAATGTCTTTCTCAGACTCCTTGATTTCCTCCTTGGCAACCTCAACAATTAAAGGTCTGTTGAGTTCCTTGTCCTTTTCTAGGGCCCTCCTGAGATCTTGTTGATGTAATACTTCAGCCACTTCATCAGGAGTCCCAAAGAACCTTTTTCCTCCATCCAAATCAACATAGAATGGTGCATCAGGATCTGTCTGCCTTTCAGTTGAGGGTTGAACAAATTGTTTTGGAGGAGAGCTATCAGTCACCATGATTTCCTTCCCTTTGGAAGTGGGAGGGGGTTGACTGGTGGAAGTTTCAGGGACAACCACTATAGCAGATGAAGGATCAGGGATAGGTTCATCATTTTTCTCCCCCTCAGCAGGTATTGGAACTGCAGTGGATGTACCTGCTGACTGAGGAGGAGGAGCTACTTGAGAGGCCTGAAGAATGGTGAGGATACTGGAGACCATCTTTTTAGTTTCTGATGACTCATTCTTTAGGGTGGTAATTTCAGCCTCCATTGCCTTTTGGGTTGTAGTAAGTTCAGTGACATGGGAGGTATAGTGGACGATCAGCTCATTATGTTTTGTTGAGAGCTGATCAAAGGCTGAGGATATCCTTTCCAGGTGCCCCTTGGTATCAGTGACTGCCTGATGAATAGAATCTGACCAGATCTACACACACTCCTTGTGTTAGATGTGATACTAAGAATTATACGTAGTCTAGCATGCGGAATTTACTAGCTAGCACTTAGAAGACTTTATGTGTTTTGTATGATTTGAATGAAACAATGAACACAGAATAATAAACTTCAACGATTCAATATTATTAAAACAATAATACGAGTGATCTCCTATCACTAGGGTTTACAACCTTGAATCTCTATGAATTAATTCGTACTTCTATATCTCTGTATGTTAACCTAGGCAATCCTTTTATAGACCAAGGATTCCTTTACAAGATAACTATCATTCTAATCTTATATGATATACACAATATATTTTCCATAATTATCTATTACATAAATTACAAACATAAACCGTACTAACTTCTTCACTCAGCAGTCCTAACTGCTTATGTCTTCAAAACTCTTCAACAATCTTAACTTCCATCTTTAACAGTCCTAACTGTTACCTTCAACAGTCTTAACTGCTAAAGCTTAATTTCCTAACAATCCTCCCCTAAACTTATGATTTTTATCCAAATCACTAAGTTTCTTCAAATTAAGTTTTTTCTTCTTAATGCTAAAAATTCTTTCAAACACCTATCAAGCAAATCTCTTAGATCTAGCTTTCACTTCTTGTGCAAGGTTGAATATCTTTGTCACCAGCATATCAGCCATCTCAGATTCTTCATTAGCTTCTAGTTTAACATGTGTCAGCATTGTCAAAACACCTGGTCTGAGTGGATAATCTTTTTCAACCAGCATATAGATCTCTATTCCATCCTTGGTAGACACTCTGTGTACTCCACACGTTCCAAATAACTTCCAAGTGATGTCCATGACTTGTGCTTGAAATCTCCATATTGACTCTCCACCATCTGGTTCATAAATTCTCTTCAATTGAACCCATAGTTCTTTATCTTTATCTTCAATAGGATCTTTATCTCTGAATTTCTCTTTCACTAAGCTCCATAGTTGATTAAGATCTTCTCTGTCAAAGCCTTTGAGTAAATCTTCAAACAACTTGTACCTTTCAGAAATATCTCCAAGTCTGATTATCTTCCATCCTTTCATTCTTCCATCAGTGAACACTTCCCAGTCAATGATTGGATGTTTTACCAGTAAAGGTTTAATATAAGAAGACTCTGGAACAATCATCATCATGCTTCTGATCTTCTCATTTGATAACCTTTCTTCTTCAGACTTTTGTTTCTTTGCAACTTCTGTTTCCATAGTTTCTGATTCTCTCTTCTTACCTGTTTTGAAACCTCTTCTTGGAGTATTCAGAATAGCATAAGTTTCATAGAATTCCTTTTCAATTATGGCATAAGAGTTTCCCTTGAAGTCATTCATAGTGTAATTTGCTGAGTTCTTCAAATAATGCTTCATAGACTCAACTAATTCCTTCTTTGTTGGCAACTTTATCTTGTATTCTGACTTCTGCCTTTCTCTTATCCTCTGAGTCAGATCTTCCCATGTTGTAACTCCATTCTTTTTGAGTATGAATTCTTTAAGCTCCTCTGTCTTTTCTTCTTCATTCAACTGTTTATCTTTAAGAACCATTGAAGCTTGAGCTCTTACAATCACATCAGAATCTAACAAATATTGTAACTGTTCATTGAACTCCTCTTGATTTACTTCTTTTGATCTTTTTCTTTCCATGAATTCAGCAATATTTCGTACATCATCTGCAGCCATTTTTCTTGCAAATTCTTCATCTTGAGCAATCTGAGCTTGTTTAGCTTCTTCACTAGCCAAATCTTCTTCTACCATTTGCCTTGCAACTTCTGCATCATGATCTATCTGTTCTTGAGTTTTTGGTTTCAATCTTTCAAGCCTTTCAAGTTCTTGAGCAACAGCAACTTCTTCAGATGTCATTGGCTTCTTACCTTTATCTGCTCTTCTACTTTCATAAACTTGCTCATCGGTTGGAACTGCCTGATGCTCTGTCTCAGCAGTTTGAACTATTTCATGCTCTGTCTCAGCAGTCTGAACTAATTCAAGATTTGGAACTGCTTGATGTGTCTCAGCTGTTTCTTCTTGAACATAACCAGAACCTGAACCAATATCAAAACCTTCATCTTGTTCTGAACCTTTATTATGCCTCCCCTGAGAACCTGATCTATCCTTATCTTTACTAAATTTCCTCCCCTGTTCGGAGGAATTTTCATCATCCCCTTCTGAACCATCTGAATCGTCATCATCAGAATCATCATCCAATATCACTTTTGCCCTTTTCTTCTTTAACTGATCTTCAAGCTTCTTCACCCTTTTTGTTAGCTTGGTGTAGACTTTGGAAAACATTTCTTTATGAGATTTCATCTCCTCATTGCTCTTCTTAAGCTCCTCCTCCAAGGTCTTTACTCTGTCAACTAACTTGGTACATATTTCCATCAATTCAGGTTGTGAAGAGCTACCCTCATCACTTCTAGCTGTATTACCTGCTAGGAGAGGTGAATCTTTGGGCAAGGATCTAGTCACAACCCTAGTTAGACTAGGTTTAGACCTTCTCCTATAAGTGATGGGTGGTGGTTGGGTTGTTTCAAATTCTTGAGTGGATGTGTGATGGGGATCAGCTGGAACTGCTGAACCTTCACCCAACTCAGTTTGAAGCATTTGAGGAAACAATGGAACTGGTTCCCTTTGAAAAAGCCTACTAGCCATAACCATATTTTGAAAAACCTTTGATTGAAGGCTAGGCGTAGCAAAAGTTTCTGTTGGTTTTGTAAGCAGGTATTTCTTTTTATTTAAAATTGTTTGAACAAACCTGGGATACATTAAAAACTTTGTTTTACTGTCAACATTTGATGCCATACCCTCAAAAATATATTTTAAAAAGTTAAAAACTCTGTTTGTAGACAAACAAATGAGAGCAATAGCAATATTGCTACTGAACTGCTCCCAAGCAGTCTTTTTAGGACTTAAACAACATAAAAGAGTATGTATCAAAAATCTCCATTGAGGTGAAAAACATCCTTTTTGAAAAGTCAATTTGTTTTCATGTGTATTATACCCCATTTTAGAAAGTTCTTCCCAAATTTCAGTATTTAGCATAGTGTGGATACCATCTGAGTCATTTAATTTAAGATGTCTCCTAAGTATAGACTCGGTAACAACAAACTTAATGCCATCTACTTCAGTATGAATTTCTAAGTCTCCGTCATCACTTGTCAAGACAGATGAATTCTGCCAGAACTGTGTGATGTGCGAGACATAAAGAGTAGGAGAAACAGTTAGAGCATACCTTATGTGAGAGTGGTTAAAAAGTCCACAATCTCATAAAACTTCGGCCCATCTCCTTGCTCTGTTTTCTCTAAAAACGCAACCTGGTTGTGACGCTTAACAAATTCCAATCCAGCCATTCTTAATGATGAAAAATGAAAGATTTTAGAAATACAATGATCTTGTAAATTGGAATTGAGGTTTATGCAGTCGCTTGGGGTTTATAGGTACTGTTTAGGGTTTTGCGAAATATGCGTATGAGATAAATTATCTTTAGAAAGAGAATAAATGAATTTATGGTAAAAAGATAATTATCGTCTATAAAAATCCCTATAAGTATCTTAAGAATAACGGTTTTACCCCAACGGCTAGAAAATTAATTACTGACAGATTTTTACAACGGCTAGTTGAGCCGTCCTAACGTTGTACTAACCGTACCAACTGTTGCAAAAATTTTGTTGAGCCGTACGAATTTTTGAAATAAATTTTAAAATACCATGGCTCAAACATAGTTTTTAGCAAACTATCAGCTATCAACGGATTTGATTTGTCTTTACCAATAGCCGTTTGCTTTGGACTAGCCAACTCTTCACACTTAGATATGGTGAGCTGATAACCATACAATTTTTGGTAAATTGTCAACCATCAACGGATTTGATTAGTCTTTACCAGAAACTGTTTGCTCTGGACTAGTTAGTTCTTATGTGGATAAGACATGGTGAACCAATTACCATTTGTTGTAAGCAAAGATCACATACTAATCTCCAGAACACCATTTAGTCCAAAACATCAAGCATTCATAATCCCTTGGTGTTTTCTCTCCAATCCTGCAATTGTTAGTCCAAAAAAAAAAAAAAAAGAAACAAGATACAAAGAACTTGTCTCACAATATAAAAGCATATGACTAACAATGCACATTACAAAGAAAAATTAATTCCCTTGTGGAACCCAAGCCAAAACAGACTTAGGCTTTCCTCTAGCATCAACATAATTCATTCTTTTTAAAACATTCTTAGCACCATTGGGTTTAATAGGTCTCCATACCCAACATGCTGATGCATTCACTCCATTACCCATGTTTCCCTTAGCAGTGTTCTTATTCACACTAGTACCAATTACCCTGCTAGCAGTTGGAACTGCTGGCTTGGTAGTTGTTACCTTAGGTTTCCAAACTTGATTTTTTACAACTGCTTTGTGATGAAAGGGTCTATTAATAGTTTTTGGTGCTGATTTGGAAAGCATTTTTGCACCTTGAACTGTTGGCCTTGGGTGAATTGGTCTCATAGGTCTGACAGTCTGAACTGCTGGTCTAGCAGTTTGAACTGCTTTGGGTCCAGACCTTAAAAGAACTGATCTAGGTATCGTTCTATCATTCCTAAGAAAAGATTGAGGTCTTTCTATGCTCAACCTATGATTTGTATATCCAGATACCCATTTATCACAATAATCTGCAAGATGGTCAAAGCTACCACAAGAGTAACAAGCTTTCCTATAGCAGACAAAATCCTCCCCTAATTGGTGAGATTTGAGGTCATTCCAATTTCTTTGGTTACCTCTTGGCTTGTTTGTGGTTCTATACATCTCTGCATACCTAACTGTTGGTCTAAAAGGTTTGGCATTTGATCTAGGCCTAACAGTCTCAGGTTTAACCATCTTTGAAACTTTTAGTTTCTCCACTTTAGCACTAACAGGCTTAACCACAGCCTGATCATCCTCATCATCAGAAGTCCATTTCTCAATGGTTGGAGCATCTGAGTCCTTAGCTGAGGACCTATCAGAAGACACCTTGTCCTCAGATAGTGATTTATCACTTGCACTTTCAAACACAGGTTTATCAACTACATCCTTCTTGGGTTGAGGACCATAGTTAAGCACAGGTAATTGAAATTCAGGGAGTCCTGTGTGTTCTAAGTCTACACCTGGGGGTGTTGGAATTCCTCTATAGGGAGGTGGAACTGACTTATATCCTAGGCCTGACTTAGCTTTATTTTGGATCTGACTCTCAATTATCTTTTGAACACCTTTTGATGTGTATTCTAGTGTGTCTACACTCATCTGAATGTTCTCCTTAGCTTTCTTAACCTGTTCTAACTCATGTTTTAACAAAGTGATCTCATTTTCTCTAAACATTAAGTCTCTCTTAACAATAATCATATCATCAGAAAACTTAGACTCATTACTTTGATAATGAACAATTTGTTCTTCTAACACAGCTAAAGCTCTCTTATGATTTGCTAAGCTAAAAGCAGTTTCAACCAGCTCTTTTCTCTGATTCTCATATCTTGTTTTAAGTGTTTCTAGATCTTTTAAAGCTTCACAAGATTTAGAACATTTTGAAACTTGTACCTCAGAATCAGAAAATGCCATGAGAGCAACCTCTGTAGATGCTTCTGCTTCCTTCTCTGCAATATAGCTCCAGTCAAATCCTAAGCCATCAATGGCAACCATGGCTTTCGAGCTTGAATCAACAACTTCCACAACCCTTGACTTGTTTCCATATGCTTTGCTCTTTCCATCCTGTTGGCTTGGTAATCTGAACTCCCTTGAATAATGACATTTCTTGTGGCAGTTGAAGCACTCAATCTTGGACTTGTCATACCCTGCAACATCATTACTGTTTATGACAATCTTCTTGCCAGTCTTCTTCAAGAATCTCCTAGCTCTCAAACTGAGAAGAGAGAGCTGCCACTTAATATCCATCTCTTCAATATCATCTTCATCAATCTCTTGAAGATCTGAATGAGTCAACATACTTCCATTGTGCTGAGTAGTTAGGAAAGCACAATAAGTATCATCATTCAAAAGTCCACTAGTACTGCTTGAGGTGCTAGCAGTACCAAGGTTTACACTAGCAGTACCAACTGCTCCAGCAACTTGCACTTCTTCATCTGGACTTGAGGAACTGGAAGTTGTTACAAATGCCAAATTCCCTGAGTTTGAGCTTGAGCTTGATCCAGCAGACTTCTTAATATCATGTTCAACTATCTTGAAGTTGCTATAGAGATCCATTAAGCTCATGGAATCTATATCAGGCTTGTTTTTCCATACTACCACATGCATAGCCCATTCAGCTGGTAGACTCCTCAGAAATTTGGAGTTGAGATCTTCCTGAGGCATCTCAATTCCTAGAACAGCCAATTGACTCACCAACTTTTGAAGCCTATTGAACATATGATCCACCGACTCACTGCTTGTTGCTGTAAAGTTCTCAAACTGATGCTTGAGAAGGGTCTTCTGGGTTTTCTTGGTGGCTTCATTCCCACCATATCTTGCAACAATAGCTTCAAAAAGGGTTTTAGCACACTTGAACTTACTAAAATTCAGCAATTGATCATTGGGAATAGTCATCAGAAGCAAACTTCTAGCCTTAACATCATTCTTGTGCCTTGCCTTCTCTTCATTAGTGGTTGGCTTTGTCTGCACTGTAGTCTCAGATTTTCCTTCAACAACAGTTGTTGTTGTTGTTACTGGTGTAAAGGAGTTTCCTTCTTCAATGATTTCCTAAAGTGCATAGTCTTGCACTTGAAAAAACTGCTCAATACAAAGTCTCCACATGTCGAACTCATTAGGTTTAAGCATAGGAAGCTTAGCAGCAATGTTAGTTATGTTTGGTGTTGGTTCCATGTCCATCTTTGTTCTTCTCGGATCTTCTAAATCTAAGTATCAGCAACCTGTCTCTGATACCACTTGACCGGATCTACACACACTCCTTGTGTTAGATGTGATACTA
The DNA here is from genome assembly GCA_021014915.2 of Artemisia tridentata subsp. tridentata. Taxonomy (NCBI): domain Eukaryota; kingdom Viridiplantae; phylum Streptophyta; class Magnoliopsida; order Asterales; family Asteraceae; genus Artemisia; species Artemisia tridentata. Next base: position 80,466,985 of record CP139503.1, on the reverse strand, counting down.
AGAATTATACGTAGTCTAGCACGCGGAATTTACTAGCTAGCACTTAGAAGACTTTATGTGTTTTGTATGATTTGAATGAAACAATGAACACAGAATAATAAACTTCAACGATTCAATATTATTGAAACAATAATACGAGTGATCTCCTATCACTAGGGTTTACAACCTTGAATCTCTATGAATTAATCCGTACTTCTATATCTCTGTATGTTAACCTAGGTAATCCTTTTATAGACCAAGAATTCCTTTACAAGATAACTATCATTCTAATCTTATACGATATACACAATATATTTTCCATAATTATCTATTACATAAATCACAAACATAAACCGTACTAAATTCTTCACTCAGCAGTCCTAACTGCTTATGTCTTCAAAACTCTTCAGCATTCTTAACTTCCATCTTCAACAGTCCTAACTGTTACCTTCAACAGTCTTAACTGCTAAAGCTTAATTTCCTAACAGAATCTTGCTGCGACCTGATAGATTTGAAATCCACCCCCTAAACAAGCTTGAGAAGCTCAATGAAGGAATTTGAGGTGAACTTCTGGGTATCCATGTACTCGTGCAGTCTTTTGATCAGGATGGGATCATCTCCAAGTTGTTCCTGAACAGATTCAATACCCTTAAGAATGTTGGAGAGTTCCTTGTGCTGTTCAGTACCTATTTCATCAATGGTTTCTCTCAGGTCGCCAAGTTGTTTGTCAGTAAGTTTGGCGACCTGAAGCACTTTACCCTGAGATTCTTCAACAGAAGCCCTGATGTCGGCATAGGAGGCTGCCACTTTAGTGTGCTGATTCCACTGTTCTTCGGTAAGTTCAATGTAAAGACCCCCGTTGGCTTTGCGAAGGAATTTAACCAGTTGTCTTTCAGTCAATGGAAGAACGTTATCATATCTCGCTAGCCACTGAGGAGTGGCGGGAGAGGAAGCACCTGATGATGATGATGTGGGGGAGCTGGGTTGTTGATCCTCAGGGGGAGGAGAAGATTGTTGTAGTTCAAGGTGCTGAGGAGGGCTTATCTCAGTCTCCATTTCCTCCTCAATACCTAGAACTTCGTCTTCATCAGCAAAATCCACTAATTCCTCTTCTAACTCTTCATTCAGTAAGATTTCAAGATCAGCCAGAGAAGGAACCTTCAGGGTATACGGCTCCCCCTCAAAAGAGGGCTCACCTTTGTTGTAGCCAGGTCCTGACCCCGTCATAATAACTGAGTGGGTTTGCTCAGCCTGACTAGCCATAATAACTGGGGGGGTTTGCCCAGCCTGGCTTTTGGGGGCAGTTCCTGAGTAAAGGGATCCGCCTGAGGTGGTTATGGGTTCCGTATCAGCGGGTGGTTTGTATCCCTCTGAGTCTTTGTCCCCTTGAGCGCCTTCAAGTCATGAAGGGTATTTTTCAGAACTATCATGAGGCACTAATTGTGATGGTTGATGGTCCCCCTTCCCATCAGGGTTGTACTGCCCTTTTGGGGATTCAGGGACCTTTACTCCCTGAGATCCTGAGTGTGGTTGCTCAGGAATGTTAGCGGAATGTGATTGGTGATGGGTCCCCTTCTCAGTGGAGTAGTGCTGCCCCACCGAGGATTTAGAACCCTTTTCTCCCTCAGGAACTGATTGTGATTTGTCAGTTCCTTCATCGGAATGTGAATGGGTGGATGTTCCTGACCCTACTAAATTGTATATGTCAGTAGAGACATGTGGAAAAGGTTCGCCTGAGGACACTGAGGATGATTGTTCTGTGCCCTCCGTTGGCCTTTGTTTTGTGGTCAGGAAGGTCTCTGTAGTGGGTGTCTCAGAGGTCTGGGCCACATTCAACTCCTTTTTAAGGTTGAGTTGGTTCTGGGCATCAGTCTCAGTGGCGAGTGGTTTGGGTCTAACCACCTGACTGGACTGACCCTTCTTTGTCTTCTTCACCTTCTTTGTAGGTGAAGGAACTGGAGAAACAGCGTTCTCCCCCTGAATAACCACAAGCATGTAGTTAGTCAGGGCAATGGGTTGTACCTCAGTGATGCCACTAGTGAAATTCGTCTTATGTAAGACGTCAGGTTTCATACCTTCGACGTCCGGCCTCACATAGTCAGAACCAAGAAGGTCCTGAAGCACACAAGAAATAAACCTAGGATAAGACAAGTGTTTTTGCCTAGATTTTCCTAAGAGCTTGCAACAAAATCACGGAAGATAATACCTCTGATATCTATTTTTCTACCCTCCAAGAGACTGAACAACATCAATTGTTGTGATGAGTTCAATTGCTCAGTGGAGGATTTATTCCCCCCAAGGACCTGAATGACGAATGTCACCAGGATCCTCCAGACTGGGTGGAACCAGGTTTTGACAATTGGAGCCTTTTCTAATAAGGCTCCAGCGGACTCCTTAGGACGTTTTGGGTCATGAGGTCCTAAGAATATCAACTCTCCTTTGACCTCTTGGTCAGTAGGATTGGGCTCAAAAGCCTCAGCAAAATCAAGACCAGTGGCCTTGATGAAGTCATTGTAACCCAGGGAGAAGGTCCTTCTCCCATTCATCACTGTGAAAGTGATGATGGATTCTTTGGTGTCTTTTGGGCTAGTAGCCACAGTAGTACACCAGAATTCCCTCAAGTAGTCATGGTAGATGATTGAGGGGGTTTTGGTAAATGCTTTTTCAAGAAAATAGTTTTGAAGATATTTCATTAAGTTCTTGTAAGCATGGAACTTTTGTGGATAGGAAAAGTTTCCCACCACATTGTTCTTGGTGAGGTCTACACCCTCCAATGTGAAATCCACATTAGGGGCGTATGTCACAGCTTTAGAAGAAGCCATATTTGTTGGTAAGTCTGGGTAACAAAGATGGTTGGGATTTCTTAAAGCTAAGAACACACACACTATTAGTTTTGAGAAAAAATGGGCAGAATTTGCTTAAAATTTCTAATAGACGTGTGTGTTGTTGTTTTGGTTGGGGTATTTATAGGGAAGTGAAGAGGAGGGTATTTTAGGCATTAAGCGAATTTTATTTATTCAAAAATAATTTTTGTAAACTGTTTTGAATAAAATGTTTTGGGATCCGCATTTAATGCCAACACTCCACTTTTCCCTGGTTTGGCGCAACAGTCAAGGTGAACAGTTGAGCAGTTCTGCAAAAGTGTAATTTGCAGAGATGAGTCATCACATATCTGTAATGTGATTGGAGAGGCATTTAATGCCAAGTCGGATTGTGAGGGCCCAGAGGTGGAAGCCAGAAAGGCAAAAAGAACAAATATTCTTAAATTAAATATGAGTTCAGTTACCAACCTCGGACATTTACTAACTAGATACTTAGAGCATTTAAGTCAGTATTTAATGTCTCTTGAGGACCCTGAATGACTTTTCATTCAGTGAACCTGATTGTCAGGACTTGGGTTTAGTCACTGATGGTTCTAGTGATCAGGAATTTGGGTCTAATTCTTGAGGTTCAAAGGTTCAGGAACTTGGGTTTAGTTCCTGAGGACCAAGAATTCAGGAACTTGGGTTTAATTACTGAGGATTAAGGGTTCAGGAACTTGGGTTTAGTTCCTGAAGTTCAGTGACCTTTCTCACTGAAGAACACATTGAGTCAGGGATTCAGAATTTACACATATTTGGATTGAGTCAATCAGTGGACTGATTCTCAATATCCAACATTCCTAGTTCAGCTTTCAGTCTGGTGAAAGCTGGTTCATCCAATGGCTTGGTGAATATATCAGCTAGCTGATATTCAGTAGGAATGAAGTGTAATTCAATGTCACCATTCATGACATGGTCCCTGATGAAGTGATATCTAATATCAATGTGTTTTGTTCTCTGATGAAGAATAGGGTTATTTGAGATGGCAATTGCACTTGTGTTATCACAAAAGATGGGAACCATCTTGTACTGAATTCCATAGTCACTGAGTTGACTTTTCATCCAGAGTACATTTGCACAACAACTTGCTGCTGCAACATATTCAGCTTCAGCTGAGGACATGACAACTGATTATTGCTTCTTAGCACTCCAACAGACTAGTTTTCCACCAAGAATTTGGCAGGAGCCTGAGGTGCTTTTCCTGTCCATGTTGCATCTAGCATAGCTAGAATCTGAGTATCCTTTAAGATCAAGGCCTGAACATTTTGGATAATATAATCCAAGGTTTGGAGTACCTTTGTAAAACCCTAAAATCTGAAAACGTGTAAAATGACCAAATTACCCCTGTAAGTTTAAAAATTTAATTAAAAGCTTATAAAGTACCGAATCGATTTCAAACTTCTAGCAATGCACAAGTTATGATCCCAAATAATTTGAAGAACTTCATTTAACATTTATACAAGTGGCAAAATTACCAAATTACCCCCGTAACATCTATAAATGAATAAAAGTATTATAAAGTCCCGAATTCATCCCGAACCTCTGGAAACGAGCTACAAATCAAGTGAAATAATTATGAAACATGTCCCTAATATTTTTACAAGTCCAAAAGTGTATTATTTACACAAATTATTATAATGGTCGATTTATTTAAAAACAATACATAATTAAGGTATTTAAATTACATTTTAATGTATAAGATAATTATAAATTAAATCCTAAATTTGGTAAACAATAATCCCAGCTAATTTGACCGAAATTTCTGCCCATTATCATCCTAAAGGCTCGGCAATTTACCTATTATAACTATCCCTATTATTTTCTTTGATTTACTCTATTATTCACATAGCCGACATTCACAAAAACTCTCCCAAAATTCACTCGACATCTCCCATAGCCAAGAACAAATTTTCTGGAGTTCATTGCATCCCTAAGAAGCTTGGAAAAATAGCAAGTCGATTTTTAAAGCCTAGATCAAAAGTTATCGAATTTTCTTCCTTATTTCATTCGAAAGGTATTTAAATCCCAAATAATTAATTCGATCATGTTAAAATTAGTTTCTTAATTTTCCTAGAGTTCTTACAATATGTATGATCTGTGAAAAATATGCACAAGGTGGTTTGGTCCCGTTTGAAGTCGTGGAGATTTCTTCTTGTCGAAAATTCTAGCCGAGAATCCATAAATTGTGCAACACTCTTCCACTCGTTCTAAAAATTTCCTGGTATTTTTCTCAGCCTCTATTAATCATATCTAACATGGGAAAAATAATAAAAACGACCCATGCATCATATATAATCCGTATAGAAATTATTGTGTTTTATAACCTTAAATCGAATTAAATCTAAATACCATGCATTCGAATTTTTCCTGACCAGACCAATAATTTTCGTGGTCTCTATGATCATCAAAAAACACTATAAAAATGCTCCTTTGATTTATTGAAGCTTAAAACTATTTTTGGTGGAATTATGTATAATCGGCTAAAAGGAAAATAAGGACCAAAAATACCTAACGAGCCATCTAGGGTTTAAAACTCATAATATCTGATCTTAAATGAACAATAATGATGTGGTAATGATGGCATAATTATTTGGGTCGATTAGGGTTTGTTTTGATATATTATTGTACTTAACGAATTGAAATTAAATATAAAAGGGGGTGTTTTGTCAATAATAAAATTCATGGGATATTTTTGTCATGTTCTATAAATCATGTGTGACCTGTAAAAAATGTTAAATGGAGGGTCTAAATGTAAAATATGTGAGATAAGGAATTAATTTGTAATTGTTAATTCGATTTGGAAATTAAATAAATACAAGGACTAAACATGTAATTTCTGAAAAGTTGAGGTCGATTTGTGTTATGAATGATATTCAGGGGCTAATGTGAAAATTTGGATATTTATTGGACTAATATGTAATTATTATTAATTAATGATTTAAATGTAAACTTTAAGGACTAAATATGTAACTTTAATAAATGGAGGGACTTAATGTGTAAATATTGAATAATTGAAGGTCTGGTCGTATAACTCAATAAAATAAGTGCTCATTGTGTAAATTTGATAAACCAAGGGTTTAATGTGTAATTATGCATGTTTGAAGGTTTAAAATGTAATTTTGGAAGTTCAGGGGTGTAAAATGTAAATTGTGAAAACCTGAGGACCAAAGGTGTAAATATGATAAAGATACTTTATTTTCAGCAAGCATTGATCTAATTAAGCTATGTACTAAATATTTCTAAAAGTGGAAACCTTCTAATTCTGGAAACCTGCTAAAAATAGAAAGTTACTAAATCTGGAAAATTCTTAAAATGGAAAGATGAACTAAAAATGATAATCTGAACTTGAACCCCTTAGTAATTTGTCTTCTACTTTCTCTAGGTGTAAAGAGGGAGAGGTCCTGATCTATCTCAGTACTTTCTGCTTTTGTTCTTTGTGCTTGCATTTGAATAAGGTACAGATACTCTGCCCTTTTTCAGTAAGGGTGTCTTATTTCTCTGACATGATATGATTTCTGGTTTGCATCTCCTGATCTGTTAAAATCTGATTTGAATCTTGATACTTCTGAAAAGATTTGATTTGAACCTTTTGTTATGAGCCTTCTGTTTTGATCTATCTGTTTTGAACCTTTGGATATGACCTTCTGATATGATATGATTTGTGACTCTTAGTTTGATACCCGAGCCAAAATTTGTGACCCTAGCCATGAAGGTAACATGGCCGTGTCTGTGATGCACCACTGGCATGACTAGTGTGTAGCCCTAGTGATTTGGTTACACCGTCCCTTTGATTTGGTCTGCATGTGATTGGGTAGGGGCGTATGGATGCATCCTAGATCTGTTTCTGTTTAGTGGATTTGACTGTATATGATATGATATGATTTGTCTGGTGATTGGTACTGTGTGCTATACATGCCCTTCACATTTCTGAGAGGTCGCTCCTCTATGGTTACTGTATATGATATGATCTGATATGTTTCTGGGCTCGTGGTGGATTACTATCCTATACTATTCTTTCCCTTTCATTGACTGTACCTTATGATACTTTCCATTGCACCATATATTATATCTGTTTCGTTATCGTTTAACCTTGCCATGATTCGTTCTTCATTATTTCTGCTTATTATATGTATCTGTTCACTGAGCTTTTTAAGCTCAGCCGCACGTCTTTTTCTTTTCGTGTGCGGCAGGTATCTAAGCTAGGAGCTGGGGACTTCTGCTTTGGGATTGAGAGTTTAGAGCTTTTGGTTGGAGCTTTTACCTTAGATGACCACCCTTATATTATGACATTTGTTTCAGGATTCTGTTTCCTTTGTTTTTTTTCCTTTGGTTTATCTTTATCTTTGAAACTCATGTAATTCGGTTTAAGCCGTGTTGGCTTGACTTCCTTATTGATTTGGTTTATGGCTTCCGCTGTGTATTATGTATGCTCTGATATGTCACCGTGATGTGATACCTTTACCCTTGTCGGGTTGGGGTGTTACAATTATGGTATCAGAGCCCAGGCTGCGACCTGTAGTACATAAGCCATGACCTGTGGATCATGTGGACCTTAGGATTTGACCCTTAAGATTTGAGTCTTGACTGGTGAGGATTTGGGTAGACATAGGTTTCGGTTTCGTCTTTCCTTTCGAGTTTATTCTTCCTATATTTTGCTAATCATTTTCGTGATCGTTCAGATGGTGAATACCCGCTTTACTCAGTACTCTAATGGGGAGGATGGCCCCAATTTTGAACAGATGATAGCCGCTGCTGTGGCTGCTGCTATTCCTCAAGTGGTGACTCAGGTCACCAATAACATCAGGGACGGTGCAGGTTCTTCTGGTGGCGGCGGTGGCAATGCTCCACCCCCTACTCCACCCACTGCTCCTCCCGCTGCTCCTCCTGTTGGCATTCATGTGTGGATCGAGAGGTTTAACAAGCTTAAGCCTCTCTCTTTCAGGTCCGCTGCTACTCCCCATGAAGCGGAGGACTGGATCACACACGTCGAAAAGTTGTTTCGTGTTCTGGGATGTGCTGATGAGTTTAAAACTTGGTTGGCCACATTCAAATTTGAAGGTGATGCTCAAAATTGGTGGACTGCTCTTATTCAGGCGAAAGGGGATGATTTTGCTGAGACTTGTTCGTGGGGGGAGTTCATCGAGGTGTTTTATAAGCAGTATATTCCTATGTCGGAGCAGCTAAGGTATGAAAGGGAATACGGGTCGATTCGTCAGGGTGATCAGGAGTCGTCAGGAGAGTTTATGCAACGGTTTCTGCGTCTGGCCAGTTTCGTTGGGCCAGAGGTCACTGGTGATGCTATGCGGCAGGCTCGTCATTTCAAATGGGCTTTAAAGGGGTGGGTGTTAGACCGGATTGTTAACACTCCATTCGAAGATGTGGCTGGAGTTCAGGACGCCGCGCGTAACATCGAGTTGTTGCATGCAGACAGGGAATCTAATAAGCGGGATAGGGACGGTAATCGGGTAAACTCCAGGGAGCAGGGCCGTCAGGGCCAGAGTCGGGAGTATAAGAGTTATGAGGAACGAGATCGGGCGGACCGTGGTCGTGATCAGCGAGGTCGGGAGTCGAAGTCAGTTTCTAGGCGGGATGGTGATCGTCACGAGCAGAGGAGAACTACTGAGGCCTTACCTCCTCCACCACTGTGTGCTACTTGCGGGAAGGCGCACCCGGGTACTTGCTTTAGGATTACCGGCGGTTGTTTCTCATGCGGCTCTACTCATCATCGGGTGAAGGACTGTCCCAGGAAGAACCATACTATACCGACGGAACCGGCTAAGCCAGCACCTACTTTGGGACGAGTTTATGCTTACACTCGTGATCATGCGGAGGACTCATCAGGTACTATTACCGGCTTTCTTTTCATTTGAGATCGTTTTGTCTTTGCATCATTTCGTCATATCTGATCCGTTTGCCAAGAAGCTTAATCTGAAACCAACATCATTAGCTAATCGTATCCTTATCTCTGCGTCTATGAAATCATAATCGGAGCTACTTTAGTTATCCACGTTTCGTATTCTGATCTGGTATGCCTCTGTTTTGTTTTCTGTTCTGTTTCGTTTCCGGTTCTTCGCAAATTTCGAGGACGAAATTTTTTTTTAGGGGGGAAGAAGTTGTAAAACCCTAAAATCTGAAAACGTGTAAAATGACCAAATTACCCCTGTAAGTTTAAAAATTTAATTAAAAGCTTATAAAGTACCGAATCGATTTCAAACTTCTAGCAATGCACAAGTTATGATCCCAAATAATTTGAAGAACTTCATTTAACATTTATACAAGTGGCAAAATTACCAAATTACCCCCGTAACATCTATAAATGAATAAAAGTATTATAAAGTCCCGAATTCATCCCGAACCTCTGGAAACGAGCTACAAATCAAGTGAAATAATTATGAAACATGTCCCTAATATTTTTACAAGTCCAAAAGTGTATTATTTACACAAATTATTATAATGGTCGATTTATTTAAAAACAATACATAATTAAGGTATTTAAATTACATTTTAATGTATAAGATAATTATAAATTAAATCCTAAATTTGGTAAACAATAATCCCAGCTAATTTGACCGAAATTTCTGCCCATTATCATCCTAAAGGCTCGGCAATTTACCTATTATAACTATCCCTATTATTTTCTTTGATTTACCCTATTATTCACATAGCCGACATTCACAAAAACTCTCCCAAAATTCACTCGACATCTCCCATAGCCAAGAACAAATTTTCTGGAGTTCATTGCATCCCTAAGAAGCTTGGAAAAATAGCAAGTCGATTTTTAAAGCCTAGATCAAAAGTTATCGAATTTTCTTCCTTATTTCATTCGAAAGGTATTTAAATCCCAAATAATTAATTCGATCATGTTAAAATTAGTTTCTTAATTTTCCTAGAGTTCTTACAATATGTATGATCTGTGAAAAATATGCACAAGGTGGTTTGGTCCCGTTTGAAGTCGTGGAGATTTCTTCTTGTCGAAAATTCTAGCCGAGAATCCATAAATTGTGCAACACTCTTCCACTCGTTCTAAAAATTTCCTGGTATTTTTCTCAGCCTCTATTAATCATATTTAACGTGGGAAAAATAATAAAAACGACCCATGCATCATATATAATCCGTATAGAAATTATTGTGTTTTATAACCTTAAATCGAATTAAATCTAAATACCATGCATTTGAATTTTTCCTGACCAGACCAATAATTTTCGTGGTCTCTATGATCATCAAACAACACTATAAAAATGCTCCTTTGATTTATTGAAGCTTAAAACTATTTTTGGTGGAATTATGTATAATCGGCTAAAAGGAAAATAAGGACCAAAAATACCTAACGAGCCATCTAGGGTTTAAAACTCATAATATCTGATCTTAAATGAACAATAATGATGTGGTAATGATGGCATAATTATTTGGGTCGATTAGGGTTTGTTTTGATATATTATTGTACTTAACGAATTGAAATTAAATATAAAAGGGGGTGTTTTGTCAATAATAAAATTCATGGGATATTTTTGTCATGTTCTATAAATCATGTGTGACCTGTAAAAAATGTTAAATGGAGGGTCTAAATGTAAAATATGTGAGATAAGGAATTAATTTGTAATTGTTAATTCGATTTGGAAATTAAATAAATACAAGGACTAAACATGTAATTTCTGAAAAGTTGAGGTCGATTTGTGTTATGAATGATATTCAGGGGCTAATGTGAAAATTTGGATATTTATTGGACTAATATGTAATTATTATTAATTAATGATTTAAATGTAAACTTTAAGGACTAAATATGTAACTTTAATAAATGGAGGGACTTAATGTGTAAATATTGAATAATTGAAGGTCTGGTCGTATAACTCAATAAAATAAGTGCTCATTGTGTAAATTTGATAAACCAAGGGTTTAATGTGTAATTATGCATGTTTGAAGGTTTAAAATGTAATTTTGGAAGTTCAGGGGTGTAAAATGTAAATTGTGAAAACCTGAGGACCAAAGGTGTAAATATGATAAAGATACTTTATTTTCAGCAAGCATTGATCTAATTAAGCTATGTACTAAATATTTCTAAAAGTGGAAACCTTCTAATTCTGGAAACCTGCTAAAAATAGAAAGTTACTAAATCTGGAAAATTCTTAAAATGGAAAGATGAACTAAAAATGATAATCTGAACTTGAACCCCTTAGTAATTTGTCTTCTACTTTCTCTAGGTGTAAAGAGGGAGAGGTCCTGATCTATCTCAGTACTTTCTGCTTTTGTTCTTTGTGCTTGCATTTGAATAAGGTACAGATACTCTGCCCTTTTTCAGTAAGGGTGTCTTATTTCTCTGACATGATATGATTTCTGGTTTGCATCTCCTGATCTGTTAAAATCTGATTTGAATCTTGATACTTCTGAAAAGATTTGATTTGAACCTTTTGTTATGAGCCTTCTGTTTTGATCTATCTGTTTTGAACCTTTGGATATGACCTTCTGATATGATATGATTTGTGACTCTTAGTTTGATACCCGAGCCAAAATTTGTGACCCTAGCCATGAAGGTAACATGGCCGTGTCTGTGATGCACCACTGGCATGACTAGTGTGTAGCCCTAGTGATTTGGTTACACCGTCCCTTTGATTTGGTCTGCATGTGATTGGGTAGGGGCGTATGGATGCATCCTAGATCTGTTTCTGTTTAGTGGATTTGACTGTATATGATATGATATGATTTGTCTGGTGATTGGTACTGTGTGCTATACATGCCCTTCACATTTCTGAGAGGTCGCTCCTCTATGGTTACTGTATATGATATGATCTGATATGTTTCTGGGCTCGTGGTGGATTACTATCCTATACTATTCTTTCCCTTTCATTGACTGTACCTTATGATACTTTCCATTGCACCATATATTATATCTGTTTCGTTATCGTTTAACCTTGCCATGATTCGTTCTTCATTATTTCTGCTTATTATATGTATCTGTTCACTGAGCTTTTTAAGCTCAGCCGCACGTCTTTTTCTTTTCGTGTGCGGCAGGTATCTAAGCTAGGAGCTGGGGACTTCTGCTTTGGGATTGAGAGTTTAGAGCTTTTGGTTGGAGCTTTTACCTTAGATGACCACCCTTATATTATGACATTTGTTTCAGGATTCTGTTTCCTTTGTTTTTTTTCCTTTGGTTTATCTTTATCTTTGAAACTCATGTAATTCGGTTTAAGCCGTGTTGGCTTGACTTCCTTATTGATTTGGTTTATGGCTTCCGCTGTGTATTATGTATGCTCTGATATGTCACCGTGATGTGATACCTTTACCCTTGTCGGGTTGGGGTGTTACAATTATGGTATCAGAGCCCAGGCTGCGACCTGTAGTACATAAGCCATGACCTGTGGATCATGTGGACCTTAGGATTTGACCCTTAAGATTTGAGTCTTGACTGGTGAGGATTTGGGTAGACATAGGTTTCGGTTTCGTCTTTCCTTTCGAGTTATTCTTCCTATATTTTGCTAATCATTTTCGTGATCGTTCAGATGGTGAATACCCGCTTTACTCAGTACTCTAATGGGGAGGATGGCCCCAATTTTGAACAGATGATAGCCGCTGCTGTGGCTGCTGCTATTCCTCAAGTGGTGACTCAGGTCACCAATAACATCAGGGACGGTGCAGGTTCTTCTGGTGGCGGTGGTGTGGCTATGCTCCACCCCCTACTCCACCCACTGCTCCTCCCGCTGCTCCTCCTGTTGGCATTCATGTGTGGATCGAGAGGTTTAACAAGCTTAAGCCTCTCTCTTTCAGGTCCGCTGCTACTCCCCATGAAGCGGAGGACTGGATCACACACGTCGAAAAGTTGTTTCGTGTTCTGGGATGTGCTGATGAGTTTAAAACTTGGTTGGCCACATTCAAATTTGAAGGTGATGCTCAAAATTGGTGGACTGCTCTTATTCAGGCGAAAGGGGATGATTTTGCTGAGACTTGTTCGTGGGCGGAGTTCATCGAGGTGTTTTATAAGCAGTATATTCCTATGTCGGAGCAGCTAAGGTATGAAAGGGAATACGGTTCGATTCGTCAGGGTGATCAGGAGTCGTCCGGAGAGTTTATGCAACGGTTTCTGCGTCTGGCCAGTTTCGTTGGGCCAGAAGTCACTGGTGATGCTATGCGGCAGGCTCGTCATTTCAAATGGGCTTTAAAGGGGTGGGTGTTAGACCGGATTGTTAACACTCCATTCGAAGATGTGGCTGGAGTTCAGGACGCCGCGCGTAACATCGAGTTGTTACATGCAGACAGGGAATCTAATAAGCGGGATAGGGACGGTAATCGGGTAAACTCCAGGGAGCAGGGCCGTCAGGGCCAGAGTCGGGAGTATAAGAGTTATGAGGAACGAGATCGGGCGGACCGTGGTCGTGATCAGCGAGGTCGGGAGTCGAGGTCAGTTTCTAGGCGGGATGGTGATCGTCACGAGCAGAGGAGGACTACTGAGGCCTTACCACCTCCACCTCTGTGTGCTACTTGCGGGAAGGCGCATCCGGGTACATGCTTTAGGATTACCGGCGGTTGTTTCTCATGCGGTCTACTCATCATCGGGTGAAGGACTGTCCAGGAAGAACCTATACTTACCGACGGAACCGGCTAAGCCAGCACCTACTTTGGGACGAGTTTATGCTTACACTCGTGATCATGCGGAGGACTCATCAGGTACTATTACCGGCTTTCTTTTCATTTGAGATCGTTTTGTCTTTGCATCATTTCGTCATATCTGATCCGTTTGCCAAGAAGCTTAATCTGAAACCAACATCATTAGCTAATCGTATCCTTATCTCTGCGTCTATGAAATCATAATCGGAGCTATTTTAGTTATCCACGTTTCGTATTCTGATCTGGTATGCCTCTGTTTTGTTTTCTGTTCTGTTTCGTTTCCGGTTCTTCGCAAATTTCGAGGACGAAATTTTTTTTAGGGGGAAGAAGTTGTAAAACCCTAAAATCTGAAAACGTGTAAAATGACCAAATTACCCCTGTAAGTTTAAAAATTTAATTAAAAGCTTATAAAGTACCGAATCGATTTCAAACTTCTAGCAATGCACAAGTTATGATCCCAAATAATTTGAAGAACTTCATTTAACATTTATACAAGTGGCAAAATTACCAAATTACCCCCGTAACATCTATAAATGAATAAAAGTATTATAAAGTCCCGAATTCATCCCGAACCTCTGGAAACGAGCTACAAATCAAGTGAAATAATTATGAAACATGTCCCTAATATTTTTACAAGTCCAAAAGTGTATTATTTACACAAATTATTATAATGGTCGATTTATTTAAAAACAATACATAATTAAGGTATTTAAATTACATTTTAATGTATAAGATAATTATAAATTAAATCCTAAATTTGGTAAACAATAATCCCAGCTAATTTGACCGAAATTTCTGCCCATTATCATCCTAAAGGCTCGGCAATTTACCTATTATAACTATCCCTATTATTTTCTTTGATTTACCCTATTATTCACATAGCCGACATTCACAAAAACTCTCCCAAAATTCACTCGACATCTCCCATAGCCAAGAACAAATTTTCTGGAGTTCATTGCATCCCTAAGAAGCTTGGAAAAATAGCAAGTCGATTTTTAAAGCCTAGATCAAAAGTTATCGAATTTTCTTCCTTATTTCATTCGAAAGGTATTTAAATCCCAAATAATTAATTCGATCATGTTAAAATTAGTTTCTTAATTTTCCTAGAGTTCTTACAATATGTATGATCTGTGAAAAATATGCACAAGGTGGTTTGGTCCCGTTTGAAGTCGTGGAGATTTCTTCTTGTCGAAAATTCTAGCCGAGAATCCATAAATTGTGCAACACTCTTCCACTCGTTCTAAAAATTTCCTGGTATTTTTCTCGGCCTCTATTAATCATATCTAACGTGGGAAAAATAATAAAAACGACCCATGCATCATATATAATCCGTATAGAAATTATTGTGTTTTATAACCTTAAATCGAATTAAATCTAAATACCATGCATTCGAATTTTTCCTGACCAGACCAATAATTTTCGTGGTCTCTATGATCATCAAACAACACTATAAAAATGCTCCTTTGATTTATTGAAGCTTAAAACTATTTTTGGTGGAATTATGTATAATCGGCTAAAAGGAAAATAAGGACCAAAAATACCTAACGAGCCATCTAGGGTTTAAAACTCATAATATCTGATCTTAAATGAACAATAATGATGTGGTAATGATGGCATAATTATTTGGGTCGATTAGGGTTTGTTTTGATATATTATTGTACTTAACGAATTGAAATTAAATATAAAAGGGGGTGTTTTGTCAATAATAAAATTCATGGGATATTTTTGTCATGTTCTATAAATCATGTGTGACCTGTAAAAAATGTTAAATGGAGGGTCTAAATGTAAAATATGTGAGATAAGGAATTAATTTGTAATTGTTAATTCGATTTGGAAATTAAATAAATACAAGGACTAAACATGTAATTTCTGAAAAGTTGAGGTCGATTTGTGTTATGAATGATATTCAGGGGCTAATGTGAAAATTTGGATATTTATTGGACTAATATGTAATTATTATTAATTAATGATTTAAATGTAAACTTTAAGGACTAAATATGTAACTTTAATAAATGGAGGGACTTAATGTGTAAATATTGAATAATTGAAGGTCTGGTCGTATAACTCAATAAAATAAGTGCTCATTGTGTAAATTTGATAAACCAAGGGTTTAATGTGTAATTATGCATGTTTGAAGGTTTAAAATGTAATTTTGGAAGTTCAGGGGTGTAAAATGTAAATTGTGAAAACCTGAGGACCAAAGGTGTAAATATGATAAAGATACTTTATTTTCAGCAAGCATTGATCTAATTAAGCTATGTACTAAATATTTCTAAAAGTGGAAACCTTCTAATTCTGGAAACCTGCTAAAAATAGAAAGTTACTAAATCTGGAAAATTCTTAAATTGGAAAGATGAACTAAAAATGATAATCTGAACTTGAACCCCTTAGTAATTTGTCTTCTACTTTCTCTAGGTGTAAAGAGGGAGAGGTCCTGATCTATCTCAGTACTTTCTGCTTTTGTTCTTTGTGCTTGCATTTCGAATAAGGTACAGATACTCTGCCCTTTTTCAGTAAGGGTGTCTTATTTCTCTGACATGATATGATTTCTGGTTTGCATCTCTGATCTGTTAAAATCTGATTTGAATCTTGATACTTCTGAAAAGATTGATTTGAACCTTTTGTTATGAGCCATTTTGTTTTGATCTATCTGTTTTGAACCTTTGGATATGACCTTCTGATATGATATGATTTGTGACTCTTAGTTTGATACCCGAGCCAAAATTTGTGACCCTAGCCATGAAGGTAACATGGCCGTGTCTGTGATGCACCACTGGCATGACTAGTGTGTAGCCCTAGTGATTTGGTTACACCGTCCTTTGATTTGGTCTGCATGTGATTGGGTGGGGCGTATGGATGCATCCTAGATCTGTTTCTGTTTAGTGGATTTGACTGTATATGATATGATATGATTTGTCTGGTGATTGGTACTGTGTGCTATACATGCCCTTCACATTTCTGAGAGGTCGCTCCTCTATGGTTACTGTATATGATATGATCTGATATGTTTCTGGGCTCGTGGTGGATTACTATCCTATACTATTCTTTCCCTTTCATTGACTGTACCTTATGATACCTTCCATTGTACCATATATTATATCTGTTTCGTTATCATTTAACCTTGCCATGATTCGTTCTTCATTATTTCTGCTTATTATATGTATCTGTTCACTGAGCTTTTTAAGCTCAGCCGCACGTCTTTTTCTTTTCGTGTGCGGCAGGTATCTAAGCTAGGAGCTGGGGACTTCTGCTTTGGGATTGAGAGTTTAGAGCTTTTGGTTGGAGCTTTTACCTTAGATGACCACCCTTATTTATGACATTTGTTTCAGGATTCTGTTTCCTTTGTTTTTTTTTCTTTGGTTTATCTTTATCTTTGAAACTCATGTAATTCGGTTTAAGCCGTGTTGGCATTGACTTTCCCTTTTTGATTTGGTTTATGGCTTCCGCTGTGTATTATGTATGCTCTGATATGTCACCGTGATGTGATACCTTTACCCTTGTCGGGTTGGGGTGTTACAATTATGGTATCAGAGACAGGCTGCGACCTGTAGTACATAAGCCATGACCTGTGGATCATGTGGACCTTAGGATTTGACCCTTAAGATTTGAGTCTTGACTGGTGAGGATTTGGGTAGACATAGGTTTCAGTTTCGTCTTTCCTTTCGAGTTATTCTTCCTATATTTTGCTAATCATTTTCGTGATCGTTCAGATGGTGAATACCCGCTTTACTCAGTACTCTAATGGGGAGGATGGCCCCAATTTTGAACAGATGATAGCCGCTGCTGTGGCTGCTGCTATTCCTCAAGTGGTGACTCAGGTCACCAATAACATCAGGGACGGTGCAGGTTCTTCTGGTGGTGGTGGTGGTGGTGGAATGCTCCACCCCCTACTCCACCCACTGCTCCTCCCGCTGCTCCTCCTGTTGGCATTCATGTGTG
Organism: Artemisia tridentata subsp. tridentata; assembly: GCA_021014915.2. Lineage (NCBI taxonomy): Eukaryota > Viridiplantae > Streptophyta > Magnoliopsida > Asterales > Asteraceae > Artemisia > Artemisia tridentata. Next base: position 80,449,610 of record CP139503.1, on the reverse strand, counting down.
GATCGAGAGGTTTAACAAGCTTAAGCCTCTCTCTTTCAGGTCCGCTGCTACTCCCCATGAAGCGGAGGACTGGATCACACACGTCGAAAAGTTGTTTCGTGTTCTGGGATGTGCTGATGAGTTTAAAACTTGGTTGGCCACATTCAAATTTGAAGGTGATGCTCAAAATTGGTGGACTGCTCTTATTCAGGCGAAAGGGGATGATTTTGCTGAGACTTGTTCGTGGGCGGAGTTCATCGAGGTGTTTTATAAGCAGTATATTCCTATGTCGGAGCAGCTAAGGTATGAAAGGGAATACGGGTCGATTCGTCAGGGTGATCAGGAGTCGTCAGGAGAGTTTATGCAACGGTTTCTGCGTCTGGCCAGTTTCGTTGGGCCAGAGGTCACTGGTGATGCTATGCGGCAGGCTCGTCATTTCAAATGGGCTTTAAAGGGGTGGGTGTTAGACCGGATTGTTAACACTCCATTCGAAGATGTGGCTGGAGTTCAGGACGCCGCGCGTAACATCGAGTTGTTGCATGCAGACAGGGAATCTAATAAGCGGGATAGGGACGGTAATCGGGTAAACTCCAGGGAGCAGGGCCGTCAGGGCCAGAGTCGGGAGTATAAGAGTTATGAGGAACGAGATCGGGCGGACCGTGGTCGTGATCAGCGAGGTCGGGAGTCGAAGTCAGTTTCTAGGCGGGATGGTGATCGTCACGAGCAGAGGAGAACTACTGAGGCCTTACCTCCTCCACCACTGTGTGCTACTTGCGGGAAGGCGCACCCGGGTACTTGCTTTAGGATTACCGGCGGTTGTTTCTCATGCGGATCTACTCATCATCGGGTGAAGGACTGTCCCAGGAAGAACCATACTATACCGACGGAACCGGCTAAGCCAGCACCTACTTTGGGACGAGTTTATGCTTACACTCGTGATCATGCGGAGGACTCATCAGGTACTATTACCGGCTTTCTTTTCATTTGAGATCGTTTTGTCTTTGCATCATTTCGTCATATCTGATCCGTTTGCCAAGAAGCTTAATCTGAAACCAACATCATTAGCTAATCGTATCCTTATCTCTGCGTCTATGAAATCATAATCGGAGCTACTTTAGTTATCCACGTTTCGTATTCTGATCTGGTATGCCTCTGTTTTGTTTTCTGTTCTGTTTCGTTTCCGGTTCTTCGCAAATTTCGAGGACGAAATTTTTTTTTAGGGGGGAAGAAGTTGTAAAACCCTAAAATCTGAAAACGTGTAAAATGACCAAATTACCCCTGTAAGTTTAAAAATTTAATTAAAAGCTTATAAAGTACCGAATCGATTTCAAACTTCTAGCAATGCACAAGTTATGATCCCAAATAATTTGAAGAACTTCATTTAACATTTATACAAGTGGCAAAATTACCAAATTACCCCCGTAACATCTATAAATGAATAAAAGTATTATAAAGTCCCGAATTCATCCCGAACCTCTGGAAACGAGCTACAAATCAAGTGAAATAATTATGAAACATGTCCCTAATATTTTTACAAGTCCAAAAGTGTATTATTTACACAAATTATTATAATGGTCGATTTATTTAAAAACAATACATAATTAAGGTATTTAAATTACATTTTAATGTATAAGATAATTATAAATTAAATCCTAAATTTGGTAAACAATAATCCCAGCTAATTTGACCGAAATTTCTGCCCATTATCATCCTAAAGGCTCGGCAATTTACCTATTATAACTATCCCTATTATTTTCTTTGATTTACCCTATTATTCACATAGCCGACATTCACAAAAACTCTCCCAAAATTCACTCGACATCTCCCATAGCCAAGAACAAATTTTCTGGAGTTCATTGCATCCCTAAGAAGCTTGGAAAAATAGCAAGTCGATTTTTAAAGCCTAGATCAAAAGTTATCGAATTTTCTTCCTTATTTCATTCGAAAGGTATTTAAATCCCAAATAATTAATTCGATCATGTTAAAATTAGTTTCTTAATTTTCCTAGAGTTCTTACAATATGTATGATCTGTGAAAAATATGCACAAGGTGGTTTGGTCCCGTTTGAAGTCGTGGAGATTTCTTCTTGTCGAAAATTCTAGCCGAGAATCCATAAATTGTGCAACACTCTTCCACTCGTTCTAAAAATTTCCTGGTATTTTTCTCAGCCTCTATTAATCATATTTAACGTGGGAAAAATAATAAAAACGACCCATGCATCATATATAATCCGTATAGAAATTATTGTGTTTTATAACCTTAAATCGAATTAAATCTAAATACCATGCATTCGAATTTTTCCTGACCAGACCAATAATTTTCGTGGTCTCTATGATCATCAAACAACACTATAAAAATGCTCCTTTGATTTATTGAAGCTTAAAACTATTTTTGGTGGAATTATGTATAATCGGCTAAAAGGAAAATAAGGACCAAAAATACCTAACGAGCCATCTAGGGTTTAAAACTCATAATATCTGATCTTAAATGAACAATAATGATGTGGTAATGATGGCATAATTATTTGGGTCGATTAGGGTTTGTTTTGATATATTATTGTACTTAACGAATTGAAATTAAATATAAAAGGGGGTGTTTTGTCAATAATAAAATTCATGGGATATTTTTGTCATGTTCTATAAATCATGTGTGACCTGTAAAAAATGTTAAATGGAGGGTCTAAATGTAAAATATGTGAGATAAGGAATTAATTTGTAATTGTTAATTCGATTTGGAAATTAAATAAATACAAGGACTAAACATGTAATTTCTGAAAAGTTGAGGTCGATTTGTGTTATGAATGATATTCAGGGGCTAATGTGAAAATTTGGATATTTATTGGACTAATATGTAATTATTATTAATTAATGATTTAAATGTAAACTTTAAGGACTAAATATGTAACTTTAATAAATGGAGGGACTTAATGTGTAAATATTGAATAATTGAAGGTCTGGTCGTATAACTCAATAAAATAAGTGCTCATTGTGTAAATTTGATAAACCAAGGGTTTAATGTGTAATTATGCATGTTTGAAGGTTTAAAATGTAATTTTGAAAGTTCAGGGGTGTAAAATGTAAATTGTGAAAACCTGAGGACCAAAGGTGTAAATATGATAAAGATACTTTATTTTCAGCAAGCATTGATCTAATTAAGCTATGTACTAAATATTTCTAAAAGTGGAAACCTTCTAATTCTGGAAACCTGCTAAAAATAGAAAGTTACTAAATCTGGAAAATTCTTAAAATGGAAAGATGAACTAAAAATGATAATCTGAACTTGAACCCCTTAGTAATTTGTCTTCTAATTTCTCTAGGTGTAAAGAGGGAGAGGTCCTGATCTATCTCAGTACTTTCTGCTTTTGTTCTTTGTGCTTGCATTTGAATAAGGTACAGATACTCTGCCCTTTTTCAGTAAGGGTGTCTTATTTCTCTGACATGATATGATTTCTGGTTTGCATCTCCTGATCTGTTAAAATCTGATTTGAATCTTGATACTTCTGAAAAGATTTGATTTGAACCTTTTGTTATGAGCCTTCTGTTTTGATCTATCTGTTTTGAACCTTTGGATATGACCTTCTGATATGATATGATTTGTGACTCTTAGTTTGATACCCGAGCCAAAATTTGTGACCCTAGCCATGAAGGTAACATGGCCGTGTCTGTGATGCACCACTGGCATGACTAGTGTGTAGCCCTAGTGATTTGGTTACACCGTCCCTTTGATTTGGTCTGCATGTGATTGGGTAGGGGCGTATGGATGCATCCTAGATCTGTTTCTGTTTAGTGGATTTGACTGTATATGATATGATATGATTTGTCTGGTGATTGGTACTGTGTGCTATACATGCCCTTCACATTTCTGAGAGGTCGCTCCTCTATGGTTACTGTATATGATATGATCTGATATGTTTCTGGGCTCGTGGTGGATTACTATCCTATACTATTCTTTCCCTTTCATTGACTGTACCTTATGATACTTTCCATTGCACCATATATTATATCTGTTTCGTTATCGTTTAACCTTGCCATGATTCGTTCTTCATTATTTCTGCTTATTATATGTATCTGTTCACTGAGCTTTTTAAGCTCAGCCGCACGTCTTTTTCTTTTCGTGTGCGGCAGGTATCTAAGCTAGGAGCTGGGGACTTCTGCTTTGGGATTGAGAGTTTAGAGCTTTTGGTTGGAGCTTTTACCTTAGATGACCACCCTTATATTATGACATTTGTTTCAGGATTCTGTTTCCTTTGTTTTTTTTCCTTTGGTTTATCTTTATCTTTGAAACTCATGTAATTCGGTTTAAGCCGTGTTGGCTTGACTTCCTTATTGATTTGGTTTATGGCTTCCGCTGTGTATTATGTATGCTCTGATATGTCACCGTGATGTGATACCTTTACCCTTGTCGGGTTGGGGTGTTACAATTATGGTATCAGAGCCCAGGCTGCGACCTGTAGTACATAAGCCATGACCTGTGGATCATGTGGACCTTAGGATTTGACCCTTAAGATTTGAGTCTTGACTGGTGAGGATTTGGGTAGACATAGGTTTCGGTTTCGTCTTTCCTTTCGAGTTTATTCTTCCTATATTTTGCTAATCATTTTCGTGATCGTTCAGATGGTGAATACCCGCTTTACTCAGTACTCTAATGGGGAGGATGGCCCCAATTTTGAACAGATGATAGCCGCTGCTGTGGCTGCTGCTATTCCTCAAGTGGTGACTCAGGTCACCAATAACATCAGGGACGGTGCAGGTTCTTCTGGTGGCGGCGGTGGCAATGCTCCACCCCCTACTCCACCCACTGCTCCTCCCGCTGCTCCTCCTGTTGGCATTCATGTGTGGATCGAGAGGTTTAACAAGCTTAAGCCTCTCTCTTTCAGGTCCGCTGCTACTCCCCATGAAGCGGAGGACTGGATCACACACGTCGAAAAGTTGTTTCGTGTTCTGGGATGTGCTGATGAGTTTAAAACTTGGTTGGCCACATTCAAATTTGAAGGTGATGCTCAAAATTGGTGGACTGCTCTTATTCAGGCGAAAGGGGATGATTTTGCTGAGACTTGTTCGTGGGCGGAGTTCATCGAGGTGTTTTATAAGCAGTATATTCCTATGTCGGAGCAGCTAAGGTATGAAAGGGAATACGGGTCGATTCGTCAGGGTGATCAGGAGTCGTCAGGAGAGTTTATGCAACGGTTTCTGCGTCTGGCCAGTTTCGTTGGGCCAGAGGTCACTGGTGATGCTATGCGGCAGGCTCGTCATTTCAAATGGGCTTTAAAGGGGTGGGTGTTAGACCGGATTGTTAACACTCCATTCGAAGATGTGGCTGGAGTTCAGGACGCCGCGCGTAACATCGAGTTGTTGCATGCAGACAGGGAATCTAATAAGCGGGATAGGGACGGTAATCGGGTAAACTCCAGGGAGCAGGGCCGTCAGGGCCAGAGTCGGGAGTATAAGAGTTATGAGGAACGAGATCGGGCGGACCGTGGTCGTGATCAGCGAGGTCGGGAGTCGAAGTCAGTTTCTAGGCGGGATGGTGATCGTCACGAGCAGAGGAGAACTACTGAGGCCTTACCTCCTCCACCACTGTGTGCTACTTGCGGGAAGGCGCACCCGGGTACTTGCTTTAGGATTACCGGCGGTTGTTTCTCATGCGGCTCTACTCATCATCGGGTGAAGGACTGTCCCAGGAAGAACCATACTATACCGACGGAACCGGCTAAGCCAGCACCTACTTTGGGACGAGTTTATGCTTACACTCGTGATCATGCGGAGGACTCATCAGGTACTATTACCGGCTTTCTTTTCATTTGAGATCGTTTTGTCTTTGCATCATTTCGTCATATCTGATCCGTTTGCCAAGAAGCTTAATCTGAAACCAACATCATTAGCTAATCGTATCCTTATCTCTGCGTCTATGAAATCATAATCGGAGCTACTTTAGTTATCCACGTTTCGTATTCTGATCTGGTATGCCTCTGTTTTGTTTTCTGTTCTGTTTCGTTTCCGGTTCTTCGCAAATTTCGAGGACGAAATTTTTTTTTAGGGGGGAAGAAGTTGTAAAACCCTAAAATCTGAAAACGTGTAAAATGACCAAATTACCCCTGTAAGTTTAAAAATTTAATTAAAAGCTTATAAAGTACCGAATCGATTTCAAACTTCTAGCAATGCACAAGTTATGATCCCAAATAATTTGAAGAACTTCATTTAACATTTATACAAGTGGCAAAATTACCAAATTACCCCCGTAACATCTATAAATGAATAAAAGTATTATAAAGTCCCGAATTCATCCCGAACCTCTGGAAACGAGCTACAAATCAAGTGAAATAATTATGAAACATGTCCCTAATATTTTTACAAGTCCAAAAGTGTATTATTTACACAAATTATTATAATGGTTGATTTATTTAAAAACAATACATAATTAAGGTATTTAAATTACATTTTAATGTATAAGATAATTATAAATTAAATCCTAAATTTGGTAAACAATAATCCCAGCTAATTTGACCGAAATTTCTGCCCATTATCATCCTAAAGGCTCGGCAATTTACCTATTATAACTATCCCTATTATTTTCTTTGATTTACCCTATTATTCACATAGCCGACATTCACAAAACTCTCCCAAAATTCACTCGACATCTCCCATAGCCAAGAACAAATTTTCTGGAGTTCATTGCATCCCTAAGAAGCTTGGAAAAATAGCAAGTCGATTTTTAAAGCCTAGATCAAAAGTTATCGAATTTTCTTCCTTATTTCATTCGAAAGGTATTTAAATCCCAAATAATTAATTCGATCATGTTAAAATTAGTTTCTTAATTTTCCTAGAGTTCTTACAATATGTATGATCTGTGAAAAATATGCACAAGGTGGTTTGGTCCCGTTTGAAGTCGTGGAGATTTCTTCTTGTCGAAAATTCTAGCCGAGAATCCATAAATTGTGCAACACTCTTCCACTCGTTCTAAAAATTTCCTGGTATTTTTCTCAGCCTCTATTAATCATATTTAACGTGGGAAAAATAATAAAAACGACCCATGCATCATATATAATCCGTATAGAAATTATTGTGTTTTATAACCTTAAATCGAATTAAATCTAAATACCATGCATTCGAATTTTTCCTGACCAGACCAATAATTTTCGTGGTCTCTATGATCATCAAACAACACTATAAAAATGCTCCTTTGATTTATTGAAGCTTAAAACTATTTTTGGTGGAATTATGTATAATCGGCTAAAAGGAAAATAAGGACCAAAAATACCTAATGAGCCATCTAGGGTTTAAAACTCATAATATCTGATCTTAAATGAACAATAATGATGTGGTAATGATGGCATAATTATTTGGGTCGATTAGGGTTTGTTTTGATATATTATTGTACTTAACGAATTGAAATTAAATATAAAAGGGGGTGTTTTGTCAATAATAAAATTCATGGGATATTTTTGTCATGTTCTATAAATCATGTGTGACCTGTAAAAAATGTTAAATGGAGGGTCTAAATGTAAAATATGTGAGATAAGGAATTAATTTGTAATTGTTAATTCGATTTGGAAATTAAATAAATACAAGGACTAAACATGTAATTTCTGAAAAGTTGAGGTCGATTTGTGTTATGAATGATATTCAGGGGCTAATGTGAAAATTTGGATATTTATTGGACTAATATGTAATTATTATTAATTAATGATTTAAATGTAAACTTTAAGGACTAAATATGTAACTTTAATAAATGGAGGGACTTAATGTGTAAATATTGAATAATTGAAGGTCTGGTCGTATAACTCAATAAAATAAGTGCTCATTGTGTAAATTTGATAAACCAAGGGTTTAATGTGTAATTATGCATGTTTGAAGGTTTAAAATGTAATTTTGGAAGTTCAGGGGTGTAAAATGTAAATTGTGAAAACCTGAGGACCAAAGGTGTAAATATGATAAAGATACTTTATTTTCAGCAAGCATTGATCTAATTAAGCTATGTACTAAATATTTCTAAAAGTGGAAACCTTCTAATTCTGGAAACCTGCTAAAAATAGAAAGTTACTAAATCTGGAAAATTCTTAAAATGGAAAGATGAACTAAAAATGATAATCTGAACTTGAACCCCTTAGTAATTTGTCTTCTACTTTCTCTAGGTGTAAAGAGGGAGAGGTCCTGATCTATCTCAGTACTTTCTGCTTTTGTTCTTTGTGCTTGCATTTGAATAAGGTACAGATACTCTGCCCTTTTTCAGTAAGGGTGTCTTATTTCTCTGACATGATATGATTTCTGGTTTGCATCTCCTGATCTGTTAAAATCTGATTTGAATCTTGATACTTCTGAAAAGATTTGATTTGAACCTTTTGTTATGAGCCTTCTGTTTTGATCTATCTGTTTTGAACCTTTGGATATGACCTTCTGATATGATATGATTTGTGACTCTTAGTTTGATACCCGAGCCAAAATTTGTGACCCTAGCCATGAAGGTAACATGGCCGTGTCTGTGATGCACCACTGGCATGACTAGTGTGTAGCCCTAGTGATTTGGTTACACCGTCCCTTTGATTTGGTCTGCATGTGATTGGGTAGGGGCGTATGGATGCATCCTAGATCTGTTTCTGTTTAGTGGATTTGACTGTATATGATATGATATGATTTGTCTGGTGATTGGTACTGTGTGCTATACATGCCCTTCACATTTCTGAGAGGTCGCTCCTCTATGGTTACTGTATATGATATGATCTGATATGTTTCTGGGCTCGTGGTGGATTACTATCCTATACTATTCTTTCCCTTTCATTGACTGTACCTTATGATACTTTCCATTGCACCATATATTATATCTGTTTCGTTATCGTTTAACCTTGCCATGATTCGTTCTTCATTATTTCTGCTTATTATATGTATCTGTTCACTGAGCTTTTTAAGCTCAGCCGCACGTCTTTTTCTTTTCGTGTGCGGCAGGTATCTAAGCTAGGAGCTGGGGACTTCTGCTTTGGGATTGAGAGTTTAGAGCTTTTGGTTGGAGCTTTTACCTTAGATGACCACCCTTATATTATGACATTTGTTTCAGGATTCTGTTTCCTTTGTTTTTTTTCCTTTGGTTTATCTTTATCTTTGAAACTCATGTAATTCGGTTTAAGCCGTGTTGGCTTGACTTCCTTATTGATTTGGTTTATGGCTTCCGCTGTGTATTATGTATGCTCTGATATGTCACCGTGATGTGATACCTTTACCCTTGTCGGGTTGGGGTGTTACAACCTTTCAGGTACCTGAATATCCTTTTCACAGCAGTGATATGAGTCTCTCTTGGGTCAGATTGATATCTGGCACATAAGCAGACTGAGAATTGGATATCAGGCCTTGATGCAAGTAAATACATCAGTGATCCTATCATTCCTCTAAAAAGAGTTTGATTCACTGGTTTTCCAGTAAGATCAGGACCAAGGTTGTTTGGGGGTACCATGGGAGTCTTGACTGAGGCACAGTCACTGAGCTCATACTTCTTCATTAGGCTTCTGACGTACTTCTCTTGACTGATAGAGGTTCCTTTATCAATCTGCTTGATTTGTAGACCAAGGAAGTAAGTCAGTTCTCCCATCATGCTCATTTCAAATTTCTTTGCCATTAGTTTTTCAAACTGTTTGCAAAGTTTATAATTTGTTGAGCCAAAGATGATGTCATCAACATACACTTGTACAAGTATGACATCATTATTTGTCTTGTAGATAAACAATGTGTTGTCTATCTTGCCTCTGACAAATTTGTTTTGGATCAGAAAGGCTGAAAGAGTCTCATACCATGCCCTGGGAGCTTGTTTCAGTCCATAAAGGGCTTTGTTAAGCTTGCAGACATGGTCAGGAAACTCATGGCTTTCAAATCCAGGAGGTTGATGAACATAAACTTCTTATTTCAGTGAGCCATTTAAGAATGCAATTTTAACATCCATTTGGTACACCTTGAAGTTCATGTATGTAGCAAATGCAAGGAAGATTCTGATGGCTTCCATCCTTGCTACTGGTGCAAATGTTTCTTCATAGTCAATGCCTTATTGTTGATTATAGCCTTTGGCTACAAGTTTGGCTTTGTTTTTAATGACTATGCCATTTTCATCAGATTTGTTTTTAAATACCCATTTCATGCCAATGACTAAAACATCTTCAGGACATTTGACCAAGGTCATTACCTTGTTTCTGTCAAATTGTTCCAGTTCATCATTCATGGCTTGAACCCAACTTGGATGTTTTAGTGCTTCCTTAACATTTTTGGGTTCAATTGTGGAAATGAAGTCCACAAATAGGCATTCATTGGCTGAGGCTGCTCTCAGTTCAGCAGCCATGCTTCTTGTGAGCATGCCTTCAGTAGGCTCACCAATTATATTGACAAGTTCTATATCCTGAGACCTAGTCCAACTGTCCTGAGGTCTTGAAAACTGATTAGAACTTGTAGATGCCTGATGGGTAGGATCAGGATCAGGCACATGATGTTCTTTATCATCTTGAGTGTCTGAGTGGGTTGACTCATCACTGAGATTGTTTAGTACCTGAGCACTTTGTACTGACTGAATGAATTCATCAGTATTTTGTGCTTCAATAAACTCAGTGATGGTTGGGTAAGGAAGGTTGTGGGGAATGATGTAATAGGAGATGTCAGCATTTGCATGGTACTGAGTGGAAGGACCATTAACAGTATGATATTCATCAAGAGGGTATCTTGATGATTCATCAATACCTATCTCTTCCACTGAGTTGTTAGAGACACTGATTGCATCAGTGCTCTCATCAAAGGTAACATGAAATGTTTCCTCAGCATGCTGTCTCCTTGTAAAACCCGAAAATCTAAAACACGTAAAAAGACCAAAATACCCCTGGAAGTATAAAAGTACAAATAATTAATTCAAGAATACCAAACAAAGGGTATAAATTCAGATAATTATCAAAAATGCTCAGATAAAATTTAAGGACTTTAAAAGTTTCATTTTTATATTTATGAAAAGTAAAAAAATTCAGTGATGCTATTTATTTAATTTCCGAAAATTACATAATTAATTATTAAGTGTATATTAAATCGAAATTAAAGCCCAAATGATTAAGGAAAAATGATACAATAATTTTCTTAGGTCCAATCCATTATGTGAAGCCCAGGAAAAATATAAGAACCGGTTATATATCTCACTCACACATTTTTGTAACCCTAAACACACAAAAAAATTCAGCCAACACTTTCAAAACTCCAAACAATTCGAGATCTGGTTCTCAGAGCTTAAGGTCATTTTTCTTGGACGAGTTTGAAGACAAAGAAGGTGGGAAAAATCGTGGTTGAGGTCCAGAAGTGCTGGTTCGAACGTAGCATTTTCTTCTTGTCGCAAGTTCCATTCGATAGGTATTATTCCATACGATCCATTCAATCATTCTAAAATTCGTTCATCATTTTTCTTACGTCCCTAATATTGGTTATGACCTAGGAAAAATACCTACAAGGTTTTTGGATCGCTAGTTTGGTCGTGGTGAATTATTGGTGTCGTTGTACCCTATCCGAGAAGGCTAAATTCGTGCAGCCTTTACCACGCGTTCTAAATTCGATTTGGTAATTTTCCTATGTTCTTTACATCATATAAGTCGTATATAAAATACAAAAGTCGACCCATGCATGCTTCATAAATCGTTGTGATTTAATGGATTCGAAAACTCTAAAATCGAAATAAATCTCTAATACATTCATACGAATTTTCTGGACTTGTTGTTTATTTTTCGTGGCCTATATATTCATTGTATAACATCAAAAAAATGTTTGTTCAAAATGTTGAAGCCTAAAATCCTTGTGTTCGAATTATTTGATTAACCGGATCTATGGGAAATAAAAAAATAAAATTATGAAAACCCTAGGACCATTCGAATTAGGGTTTGGGGATTTAGATCTGCACTTTTATTGCATAATAATGATGTTGTGATGATTGCTAAATGATTTAGACAATTAGGGTTTTGATTTTGATAGAAAATATGATTACCGATTGAAATAAAATACTTAAGGGTGTGTTTTGTAATTTTATAAACTATGGGGATATTTTTGTAAGGTGTTATAAACCTATGGAAAAATGTATAAAATGTGCTTGAAGGACCATTTGTGTTAATTCGATAATTATGGGATTAATTGGTAAATATATATAATTATAAATAACCGAATGGAAATAATTAAAATATAGGGACCAAATATGTAAATTCTGGAAAGTTGACTGTGATTCGAGCATTAAAATATAATGAGGATGAAATGTGTAATTTTGGGAATTTATTGGACTAATGTGTAATTATTATTAATTAAAGATTGAAAATGGAAATTAAGGGTTTATTATGTAAACTTTGTAACTTTAGGGACTTGTTGTGTAAATCATGAATAGTTAAAGGGGTGATCGTACATAATGTTAAAATAAGGATATGTTGTGTAAAATTGGGAAACTAAAGGTTTAATGTGTAATTTTGAATACCTTAAAGCTTAAAATGTAAATTATGTGATTAAAGGGTGTAAATCGTAAGATTGTAAAATCCAAAGGACTAATTATGTAAATCTAGATAATGTAAGGATTAAAATGAGCTACTTATGATATTTTCACTTTAAACCTTCATCTTTGGTACAATTACTTTTAAAACCCTAAAAAATATATATTTCATCTATTTAAAGTACTTAAGCATATAATTAAGTGAAATCTGATAAAATGAGTAATTCTGCTAACTAAACGAGAAACCTGCTAAATAAGGAAACTTTCTAAATATGGAAACTTACTAAATTCGGAAACTTGCTAAAAATAGAAAGTTACCTTAAATGGGAAGACAAGATAAAATGAATGATTAAGAACCTATTGTAATACTCTTCTACTCTCTTAGGTGTGAAGAAGGAGAGGTCCTAAGCCTATCAGTGTTTGCTATTTCTGGTTTTGTTTTGCTTTGCAATAAGGTACAGATACTCTGCCCTTTTTCAGTAAGGGTGTTCTATCTCATGGTTATGATTCTGATTCTGATTCGTTTAAGTTTTCCTAAAGCCATTGCTATGATCCCTTTTATTATGAACCTTTCTGAATACACTCTGATTTGGACCTTTGGTATTTCATCTGATATATCTGTTATGAACCATCTGTTATGGACCATCTGATTTGACCTTTGATATATGACCCTCTGATTATGATATGATATCTGACTCTTAGTTTGATACCCGAGCCATTTCACTAGGCATGGGGGTTCCATGTCCGTGTCATTGATGCACTAATGGCATGACTCTAGGGCGGTAGAGTGATGTTCCGCCACGTCCCCATTCTGATTATGATATGCGCATTACTTTGATTATGGATTATATATGTTTCTGGGGGGCGTATGGATGCATCCTAGATCTGTTCTGTTAGTGGATTTAACTATATATGATATGATTTCTGTTCTGGTGTCTGGTACTGTGTGCAATACATGCCTTTCACATTTATCTGGGAGCTGATCACTCCATTTGATACATAAGGACACCCCTCATATTATCTGGTTACTTAAGAGGCATCCCCTCTAGATTATGATGGTTACTATCTGTTATGTTCTGGGCTCGTGGTGGATGACTATCCTATTCTTCTTTTATATTTCTGTCTCTTGTTTATACTTCATGATATTTCCCCATGCACCATATTTCAGTCTATTTCATTATTATTGCTTTGTATATGTATCTGTTCACTGGGCTTTTTAAGCTCAGCCGTACGTTTTCTTTTCATGTACGGCAGGTATTTAAGCTAGGAAGCTGGGTTTGGCTTTGGGATGAGAGCAACTTGTGTGAAGCTTAGACCTTAGACATTCTAGTTATGCCATTTGGATTCTGTTTCTGTTATGCCATTGTTTAGGCATTTGGATTATGTACTTCAGTTTATTTCTGTTTTGGGCATAAGTTATGTTGACTTATTTCCTTTGATCATTAATGTTATGGACTTGTGATGTTTTGGATTTAATGCTTGTAATCTGATATGAAGCCATTGTTGTGATATCTTTACCCTTGCCGGGTTGGGGTGTTACAATTTATGGTATCAGAGAGACAGGTTTATCCGAAACCCTTAGAGCTTAGGCTCGTGACCTGTGAGGATTGGGTAGAACTTAGGTTTCCTTTCGCGCACTCTTTTCCTGTTTTGCTCTGTCATTTATTCTTGATCTGCTCTGTCATATTCTATCTGAATTGCTAATTCTTTTTGTAATCGTTCAGATGGTGAACACGCGCTTTAATGAGTATGATGCTCCAAATTTCGAAGCCATGATTGCTGAGGCTTTGAAAAACGTCCTTCCTAACCTTTCTGCTCAAGTGGTGACCGAGGTCACCAACAACATCCGTAATGGGGCAGGTCCTTCTGGAGGTGGTGGTGGCGGTGATCCACCCGCTGCTCCACCGGTCGGTATTCATGTATGGATAGAGAGGTTCAACAAGCTAAAGCCTCTCTCGTTTCAAGTCTGCTGCCACTCCTCATGAGGCAGAGGACTGGATTACGCACGTGGAGAAATTGTTTTGGGTTCTCGGATGTGCTGACGAGTTTAAAACTCGTTTGGCCACATTCAAATTAGAGGGTGATGCTCAGAACTGGTGGACTGCCCTTGTGCAGGCAAAGGGGGATGATTTTGCTGAGACTTGTTCGTGGACAGAGTTCATTGAGGCGTTTTATAAGCAGTACATTCCTATGGCAGAACAGCAGAGGTATGAGAGGGAATACGGGTCGATTCGTCAGGGTGATCATGAGTCTTCAGGAGACTTTATGCAGCGATTCTTGCGTCTGGCCAGTTTCGTTGGGCCAGAGGTTACTGGGGATTCGTTTCGACAGGCTCGTCATTTCAAGTGGGCTCTTAAGAGATGGGTGTTAGACCGGATTGTTAACACTCCATTCGATGATGTGGCTAGTGTTCAGGATGCCGCGCGTAACATTGAGTTGCTGCATGCGGACAGGGGATCTAATAAGCGAGATAGGGATGGCAACAGGGTTGATACTCGGGGTCATGGTCGTCAGGACCAGAGACAGGATTTTCGGGGTCGTCAGGACCATGGGCATGATCAGCGGGGTCGCCAGGACCGAGGTGGTGATTATAGCGGGCAGGATTCTAGGAACCAGGGCCGACAGGATTATGGCCGGTATGGTGGTGACCGTCAGGGTCAGGGTGATAATAGCAGGCGTAGGGATTCTCAGCAGTATCCGCAGTCGGGATCGTCAGGTCAGAAAAAGGCTGTGGAGACTCTACCTCCTCCTCCTATATGTACGACATGTGGGAAAACACATCCAGGTCCTTGTTATAAAGCTTCTGGTGGTTGTTTTTCGTGTGGCTCTACTCATCACAGGATCAAAGATTGCCCCAAGAAGAACCCTATCGTGCCAGTAAACACGACTAGGCCAGCTCCCACCATGGGCCGAGTTTATGCTACTACTCGGGATCAGGCTGCCAACACATCAGGTACCATTACTGGCATACTTTATATTGGAGATCGTACGGCTTTCGTATTGTTTGACACCGGTGCTACTCATTCTATTATATCTGTAAACTTTGCTAAGAAACTTAATCTGAAACCAAAACCATTAACAAATCGTATATCCATTGCAACCCCAATGAAAACCCAAGTGATTATTGATCATGAATATGTGAACTGCCCTCTACGTTTCGATGATTGTGTTCGTCCGGCAAATCTGCTTTCCATTGATATGATTGATTTTGATGCGATTCTGGGCATGGATTGGTTGGCTGATCACAAGGCTACCATCGATTGTTATGCCCGTAAGGTGATCTTCGGCGATATTCATCATCCTGATTTCATTTATCATGGTTCCCAGCCTCTGAAATCTGTTAAAATTATTTCTGCCATGAAAGCACGAACTCTGATATCTCATGGTTGCCAAGGCTATTTGGCTTCTGTTAAAGATTCATCTGTAGAAAGTCCTGATGTTGCTAGCGTTCCCATTGTTCGGGATTTTGCTGATGTTTTTCCTGATGAACTTCCTGGTCTTCCTCCCGCTAGAGAAGTTGAATTTTCTATTGATCTGATTCCCGGTGCCGAACCTATTTCTAAGGCTCCGTACCGGATGGCGCCTGTTGAGTTAAAGGAATTAAAGGAACAATTGGAAGAATTATTGGAGAACGGTTTTATTCGGCCTAGTGTTTCGCCCTGGGGTGCTCCGGTTCTATTTGTGAAGAAGAAGGATGGGTCTATGCGGTTGTGCATTGATTATCGTGAGTTGAATCGTATTACCATTCGTAACCGTTATCCGCTTCCTCGCATTGATGACTTGTTTGATCAATTGCAAGGAGCCAAGGTGTTCTCTAAAATTGACTTGCGATCTGGTTATCACCAATTGCGAGTTAAAGAGCAGGATGTCTCTAAGACTGCTTTTCGTACCCGCTATGGATACTATGAGTTTCTGGTTATGCCTTTTGGCCTAACAAATGCTCCTGCTGTGTTTATGGATTTGATGAACCGGGTTTTTCATGAATTTCTTGATAAGTTCGTCATTGTTTTCATTGATGATATTTTGGTGTATTCTAAATCGACTGAGGAGCACGAGCAGCATTTGCGTATTGTTCTGGGTATTCTGAGACAGCAGAAATTGTTCGCGAAATTTTCTAAGTGTGAGTTCTGGCTTAACCAAGTCGCTTTCCTTGGTCATATCGTGTCTGCAGAGGGTATCACCATGGATCCTGCTAAGGTTGAGGCTATCACCAAGTGGCCGAGACCTACCACGGTGACTGAAATTCGGAGTTTTCTGGGATTAGCTGGTTATTACAGGCGTTTTGTTGAAGGGTTTTCTAAGTTAGCTTTGCCTTTGACTCAGTTGATGCGGAAGGGTGAAAAGTTTGTATGGACTGATGAGCGTGAGCAGAGTTTTGAAGAGTTGAAAAGGCGATTAGTGTCTGCACCTATTCTGACCTTACCTTCTGGTTCTGGAGGTTTCCAGATCTATAGCGATGCGTCTAAAAAGGGTTTAGGCTGTGTGCTTATGCAACACGGCAAAGTGATTGCCTATGCTTCTCGGCAATTGAAACCCTATGAAGAAAATTATCCAACTCATGATTACTTGTATGGTGAATCGTGTGATATCTTCACCGATCACAAGAGTCTCAAATACATCTTTACTCAGAAGGAGCTTAATATGAGGCAGAGGAGATGGTTAGAACTTCTAAAAGATTACGACACGAACATCCAGTACCATCCAGGCAAGGCTAATGTGGTTGCTGATGCACTTAGTCGTAAGTCTGGGATGATTGCTAGTTTGGAGATTGATCCGCATGTTCTTAAGGATTTGGAGCGTTTGGATGTCGAGTTGTGTGTTCGGCGTGACGTTGGTTACTGGGCTAGTTTGAAAATTGAGTCGAATCTGATGTTGCGTATTAAAGAGGCTCAGAAGGATGATGGTGAACTCTGGGCTATTGTTCAAAATATTGAAGAGGGTAAGCAAACTGAGTTTAGAGTTGATGATAACGGAGTTGTTTGGTATGAGGATCGATTATGCGTGCCTAATGATTCTGACTTGCGTGAGGCGGTGTTGACTGAGGCTCACAGTTCTCCTTTCTCTATACATCCTGGTTCTACCAAAATGTATCGGGATCTAAAGCAGCATTTCTGGTGGAACGGGATGAAGCAAGATGTGGCGTTATTTGTTGCTAGATGTTTGACCTGCCAGCAAGTTAAGATTGAGCATCAGCGAGCTAGTGGTCTGTTACAGCCTCTGGAGATTCCTACTTGGAAGTGGGATGAGATTTCCATGGATTTCGTTTCTGGTTTGTCTTTGACTCGTAAAAGACATGATGCGATTTGGGTGGTCGTCGATCGACTAACTAAATCTGCTCATTTCTTACCTATCCGTATGACCTATAGTATCAGTAAGTTGGCGGAGATCTTTCAGCAGGAGATTGTCAGATTGCATGGTATGCCTTCATCTATTGTTTCTGATCGTGATCCTCGTTTCACTTCGCGTTTCTGGAAGGGGCTTCATAAGTCTTGGGGCGCTCGCCTTAAGTTTAGTACTGCATTTCATCCCCAAACTGATGGTCAGTCGGAGAGGACCATTCAGACCTTGGAAGACATGTTACGATCTTGTGCTTTGGAATGGACTGGTAGTTGGGACGAGTATTTATGTTTGGTGGAGTTTGCGTATAATAACAGTTGGCATGCTAGTATTCGGATGGCTCCTTTCGAGATGTTATATGGGCGCAAGTGTAGAGCGCCGGTTTGTTGGAACGAGGTAGGGGAGCGTATTATTGAGGGTCCGGAGTTGGTTCGGGACACCAACGAAAAGGTAGCTGTTGCTAGGGAAAAGTTAAAGGAGGCCCGTGCTCGTCAGAAGAGCTATGCTGACAAGCACCGTCGTGACCTAGAGTTTAATGTTGGTGACCGAGTATTTCTGAAAGTATCTCCTTTCCGCGGGGTTAAACGTTTTGGAATTAAGGGCAAGTTGAGTCCTCGATTTATTGGTCCCTTTGAAATTCTGGAGCGTATTGGGGGAGGTTTCTTATCGTCTGGCTCTACCTCCTCAGCTATCTCATGTGCATAATGTTTTCCATGTATCTCTTCTGAGGGGATACAACTACCACCCATTGCATGTGGTGTCTTATCCACTTGATCAGATTCAGCCGGATATGTCTTTATCCGAAGAGCCGGAGGCTATTCTGGACCGGCAAGAGCGGGTCATGAGGAATAAAGTCATTCCATTCATAAAAGTTCTTTGGAAGAATCACCCAGAGCGCGAGGCTACCTGGGAAACTGAAGAATCGATTCGTGCTAGTTATCCTCACTTTGTGTTCTGATCTGGTATGTCCTTGTTTATTTTCCGTTCCGTTTCATCTCTGATTCTTTGCAAATTTCGAGGACAAATTTTTCTGTTAGAGGGGAAGAGTTGTAAAACCCGAAAATCTAAAACACGTAAAAAGACCAAAATACCCCTGGAAGTATAAAAGTACAAATAATTAATTCAAGAATACCAAACAAAGGGTATAAATTCAGATAATTATCAAAAATGCTCAGATAAAATTTAAGGACTTTAAAAGTTTCATTTTTATATTTATGAAAAGTAAAAAAATTCAGTTATGCTATTTATTTAATTTCCGAAAATTACATAATTAATTATTAAGTGTATATTAAATCGAAATTAAAGCCCAAATGATTAAGGAAAAATGATACAATAATTTTCTTAGGTCCAATCCATTATGTGAAGCCCAGGAAAAATATAAGAACCAGTTATATATCTCACTCACACATTTTTGTAACCCTAAACACACAAAAAAATTCAGCCGACACTTTCAAAACTCCAAACAATTCGAGATCTGGTTCTCAGAGCTTAAGGTCATTTTTATTGGACGAGTTTGAAGACAAAGAAGGTGGGAAAAATCGTGGTTGAGGTCCAGAAGTGCTGGTTCGAACGTAGCATTTTCTTCTTGTCGCAAGTTCCATTCGATAGGTATTATTCCATACGATCCATTCAATCATTCTAAAATTCGTTCATCATTTTTCTTACGTCCCTAATATTGGTTATGACCTGGGAAAAATACCTACAAGGTTTTTGGATCGCTAGTTTGGTCGTGGTGAATTATTGGTGTCGTTGTACCCTATCCGAGAAGGCTAAATTCGTGCAGCCTTTACCACGCGTTCTAAATTCGATTTGGTAATTTTCCTATGTTCTTTACATCATATAAGTCGTATATAAAATACTAAAGTCGACCCATGCATGCTTCATAAATCGTTGTGATTTAATGGATTCGAAAACTCTAAAATCGAAATAAATCTCTAATACATTCATACGAATTTTCTGGACTTGTTGTATATTTTTCGTGGCCTATATATTCATCATATAACACCACAAAAATGTTTGTTCGAAATGTTGAAGCCTAAAATCCTTGTGTTCGAATTATTTGATTAACCGGATCTATGGGAAATAAAAGAATAAAATTATGAAAACCCTAGGACCATTCGAATTAGGGTTTGGGGATTTAGATCTGCACTTTTATTGCATAATAATGATGTTGTGATGATTGCTAAATGATTTAGACAATTAGGGTTTTGATTTTGATAGAAAATATGATTACCGATTGAAAGAAAATACTTAAGGGTGTGTTTTGTAATTTTATAAACTATGGGGATATTTTTGTAAGGTGTTATAAACCTGTGGAAAAATGTATAAAATGTGCTTGAAGGACCATTTGTGTTAATTCGATAATTATGGGATTAATTGGTAAATATATATAATTATAAATAACCGAATGGAAATAATTAAAATATAGGGACCAAATATGTAAATTCTGGAAAGTTGACTGTGATTCGAACATTAAAATATAATGAGGATGAAATGTGTAATTTTTGGAATTTATTGGACTAATGTGTAATTATTATTAATTAAAGATTGAAAATGGAAATTAAGGGTTTATTATGTAAACTTTGTAACTTTAGGGACTTGTTGTGTAAATCATGAATAGTTAAAGGGGTGATCGTACATAATGTTAAAATAAGGATATGTTGTGTAAAATTGGGAAACTAAAGGTTTAATGTGTAATTTTGAATACCTTAAAGCTTAAAATGTAAATTATGTGATTAAATGGTGTAAATCGTAAGATTGTAAAATCCAAAGGACTAATTATGTAAATCTGGATAATGTAAGGATTAAAATGAGCTACTTATGATATTTTCACTTTAAACCTTCATCTTTGGTACAATTACTTTTAAAACCTAAAAAATATATATTTCATCTATTTAAAGTACTTAAGCATATAATTAAGTGAAATCTGATAAAATGAGTAATTCTGCTAACTAAACGAGAAACCTGCTAAATAAGGAAACTTTCTAAATATGGAAACTTACTAAATTCGGAAACTTGCTAAAAATAGAAAGTTACCTTAAATGGGAAGACAAGATAAAATGAATGATTAAGAACCTATTGTAATACTCTTCTACTCTCTTAGGTTTGAAGAAGGAGAGGTCCTGAGCCTATCAGTGTTTGCTATTTCTGGTTTTGTTTTGCTTTGCAATAAGGTACAGATACTCTGCCCTTTTTCAGTAAGGGTGTCCTATCTCATGGTTATGATTCTGATTCGTTTAAGTTTTCCTAAAGCCATTGCTATGATCCCTTTTATTATGAACCTTTCTGAATACACTCTGATTTGGACCTTTGGTATTTCATCTGATATATCTGTTATGAACCATCTGTTATGGACCATCTGATTTGACCTTTGATATATGACCCTCTGATTATGATATGATATCTGACTCTTAGTTTGATACCCGAGCCATTTCACTAGGCATGGGGGTTCCATGTCCGTGTCATTGATGCACCAATGGCATGACTCTAGGGCGGTAGAGTGATGTTCCGCCACGTCCCCATTCTGATTATGATATGCGCATTACTTTGATTATGGATTATATATGTTTCTGGGGGGCGTATGGATGCATCCTAGATCTGTTCTGTTAGTGGATTTAACTATATATGATATGATTTCTGTTCTGGTGTCTGGTACTGTGTGCAATACATGCCTTTTACATTTATCTGGGAGCTGATCACTCCATTTGATACATGAGGACACCCCTCATATTATCTGGTTACTTAAGAGGCATCCCCTCTAGATTATGATGGTTACTATCTGTTATGTTCTGGGCTCGTGGTGGATGACTATCCTATTCTTCTTTTATATTTCTGTCTCTTGTTTATACTTCATGATATTTCCCCATGCACCATATTTCAGTCTGTTTCATTATTATTGCTTTGTATATGTATCTGTTCACTGGGCTTTTTAAGCTCAGCCGTACGTTTTCTTTTCATGTACGGCAGGTATTTAAGCTAGGAAGCTGGGTTTGGCTTTGGGATGAGAGCAACTTGTGTGAAGCTTAGACCTTAGACATTCTAGTAATGCCATTTGGATTCTGTTTCTGTTATGCCATTGTTTAGGCATTTGGATTATGTACTTCAGTTTATTTCTGTTTTGGGCATAAGTTATGTTGACTTATTTCCTTTGATCATTAATGTTATGGACTTGTGATGTTTTGGATTTAATGCTTGTAATCTGATATGAAGCCATTGTTGTGATATCTTTACCCTTGCCGGGTTGGGGTGTTACACTCCTAGTGTTGAACACCCTGAAGGCCTTTGAGACAAGGGAGTAACCTAGGAAGTATCCATCATCAGCTTTGGCATCAAATTTTCCTAAGTGATCCTTGTTATTATGAATAAACACAGGACACCCAAAGACATGAAAGTAGCTGATGTCAGGGATTCTTCCCTTGAATAACTCATAAGGAGTTTTTCTATGTCTCTTGACAATGATGGATCAGTTTTGTGTGTAACAGGCAGTCTTTACTGCTTCAGTCCAAAAGTGTTTGGAAAGGACTGATCCATTTAGCATTGTCCTAGCTGCTTCAATGAGTGTTCTATTTTTCCTTTCAGCCACCCCATTTTGTTCAGGTGTGTAGGGTGAGGAAATTTTTTGTGAAATGCCTTTCTCATCACAGAAACATTCAAGTTCATAATTTTTGAACTCTGTTCCATTGTCAGTCCTAATCTGTTTGACTTTGATGTCATTCTGATTTTCAATGTTCCTGACAAAGGACATAATTGTTTCAGCTGCCTGACTCTTTTTGATCAGGAAGTATACCCAAGTGTATCTTGAGTATTCATCCACAATGACCAGAGTATACTTCTCATGGTTAAGGGATCTAGGACTAATTGGTCCAAATAGATACATATGGAGAAGATGAAGGCAATTCCTGATGGAAAAGTTGGTTTTGGTTTTAAAAGATGCTCTGTGATGTTTACCTTTTTCACAAGCTGAGCATGGTTTGTCCTTTGAAAACACAAGAGATGGTAAGCCAAGGACCTTGTTTTGTTTTACAAGGTTGTTTATGTTTTTGAAATTCAGGTGGGAGAGTCTCTTATGCCAAAGCCAGTTGAGAGTATCAGTGGCCTTGGTAAAGAGACAAGTTCCATTCTGAGTCAGACTGGACATGTCTAACACATAAACATCATGTCTTCTTGGTGCAATAAGGACAACTTCCTTATTAGCATTGAAGACGATTCCTTGTTTATCATCAAACTGAACTATCCATTTTGCATCACATAGTTGACTGACACTTATCAAATTGTATTTTAGACCATTTACATAAGCTATCCTATTAAAGACTATACCATTGCAGTTTACTGAACCATAACCTTCAGTGAGACATGATGAGTTATCAGCAAATATCCCCCACACTAAGCTATTGCTAGTCCCTAGCAATCCGATCATATATAAAGTAATGAAAGGATCAAAAGAATACCAAGCATACCCCGTTTTGATTTTTTTTATATAATGCAAGAAATTTAAACTTAGAACAAAATATATAACATGCTTGATTTCCAAAAATGGTATCATGGAACGGGATTCACACAAAATGGGTGTCTCCAGGGAATTGTAATCGTCATCCTCTTTTTTAATACTCCCAACTAAGCTTAAACTCAATGTGCAAATGCTTTTGTAAAATGCTAACACTACTTATATCAATAATCTATGTAAGCCGAAACTTAACTTTTCACTCCCGCAATTTATTTAAGTTAGGTGACGGTGCTTGATTTTCAAAATTTTGATCACAAAAATCGATGTTTTTAAAAAATTTGACTAATACTAGTTGAAAGATAGATTTAAAATTCACAACAAGCAAGCTTCAAAACTTATTGCATTTTGCAATATCATTCCATTTTCTTTTCTTTTCATTTTCCTTATTTTTTTCATCATCATTTTTTTTTTTTACACTTGTGCAATATAAACTAACGAAGTTTCACGGGAACCAAGATCTTACACCTTCTGGAATAAAGGATCCAAGGGCCGTTACAACGGAGAATTCCAAGACTCTAAACATTCCTGAAATGAGGATCCAAGGGTGTTAGACCAAGACCTCACACATTCCTGAATTAGAGATCCAAGGGCCGGTGTAAGAGGGTAGCCAAGACCTAAACGCCTTCCGGAAATAAGAATCCAAGGGCCGATCTTGAACCGTAGCCTTTTAGCACATACATTTATTACTTAACTTTTACATTATTATGACATATGCTTGTTCCGAAGTTTAAATAAAGCTTTGAACTAGTATTTTTCAAAATCGTAAAGAAAAATGATTTTGTGTGTTCAAATGTTTGAAAATAAGCACTAATTAAGTCAGATTAGTTATCTCCTGGGAGGAAAAGCCATAGATTACTTATATAAGCTCTAAAGAAAACCAACTATTCTACGCTTAGCATTTTCATTTGCACATATCGTAAAACCTTAGTCTAATCGTTAAGGAAGCAGCCAGATCAACACTCTGGCAGAGTCGGGATTCCCCTTGTTCTAACCTAATCAAGACTAAACACTTCTTTTTTATTGCAATTTCTTATCTAAAAACGAAAAATTTTTAAAATTTTGGCCAAAACGGGGGTACTAGGGCACTAGAAGGTACATATGTGACAAAATTCAAGAGAATTCCCCCCCACACTTAGAATTGAATATTGCCCTCAATATTCAAAGTACCGGCTATTATGCCGACACTTAGAATGTAAAAAGGTAATACTAATAGCCAAGTGTGTGAAAGAAATCTCTATTTTCACAAACAGGATTAAAAAGATATCCCTAGATAATTGTTAGCAAAAGGATAGGATATTGGGCGGCTAGATTGAAAACAGGCGCGACAATTATCATAATCCAATGGAAACCTGAAAACAAGAGCAAACAACACACAAAATGCACAACACAGTGGGATTCCCCCACACTTACTGTCAGAAAATAGAAAGAAGTCAGAAACATGGGCGTTTACCTATGCAATGCTAATGTTTTTGTTAACCGAGTCACTAGCTTGACTCGACCCCGAATTCATTGGTTCATGGGGAAGCAAGTGGAAGAAACAATCTCCATCGGACTTTCATTCAATGTGTTTGGATAAACATTTGCACATAAGAAAGTTCCACACCGACGAGATACATCTGGCTCAAAAGAATGATAAATTGAGATGCCGAGGTCAAAAACTTTGTCCTCATTTTCGTAGGGAAATGATAGTAAAGTTCTAGTCAGATTTAACTCCATGAAAAATAGGAGTTCACCATTAAGATATGACAGAGGGGGATCACTTTTCTCCAGAATTAAAAGTTCCTCAGATGAGGTTTGTAACTTGAAATTCTTGTCGGGAGTCAATTTAATCATTGAATGATTTTTACTACCATCGAGTATGCCTGGATTAAACACTTTGTCTTCACAAGAAAACTCAACAGGATACTCGATGGAAGACTCCTCAGAGAAAAGAAAATCATCCTCTGGGGATGGAGGAGAGAAGTTATTTAGCTCAGTCACGGTTTTCTTTTTTAGGTTTTCATCTCCAAGGGATTTATCATCAGAAGGTTTGCCATATAAAAGTTCTTCCCATTCTTTACGATCAGCACCGAAATCAAAAAGATCATCATCTTCATCCCCCGGTGGGATTGGATCGATGTGAGCGAGTTCATCGGCGAACTCCTCAAGAAGATGATCACTTTTAGACGTTTTAATATTCTTCGGAGGGAGAGAAGGTGACGAATCATCATTAAGCAACTTCTCGAGGAAGAGAATGTCTCCTTCCGGATCAAAGTCTGTATCATCAATTTCCGATGGAATTGAATCACAAGATAAACAAGCCTCAATCTCTTCCAAGATGAAGTCACCTCCCTCAAATGGAGTGAGAGGGGGGGGGAAGAGAGAGCAATGGTAGGATCAAATGAAGTGGGATTTTTAGTTTCATCTACAAAATCAACAATTTCAACACGATAAACCGATTCCGGAGGTGGGACAAGTGGTGTGCTCTTAGAGCTAGAAATTTTCACCACTTCCGATGTGATCTCCGATTCTTGTTCATCATAGTAAAAAACACTCTTAACTTCTGTAGCACAACTTTCAAACCATTTGCTTGAACCAGGGGTAATTTCCCTTGTTTTGAGCTCTGCACGTTTTTGTGAAGGACTCTTAACCGTGAATCTTGAAAGCATCGAATCACTTCTTTTGGAAGCAATTACGGAATCAGATTTTTGATCAACCGTAGCAACGTTGCATTTAGTGGTTAGAGATTTAGAGTCCTGATTAATGTTAAACGTGACTTCTTCATTATCAACTCGTATGGATAATTCTTCAGCATATACATCGATGATAGCACGACTCGTTCTTAAGAAAGCTCTCCCCAGAATGAGTGGAACTCGAGGATCGGCATCAAAGTCTACCACAACGAAATCAGTAGGAAAATGGAACTTTCCTACTTTCACAACGACATCCTCGGCTATTCCAAGTGGACGTTTTATAGTACGGTCCGCTAGCTCGAGTGTCATGCAAGTAGATGTAAGCTTCAGAAGAGATAATTTCTTCCATACCGAGAGTGGCATAAGGTTAATGCTTGCTCCAAGATCGGCCAAGGCTGAGCACTGAACCATCCCCAAGAAATCACATGGGATTAAAAACTTGCCGGGGTCTCCGAGCTTTTCGGGAAGCTTTTTGAGGAGAACCGCTGAGCACTGTTCGTTTAGTGGGGTCTTTGCCATCTCAGACAACTTATCCTTGTTGCTTAGCAAACTTTTGAGTGTAGATGCAAATTTGGGCATAAGAATGAGAGCATCTGCGAAGCTTATGTCAAAGTGCAAATCATTGAAGATTTTAAAGAATTTCTCCATCTGTTGATTTGTTTTGTCTCTAAGCTTCTGATCATTAAGCTTCGAAGGATATGGAATTGAAGGCTTAGGATTGGTCTTCGGAACATCGGGTTCCGGAACTTGAATTTGGACATCTGGAGGTTGGACGTGTGCGGTACTTTGTGGGCTTGAGAAATGTACCTTGTCCGTTGTCACCTCGGTATCTCGATTCACTTCCCCTGGTGGAGGGGACATAGGAGTCGAGGGTCCATTATGCGTCTTACCACTACAAGTGGTGACGGATTTCAACTCAGCATTAGGATTAGGAATGGTATTGCTCGGAAGTCTTCCAGAAGATGAAGAAGATTGGTTCATGTTCATATTCATGAAACTGCCCATCATATTCTTTAACTCATTTGTTTGACGAGACATCGTAGTATCAATTTCCTTTCTCAACTCGACTTTCATATTATTGATTTGAGTCTGCATTGAACGCATGCTGGATTCAGTAATTTTCATGAAATCATTAGTCAAAGGAGCTTGAGGAGGTTGTTGATAAACATGTTGATTCGGAGCTTGATAAGGCTGGTTGAAATTGTTACGGTTTTGGTTGAAATTCTGAGAATTGTTGAAATTTTGTCCTTGATTTTGAACAAAGCGATTTTGATTATTTTGATTTGGCACGGGTGGAAAACCAGGTGGTACCATAGCATTTGGTGCTCGGTAATTAGTTTCAGCATTCGGTCAGTTTTGATTGTAGTTTACTGCAGCTACGGGAGCTTGGTAAACAGAAGCATCGATTGCTTGACAATCGTAATACGCATGCGGGCCACCACAAGTTTCACACACTTTGTTTACGGCTTTGATTTGTTCCGGTTTATGAATTTCACTCTTAGTTTCTTTCACTTCCTTCATCATGCAACGAATTGCGTCCGTTAGAGCGGCTAACGGTGCGGTTAGTTCAGATAAGTTACGAGATGAAGAAGCAGGAGTGATAGGAACATTCACTTTGTTTCGAGAAATAGGAACTTTTAACTTATTCTCACAAATTTCAAGCACTTCTTTAGGTCGACGATTCAAGATATTGCCACCAGCGGCTGCGTTAAGAGAATCTTGATCGTTTCCATTCAACCCATTATAAAACTTGTTGATCTGTTGTAACTCCGTGGAATCATGATGTGGGCATTTTCTTAGGAGATCTTTGAATCTTTCCCATGCCTCTCCGAAGTTTTCATCAAAACTTTGACGAAATCCCGAAATTTCATTCTTTAGATTAGTCGTCTTTGACGGAGGAAAGAAATAATTGACAAATTTTTGTACGAGATCTTCCCACGTTTCAATGGATCGAGGGGGTTCTTTTTCCAGCCAAATCCGGGCTGCCCCTTCGAGTGAAAACGGAAATAGCATCAATTTGACAACTTTTTGCGGCACATCCTTGTAATTGATGGTCGAGGTCAACTTGTTGAACCAACGGATGTGTGCATACGGATCTTCACGTTCAAACCCGTGGAATTGATTTGTAGACACGAGTTGAATGAAATGCGTTTTTAATTCAAAATGATTAGAATCGATTGGTGGTAAAACGATGGCATCTCCGTAACCCTCGGTGGGTGCTTGGAGCATCTCCGCCATTGTTCGATTGTCTGCCATTTTATCAATGGGAATAGTACGAATCTCGGGTTCGACTATTCGGGCAGCACGTCTACGATTACGTCTTCTCGGAATATCTACGAGTTCACGTAAAGGACTGGTCGACGTAGAAGAACGAGTGCGCATGCACTAAATGAAACAATTTAATTAAAACAAGATCGAAGCAAAACACAAGTGAACTTAAACCTTAAATCAACA
Source organism: Artemisia tridentata subsp. tridentata (assembly GCA_021014915.2). Classification (NCBI taxonomy): domain Eukaryota; kingdom Viridiplantae; phylum Streptophyta; class Magnoliopsida; order Asterales; family Asteraceae; genus Artemisia; species Artemisia tridentata. Next base: position 80,421,197 of record CP139503.1, on the reverse strand, counting down.
AGCGTACGGTAGCTCTCTGAAAGAAAAACTCACAGAGTGGCGGAGGAGCAAAGGTGGGCAATAAATCCTCCTTAAAAACCCGCTCCTTTTGGTTTGTCAATTTAATGCCAAACCTCCTGAAACCTCCGTTAGAGTTTGTTTATCAATCAAAGGTGAGCCAAATTCGCAAGCGACACAAAGGCAAGTTTTAATCTTTTGTTTGGAAACTTATTATGATAATATTTCAAGTTGAGGAATATTATATTGAGATTGCTTTTTATCTTTTATTTTAGTACAAGAAAACGAGAAATGTTTTTGGGTTTTTGTTTTTATATGATAATATATATATAAAAGAAAAGAAAAATATTTTTGTATTTTATGGGGTTTATGGGAAATGGGAACTTCACAAGGAAGGATCTCAAGTCACTAATCGTTTAAATCTCAACGATATTGTCGCAACACAACCTCCCCGGCAGCGGCGCCAAAATTTGATCTGTGCTAAAGTACGTATATAATATCAGATAGATACACGTGAATAAAGACAAACCAACCCTTTAGGAAAAAGGCTAACTTGCAAAAACTCACGCTTGTGATATGTGTGATACCGGGCAAGTGTTTCCCGGGTCGTGTCCCAGCGAGGTTGGAATGGACAATCGTGTAAGGTTTGGAATTAGAGTGACTGATGATTGGGATATGGAATTTTGTTTGTTTATTCTAATTTAGAAATGAGAAACAAACTCTCAAAAGAAAATTAAGATTAAATAAAATTAAACTAAAAACGTGATACGGGAATTATAAAAACAGGTTTAAAACTAAGATATTTGGTAATCTAATCTTACAAGTGCAAAATTATTTTTCCTATGTTATAAATGATAAAAGAAAATTTTAGAAAAAAGATTTATATTTTTCTGACTATTATTTTATTTAATATGAATTAAAAACTATTTTAAAAAGAAAAATACGTAAAAAATATTAAAACTATTCCAAAAATTATGAAATTTTTTGTGAAATTACTTTATAGCACACTTAAGCTGGGAAAAATAAAAAGATGGAATCAGCTTATTTGGATAAGCAGGAAATAAGCAAAATGGTTCGGATAGCTTAATATGGAAAGTGGGGTTAAGAATAAAAGTGTGTAGAGTTTAACTGAAAAAGACCCAAGGGCAGTTGGTAAGGTGTGTGTGTGGTGAGCTGGGTGGCCAGGGTTCGAATCCCAGCATGCACTTTTTGCTATTTATTTTATTTTTTTGGTTTTTCTTTTTGAAACTGATTAAGCACAAGATAATAAGCAAATTTTATAACTAACACTTATTTTGAAAATCACAAATAAGCCCTGAAATAATCTAAAGTTTGCTGATCAGTGGACTTAAAAAGAGAAATAGCCCAAAAATAAGCCAAGTGGCTGATAAGCTATTTAATAAGCAAAGGCACAGTTGGAATAAGCTAAGTAACCAACAATGAGCTACAATGGAAAATGAATAAGCACTAGAACTCAGAAATAAGCACTGATTAAACATAAAATAAGCACAAAGGACTGCTATGCACAGGGCATATCAGTCAAGTCTAGGCAATTTCAAGCTTAAATTTAAGCACTTAGATAATAACTAAACATCACAAAAACTAAAGATACTTAAATTTCACCTACTGAGGGTCTCAGAAACCAAAAAGCAGACAAAGAGGAGCTTATTTAAGGCTTGAGAATAAGCTAAGAAGTATGGCTATTCTAGACAAGTATGCACTGAATTCTCAGTGTATGCTTGTATAGATAGGGTACTTTTGAGCTTAATTTAAATCTCAAATAAGCTATACTAAGGAGCTGATTTTGAAAATAAGCCAAGAACACCTAGCAAACTACTGATAGGCCAAAGATTTAAGCTTAGAATAACACAAATAAGCACTTAAAATGTTCCACAAATACTTATGCAGACTGCATAAATGGTTCTGTGTGTGCAGACTAGCAAAAATGGGTCAACCCCATTCAAAACCTAATGAAACAGTACCAACTTTGGAATATGCACTTCAACCACTAGTTTGCACTTAAGAATGCCAAAAATAAGTCCAGATAAGCTCAGGCTTGTGAGAAGCTTATGTGAGCAGTCCAATACTTAAGATTTTACTAATCCACTAAAATCTTCTCAATCCTTCAAAACAGCCTAATGGCTCCTACTAACTACTCAAACAAGCTAAGTTAAGCTCAATCAAACTTAAGAAAAGTGCAAATGAATAGGAATCAACCAAATTGACCCATTTTGCCTTTTTGACCCAAACAGTCCTTTATGAGGGACTGATATGTGATTTTCAAAGGCAAAGCCACTTTTAAGCTTAGGTTTCTAAATTAAACTGATTTAAAAACTTATTTAAACTATAATGAGCAACTTTTAATATGTAAATAAGCACTAACTTAAGCTGAACTAGTTATGGCTAATATTGACTGATTTTAACTTAAAAAGTGAAAATGAGATTTTAAACTAACACTAACTATCAAACTAACTTAATTTAACTCAAATAACATAAAAAAGCACTGAAAACACCAAGAAGCTCATAAATAAGCAGTTGTACAGTAAAACATGGAATTTGGAAATTTCTTACAAATTGCATAAGCTCCAAACAAAGAACTGATAACTAGGACCATATCAACCTATAGCTTCCCAAGAAGCTCTAAACCATAGGCTTCCATATTTCACCATGCTCCAGCTTGTATTGTCCAACAGCTTATTTTTTAGCTTATTTTGACTTTTATTGACTTTTTTGGTATTTTAAGATTAGAACTGAATTAAACTATTATAAACTTATCAAAAGCTATAATGAGCTTATGTAAGCTTATAGAAACAGAAAAGAAGCTATTTCAAACAACAATTAACTTTATTCGGATTAATAGTTCACTCAGAAACTTGAAAACATGGAATTTTCATTAACTTTTGGAAATAGCACAAAGATAAACATTAAACAACCTTAAAATAACTTGGAATGATAACTGAAAACTTAAATTGATAAAACTTGAACAATGTAAATTACAATGCGATTAAAGAAAATTAACTACCTGGCATTATAGGCTACATTGTGTTCTATTTATACTACACTGAGGTGGGATATCTCTCTTGTGCTTCTCTGAACATTTCTGAACCCTTGGATAGACTTGAAATGATCTCAGCCCTTCAAACTAATTTTGGCGCCAAAATTGTCATAGTGGGAAAAACCACTTGGTCTGGTAGCGTGTGATGGGGAAGAAGCATTAAATGCATCTTGGTTTGTTAGGAAGTGTATTGAGGAAGCTTGGAGGAGGGTGGATGTGTCAGGGATAAGGAGGAGGGGTGGTATGGTTTTGGCGGGCATGGTATTGGGAATAAGGATTTGACTAGGTCAACCTGGTTTTGGCTAACTCAAAAAGAAATGGCCGGGTTGGGTTTTTTTGTGGATTGGGCTTGGGTTTAATTGTTTTGGTAGTGGGCTGGATTTAATTAGTTAGGCTGGGTTGGGTTTATTAGGATAGCTGGGTTTAGTTTTAGTTTGTGGCTGGGTTATTTAAGTTAGGATAGAAATGGGTTTTGGATTTTAACTTGAGGGACCATTGTTGTAACATTCTGAAAATCCAAGGACTAATTATGCCAATTCTGAAAATTATCTTCAAGGGCCAGTTGTGTCATTTTGGTATTTTTGGAGGTTGACTTGGACTTTTGACTTTGTCTTTTGTCTTCACTTGATCAAATGTACAATTGTTGTCGAGTCGATCCAAAAATACTCGTTTTCGTTCCATTTTCAATCCTTCAGTACCTGAAACACATAAAACACAAACCAAGGATATCTGCAATATATATTGGGTGTTTTTGGTCATTTTAGTGTCTTTTATGGGTATAAAATGATGAGTATTTACACACTCATCAATCACTTTGGGTCCTGATTCATCCACATACTTGTGCATATACTCCTTCACACTAGTCATTCTCCTTGAACATCCACTATCAAGATGCCAAACAGGGTCCCTGGCATGTTTCTGCACAAATGGTAAACTGGGTCCGTTCTTTCTAGGACTTCACTTCTTGGAGGGCTTAGCTTTGAGGGTCTTATTAACATTTTCAAGTGATTTATGGTCAGTGGTGGAGTGGACTGAGCTACCACATATTATGCATTTGATTGCTGATGTAGACTCAGTGGACTGAGAGGCTGACTTTGTCATACCTCTACTGGCCTGAATGGCCTTACCACGTCCTGAGGTGTTATGAGTGGAACTCCTACTATTTTCACAACAATTTTCAATTTGACAATCCTTAGGATGGTGGTCATTGAACCCACAGTAACGGCAAGGTGCAAAAGGCTTTTCCTTTTGTTTCTGTTTCTATTTAGAATCAGAAGGATAGTTTAAAGACAGGGCTTTAAGACTTGCCATGTTTGATGTGACTGTATGTGTTTTATGATCAGAGGTCCTGTGATCATATTTTTTGCAAATCATGCAATAAAGAATTCTATAGCAATCATCAGTGATATGATTGGTATAGTTACACAGTTCACATCTTTTTAGGGGTTTTGTGGGTTTGGGTTTGGTCTTTGAGGAAGCTGGTTTTTGTTCATTCTTGGATTGAGAAGGTGATGAACTCAAATAAGTACATTTTATTACTATCATTTATCCTATTAATTTGACTTGTTTTACTATATTATGTATGAGGATTGATACTTAATCGTTTACTTTTGTAATTCTCAGGTAAAAACAAGCATTTGGTGAAACTTAGCGATTTTGGACTGATTATGGAGCAAAACATGCATAAAGTTAAGAGTCTACTGAAATGAAGAAGATCAAGACTAATCTGCTCCAGATGCGCCGCATCTCACTCATGACATGCGCCGCATCTCTATCAAGATATCACCAGATACGATCCAAGATACAAGAGGACATGCGCTGCATCTAATCATGGAGTTACGCCGCATCTTCTGGCGGTGTACGAATATTCCTGAATATTATAATCTTGGACCCCACGCGAAGTTAAGTACATGCGCCGCATCTACTTAGTAGATGCGCCGCATCTTCCCTCAGACAGAAACTATAAATACCCCGTAGACCAGACGAATTAAAGTGCCGAACAATATAACCTAAGACCGAACAGGAGAAACCAAGGACGAATTCAGTCAAGGAGGCAGCACAAGACACACCCAAATCAAAGATACAAGAGCTGTAAGAAGGTGCTGCATGTGTTTAATTCATTAAGTAGTTTTGTTTTATTGTGTTAGCAAACTTTAATTCATCAGGATTGGTGGCTTGTGTAATGTGACAACGAAAGATTGCACTCCCTTTAATAATTGCTTTCCCATCAATTAAAGTTTATATGTTGATGTCTTTGGTTACTACTTATTAGTGCATTGATAACCTCTGTGTTTATTAGTGGCTTGCGGGCATTTGACTGCGGGACATAATGTGGCTCCCACGGTTATTACTAAATTGATCACTTAGGAATAACTTTTAGACATAAGTAATCATTAAGGGTTTACTCGCCGATAAGAATATGACCAACGAGAAAGGGTTAATTACATACACTTCATATAAAGCTATCAATAAAACAAGTGACAATCTACTTAATCATAAGGACAGCCCTCTTATTGTCTCAAGTATCTATCTGTGTACGTGTGTGCTACTTGCTGATTCGTGCCTATTGGTTTATTTTATTATTTAATTGCAAACAAACCGTGCCAGTCTCTCAGGCTGAAACCCCCTTGCGTTAGGATATTAAAATACTGATTAGAATAACTAGATAATACGTTCCACTCTTAGTGATCGACACTCTACTTACCATTATATTCATACTGACCGGGTACACTGCTCGTTAAGTGTGTGTGTTATTGATAAGTCGGCTAAATATAAATTTAAAACTTGAGTAGGCATTAAAACTGCTAAACCGCAACGACACATCACGCGCATCAAGTTTTTGGCGCCGCTGCCGGGGAGTGAATTGTTATTATCTGTTAATTTGATTAGTATTTTAATTAGGTTTTTCTTTTTATTAGATTAATTGCATCATTGTACTATTTTGCATATTTGTTGTATTGTGTGTTAATTGTTTTCTTTTATTTTTGTGTGTTTTATTTTCGTCGTGTGTTTTTATTTTTTGTTTTTATTTTTCGTATTTTTTCTGTTCTGCTATCGTTGTACTGTGCTAAATCAAACGATACGGCGCATCTGATCTATCAGATACGGCGTATTGCGTTTAATTTTTTTAAAATACAACGCGTTTAATTAATTCGATACGACGCATCTTTTCCCCAAGATACGGCGTATCTGTTTTTAATAAGAAATTTTTCTAAGCGATAAAGTAATACGACGCATCTGCGTTTGCAGATACGGCGTATCTGTTTTTGATAAATTTTTTTTTCTGAACGTTAACGCCATACGACGCATCTGCTTTCGCAGATACGGCGTATCTATTATTTTAATTAAAAACAGTTTGCGAATTATTAAACAGATACGACGCATCGATTTATATCGATACGGCGCATCTTTCTGAATCAAAAATCGATATTTATTTTGAAAAGTAACGAAAATACGGCGCATTAACTTTCGTTAATACGACGCATTTAATTTTAATTAGATAAGCTGATTTTTGATTAATTAATTCGATACGGCGCATTCTTAAATTCTAAAGCGGCGTATCTATTTTCTGAATAAAGTCTGATTAAATTTTAACGATTTTAAGATACGGCGTATCCAACTTTTTGGATACGGCGCATCGTCTGCAGATATCAGTAACTTTAATTTTTCGTATTCCGTTTTCGTTATTAATTATCTGATATATTACTTTCTCGAGCATACCCTACTGATATTTTTGTGTTGATTTCAGGAAGTGCATGACCAGGAGTTCTACGAAGAACTTGATTCAACCTTTCGAAGATCCTGAACGAGCCCTACATTCGCTTAAAAGGCTTTTCAACACAAGAAGCTTTGATCTTTCAAGTTCACTCGAGCTTGATTACTTTTCTGAAGAAAAAGAGGAAGTTGAAACAGAAACAATGGGCGAAAACACTACTATGGAGGAATACATGAACAGCACCCGTGCTGATTACACTTCAGGAGTTGCTAGACCTAAGTTTGATGATAAGTCAAAATTTGAGTTGAAGGGTCAATTTCTCAAAGAACTAAGAGAGAATGCTTTCAGTGGGACGGAACATGAGGATGCTAATGAGCATGTTGAAAAGGTCCTGGAGATTAAAGATTTGTTTACTTCAGAAGGAGTCATTGACGATCAGATCATGCTAAGAATCTTTCCAATCTCGCTAAAAGGAGCTGCTAACAAGTGGCTAAGGAATGAACCTGCTAGTTCAATCACTACATGGGGAGATTTGAAGAGCAAATTCCTGAAGAGATATTGTCCACCTGCTAAGACTGCTAAAAAGATGGAGGCTATCAATAGTTTCAAGCAAGAGCCTGATGAAACCCTTTATCAAGCTTGGGATCGGTTTAAAGATTTATTGATAAAATGTCCTCAACACTATCTAACCCCTATGCAGGAGATAATATTGTTTTATCAAGGATTGGACGTGCCTACAAGACAGATTTTGGATGCTAAGGGAGCCGTACCTCAGATGAGTGCAACTAATGCTAGGAAAGCGATCCAAGAAGCTGCTGATCATTCTCAGAAATGGCACGATGGGACCTCTACTAGATCTAAGAGCAGCACTAATTTTGACGGGATTGCTGCTATTCAAGCTCAATTGGATAAAATTAGTAGAGAGATGAAGAAGCGAGATGAAAGAGCATATGCTGCCCAAGTTGGATGTGAAAAGTGCGAAGGACCTCACTACACTAAAGATTGCCCGAACAAGAATGAAAGTGAGACATTTGAAGAAGCATATTACACCCAATTTGGACAACCATTCCGACCTTCAGGAAGATTTAGGGAAGCTAGTCCGGGATTCTATCAAAAGAACAACTTCAATCCCGCTTATCAAGAGAGGAGGCAGACTTTAGACGATACTTTAAAGCAAATTATGGCCGATGCTACTAAAAGACATGAAGAGAATACTGCTATGATCAAAGAAATCCGAGCTTCAACGGACACTACTACAAGAAATCAAGGAGCTTCGATCAAAGCATTGGAACAACAAATTGGTCAAATGAGCAAGGTTCTTCAAGAAAGGGGATATGGAAGTTTACCGAGCTCAACTGAAACCAACCCAAGAGATCATGTCAAGGCCATAAGCACCACTGAAGAAGTCACTCCTAATATACCTAGAAGATCGATGAATGGTGATGATGGTGCAAGACCCAAATTTTTCTTTAATTCTTCAATCAGCTTAAGGAGACTACTAAAAGAAAAGACAAAGATTGAAGAGGAGATCAAGGCAATAATGAAAGAAGAGAGCTCTGCAACCGACTTAAATGCCTTGCCTCATAAAGAAAAAGACCCAGGAAGTTTTACTTTACCTTGTTCTATTAATGATATATCTTTCAATAATGTGTTAGCTGACTTAGGAGCTAGTGTTAGTGTTATGCCTCTTAAGACATTCGCTACCCTAGGACTAGGAAAATTAGCACCAACTAAGTTACTTATTGAATTGGCTGATAAAACAGTAAAACGACCTGAAGGGATTGCTAATAATGTGCTAGTTAAGATTGAGCAGTTTATTTTTCCCGTAGACTTTGTTATACTAGACATGCCCGAGGATGTTAAGATTCCTTTAATCCTCGGAAGACCTTTCTTGTCTACTGCCCATGCTAAGATTGATGTGTTTAAGAGAAAAATCTCATTAAGGGTAGGGAATAATAAACTTGTCTATAAGTGCCAAGATCCGGTTAAAAGCATAATTAGAGGTGTTTATGTGCTAGGATTAAGAGAGCGTATGGACCTCGATCTTGAAGCTAGACTTATGGGAGAAACATTGATTCAAAACAACTCAACTAATCCTAATCATGAGAACTTTGAGGAATTCATTGACCTTAATGTACCTACCGAACTTAGACGCAATGTTGTTAATGATTCTGATGATGAGTGGTATGATTGTGTGGTAATTAATAAACGTAGGAGAGTAGTTGAGAAAACGAATTTGAATAATGATGTGTTTATTGAACTACCATCCCACCTTGCTTATTTGTGCCTATATGATAATAAGAATTTCCCGTCTATCATTTTGTCATCTCTGCCCGAAAGGGACAGGACTTTGTTCATACAGATATTGAAGAAGAACGGCGTGGAAATTAAGGACGAGCAAGGAGTGTTCAATATTACTGAATTGGTGATGAGGGAGCGCGATGTTTCCGACTCCTTCAATGATCGATATTAATGAGCTGAACGTGAGTCTAACTTGAAGACTTTGGAATAAAGACAAGTGCTTACCGGGAGACAACCCGGAGAATTTTTATTATTCTGTTTTCTGTGTCGAGTCAGTCAGGCCCGCATGAGGATACGGCGCATCTCCATCCTGAGATGCGACGCATCTCCTGCAATGGTCATATCTTATTTTATTTTTCTGCATTTTTATTTCCGACTTTAAAACTTTTTATCAGTTTATTTTTAATGCGGCGCATCCCTGGTTAAGGATGCGGCGCATCTTTATTCTGATCCGTATTAATTCCAGGCTCGATACGGCGTATCTTCTTCCATAAGATGCGGCGCATCGACTGACCTGATGATTTTCAGTTTTAATTTTTAAGTTTTATTCTTATCTAACTACTAATGTATTATGCAAGTTTGAACCTTTCTTATCTTAGGTGTGTTTTAAAGTGTTGGTGGTATTATAGTTTCCTGGATTTCCTGTGGATACATCAAGTATGAAGCTTTAACGTTCTAATCCACAAGAAAGATGATTTTTGCTCTTATACTAATGGAGGATCATACCGAGCAAATCTCAGGGGAGTTTTCCTGTTCTAATTCTTTTATTTTCCAGTTTTTAACCTTTTATACAAACAACGAGGACGTTGTTTAACTTAAGTGGGGGGATTGGAGAATTAGAACACTTAACATTTACTTGTCCTAAACTTTTTCAAAAATTATGCTTAAAATGTGCTTAATATATCAAACTTAAAATTTTTTTTTAGCATGTTTTTGTTTAAGATCTAAGTTGCATAGCTGCACACATGACGTTATTTTCAAAAATTGTGATTTTCCAAAATTCACAAATCTATGAGTGTGCCGGTGACTTGTAAACTTTAGAACTTGGCTTGTATACTATTCGAGACCACCATAATGAGTATTATTTTATATAATTGGAATGACTTGTCTAAATTGGTAAATTTCTAGGATTACACCCAAATAGCCTTTATTATGTTATGTGTTATTAGCTAACTACGCTGGTTAGTTAACCCCGTATAAACCCTTTTGTTACTCTCATTTTTAGAGTAAGATACCCCTAGAAAAACACTCAGAGCCATTCCTTTCGTTTCTTACACCTATGTTTAAAATGTTTCGTTACACCCTTACACCTCAGCCTACCCTGTAGATTAGAATCCGTGGTTGGTTAATTGCTATAGGCAAAGTGTGTTTCTTTACATTACCTGTGTTCGCGTGCGTAATTCATTATCTTTGGTTAGGTCGGGAAATTGCACAATGCAATTGGAGTGAAAGTAAATATTGTATATCTTTGAGTTTATTTTTCGTGTGTTTACTACTTTCGCTATTACCGTTATTTCTGAAAGTATGAAAAGTATGAAAAAATTTATCTGGAAAGAAAGTTATAGTGATGTGGTGAAATTTTACACATCTATGTTTATGTTTCAAGTTTTAAAAAAAAAAAAAAAAAAAAAAAAAAAAAAATCGAAAAAAAAATAAGAAAAGAAAAAGAAAAAAAAAGGGAGAGTTGGAAGTTAGTTTTAACCAACTTATGTAAAGTTATGTAAGTGGTCGATATCACCACTATTTGTTGTACTATATCTATGGATTGAATGGGAATTGGCAGTTACGGGAACGCCAATTAAGGTTTATTCTTTGATTAAGATCTTGTTGAGTATAATTCGTGTCTACCTAAAGCGTGTGTTTCAAGTGTTAAAGCGTGAGTTATTCGATGATATGAGTCTTATTCATGGGATGGTTGGGATAGTGATTAACCACACTTAGGATTTTAATTTATTTGTTTTGTTTATTTTTATTTTTACACCAATTTATATCCCAAATGTTATCCATGCCCTTCATTATTCTTTATCCAACCAAACCTTTGATTTATTGAGATTAGGGATTTGAGCAATCTTAAGTATCGTAGTCGTGGATTCGGCTATGTATTTATGATTTTGTCGCCCTTTTTGATATATTATTATTGGCGAAGTTTGGACCTATCTTTAGCCTATTCGAGTTAAGGATTTGAGCAATTGCAAGTATCGTGTTCGTGGATTCGATCATGTATTTGTGATTTTGTCGCCTTTTCTGGAATTTGAGATCGATAGTGAAAAGAGAATAATTAACCCTTATACCTACAAACCCTTTTTACCGCTTTAGACTTGTTATTCCTTAGCTTTAGTGGGGTAAATGTGTATACTTGCCAAGCTTATGATAGAATATTCGTCGCGACTGGACAGTTAAACGATTAGATTTGCTTTTATCGACTTATTTTATTTTACTTCTAAATTCGTTAAGTGTTTAGTTGTGTGATTATGAAATAAACGAATACATGCTTGATATAAAAATAAATCCTAACATCTTTTAGGATACATTTTCATAAAAGAAATTCTAAGGTTTACTTGGGGACAAGTAAAGTTCAAGTGGGGGGATATTTGATGAACTCAAATAAGTACATTTTATTACTATCATTTATCCTATTAATTTGACTTGTTTTACTATATTATGTATGAGGATTGATACTTAATCGTTTACTTTTGTAATTCTCAGGTAAAAACAAGCATTTGGTGAAACTTAGCGATTTTGGACTGATTATGGAGCAAAACATGCATAAAGTTAAGAGTCTACTGAAATGAAGAAGATCAAGACTAATCTGCTCCAGATGCGCCGCATCTCACTCATGACATGCGCCGCATCTCTATCAAGATATCACCAGATACGATCCAAGATACAAGAGGACATGCGCCGCATCTAATCATGGAGTTACGCCGCATCTTCTGGCGGTGTACGAATATTCCTGAATATTATAATCTTGGACCCCACGCGAAGTTAAGTACATGCGCCGCATCTACTTAGTAGATGCGCCGCATCTTCCCTCAGACAGAAACTATAAATACCCCGTAGACCAGACGAATTAAAGTGCCGAACAATATAACCTAAGACCGAACAGGAGAAACCAAGGACGAATTCAGTCAAGGAGGCAGCACAAGACACACCCAAATCAAAGATACAAGAGCTGTAAGAAGGTGCTGCATGTGTTTAATTCATTAAGTAGTTTTGTTTTATTGTGTTAGCAAACTTTAATTCATCAGGATTGGTGGCTTGTGTAATGTGACAACGAAAGATTGCACTCCCTTTAATACTTGCTTTCCCATCAATTAAAGTTTATATGTTGATGTCTTTGGTTACTACTTATTAGTGCATTGATAACCTCTGTGTTTATTAGTGGCTTGCGGGCATTTGACTGCGGGACATAATGTGGCTCCCACGGTTATTACTAAATTGATCACTTAGGAATAACTTTTAGACATAAGTAATCATTAAGGGTTTACTCGTCGATAAGAATAGGACCAACGAGAAAGGGTTAATTACATACACTTCATATAAAGCTATCAATAAAACAAGTGACAATCTACTTAATCATAAGGACAGCCCTCTTATTGTCTCAAGTATCTATCTGTGTACGTGTGTGCTACTTGCTGATTCGTGCCTATTGGTTTATTTTATTATTTAATTGCAAACAAACCGTGCCAGTCTCTCAGGCTGAAACCCCCTTGCGTTAGGATATTAAAATACTGATTAGAATAACTAGATAATACGTTCCACTCTTAGTGATCGACACTCTACTTACCATTATATTCATACTGACCGGGTACACTGCTCGTTAAGTGTGTGTGTTATTGATAAGTCGGCTAAATATAAATTTAAAACTTGAGTAGGCATTAAAACTGCTAAACCGCAACGACACATCACGCGCATCAGAAGGTTTCTCAGAAGATGCAATCTTCTCTCCCAGCTTTCTGACCATTTCAGCCAACTGATCAAATTTTGAATCAGGGCTTTGGGTTGTTACTTCAGAAGGGACTGAAGTTGATGAGTCATCAGTATTTACTGAGACTTCAAGGGTTGGTCTCTTCAGGATGGTTGTTCCCATTCCTGATCTCTCCTTTGGAGAGTGTGGTGAGAAGACCATTGGTGGGAGGCCTGAATTTGGTGCAGCACCCTGAAGGGTATTCAGTGGAGGAAGTGGTGGATATGATTCTGATTCTGACTCATTCACTGACTCAGTATTGCTGAGTTGTTCAGTGAGTTCAAGCTTACTGAGTTGTTCTGTAAGTCCAAGCATATTTTTCAAGGCCTGACTTTCAGGAAGCAAGATCTTTCTAGTCTCAAAGTTTGGTAACTTACTGACTGGGTTATCCCTTACAATCCAGTCATTTGACTTGGGAAGCATTTCTTGCTCAAAAGATATGCCAGCTGGAACAAAGGTCAGTTCACTGGGACTTACATAGGGATTAACCATGTGATGGTCAATTCATATAGTTTTCCTAGGGATTAAACATACAGTATCAAAGACCTTGGGGTTCTTTTTGGTCCAGCCTTGGATGACAGCTTTTTCTTTGTTAAGTTCAGTTTGTAGGGCTTGGTTTTGTTTCAAAATTTCAGTGTTCTGAATTTGTAGAGTTATTGTTTCTAATTTGGCTTGCTTTAGTACAAGCAATTCATCTCTATATTTATTCAATTCTGACACTATGTTGTTAAATTTTGAACACATGTTAAGCCTTTGTTCCTCAACAAATTTAAGATCTACACAAATATAATTCATGTAAGACTGCCAATCAGAATCATCATCCATAGAAAGTAAAGTGTTTACCTTCTTCATGGTGATGTTCACCCACTCTCCATTCCTTGCATGGCTTTTCCCAACAGCCACCTGATCACCTTCAGAGAGTGCCATCAGTGCACTCACTCTAATTTCCTCATCTGAGGAGACCTCTTCATCATCCCAGTCATAAGCTTCAGCTACTAAAACCTTATTCTTTGCCTGAACAGGTTTGGGTGTTTGAGCAGCCTGAGACATAGAGGGATTAGTTTCAAGAATTGCAAGTTTAGCCTTGGCTTTCCTATATTTTGCTTCAAAGTCTTTCTGACCCTTGTTTTGAAATTGTTGGGTCGACTGAAACATTCTAGGTTGAAACTTGCTAGTTCCTGAGGAACTATTTCCTGAAAATTTGTAATAGGGTTCTGAGGTTGTTTTAGAATAACAGTCCCTAGCAAAATGATCCTTTTACCACAATTAAAGCATTCAGTGGTTTCATTTGCTTTTCCTTTTGAAAAGTTGGACTGGTTTCTTTTGATGAAACGTTTTGAAATAGCAAGGAGTGCCCTCTCTTGGAATTCTAAGTTTAGATCTTTTAGGTACTCATCACAAGTCCTTTCATCAATATCATCCTCAGAATCCTCTTGAAAGTCCTGCACAACACCATTAGTATAAAAACCAGTTGATATGGGTGTGGAGGTTAAGGCCTATTTGGACTCAGGAGCTTTTGAGTCAGGATATCTCCTTGAGATCAAGTTGTCCTCATAGACAAATTTCCCATAGATTTCAGGGATCTCAAGGGTCTGAATGTGATTAGCATTCCTCAGGCCTTGTGAGAAGTTTAGCCACTTCTCAGGGAGACTGTTGACAAAGCCAACATTTGTCTCATGCTTAGATAATACTACACCATCATTTGATAGTTCGTTTATCAAAGTCTTGTATCTGGTATAAGTCTGAGAGAGACTTTCAGAGTCCTTTGCCCTGAAAGTATTATACTCAAGTTTCAGGTCCATGACCCTGTTTTCCTTGGTATCTGAGGGGCCCTCAAAGCTATTAACCAAGTCATCCCAAGTTTGCTTAGCTGTTAAACAGTTGATGACTGATTCCATTATATCGTCAGGAAGACAAGATATAAGGATGCTTTTAAGGCGCTGGTCTTGATTGACCACCCTCCTCTCATCAATGGTTCATTGTGCCTCAGGCTTGTTTAGCCCTGCAGCAGTCTTAGGGACAAATGGGCCATCCCTGATACAGGTGATGTAGTAAGGTTCCATACCAGTTAAATAGCAAATCATACGTTTTTTCCATTTGCTAAATTTTCCAGCTTCTAGTTTGGGTGCAACAGCAGAATAGCTGCCACCCTTTTTGTCGACCAGCTGGGGTACATTAATATCAGCCATAGTAGGATCTTGGTTTTAAAAACCTTCAGCACTCTTGGTTAGTTTTGAAAGATTTTATAAACCAGAGGCTCTGATACCACTTGTTGGTCCCTTAACACGCTTAGAGTTAACTAGAAAGTTAATCTATTCGTGTTTATGACTAATACAATGTTATGATTAATTCTAACAGATTAATGAAAACGTAAAAGTAAAAACACACAAGTATTTTTCAACGTTTAAATTCTTATTAGAAATGAATCAAAGAATCTATTACCCAAGTGTTTTTTGGAACAAACACTTGGGATTGAATAGACAAGGTATGGTGGTGTCTCCTATCTAAACTCAAGCTTTGCTTTGAGTGGTAACAATTCGACCCACTGAGCTATCTCAGGGAGACGTTACTCTTTGTAGGAGAGAAGTTCCTTTGTAAAAGTCTAAGCTTTCAATGTATAAAACACACACAACTTCTCTCCTTTTGAACCTATTTATACACAAGTATAAAAGAGTAAAAGTGATTAAAAAACTACAACTTGTTGAAGCAAGCGTGTTTGACAATTACAACAGTAATTGTCATTTCCAAGAACCAATGGGAATGGACTATAAAGTCTTTAGGAGTGGTTGGTCTGACACTCCATGACTTTTAGCCGTCTTAGGGAAAGTTTCTTCCTGACAAGA
Source organism: Artemisia tridentata subsp. tridentata (assembly GCA_021014915.2). Lineage (NCBI taxonomy): Eukaryota > Viridiplantae > Streptophyta > Magnoliopsida > Asterales > Asteraceae > Artemisia > Artemisia tridentata. Next base: position 80,405,319 of record CP139503.1, on the reverse strand, counting down.
TAAGATTTGATCTTATCTTAAACTCTTCCCAGATCTTCCCGCCTTTCTTTCAGGCGCTGAGTTCTTCAGTCTTCAATCACTTAATGTTGTTGAGGAGACTGGGGTTTAGTAAGTTCTTGTCCAACACTCACTGAACCATCATCTTCTTCTTTGGCTTAAGTCCTACTCAGGGAGTACCGCCTTCCTGAGTAGTGAATCCTTTTTCTTGAATTCGCCTTAAGCATCCTGAAGATGACTCACTGAGTGACTGTTCACTCAGTGACTTGAATTGTTCTCGGTTTAAGTTAATACTTAGTTAATTTGTGTCCAAATCTTGTTTTAAGTATTCTTGGGTACTGATGGACCCAACAGTTACACGTAGATTATTCAAGATATGTCCACCTCATTGCCATGTAATCGTGATTTAAAGCCATGTCATCACAAGTTGTCCACCTAAGCATGAATATATTTGACTAAAATCCGGATTAATTAAAAAACGAGAGTGGAGAGGATCGAACTCAGGTTGTTTGTAACAATAACAAACGTATCCACCACTAGAACAACACAACATTTGTGATACAGTTTGTAAGCCAAAAATGATAAAGATGTCCAACACCATACAATCAGAACACCTACACGATAAATAAAACACCACGCCATTCTTCTTCTTTACTCTCAGAAAAAACCTAACGTGCTGTGATTTTTGTTTTTTTATACTGATGGTGTTTTTTTCTTTCAATAGGTTTTTGATGCTCATGAATAGAGCTATATTGAAAACAATACGCAAGGATTCACCAGAGGTTGTTGTTTAGTAGTTGTGCATGGAGCTTATGTTGTTTATCAAATCAAATATTCAAGTGAGTAAATCAAAGCACAAGCTGTTTTTTTTTTTTTTTTTTTTTTTTTTTTTTTTATTCTCTTAATAATATGTTGGGTTTTATACAATTTGATTTTTGGTTGTTTGGAGAAGACTATGATGTCTCAGAACCATTAAAAGGATTTAGTTTTTATAAGATTTAGATGATTATGTGATGTGGGTATTGCTTAAAAGCTATTGAAATTGATTTATTCTAAGCTGCTTTTGGTGATGTAACCCTCTTTTGAAATTCAAGAAAACTCACATCGGTATTTAACAAACCAAATCATACAAAACATCTATATTCAGTCTCAAAAAATCACTAAATCACAACACCCTAATGTTTTTTGTGCACATTAGTTTTGTTTGTATTTCAATTTCAGATTCATGCAATTGGTAGGATGCATCAACCGAGGTTCAAATTCATTCTTGATTTTGCTACAGTTGATCAGAGTAAGTTTCTTTTAGTAATCTTTATTTTTTGTTTAACCTTAACGCTTATCAATTATACATCAAAGTAAATAGACTAATATGTTTGTGCATGCTCTGATTGGTTAGCTTATTAAGTTAGCTGTGATGTACAAAAGTAATTAAAATCTTATTTCATCTTTTTGTTCGAGATGAATCATGGTAGCTTTGCCCACTTGGAAATAGCTGTGGTGTGTGTAAATTACGAATTGTTATTCATGATCGCTAAATTGATATACCAGGTTGCACTTCCAGGTTCTCAAAATACTAGGGGGTAGTTCCACTTCACTTAGCGGGGTTAATGAAGCAATGGTCATTGCAGCTAATCGTGTGTGTACTGCTAGATCAAATAGAGATCGGTTGATAGTCTGTCTGGATTTTAGGTGGTACACCAGTTCGCACGCTTTTTGAGTAAGTCATAGAGATAAGGGGTTTAAGTTGTCCAATGGGTTTGAAACTATGGTGAGATCTGACCAAGGTGCACCTGCAGGTGTGCAGTACGTCGGGAGCCTGTTTTACGGGTTGCAATACCATCCTCAAGTATAAGAACTTTGATTTTGGTTTTTGTTGCAAAATTGAGCCTTTTGTGTGAAAATGTTGGTTTGTGTGATTAACGATTTTGGCTAACTGTTACAATCTAAGGCGTTGTTCATTTAAGGATATTATTTGACTTAAGATTCAACATTTTTAGCAAACTTTCAGATCCATAAGCTTCTTTAGATTTATTTGCAAATTAATTTTTCGGTACCCTGTATTTCTTTCAATTAGTTATAGTGCTTGAAGTTTTAAAAATAAAATAAAATAAAATTGCAATGCTTGAAATTGATAGGGAACAATGGTGTTGCGGGTTAATGAAGCGTCAGGTCTTCCGACTGCTTTAGATTTTGTAGGGGTTGTCTCTCAGCTGACACGATCTATGGTATGATTTTTGGTGCCCGCTAAACATATTAGTCGAAGGTAATTTCGTACTACTGTAGTCGGTCTATTTAAGACTGTTTGTTTGGTTCATATATACATAAATGATTTTAGATAAACCCTTGCCTTATTCATTGTATTTGAAGTTTCTTGGTAATTCAAACTGAATTTACCAACTAACAACTATACCTATGTTTTAAATTCTCATCGGCTATCACTTCACATTTTGGAATTTCTTTTTCACTATTTAAGTAGCTATTATAACAACCTGTCATTAAGCAAGTGGTACAACACCAAAACATAAATAATTATAGATTATATGAACTATCTATACGTGCAGAATATATCAGCAGTTGTTGGAGGCATAACTCGAAATCTTGCTGATTTGCAAGATGATCAAAGATGCTATGTATCAATTTATGACCACCTAACTCTTCACCTCTTGGTATTTATTTATAATCTCCTCATTTGTAGTTTCCTCGGGATCCATTTTAGAGGTGCAAAATGGGCAGATGTCTGGCAGTTGGGTATCACATCAAATTGGGCTATGGAAAAAAGAGAGTAAATTTTAAGAGGTTGAAGCTTTGATGCTTTACAAATCTGTTTTAAGCTACTTGCAACGGTTCAACCCATTTGTCGTTTTTATTTTAAGATATCACTTTTAAATTTAGCCCATTTGTTATGTTATTGATACCCACCTTGGCCTATTCACAATTAAGTAATAACACTATTTTTGTGATCATTATGCATTGATAATACTTAAAAGAAACCCAACCTGGACCATTCCTGTTCTAATGAGACTTAAAATGCCTCGTTTCAAGTCAAACCCATGTTTGAAGTGACAAAGTTGTACGTATTTGAATTATATGTGGATGCTAAAACATACACAAGAAACATACTAATACATGTCAAAGCATTATTGCACTGATATTTAAGTACAACAATTTTGATAAGGCTATACATTTTAGGTGGTTTTAAAAAGCAAAGAGACGAAAGCCATATGGAGAATTGAAGCACTACGTAGTGTTCTTAAGGAAGTACTCTCTTTTCGTTATATTCCATGGTAGGATATGTGTTACCATCATCTGAGTCAACTCGGATCCTAAAGGACAATGATATTATATGGTCAGGTTAATTATTTACTTTGTACATATTTATTGACGATAATGTAACAAGCAATTTGACAAGTCGACACCTTTTCTGTTTATTCAGTGTAAACAAGAAGGTGATGGCTTTGATTCCAACAACAGATTGGCAAGTTAACAGGAGGAAAGTGTAGATAATGGGATGCTACTTTTAGCAAATGAAAAGTTTGATAAGGAAATCAGAGGGTACCGAAGTGAATCCGAGAAGGAAATTTCATAAGAAGAATAATCACCTAAAGAAACAGCTTCCAAGAAAAGGAAAGCATCCACAAAACTTTGGAGCTCAAAGTTAGTAATGCAATTTACTTGAGGTGACAAATTAATCTGGTCGGGCAGGTTTGATTAGTGACCGACATGGGTAACATTTTGGTATGGGTTGCTTGCGTTTACCTAAAACACTTTTTGACAATTTGTTCTTATCGTTGAATTTTATTTAGAAATAAACAAATTGTTAAATATGAAATAGAATTTTAAAAACTCATCTCATATGCTATTGCCAACCTCCGCTAATTTCATTGGCGTAAGTGGGACAAACATTGAGCAGTGACCTCATAAACACATACAATAAGTTTTGCAATCACTGCATTTTTCAGTTATGGCATGCTATATTCCGGCTGTGGTGGAATGAGCAAAACTATCAGGTCTATCAACAGTAAGATATGGCGTGCTAACTTTAATTATTATCTTGAATTTTACGGCTTAATAATCACTTTGCTATCCCTCTTAATATGTAGAAATGGGCTGTAAATGCCAATAAAAATGTGCGTGCGAAAGTTTTAATTAAACCATCCAGAGACACAAGTAAGTAACAACTCATCTTTACTGCAATTTTTTTTAACGAAACCAAAATTGAATACATTTGATAATTACAGTTCATGTTTTACAGATTAGAATTGAATATGCTGAAAAACTGGTGGATATGTTACAGTGACCTCGATTGAACTAACAAGTGTGAGCTCAAACTGAAGGTATGCATAATTATATCATGATATCACTCTATTAGATATCTGAATCACATATCTGAAGTTAGGTTTATGGAAATAATGTTTTTAGGTTCATTATCCTCTGTGCTCTATAGGTCCCATCGCTTCATCATGTTATTTGCTTACATACACATCACTCTTATCTTGGGTTTCTAAAATTAATGTATTAATTGATGTAATAACAAAAACAGCTTGGGACTTTTGGCGCCACGAAAAAGACGAAGGGAAAGCAGGTTGTTAATTTTGATCCTGGTGATGATTCTTCGCAAAGTCCCCGGAACAAACTGAGCTACGCTTCTAAAGGCACGTCAGAAGGCTTAGCAGGTGATCTATTTGGCATCCAAGATCTCTCAAAGTTTCATCTACATACACAAATGTGCATTGTATATATTTTATCTGTGTCTATGTTTATCAATGATTATAATCAAGGATATACTTCACATGCAGTTTCTCAAGTTCCGGAACCAACGTTTACTGGTCTAAAAAAAGAAGCAGGTTGGTAACGAGTCAAAGTGTTTACCTTTCTTAGTATGTGTCCAAACTGGGTCTGGTCAGGGCTAAACCAGAAACACTTTTTTTTTTCTTTTCAAATTCATTTAAATTGAAGACATGTTTGAGTTGAATATGGTAAGATGGTATATTGTCAACTGAAAAGTATAGATTTTATTATAAGAGTTTGATACACAGAATCTTGGCAGAGTCTAAGATGGGAGAGACTGTAGGGACATATGTTCTTGGTGACGGAAAGTCGGGTACAATGGTTTCTGAACCAATACTAGAAGAAGCTTTTTTCATGTTTGATTTTTCTGTCGATGCTAGAAATGCAAGGTTTTTGAGTCTTTCTTTTGCTAATAACGAAAAAAAGGACACCTGTAATTTGTAATCCCAAAGTTCCATTATATTTCCCAAATTATGAACATGTTGCTGGAAAACAAATTGTCCATTTTGAAAGTCAACTCTATAATTACAAAGAACATGCGTATTGTTAGATTTTTGTCTTTTTATAACATGTGTACATGGTGCATATTGTGTTGGGGCTAATTGTGAGTATTATATAGATTGAAGTGGATATTAGTGGATGGCAGTAGTTAGTCGATGAGATCTTGAGTGTGATGTTGATATGGGATTGGAAACTATTTTTCTACATCAAACATTACGGTACCATCTGCTTGATTTTGAACCATTATACATGTAGGCAACTAGGAGAACACAACAAGCTCATATAATATGTTTATATACTTTATAACAGCCTTGATAACCGTTTCTTACTTGGCCTTAGAGTCTAACCACCCAAGAACGAAATCCACTACTCCTTTGTCGCTACAGGCTCATCAACATTTATGCCCATAGTAAAGAATAAAGGGGAAATTAGTAAGCTGACCCATTTGGTATTTTAAACCTAATATAATGTCTACAATATGTTTTAGATTATTGCTGAAAACTGAACCGCGGGGATAAAAAAAAGGTGATGTTCAAGGGTCACATTTAATGTGTTTGTTGAAATTTCTTAGTAACTTTTTTATTTGGTTAATGTATTTGTTTCTTAAATTTTTGTTCACTCTTAATGTCGCAATATGTTTTAGATTATATTAGTAGTTACTATTATATGAGCCTATTAAAGCTGAAGTATCGGAGAAAAAACACAGTACTTGCAGGTTTCCTTGGTCCGGGTCCGGATTTTATTGAGAGAAAGGATATTGTTTTCTCAATTCAAAATAGTAAGTATCTTTAACTTTTAGGTCATTGATATATAATCTTTCTAATGGATCATTTGTATTTTTTTGTTTTAGTTTTTTGTTTATGGACATGATACAAGTACGTTCTTGATTTTTATCACATGGTTCGTACCATTTATTTCATATAATCTTGACTGAAGAAAATGAATCACAAGTAATCTTGACAATGAGTAACATGTTACAATTCTTTTTGGAGTTTGTTGTCACGACACTGATATAACCTTGACTGAAGAAAACGAATCACAAGTAAGTTTGAGACTTGGAGGTGAAAGGTAAGTACCATATCAGTCGAGTAAGATTCATGAATCTTTGCGCCTCTTTTAATGTGGACATCATATTCCTGCAGTTATTATGAAGGAGTTGTGGAATCCTTTGACCAAAGTAAAATGAAGCACAAGGTGTGAACTTGACAAATATTTACCCAAGGGTGTTGATTTACGTTTTTCGTATACTTTTTATGATGACTACTATTTGTTGCTATATATTTTTAGGTATTGTATGATGATGGCGATGAAGATGTCTTAGACCTCAATCAGAGAGAATGGATTTTGCTTGAAGATGTGTCTGCCATTGAGCCTGTACCGGATTCTGTATATATCACCAACTTTCTTTATACATTGAAACTTCTTTTACTATTCACAGATAATTTTTTTATAGGATTGGGAAGATGGTCTATCCGAAACTGTTGCTCATGGATCATATTTTTAAAATTCAAATTAAAGTTCCTTTGATTATTACCTATGTTTTAAAGTATAATTTTACTACCCTTCTTTCGCTATAGAAAGATATGCCAATGATCTTTATAAGTCATGCCCGCCCATCGGGCGGGCCTTGACCACTAGTATATATATATTCATACACTCTTGCCCTACCATCCAAAATAATACATCATTACAAAGGGATTACTTGCAACCTCCCTACACTTGAACTTTTACATAAATGAAACTAACTATCGACCCGAATTAAGAAAATCAAAACACGTGAAGTACTTTAAGTATTAACGCACATATGGGGGTAATAACATTGACATTCTTCCCCATTACTCCATAACAACTATTACTTTACCCATGAGTCCCAATCGTCCCAAAACTGTATTTACAAGATATGACTCGACTTAGCAACCATGTAACCAATTAGATAATTAACAAAGGTTTATGTTGGGATTAAAGCTTCTTGATGTTACTGCTGCTCACATTATTATTACTACTGCTCTAAGGATTTAAGACTGCTCTTGAAATTCAAAGAAAATATGCCAAGTGTTTTACTGCTGATGGGCTAAAAGTTAAGACTGCTAATACAAGTTAGTGCTGCTGAAGAAACTTCAAATAATATACGCTAAGTGTGTTAGTGCTACTAGAACAAACTTATTGCTAACAGTACAAAGTTAATACTGCTGATGAAGTTAATGCTGCTGCTTTAAAGTTAAGACTGTTAGACTTATTGGCAATGTTGTTTATGTTTTATGGTAAGTCGTGTGCTTCAAGATATGTATTAGATAAGTATAGAAAAGATTTGATATAATTTCCTTAGTATTGTTAGCCGACTAGGACTCTTTGGTGTATAAAAGGAGGTCCTAGGGCATAGAGTTAGATACGTACTATTGTCATAGAGTTATAGCTTCAAGGTTAATACTGTTGAGTATTCGTATTATTCATTAATAATATTGAGGCTTATTGTTTGTTGAATTGTGTGTTCTTTGTGTTACTGTTACATTATAATTCTTCTTAATATCAAAGGTTAGATTCCGCATAGTCTTTGATATACTTAAACATAGTTTCTACTCTAGTTGTGTTAGATTTATCTAATATACTAAACCTTAAACAAGCTAAGGAATTCGATCAAGTGCTCAACAGGGATCAACAAAATGGTGTAGCTGAGAGGAGAAATAGGACACTAATTGAGGTTGCTAGGACTATGCTAGCTAATTCTAAGTTGCCAACTATTTTTTGGGCAGAACCAGTCAGTACTGCTTGCTATGTGCAAAACAGAGTGTTAGTAGTTAAGCCTCATAACAAGACCCCATATGAACTTTTTCATGGTAGAACACCAACTTTAAGTTTTATGAGGCCATTTGGGTGTCCTGTTACTATTCTCAATACCATAGATCACTTAGGCAAATTTGATGGTAAGGCTGATGAAGTTTCTTTGTTGGATACTCTTTGAATAGTAAAGCCTTTAGTGTATTCAATAGTAGAACATGGATAGTGGAAGAAAATTTGCATATTAGGTTTAGTGAGAGTACACCTAATTTTGTAGGTAGTGGACCAGATTGGCTATTTGATATTGGTGCACTAACAAGAACAATGAATTATGAACCAGTTGTTGGAGGTACATAGTCTAATGGTTTTGCAGGTACAAAAGCAAACAATGATGCAGGTCAAGTTAGAAAGGAGACAGAACCTGCAAAAGATTACATTTTGCTACCATTATGGACTGCTGATCCACCATTTTCCCAAGATCCAAAGAGTTCTCATGAAGATGAAGTCAAACCTTGAAGTGATAATGAAGATTCAAGTGATGTTGAAAAGAAGGATAATGAAGATCCAAGATCAGAAAGTGAATGTGATGATCAAGAGAAGAAAGATAAAGTTAACAACACTAATGATGTTAATACTGCTAGTGATGGAAACAACACTAACAGTGTTAATACTGGTAGTTCAACTGTTAATGCTGCTGGCATAAAAGTTAATGCTCTTGATCCAAACATTAGCATTGAACTTCCATTTGATCCAGAAATGCCTGCTTTGGAAGATATTGGCTCAGTTGACTACTCAAGTGCTGATGAAGATGATGTTGAAGTGGTTGACATGAATAATTTGGATACAACAATCCAAGTCAGTCCTACTCTAACTACAAGAATTCATAAATATCATCCTCTTGATCAAGTTATTGGAGATGTGCAATTAGCTACTCAAACAAGAAAGATGTCAAAGAATTTGAAGGAACATGGGCTCTTTGTTAGAACTCTTAAACAAAGAAACAGTCATCAAGACCTTTAAAACTTCTTGTTTGCTTGTTTTCTATCACAAGTGGAACCCAAAAAGGTAATTCAAGCATTGAATAATCCAAGCTGGATAGAGGCTATTCAGGAAGAGCGTCTACAATTCAAGTTACAAGAAGTTTGGACTTTGGTGGGGTTACCTAATGGAAAAAGGGCTATAGGCACAAAATGGGTTTTCAGGAATAAAAAGGATGAAAGAGGAATTGTGATAAGAAATAAAGCAAGATTAGTTGCTCAAGGGTACACACAAGAAGAAGGGATTGACTATGATGAAGTCTTTGCCCCTGTTGCAAGAATTGAAGCAATTAGGCTATTTCTAGCTTATGCTTCCTTTAAAGATTTTGCGGTGTATCAGATGGATGTCAAGGGTGTTTTTCTCTATGGAAAGATTGAAGAAGAGGTGTATTTATGTCAACCACCAGGGTTTGAAGATCCAGACTTTCCTGATAGAGTATACAAGGTTTAAAAAGCACTATATGGGCTACATCAAGTTCCTAGAGCATGGTATGAAACCTTGTCAACATATCTGTTGGACAATGGGTTTCATTGAGGAAAGATTGACAAGACCTTATTCATCAAAAGGCACAAAGGTGATATTTTGCAAATCCAAGTTTATATGGATGATATCATCTTTGGTTCAACAAAGAAGGAGCTGTGCATTGCATTTGAGAAGTTGATGCATGATAAATTTCAGATGAGTTCTATGGGAGAACTTACATTCTTCTTGGGATTACAAGTGAAGCAGAAGAAGGATGGTATATTTATCAGTCAAGATAAATATGTTGCTGAAATTTTGAAGAAGTTTGGTTTTACATAAGTCAAGACAGCAAGCACACCAATGGAAACTGGAAAGCCTCTTCTCAAGGATGAAGATGGTGAAGAATTGGATGTTCATCTGTGTACTTCAATGATTGGTTCATTGATGTACCTCACATCTTCAAGACCTGATATTATGTTTGCAGTGTGTACATGTGCTAGATACCAAGTCAATCCAAAGGTTTCACATCTTCATGCTATGAAAAGGATTTTTAGGTACTTAAAAGGTCAACCAAAATTGGGCCTTTGGTATCCAAAAGATTCTCCTTTTGATTTGGTAGCATACACTGATAGTGATTATGTTGGAGCAAGCTTGGATAAGAAGTCTACAATAGGAGGTTGTCAATTTCTTGGGTGTAGATTGATATCATTGCAGTGCAAGAAATAGACTGTGGTTGCAAATTCCACAACAGAAGTTGAATCTGTGGCTGCTTCAAGTTGATGTGGACAAGTGCTTTAGATTCAGAATCAACTACTTGATTATGGGTACAATTTTATGCATACCAAGATTTTTATTGACAATAACAGTACTATGTGCATAATTAAAAATCCTGCTTTTCATTCAAAAACAAAGCATATAGAGATCAGACATCATTTTATTAGAGATTGTAATGAAAAGAAATTGACTCAAATGGTTAAAATCCATACTGACAAGAATGTTGCATATTTGCTTACAAAAGCTTTTAATGTAAGATTAGATTTAAATATTTGATTGCTAGTATTCGCATGTTAAATCTTTAAAGTCCTTGATCTCTTTATGTTTTTGTAGAGTTTTATATGGATTAGTACTGTTATTTAAGTCATTAAATGTTTCTGCTGTTAAGTATAATTAGAACTGCTAGTTATACTTAAAACTGCTAAGTTTCTTCTGTTAGTTATACTTAATATTGTTAAGTATAATTAATATTGTAATCATTGTGAATTGTTGTGGCTTGTGTTTTTCTTGGTTTTTGGACTAACATTTTGCAAGAAAACAAAGAAAAGTGTTAGATTGGAAGGGAATTGGAGTTAATGCTGGTGCCTCAGAGTTAATACTGCTAGGCTTAACTTACTGCTGCTAGGGTTACTACTGCTAGTTTGTGCAGGGGACTGTTTCATAAATACAATCAATTAAGGGTTTAAATCCACCAATCATTCATATAATCGATTATATTCTTCACAAATACTCTCTAATTACAAACCCTGACTCACTATTTTCATCCAATCACAAAACCCAACATTCAACACAATGTCGTCACTAAAGTTTGCTGATACTCGCAACATGATTGTGTTTTTGTTAAAACCCACTGAAAGTGAAGGATTTGAATAGATAATTGATTTCTTTAATTCACACCCTATTAGGTATGCATTAACTGTTAATCCTACTATATATGTTTCCCACATTGAACAATTTTGGTCTTCTGCTATGGCCAACACTATCAATGGGGAAGTACAGATACATGCCGTTGTAGATGGCCAGGAGATAATCGTCACTGAAACATCTGATAGAAGAAATCTTCGACTAGCAGATGATGAAGATGTTGAGTGTCTCTCAAATTCTACTATTTTTGAAAACCTTGCATTGATGGGGTATTAGAAGCCATCTGATAAACTAACTTCTTATAAAGCATTCTTCACTCCACAATGGAAATTTCTTTTCCATGATGTTTTACATAGTTTAAGTCTTAAAACAACTTCTTGGAATGAGTTTAGCAGCACTATGGCATATGCCATTATCTGCTTGGCTACAGACCAAAAGTTTAATTTTTCCAAATTAATTTTTGATAGTATGGTTAATGATGAAGCGAAAAGTGTACCGCTTTTAGGGGGTCATTTAAGCCCTAAATCGTATTTATTTGATCAAATATTACCCTAAATCGCTTCTTTTGTCATTTTAGGTACTTTGGAGAAGAAATCTGGAAAAGGAAGCATTTTGGACATTTTTGGAGCATAAAAGTGAAGAAAACGACAAACTCTCAAAATTATGCTGAAAATTACCTTTGACGGCGTCAGGGATTGGTCCAGACAGCGTCATGGCTTGGCAAAAGTGGTGGATATGAAAAATACACATGATAAGCCAGAGAATTTTGCATGAAAAATCTGACGGCGTCACCCTTTGAAGTGATCAAGGCCATCACGGTTTAACTTAAAGAGGGACGGCGTCAAGCTCATTTCTGACGGCGTCAAGCTTTGATAAGCCAGAGCGGATTTTGGAGGTCTAAAGAGGGACGGCGTCAAGAAGGCCATCCGGGAACCCTAGACACGGCGAGGTGACGGCGTCAAGTCCTATAACGTGACGCCGTCAGCCCTTAAACTCTATATATAGTTTTGCAATTTTATGTCATTAGTGTGCAACTTTGTGAGGAGAAACCCTAAAGACGAATTTCTGCCATTTTTAAGGGTTTTCATACCCTTGGATCTCCCATGTTTAATTGAAGATAAGTAATCGTTTAATCATTCAATATGTCTATGTGTTGTTTGATTATGTCTTGTTCTTGTCTTTTGAAGATAAGTAATCGTTTAATCATTTCTGACGGCGTCAAGCTTTGATTAGCCATAGAGTTGGGGAAGTACGTACGCCACCCCACGATTGGTATTAAGGAATACACCCGTCATCCACGCAATTAATACACACTAATCAACCGGTAAAAGATAGTTAGGGAGTAAGGAAATCTAAGTAAACACATTTCTCTCCACATAAGTTTCACAACCCTTTTCATTTTCAGTTATTTTATTTTATTTGCATTAGTAGCTTTTGGGTTAGTTGATTAGCAACTAATTCCGCCCACTCCTTCAAACCCGAGACTTTACTTGCTTTTCATAAAATATAAAAATACAAAAAGAATCATCCCTCACCCTTAGACCTACTAAAGTAGTTTTTCATACCTAATGAACACTATTCCCTGTGGAGAACGATCAATCCCCCGTACTTACCACTACACTATACTACATCGGTCAGGTACACTGCCTGGTGGGGTTGTAAGCCTCTTGAGATCCCTCGAGAGGTAAAACCTGTTGTAAGGTTGCAAAACCACGCATCAAGTTTTTGGCGCCGCTGCCGGGGAATAGTTATTGTTTAGGTTGAATTTTTATTTTATTAGGTCTACTCACTTGATTCCTATCGAGTGAGATATTTATTTTCTTTTTATTAGATTTCTTTAGTCTATCTTTTTCTTTGTGCCCTTTGTTTGTAAAACCATTTTCATTTGTCACCATGGCGGATGAAATTCCATTTAGATCATTAACAATAGAGGAACAATTACTTTACACGGATAGATTTGCTTCCTATTGTTCCAATGAATTTTTAAGTGATCTTAGATATATACAAGAGAAGATGGGTATAAAGTTTGATAGGTTTGATGAATTATGTGCATGCGTGGCTTCTATTAAACAATCATTGTTAGGATCAACTCCTTTTAATAAGACCCTTTGGAAATTTTTTGAGGAAAGCCTCCTAACCGTGAACCATAAGTTTAATGAATTAATGGGTTCGTATACATCACAACTTGAGGAAACAATTGAGGAGGATTTAGCCGAACATGAGCATATTGAGCAAAAAGACCTAGGTTTTATGATCAATGACTTTGAATCTCAAGGAACACATGATGAATCCTTTAGGCAAATTGAACATAGTAATCATGTTATCGGGGAAGATTCTTATGAATCGGACTTAGAACTTGAAATGGCTAGAGAAGGATTTGAGATACTTAGGAACATGTTTGGGTTAGATTCTACTAAAACACATGATGTGGATATAATTGATATAGAGACAAGGAAGGATGAGGTAAATAACACAAACCTACAAAGTACCCCACAAGTCCTACCATCATTCGAGGCATACACACCGCCCGTGACTTACCCGGAAGAAGTAGAAGGGACTATAGGAACCCCAATTGAAGTAGAACCTTTGGAAGAAACAAAACTAGAAGAAATAGGTTTGAATACTTGTAGTCATAACCTTTCTTTTAGTTCTATGGAAGTTCCTAGTTTTGATGAACCGGAGCCTAAACCAAAACCGTTACCTAATCTTCCATCCTTAGATGTGAACTTAGGAATTGAAAAAGGTCCCGATCCACCCATCAAACCATATAGTCCGGATAGTCTTACGTTGGAGGTAGTAGACTTTAAGCCTTATAGTGAGGAAGCCAACATAGGAGTGAACCATAACCTTTCATACTTACATCACCCATTCATGATTGATCACAAGAAACATTATGGGTTTAAACCGGGTTTATTAGGTCAAAGTGGATTCTTAACTTGGAGTCTCTCGAAGTTGATAGAAGATGATCCCTTTTTAGGAGAAAACTTTAATTCACTCATTGACCAAAGTGAACTAGGTAAGGTTATGATGAAAGGAGCACACCCCTTTGAGTATATAATTCATCCACCACTCTTTCCTCACGCGGCATACTTCCACCAAGATGGTGTGTATCGCTACTATCACCCGCACATAATCCTAAGTGTAGGAAAAACCTCTCCTTTATCCGTTAAATAAGGGTAGAGTCAGGCTCGTGACTCGAACAAAAACAAGCGCTTCTTGGGAGGCAACCCAAGCTTTATTTGCTTTGTGTGTTTATTTATTTGTTTGTTTGATTTTATTTGCTTCCGTATGTATGTTTAATTTTTATTATTATTGATTCATGTTCGAAAATAAATTGTGAAAATGCTTTATCTTGTTTTTAACTTCGTCTTAACTACATATAAAGGTATTTTGCAAAAGATAAGTGTAAGGGAAATCCAAATCGGTTTATTAGAACAAATGAACATGAATCATAACAATATTAAATTAACATACATATTAGTATTTGTTTGAGTCAAATGCTTGTATCGAGTCATAATGATGTTTTGCAGGAATTCCAGGAAGTAAGGTATAGGTTTTTCCAGAAATTTTCGGGAAACTTAACATGAGAATTCTGTCAGATCATTTCTGACGGCGTCAGGAGTTACAACCTGATGGCGTCAGGTTTTAATTTTCAGAAATTTTTGAAAGTTTTGTTTTCATAAAAAGTTTTTATTAAATCTCTAACTTATAATCTCCAGGAATCTGCAAAATTATCATTCCACAAGTATTATATCCTTATATATAGAATTTATCCCGCCGATGTTATGCAGGTTTTCGTGTTTGTTTTCTCAGGTTTAACAGGTTATTTTGGAAAAGGAGATGTATGTGGAATCAAGCTTTTGGCGATGCTTTAGTTTTGGAGCTTCTACATTCTCTTGGAAGAAGATCTAACCATGTTGCCACATTATCCACCGAGCGAATCAGGGGAGTATTTGATTTCATTCTTTTACCTTTTCACTTTTACATCTTGTTATTTGAACATTGGGGACAATGTTCATCTTAAGTGTAAGGGGGGGGGGGGTAAAATACGATACTTTAGAGAATACAAGTGCGCTTTATTTTTGTTTGTTTAATAGTAAATGTGTAATAAAACTGAGAGAAATACCTGTTAGGGCAATTTTAGTGCCAAATTTAAAATTTTTTACAACATATAGGAGTGAAACTTTGATCTTAATGAGCGTCTCACGGATAGGAGTTATATGACTAGCACAAAAAAACCGTACCACTAAAAATTTTTCCACCCCCAAATATGTGAGGTTCGCCCCTAGAATTGGTAGGAAAAGCATTTATGCTATGATGTGTGTACCGGTAGCACTTAGATTCTAGAACTTGCGTTAGGACCATTCCGAGGCCACAAGTGAGACTACATTCGTGTAGTTAGATTTACTACATGATAAGAGGCATTAGGATAAACCCATTGTTTTACACCTGTGTTTTTGTTATAATTACTTTGGCTACATTGGTCAAGTAATTCTCCCACACCCTTTGCGTTGTACTCATTTTTAGTACACGATACCCCTAGTACACCCCTCAGAGCCTATCTTTTCGTTTTGACCTTTAAGCATTCTACTTAAAGGCAGAATTTGTTACACCCCACTTAAATGTACACCCAAATCGCCTTAGCCTACCTTGTATGCACTCATCTTTAGTGCATTATTGTGACAACATTTGTTTAAACCCTTAGTTAATTATCTAATTGATTACATGGTTGCTAAGTCTAGTCATATCCTTGTACATATTGTTTTGGGACGATTGAAACTCATGGGTAAAGTACTAGTGTAATGGAGTAATGGGGAAGAACATCATTTATTACCCCCATATGTGCTAAATATTTTAAAAGTACTCCAAGTTTTTCAATTATCTTAATTCGAGTCATTAGAATAGTTAATTGTAAAGTTATGTAAAAGTTCAAGTGTAAGGGGAATGCAACGCCCCTATGATGTATTATTTTGGATGGTAGGGCAAGAGTGTATGAAAAAAAAAAAAAAAAAAAAAATTCAAGAAAAAAATACAAAAAAAAAATGAGAAAAAGAAAAATAGAAAAAACATACGGACTACCATCCCGTTTTATTTTATGTTTATTTTTATGTTTTTGTTATTTTCTTTCATTAGCTTAAGTCGAGTCTAGTCTTGGCTTAGCAACATTGTATAGTACATGTAATTAATCAAGATCTTTAACTCGCCACCAGTAAAATATCCCTTATCCAACAAATCCGTGTTTATCATATCCCTACACCTAACGTTATAACAAATTTAAAACCCCTCTTTGATAGTTTATCTTAGGTGCTTACGCCTAGTGGAGGAGGTTTTCGATCCTTTCCCAAGCCTATGGTAATCTATTTGCTATGACAGGTAGTGAGAGATATTATCCGTTTTCATTTATGAGATTTATTTTGATGACACTTGAGAGATGTGAGTATCTAAACACTACTTGTGAGGTGCTAGTTTGTAATCTCCGTGCTTATTATGATTAAAGTGGAACGACTATTTGTTGTAATTACTTTTATATTAGCGTTAGATGACCCCTAACTTGTATTTTGATTAGAATAAAAGCGCATTTGCTTGAGGACAAGCAAATCTCAAGTGTAAGGGTATTTGATGAAGCGAAAAGTGTACCGCTTTTAGGGGGTCATTTAAGCCCTAAATCGTATTTATTTGATCAAATATTGCCCTAAATCATTTCTTTTGTCATTTTAGGTACTTTGGAGAAGAAATCTGGAAAAGGAAGCATTTTGGACGTTTTTGGAGCATAAAAGTGAAGAAAACGACAAAGTCTCAAAATTATGCTGAAAAGTACCTTTGACAGCATCAGGGATTGGTCCAGACGGCGTCATGGCTTGGCAAAAGTGGTGGATATGAAAAATACACATGATAAGCCAGAGAATTTTGCATGAAAAATCTGACGGCGTCACCCTTTGAAGTGATCAAGGCCATCACGGTTTAACTTAAAGAGGGACGACGTCAAGCTCATTTCTGACGGCGTCAAGCTTTGATAAGCCAGAGCGGATTTTGGAGGTCTAAAGAGGGACGGCGTCAAGAAGGCCATCCGGGAACCCTAGACACGGCGAGGTGACGGCGTCAAGTCCTATAACGTGACGCCGTCAGCCCTTAAACTCTATATATAGTTTTGCAATTTTATGTCATTAGTGTGCAACTTTGTAAGGAGAAACCCTAAAGACGAATTTCTGCCATTTTTAAGGGTTTTCATACCCTTGGATCTCCCATGTTTAATTGAAGATAAGTAAACGTTTAATCATTCAATATGTCTATGTGTTGTTTGATTATGTCTTGTTCTTGTCTTTTGATTAACATGCTAGGCTAGATTTATCTTGTGTTTGCTTAGATCTAATGAAACCTAGCTATTGATTATTGGCTATTAGTGTGTTATTAGTTGTATTGGATGATTGTTTATCTATGTTAGGCTTAAGAAAACTGGCTAACTTCCTATTCGGTAACTTGCTTGAACGTCTTAAGAAACATGAACCAAT
The DNA here is from genome assembly GCA_021014915.2 of Artemisia tridentata subsp. tridentata. Lineage (NCBI taxonomy): Eukaryota > Viridiplantae > Streptophyta > Magnoliopsida > Asterales > Asteraceae > Artemisia > Artemisia tridentata. Next base: position 80,387,611 of record CP139503.1, on the reverse strand, counting down.
GCGTACTAAGGTTTTTATGGTTGTATTTAATGCATGAGCGAATTCTAGTGATCCCATGTTAGGAGTTTCCTAGCCGGCTCGACATAGGAGTGAAGTAGGAGCTCATAGAGTTGGGGAAGTACGTACGCCACCCCACGATTGGTATTAAGGAATACACCCGTCATCCACGCGATTAATACACACTAATCAACCGGTAAAAGATAGTTAGGGAGTAAGGAAATCTAAGTAAACACATTTCTCTCCACATAAGTTTCACAACCCTTTTCATTTTCTGTTATTTTATTTTATTTTAATTAGTAGCTTTTGGGTTAGTTGATTAGCAACTAATTCCGCCCACTCCTTCAAACCAGAGACTTTACTTGCTTTTCATAAAATATAAAAATACAAAAAGAATCATCCCTCACCCTTAGACCTACTAAAGTAGTTTTTCATACCTAACGAACACTATTCCCTGTGGAGAACGATCAATCCCCCGTACTTACCACTACACTATACTACATCGGTCAGGTACACTGCCTGGTGGGGTTGTAAGCCTCTTGAGATCCCTCGAGAGGTAAAACCTGTTGTAAGGTTGCAAAACCACGCATCAGTTAAGAACTTGGATAATTTGTCTAACAAACTTTTCATGTATCCATGGTTTTTGCAATTATTTTTGGACAACCAATTTTCTGAGAAGGTAACTCATAAGAGAGTAAGTTTATACAAATAAACCTTCAAAACGTTTATTTATATTTTATGATCTTTCAATGTTTTGTCGATAACAAACGTAAAATCATTTTAACGAGATAAATAAATTACGTAATGGTTTGAGCCAATAGTTTACTAACTCATTTCATTAAACAAGTAAACCTTAAACATATCTAGTTAACAAGTTTACATGAAACCAAAACTATTTTATAAAAATACTTAAGTAACATTTTATAAAATACATTTTAAGAAAAAGCTAGTAAACACTTGGACTATCCATGGCCCAAAACCAAGTCCATAAACCATAAACCATGGAGCTTGACCCATAACCCATGACCTATTGCATGACATCAGGCATGACATCCATAATGGGTAAAACCCATGACCCATGACCCAAAGTCCATAACCCATAACCCAAAGTCCATGACCCATGACCCAAGATGTCTTTGACATCAGGCATGACATCATCTATCCATGGATCATAACCCATAACCCAGTTTGTAACCCAAAATCCGGACTGGTTTACCCAGTTACCCGGATCCCTCGGTTTACACTAGCTGGATCCCTCTGGGAAGGGATCCGGTGGAACCAGGTGAACAGTAGGTAGTTTTGCCTATAAATAGTGAGTCATTTCTCTCTTATCTCTCACCCCTTTTAGACATTACTTCTATCTATGTTCTAAACTCTCTAACCTCATATCCAAGGATCTTTCTATGTAGTCTCTCTTTGTGTTTCTCTAGGTTCCTTCCAAAAGGCGAGAACACAACCTCTCGAAGACGTGCAAGCTCGTGTTATAAGTTGCTTGGATTCTTCTCTTCCAAGATCATAGAAGTGATTATTGTTCTTTCTTTCTTCTCAAAGGGTGTTGTAGATGTATTGAGTCGATATGTGTAAAAGGGCGTTGGATCCTTTAGTCGAGTTGGATTGGGTGTGTTGGTTTAGTCTGCCATGCTAAGGACCCAATATCTAGCCTTGCAACAGATAAAGTGTAGGCGACGAAGGTTTGGTCTACCTTGTGTGAAAGACCCGGTATCTAGCTTTGTACTGGATAAAATGTAAGCGACGTTGTAAAGGCTTCTCCGCCATGTGAAAGGAGTTTGTGTTGTGAAGTGATAACGAACTCTTGAGTAGGCGACTCGGGGAGTAGAGTAGGGCAAGGAAGGTGTCCTTGTAGCTGAACCACAATAAATACTTGTGTTGTGGTCGTGTCTCTCTAACTCTATCTCCTAGTTTAGTTTATATGCTTTTATTTCTATCAATATCCAACACGTCAAAACTAGATTGACATAAGTCGATCTATAAGTTTTAATAAGTGATTTTAATCGGTAAAACTATTCAACCCCCCCTTCTAGTTTTCTACAGAGTATATCTTGCACCTTCTCATACTAAAAAGATTTTTAGCAATATGAAAAGAATTGGTAAAGGATTTTTTGGTACTGTAACACCTTTGTTTCAAACAATGGTGGTACAAGGCCAACAACAAATGGGTGAAGGTTCAGAGATCCCCAATGATACCCAACACTCACCCACAATTTTACAACCATCCACATAACACCCTTAAAGACCCAAAAACTTAGGAAGCCAAAAAGAAAGGGCACTGAGATACCTCAGTCTAGTGCTCCTACACAAAGTGTTGCAGATGAGGCTGTCTATAAAGAGAGGGATGACAGTTTGGTGAGGGCTATCACTACTGCTTCTAGCTTAGAAGCAGAGCAGGACAGTGGTAACAGCAATAAGACCCAATCCAAGGCAACATCTAATGATTCAAGTTCCCAAGGAACTGATTCAGGTGATGGTCCCAGGCGCCAAGACACCATGGGGGGTACAGATGCTCAAACTAGGTTTGAGGCTGTATCTAATCAATCCAATGATTCACCTCTCGGGAGAGGTACCACACTCTGAAGTGATGAGGATAGTCTAAAATTTAAGGAATTGATGGAAAAATGTACCACATTACAAAAAGAAGTTCTTGTCATGAAGAAACTTACATCCTCTCAGCAAAAGGAGATCACACATTTGAAACAGAGGGTAAGAAAGCTTGAAAATGGAAAGAGGTCAAGAACTCATGGGCTGAGAAGGTTATACAAAGTGGGGACTACATCAAGGGTGGAATCCTCTGAAGATGAACAAAGTTTGGGGGAGGATGCCTCCAAACAGGGGATGGATGATGTGGTGGAAACAGCGGAGGATGAGGAGATGGTAAATGCTGGAAATGAATTTGTTGTTGAAGATGTTAGTGATGGTAATAATGCGGAAAATGATGTTGAAGCAGTTGTTGGAGTTAGTACTGCTGGGAATAAAATTAGTACTGCTGGTGAAGATACAACTGTTAGTGCTGCTGCAACATCTGTTATTGCTGATGAAATCACAATAGCTCAAGCACACAAAGAATTAAAGAGCACAAAACCCAAAGAGAAAAGGGTGGTCATTAAAGAGCCAGCTCAATCTACAACAACAACCACAGGGCAAGGGAAAAGGTATTATGGATGAAGAGCCTGTGTCTAAGTAGGATCAAATTCAAATGGATGAGGAAGAAGGCAGAAGACTGCAAGCAGAGTTTAATGAAGAGGCAAGACTTGCAGCCCTCCAAGAAAAAACCAGCATTGAACTAATAAACACATGGGATGACATTGAAGCAAAATGTGGGGCTGATCATCTGTTAGCTTAGAGAATGCTGCAAAAAGAGCAAGAAGAGTTGTTTATGGAGGAAAAAGCTAAGTCATTTATGGAACTCTTGGAGACTAGGAGAAGACATTTTGCAGCAAAAAAGGCAGAAGAAAAGAGAAATAAACCACCCACTAAAGCTCAACAAAGGAAGATAATGTGTACTTATCTAAAGAACATGGATGGATGAAAGCCTAATCAGTTGAAGAATGTGAGTTTTGAAAAGATCCAAGAAGTGTTTGACAGGGTATTAAAGAGAGTAAACATATTTGTTGATATGGAAACAGAGCTTGTGGAAGGTAGTAAGAGAGCAGGGACTGAGCTAGAGCAAGAGGTCCAAAAGAAGCAGAAGGTGGATGAAGACAAATATACAACTGATCTCAGACAGTTTATGGTAGTTGTTTCTGATGATAAAGAAGTACCTATTGATGTTGTACCTTTGGGTACTAAGCCTCCAGGCATTGTTGACTGGAAGATATACTCAAAAGACTAGAAGATACACTAGGAGATAATAAGAGCTGATGGAAAAACTCAGGTGTTTCATAGATTCAGTCAGGTGCTCAAAAGTTTTGACAGAGAAGACTTAGAAACTCTATGAAAACTAGTGAAGGCTAAGTATGGATCAACCAGGCCAACAGATGTTCATGATTATGTTTTATGGGGTGATTTGAAGACTATGTTTGAACCAAATGTAGAAGATCAGATATGGAGGAATCAGTATAGATATAAATACTGCACTGGAAGCTGTATGATTCTTGTAGAGTTCATGAACTAATGTTGCAATCTACAGTGATCTACATGTTGGTGGAAAAGGAGTATCCCCTTTCAAAAACTACACTTAAGCTGATGTTGGAGAAGAAGCTTGAACTAGAATATGACCGTGAAATGTCTTATGAGCTTCTTTGGTTTATCATACAACAGAAGAACAAGAAGTAAAGTGTTTGGAAGCATCCGCATGGTGATTATGAAGCTTTGAATGAAGAAACTTGATGATTTTAGGAGAACTTGATGATTTTAGGAGAAAATATCAAGTTTAGGGGAGGATTGTTAGGATTAAGGATTCTTGATTTTACTGTTGCTCACATTATTGTTACTGATGCTCTAAGGATTTAAGACTGCTCTTGAACTTCAAAGAAAATATGCTAAGTGTTTTACTGCTGCTGGGCTAAAAGTTAAGACTGCTAATACAAGTTAGTGCTACTGAAGAAACTTCAAAGAATATACGCTAAGTATGTTAGTGTTGCTAGAACAAACTTTGTGCTGCCAATACAAAGTTAATACTACTGATGAAGTTAATGTTGCTGCTTCAAAGTTAAGACTGTTAGACTTATTGTTAATGTTGTTAATGTTTTATAGTAAGTCGTATGCTTCAAGATGTGTATTAGATAAGTATAGAAAAGATTTGATATAATTTCCTTAGTATTGTAAGCCGACTAGGACTCTTTGGTGTATAAAAGGAGGTCCTAGGGCATAGAGTTAGATACGTACGATTGTCATAGAGTTATAGCTTCAAGGTTCTGTAACCCTAATATTGTTGAGTATCCGTATTATTCATTAATAATATTGAGGCTTATTGTTTGTTGAATTGTATTCTTTGTGTTACTGTTACATTACAATTCTTCTTAATATCAAAGGTTAGATTCTGCATAGTCTTTGATATACTTAAACACAGTTTCTACTCTAGTTGTGATAGATTTATCTAATATAACTAAACTTTAAACAAGCTAAGGAATTCGATCAAGTGCTCAACTGGGATCAATAGTTTAACATAAAAGTTGTAACAATAATGCACTAAATATGAGTGCATACAAGGTAGGCTAAGGCGATTTGGGTGTACATTTGGGGGGAGGATTGTAAACAATGCTGTTCATTAATATTTCAGAATCCACCTGTAACACCCCAACTCGACAAGGGTAAAGATGTCACACTAATGGTTTCACATCAGATCAAAACAAAGCATACATTCCAAGTAATACAAAAATTCTCAAAGGTTACAATTGAAATTCTGAAATTTACAAGGTTACAACGGAAACAAAAGCTAAACACTAAGTCAGCACAAACAACTCCTTCTAATGGTCTCTACTTCATAATAACTATCAAAGTCTTCTAAATCCAAAAGTCTCTTCACTCATACCCAAACCCGTCGTCCTGCTTATTACCTGCCGCACACGAAAAGAAAACGTGCGGCTGAGCTTAAAAGGCTCAGTGAACAGATACATATGCAAAACAATGATAATGAAACAGATATAAGATATAGTGCGCTGGGAAATATCAGAAGGTATAAGCAATAAGGATGATCAGAGGAAAAAAGGATAGTCATCTACCACGAGCCCAGAAACAGATCATATCATATCGTAACCATAAATCTTCATAATCATATAGAGGGGAGACCTCTCAGATAATCAGATAATATGAGGGGTGTCCTCATTCTTCAAATGGAGTAGCTAGCTCCCAGATATATGTGAAAGGCGTGTATTGCACACAACACCAGTCACCAGACAAGTCATATCATATCAGATTAAATCCACTAAACAGATCAGATCTAGGATTGCAATCCATACGCCCCCCAGAAACATATATAATCCATAATCAAAGTAATGCGCATATCATAATCAGAATGGGGACGGTGTGAGGAATCACTCACCCACACATGAGTCATGCCAGTGGTGCATCACAGACACGGCCAGGTTACCTTCCTGGCTAGGTAATAGAAAGGTGGCTCGGGTATCAAACTAAGAGTCAGGTCTCAATGACATATCAAAAGGTCATATATCAGAAGGTGCATCTCAAAGTCATATCCAGAGGTTCATACACAAGGGGACATAGCAATGGCCTGGGAAATCTTAACTGAATCATAACTCATAATCGTAATCAAGGTTCATATCAAAAGTTCATTTTAAAACTTTCATCCAAAAGTCCATTTTAGAAAATCCTTTATTCGTGGTCTTCATAAAACGATCCTTTAAAGTAATTCTCATAAAAATATTCTCTCAAAACGGTTTTTCATAAAAATTAGTCTTCCAAAATAGCTTTCATAAAAGTTAGTAACATTTGTATATAAAATGGTTTTGCCTCATTATAAACGCCCTTTTAAAATTGTTTTTCTCAAAACATTTACAAGATATAATTAGGAAAGGTTTTCATAGCATAGCTTCAGATCAGAAATCATATCAAATGGAACTCAACTGGGGAGGTTCAAACAAAGGAAGAATCATAACAAACGAATCAGAAACTAATGGATTCAGCATACGAGAGAGATCATGAGAAACCTTAAAAGAAAGGTCAGAATATCTGTACCTTGTCGAGTCAAACAAACCGAGATCAAATGAAAAGGAGAAAGGTTATTCCCGCTTCATCAAACCTAGAAGCATGTGAAAACGGATCACGAAGAGTTCAAAATCACTTAAGTTTCCTCTTTTAGTTATCTTTCCATTTTTAGTAACTTTTCAAATATAGTAACTTTCTAAAAATAGTAACTTTCCATAATTAGTAAGCTTCCACATTTAATAACTTTCCCGATTAGGTAACTTTCCATGACCAGAGTTATTAGTGACTATTAATTAAAGTTAAAGGTTTAACATGGTTAATATAATAATTTAGGGCAAATATGACAACTTATGATAGTTTAGGGTTTAAATTGTCAAAATAACTAAGTTTAGGGGCAATTATGAAAATCATATAATTAAACGCCTTCTACTAATATTATGCCAACTTCATGGAATTTTATAACAACTCATGCAATGCAATAGGTTCTATTCGTTAAACTAGTTAGACAACAAAACACACCGAGTCCCATTTACATTTAACCCATTCGGTCTATTCCAAAACCCTTCGCTAGTCCAAACACGTGAGGCCACAACAAATCCACACAACCCATGATCTGTTCCAGCCCATGAACTCGACACACACATCACACACAAAACGCATTCAATAGATCATAGGTGTATAACAGTTTGCATATCTCATCACTTCTTATAATTTATAAATATTTCATGCATGCATACACGCATATATCTATCTGGTGATTTCCAACAGATTATACCATTTCTTGTATTTCTAAAACTCATTTTACACGCTTGACTTCAGCCATTCACACACACGATCACACGCATGTATACCCTTTCTACAGCCACAATGCCAAGACACAACATATATAACAACGAGCCCGCAACAACTCGACACTCATATCGGTACTCACTCATTCATACTCATAACGAGACATACACAACAACAGACAAAACCCTCGCGACACAAAATAGCCGCGACACCCTCTTTGTTTATTATGGTGCAATTTGAAACGGAAAAGAACAAGCACGTATTACTCTTTTAGCTCGATACCGATTATGTTTAAAACAGATTTATGGGTCGTAGATATGTAGGTCAAAAGCATGAATAACACTGAGTCGAATGCAACATTTTAAAGGTCGATATCTATAGCTTTTCAATTCGTTATTTTATGTGGTATTACATGCGACACAATTATATGATTTCATGTGAGCTTGTTTCTATGATTTCATTTAAGATCTGATCGTGTACAAGCATGTCGGTTATAAACCAATTCATTTTGTTATCAAGTGACAAGTCTATACGTGTATATTGAGATCAAAAACCGAAAGAATTAGATTAAGGATTGAGGCTCGTACTCTTGGTGATCGAATGAGAAAGAAAGCAAGGGACCACGACCAGAACCAACACCAAACTGCTGCAAAACCGCCTCGACCAGCTGGTACCCACGAACGAAATCCCAACAACAACATTCCTTGTACCCCATAAATTTACACCAACAGCAGAACAAGCTTCACAGCACTAGACTTGAGAGAGGAAAACGTAGCAGACTTGTGTGTGTGTTTGTTGTTTCGTATCAAGAAGGAGAGAGGCAGAAATAAAAATGATTTTATGACTAAAGTTTAGGGTGGAGCGTGTCTCCACATATGGTAGGTTTTTATGTCATATTATTGTGTTTGATTTGCTCTTAATGAGGTTGGTTATGTGCTATGATAGGACCGAATTTGAGATATTGAATGCATAATATTCGGATATTATAAAGTTAGCAATACGTGTAATGGACCTAGTGAATTTTAGGAAGGTTTGATTTGTATAGCAAATATTTATTTAGTTATCATAGGTTAATATAACTAAATGCATTTATTTTGCATATGAATTTAGGCTTGTTTTAAAAATTATATCAAGCTTAAGTAAAAGTTCAAATTAGTTACGAAAATGGAATCCGAAATTTAGGGTTTTACAACTCTTCCCCTGTAAAAAAAAATTTTCGTCCTCGAAAATTGAAGTAGATAGATCAAACGGAAACGTATCAAATCACGAAAAGAAAGTGACAATATGTAGCCTTACGCTTAGAGTGATTCTTCCAAAAGGATCTTCACAACGAAATAGTTTCTCATGACTCAATCAAGACAAAGAGGGTACAGATTTCTCAGAAGGAGTCAATTTGGTTTAATCTGGTCACAAAAGCCAATGCAACATATAGCGAATGGTAGGTGAATATTCTCGAAATATCATATGTGATACGAAAAATTTCAAATCGAATAACTGTATCAACAGTAGAGAGTTATACCAGGAGCATAAGATTTTTAACGGAGGCCAACAGAATGCAATTCGAGAATCCAAACTCAATCAAATATCTAATGAACGAAAACAGAGTATACGGATAGATAGGATGAACCTAAAGTCTCACTATTCGCGGATAACCCAACGGAGATCAAATTCTAAACTTCTTAGGTATTCCCCAAGATATCCTATGCCCACAACAAGTGCACGTTATATGATGTAAGTATTATCACGTTGGCCAGACGTCATAATACTGGCATCATATAAATATGCCCTCATGATGGCCATACTTTATCTCAAATCGTCATCAAAACCACCTAATACTTCTACGGTCTCAGAGGTCAACAAAAACGAATGCCATAGTCCGGAGAGAAAACAAAACTATTCGCAAGAGTATCAAAATCCCAGATTGCCTAGCAGAAGTGGGGTATGCCGTCACAAGCATCATCTCTTCCACAACTCGCCAACATCTCTCAAAACAAAGCCATCACCGATCATATGAAAAAATGAACACGGAACTGGAATGCTTCTAGGGAACTTGAATCATTAGAGGATCTTATTACTATATAACGAAGCTTAAGAGAGTCAACGGAAATGAAAGTTAGTCGCCAAGAACTTCGGCCTTCATAGAATTAATTATTCCAAACATAAAGGGTCAGTTTCAAAATTCCGTTCATTCAAAACATCCAATTTCCTCAAGTCCGGCTAATCTGTCTTCATCTGTCCATCAGTCAGGAAGTGAAACCAAGGTCGGGAACTTGTGTCTGGTTCGTCGAGCCTCCTGCAGTTCTTCTTGTAATGTGATGGAGTGTTGTGGCTTTCTGGCACGATCTTTAAATCTCTTCGTCATCCAATCTGCTTCCGCTCTCAATTCATCTTAGTACAACCAAGATGAATAGGGAAATTAGACTGCATGTCTTCATCAGCTCCAGGTTCGCCTTCTTGACTAGATTTCTTCTTCTGCATCGCCAACACTTCTGTCTTGTAAGGAATGTCTTCACTCTTTGGGGTAGCCTCTGTTGTTGTCAACTCCAGGTCAGGCAAGGAACACCGTTGTCTCAACGAACATCAAACTTTCAGAATACACAAATGATCGTCAAATTTCTAACAAGGTGCAAAAATGATTTTCATGTTCTTCCTCATCTCTGAATGTACCACTAAGTCATACAATGACCATATGCCCAGTACTCATGAGAAACTATCATCTATCAAATTCACCAAGATCGTCAGAGCTTTAGCTAATACTATTAGCGTCACTAACCGTCATAGCAGTCGTTTACGAATACGGAAGGCGATTTCAAGAGTAAGATCAATTCATCAGAAGGAAAACTTCGCGTTCTGAAATTAAACAAACACATAGTCGTTTCAGGGTGGAGGAATATTGGCTCCTAACAGTAATACGGTTCAGCTTCCATACATATCTCCTGTCATCATTCTTCTTTATCGCGAACAAAACTGAAATACGCCAAGAAAATGCACTTAAGCAACTTACTTCACACTCCGGTGGAAAACTTGGTGGTTCAATCAGAAATCGTGTTTCAGAAAATTCAGGGTGCCAAATAGCGTTCAATACAAGGTTCATGCTCAGACGATTTAATTGCCAAATAGCTCCCAAGATAAGGTTCATTCATTAGCGTACGAAATGGGTTCTAGGAAAAACTTCATACACGCTAAATTAACACAAGAGACTCCAGAGTAATAGTGATAGCAGAGGGTTTATCAATCGATAATCATGGTAGGGAGTTCAAAATTGTTGCAAACGTTAAAGGTGAGACATAGAAGGGAAATTGTCCATATTAGAATGCTCAATCAGCCGATTCCTTGTCAGAATAAAATTGAAGTTAACTATCCCAAGATAGACGGATCACAAATCAAATCTTTATCATTTAAAAGTGAGAGGGAAAACATTCTTATCCTCGTGGTTACACACCACAAGGCTTCTTATAAGGACAGAGATGGGTGAAACGAAATCAAATAGTGTCGGAAGATTCCTAGATACTTATCAGAAGCAAAAGTCAATCAAAACATATTCAGTACGTTATCGCCATGGAGATTCTCAGAATGCCTGAAGAGGCGTCAAAGTGATTAACAGAAGAATCAGGGTGAAACGCGGGTCTTTATCAAAATGATTTACAAAAGGGATTTGAAAATAAGGATCAAATAGTGTCAGGCCATTATTATGAAATTCTCAATGTCTTCAAGGTTTAATCAGGTTCAAAACTTAGGTGGTGCAAAGCATAGGCTTTCACTTTCCAGAAGTGGTATCAACAGGATCTAACCAAAAGCAAGGCACGAATCAGAGTGATGCGGAAGCAAAGATACTTAAGCAAATGCCTTATAGTCTACCCATTCCTCACCGGTCAAAACTTAGGTTCCTATGGGAAAATCCTACAGAAATTTTCAAAGGTTGACTTACGAGCGCCTACAGGGGTGATGCGCGTGATGTGTCGTTGCGGTTTAGCAGTTTTAATGCCTACTCAAGTTTTAAATTTATATTTAGCCGACTTATCAATAACACACACACTTAACGAGCAGTGTACCCGGTCAGTATGAAGATAATGGTAAGTAGAGTGTCGATCACTAAGAGTGGAACGTATTATCTCGTTAATCTAATCAGTATTTTAATATCCTAACGCAAGGGGGTTTTCAGCCTGAGAGACTGGCACAGTTTTGTTTGCAAGTAAATAATAAAATAAACCAATAGGCACGAATCAGCAAGTAGCACACACGTACACAGATAGATACTCGAGACAATAAGAGGGCTGTCCTTATAATTAAGTAGATTGTCACTTGTTTTATTGATAGCTTTATATGAAGTGTATGTAATTAACCCTTTCTCGTTGGTCCTATTCTCATCGGCGAGTAAACCCTTAATGATTACTTATGTCTAAAAGTTATTCCTAAGTGATCAATTTAGAAACAACCGTGGGAGCCACATTATGTCCCGCAGTCAAATGCCCGCAAGCCACTAATAAACACAGAGGTTATCAATGCACTAATAAGTAGTAACCAAAGACATCAACATATAAACTTTAATTGATGGGAAAGCAAGTATTAAAGGGAGTGCAATCTTTCGTTGTCACATTACACAAGCCACCAATCCTGATGAATTAAAGTTTGCTAACACAATAAAACAAAACTACTTAATGAATTAAATACATGCAGCACCTTCTTACAGCTCTTGTATCTTTGATTTGGGTGTGTCTTGTGCTGCCTCCTTGACTGAATTCGTCCTTTTGCTCTGCTGTCCGAACTTCGGTTTTTGGGTTTCGAACTCGAACTCTTAAATTCGTCTGGTCCACGGGTATTTATAGTTTCTGTCTGAGGGAAGATGCGGCGCATCTACTAAGTAGATGCGGCGCATGTACTTAACTTCGCGTGGGGTCCAAGATTATAATATTCAGGAATATTCGTACACCGCCAGAAGATGCGGCGTAACTCCGTGATTAGATGCGGCGCATGTCCTCTTGTATCTTGGATCGTATCTGGTGATATCTTGATAGAGATGCGGCGCATGTTGATAGTGAGATGTGGCGCATCTGGAGCAGAATTGACTTGATCTTGTCCATGTCAGTAGACTTTCGCTTTATGCACGTTTTGCTCCATAATTAGTCCAAAATAGCTAAGTTTCACCAAATGCTTGTTTTTACCTGAGAATTACAAAAGTAAACAATTAAGTATCAATCCTCATACATAATATAGTAAAACAAGTCAAATTAATAGGATAAATGATAGTAATAAAATGTACTTATTTGAGTTCATCAAATATCCCCCCACTTGAACTTTACTTGTCCCCAAGTAAACCTTAGAATTTCATTTATGAAAATGTATCCTAAAAGATGTTAGGATTTATTTTTATATTTAAGCATGTATTCATTTATTTCATAATCACACAACTAAACACTTAACGAATTAGAAGTAAAATAAAATAAGTCGATAAAATCAAATCTAATCGTTTAACTGTCCAGTCGCGACGAATATTCTATCATAAGCTTGGCAAGTATACACATCTCCACCACTAAAGCTAAGGAATAACAAGTCTAAAGCGGTAAAAAGGGTTTTTAGGCTTAAGGGTTAATTATTCTTATTTACACTATCGATCTCAAATTCCAGAAAAGGCGACAAAATCACAAATACATGATCGAATCCACGAACACGATACTTGCAATTGCTCAAATCCTTAACTCGAATAGGCTAAAGATAGGTCCAAACTTCACCAATAATAATATATCAAAAAGGGCGACAAAATCATAAATACATAGCCGAATCCACGACTACGATACTTAAGATTGCTCAAATCCCTAATCTCAATAAATCAAAGGTTCGGTTGGATAAAGAACAATACAGGGTATGGATAACATTTGGGATATAAATTGGTGTAAAAATAAAAATAAACAAAACAAATAAATTAAAATCCTAAGTGTGGTTAATCACTATCCCAACCATCCCATGAATAAGACTCATATCATTGAATAACTCACGCTTTAACACTTGAAACACACGCTTTAGGTAGACACGAATTATACTCAACAAGATCTTAATCAAAGAATAAACCTTAATTGGCGTTCCCATAACTGCCAATTCCCATTCAATCCATAGATATAATACAACAAATAGTGGTGATATCGACCACTTACATAACTCTACATCGTTGGCTTAAAATAAACATCCAACTCTTTTTTTTTTTTTTTTTTCTCATTTTTTTTCGATTTTTTTTTTTTTTTTTTTTTTTTTTTTTTTTTTTTTTTTACTTGAAACATAAACATAGATGTGTAAAATTTCACCACATCACCACAACTTTCTTTCCGGATAATTTTTTCATACTTTTCATACTTTCAGAAATAACGGTAATAGTGAAAGTAGTAAACACACGAAAAATAAACTCAAAAATATACAATATTTACTTTCACTCCAATTTGCATTATGCAATTTCCCGACCTAACCATAGATAATGAATTACGCACGCGAACACAGGTAATGTAAGGAAACACACTCTGCCTATAGCAATTAACCAACCATGGATTCTAATCTACAGGGTAGGCTAAGGTTTAAGGTGTAACGAAACATTTTAAACATAGGTGTAAGAAACGAAAGGAATGGCTCTGAGGGTTTTTCTAGGGGTATCTTACTCTAAAAATGAGAGTAACAAAAGGTTTTATACGGGGGTTAACTAACCAGTGTAGTTAGCTAATATCACATAACATATAATAGGCTATTTAGTGTAATCCTAGAATTTTACCAAGTTAGACAAGTCATTCCAATTATATAAATAATACTCATTATGGTGGTCTCGAATAGTATACAAGCCAAGTTCTAAAGTTTACAAGTCACCGGCACACTCATAGATTTGTGAATTTTGAAAAATCACAATTTTTGAAAATAATGTCATGTGTGCAGTTATGTAACTTAGATCTTAAACAAAAACATGCTAAAAAATTTTTAAGTTTGATATATTAAGCACATTTTAAGCATAATTTTTGAAAAAGTAGGACAAGTAATTGTTAAGTGTTCTAATTCTCCAATCCCCCCACTTAAGTTAAACAACGTCCTCGTTGTTTGTATAAAAGGTTAAAAACTGGAAAATAAAAGAATTAGAACAAGAAAAACTCCCCTGAGATTTGCTCGGTATGATCCTCCATTAGTATAAGAGCAAAAATCATCTTCTTGTGGATTAGAACGTTAAAACTTCATACTTTATGTATCCACAGGAAATCCAGGAAACTATAATACCACCAACACTTTAAAACACACCTAAGATAAGAAAGGTTCAACTTGCATAACACATTAGTAGTTAGGAAAAATAAAACTTAAAAAATTAAAACTGAAAATCATCAGGTCAGTCGACGCGCCGTATCTTATTGAAGAAGATACGCCGTATCGAGCCTGGAATAAATATGGATCAGAATAAAGATGCGCCGCATCCTTAACCAGGGATGCACCGCATTAAAATAAACTGATAAATAGTTTTAAAGTCGGAAAATAAAAATGCAGAAAAATAAAATAAGATATGACCATTGCAGAGGATGCGTCGTATCTCAATACTGAGATGCGCCGTATCTTCGTGCGGCCTGGACTGACTCGACACAGAAAACAGAATAATAAAAGATAAATCCGGGTTGTCTCCCGGTGAGCACTTGTCTTTATTCCAGAGTCTTCAAGTTAGACTCACGTTCAGCTCCTTAGTATCGATCATCGAAGGAGTCGGAAACATCACGCTCCTTCATTCCCAATTTAGTAATATTGAACACTCCTTGCTCGTCTTTAATTTCCACGCCGTTCTTCTTTAATATCTGTATAAACAAAGTCCTGTCCCTTTCGGGCAGAGATGACAAAATGATAGACGGGAAATTCTTATTATCATACAGGCACAAATAAGCAAGGTGGGGTGGTAGTTCAATAAACACATCATTATTCAAATTCGTTTTCTCAACTATTCTCCTACGTTTATTAATTACTACACAATCATACCACTCATCATCAGAATCACTAACAATATCGCGTCTAAGTTCCGTAGGTACATTAAGGTCAATGAATTCCTCAAAGTCTTCATGATTAGGATTAGTTGAGTTGTTTTGAATCAATGTTTCTCCCATAAGTCTAGCTTCAAGATCGAGGTCCATACGCTCTCTTAATCCTAGCACATAAACACCTCTAATTATGCTCTTAACCGGATCTTGGCACTTATAGACTAGTTTATTATTCCCTACCCTTAATGAAATTTTTCTCTTAAACACATCAATCTTAGCATGGGCAGTAGACAACAAAGGTCTTCCGAGGATTAAAGGAATCTTAACATCCTCGGGCATGTCTAGTATAATAAAGTCTACGGGAAAAATAAACTGCTCAATCTTAACTAGCACATTATTAGCAATCCCTTCAGGTCGTTTTACTGTTTTATCAGCCAATTCAATAAGTAATTTAGTTGGTGCTAATTTTCCTAGTCCTAGGGTAGCGAATGTCTTAAGAGGCATAACACTAACACTAGCTCCTAAGTCAGCCAACACATTATTGAAAGATATATTATTAATAGAACAAGGTAGAGTAAAACTTCCTGGGTCTCTTTCTTTATGAGGCAAGGCATTTGAATCAGTTGCAGGGCTCTCTTCTTTCATTGTTGCCTTGATCTCTTCTTCAATGTTTGTCTTCTCTTTTAGTAGTCTCCTTAAGCTGATTGAAGAGTTAAAGAAAAATTCGGGTCTTGCACCATCATTACCATTCATCGACCTTCTAGATATATTAGGAGTGACTTCTTCGGTGGTGCTTATTGCCTTGACATGATCTCTTGGATTTGTTTCAGTTGAGCTCGGTAAACTTCCATATCCCCTTTCTTGAAGAACTTTGCTCATTTGACCAATTTGCTGTTCCAATGCTTTGATCGAAGCTCCTTGATTTCTTGTAGTAGTGTCTGTTGAAGCTCGAATTTCCTTGATCATAGCATTATTCTCTTCATGTCTTTTAGCAGCATCGGCCATAATTTGCTTTAAAGTATCATCTAAAGTCTGCCTCCTCTCTTGATAAGCGGGATTGAAGTTGTTCTTTTGATAGAATCCCGGACTAGCTTCCCTAAATCTTGCTGAAGGTCGGAACGGTTGTCCAAATTGGGTGTAATAAGCTTCTTCAAACGTCTCACTTTCATTCTTGTTCGGGCAATCTTTAGTGTAGTGAGGTCCTTCGCACTTTTCACATCCAACTTGGGCAACATATGCTCTTTCATCTCGCTTCTTCATCTCTCTACTAATTTTATCCAATTGAGCTTGAATAGCGGCAATCCCGTCAAAATTAGTGCTGCTCTTAGATCTAGTAGAGGTCCCATCGTGCCATTTCTGAGAATGATCAGCAGCTTCTTGGATCGCTTTCCTAGTATTAGTTGCACTCATCTGAGGTACAGCTCCCTTAGCATCCAAAATCTGTCTTGTAGGCACGTCCAATCCCTGATAAAACAATATTATTTCCTGCATAGGGGTTAGATAGTGTTGAGGACATTTTATCAATAAATCTTTAAATCGTTCCCAAGCTTGATAAAGGGTTTCATCAGGCTCTTGCTTGAAACTATTGATAGCCTCCATTTTCTTAGCAGTCTTAGCAGGTGGACAATATCTCTTCAGGAATTTGCTCTTCAAACCTTCCCACGTAGTGATTGAACTAGCAGGTTCATTCCTTAGCCACTTGTTAGCAGCTCCTTTTAGTGAGATTGGGAAGATTCTTAGCATGAGTTGATCGGTATTGACACTTTCTGTAGTAAACAAATCTGCAATCTCCAGGACCTTTTCAACATGCTCATTAGCATCCTCTTGTTCCGTCCCACTGAAAGCATTCTCTCTGAGCTCTTTGAGAAATTGTCCCTTCAACTCAAATTTTGACTTGTCATCAAACTTAGGTCTAGCAACTCCTGAAGTGTAATCAGCACGGGTATTGTTCATGTATTCCTCCATAGTAGTGTTTTCGCCCATTGTTTCTGTTTCAACTTCCTCTTTTTCTTCAGAAAAGTAATCAAGCTCGAGTGAACTTGAAAGATCAAAGCTTCTTGTGTTGAAAAGCCTTTTAAGCGAATGTAGGGCTCGTTCAGGATCTTCGAAAGGTTGAATCAAGTTCTTCGTAGAACTCCTGGTCATGCACTTCCTGAAATCAATCACAAAAGCATCAGTAGGGTATGCTCGAGAAAGTAATATATCAGATAATTAATAACGAAAACGGAATACGAAAAATTAAAGTTACTGATATCTGCAGACGATGCGTCGTATCCAAAGAGTTGGATACGCCGTATCTTATAATCGTTAAAATTAAATCAGACTTTATTCAGAAAATAGATACGCCGCTTTAGAATTTAAGAATGCGCCGTATCGAATTAATTAATCAAAAATCAGCTTATCTAATTAAAATTAAATGCGTCGTATTAACGAAAGTTAATGCGCCGTATTTTCGTTACGTTTAAAAATAAAAGATTTTTGATTCAGTAAGATGCGCCGTATCGACAGAGATCGATACGCCGTATCTGTTTAATAATTCGCAAACTGTTTTTAATCAAAATAATAGATACGCCGTATCTTCGAAAGAAGATGCGTCGTATGGCGTGAATGTTTAGAAAATTTTTTTTATCAAAAACAGATACGCCGTATCTGCAAAAGCAGATGCGTCGTATTACTTTATCGCTTAGAAAAAATTTTCTTATTAAAAACAGATACGCCGTATCTTGGGGAAAAGATGCGTCGTATCGAATTAATTAAACGCGTTGTATTTTAAAAAAAATTAAACGCAATACGCCGTATCTGAGAGATCAGATGCGCCGTATCGTTTGATTTAGCACAGTACAACGATAGCAGAACAGAAAAATACGAAAAATAAAAACAAAAATTATACACACGAAACAAAAATAAAAACAAATAAAGCAAACAAATAACACAAAACAAATAACACACAATACAACAAATATGCAAAATAGTACAATGATGCAATTAATCTAATAAAAAAGAAAGAAAAAAAAACTAATTAAAATACTAATCAAATTAACAGATAATAACAATTCACTCCCCGGCAGCGGCGCCAAAAACTTGATGCGCGTGATGTGTCGTTGCGGTTTAGCAGTTTTAATGCCTACTCAAGTTTTAAATTTATATTTAGCCGACTTATCAATAACACACACACTTAACGAGCAGTGTACCCGGTCAGTATGAAGATAATGGTAAGTAGAGTGTCGATCACTAAGAGTGGAACGTATTATCTCGTTAATCTAATCAGTATTTTAATATCCTAACGCAAGGGGGTTTTCAGCCTGAGAGACTGGCACAGTTTTGTTTGCAAGTAAATAATAAAATAAACCAATAGGCACGAATCAGCAAGTAGCACACACGTACACAGATAGATACTCGAGACAATAAGAGGGCTGTCCTTATAATTAAGTAGATTGTCACTTGTTTTATTGATAGCTTTATATGAAGTGTATGTAATTAACCCTTTCTCGTTGGTCCTATTCTCATCGGCGAGTAAACCCTTAATGATTACTTATGTCTAAAAGTTATTCCTAAGTGATCAATTTAGAAACAACCGTGGGAGCCACATTATGTCCCGCAGTCAAATGCCCGCAAGCCACTAATAAACACAGAGGTTATCAATGCACTAATAAGTAGTAACCAAAGACATCAACATATAAACTTTAATTGATGGGAAAGCAAGTATTAAAGGGAGTGCAATCTTTCGTTGTCACATTACACAAGCCACCAATCCTGATGAATTAAAGTTTGCTAACACAATAAAACAAAACTACTTAATGAATTAAATACATGCAGCACCTTCTTACAGCTCTTGTATCTTTGATTTGGGTGTGTCTTGTGCTGCCTCCTTGACTGAATTCGTCCTTTTGCTCTGCTGTCCGAACTTCGGTTTTTGGGTTTCGAACTCGAACTCTTAAATTCGTCTGGTCCACGGGGTATTTATAGTTTCTGTCTGAGGGAAGATGCGGCGCATCTACTAAGTAGATGCGGCGCATGTACTTAACTTCGCGTGGGGTCCAAGATTATAATATTCAGGAATATTCGTACACCGCCAGAAGATGCGGCGTAACTCCGTGATTAGATGCGGCGCATGTCCTCTTGTATCTTGGATCGTATCTGGTGATATCTTGATAGAGATGCGGCGCATGTTGATAGTGAGATGCGGCGCATCTGGAGCAGAATTGACTTGATCTTGTCCATGTCAGTAGACTTTCGCTTTATGCACGTTTTGCTCCATAATTAGTCCAAAATAGCTAAGTTTCACCAAATGCTTGTTTTTACCTGAGAATTACAAAAGTAAACAATTAAGTATCAATCCTCATACATAATATAGTAAAACAAGTCAAATTAATAGGATAAATGATAGTAATAAAATGTACTTATTTGAGTTCATCAAGGGGAAAACTTAATGGTCCTAACTTACACAGGTCAAGGGTAAATGTATTACGAATCGCAGCCTGTCTCTCTGATACCATAATTGTAACACCCCAACTCGACAAGGGTAAAGATGTCACACTAATGGTTTCACATCAGATCAAAACAAAGCATACATTCCAAGTAATACAAAAATTCTCAAAGGTTACAATTGAAATTCTGAAATTTACAAGGTTACAACGGAAACAAAAGCTAAACACTAAGTCAGCACAAACAACTCCTTCTAATGGTCTCTACTTCATAATAACTATCAAAGTCTTCTAAATCCAAAAGTCTCTTCACTCATACCCAAACCCGTCGTCCTGCTTATTACCTGCCGCACACGAAAAGAAAACGTGCGGCTGAGCTTAAAAGGCTCAGTGAACAGATACATATGCAAAGCAATGATAATGAAACAGATATAAGATATAGTGCGCTGGGAAATATCAGAAGGTATAAGCAATAAGGATGATCAGAGGAAAAAAGGATAGTCATCTACCACGAGCCCAGAAACAGATCATATCATATCGTAACCATAAATCTTCATAATCATATAGAGGGGAGACCTCTTAGATAATCAGATAATATGAGGGGTGTCCTCATTCTTCAAATGGAGTAGCTAGCTCCCAGATATATGTGAAAGGCGTGTATTGCACACAGCACCAGTCACCAGACAAGTCATATCATATCAGATTAAATCCACTAAACAGATCAGATCTAGGATTGCAATCCATACGCCCCCCAGAAACATATATAATCCATAATCAAAGTAATGCGCATATCATAATCAGAATGGGGACGGTGTGAGGAATCACTCACCCACACATGAGTCATGCCAGTGGTGCATCACAGACACGGCCAGGTTACCTTCCTGGCTAGGTAACAGAAAGGTGGCTCGGGTATCAAACTAAGAGTCAGGTCTCAATGACATATCAAAAGGTCATATATCAGAAGGTGCATCTCAAAGTCATATCCAGAGGTTCATACACAAGGGGACATAGCAATGGCCTGGGAAATCTTAACTGAATCATAACTCATAATCGTAATCAAGGTTCATATCAAACGTTCATTTTAAAACTTTCATCCAAAAGTCCATTTTAGAAAATCCTTTATTCGTGGTCTTCATAAAACGATCCTTTAAAGTAACTCTCATAAAAATATTCTCTCAAAATGGTTTTTCATAAAAATTAGTCTTCCAAAATAGCTTTCATAAAAGTTAGTAACATTTGTATATAAAATGGTTTTGCCTCATTATAAACGCCCTTTTAAAATTGTTTTTCTCAAAACATTTACAAGATATAATTAGGAAAGGTTTTCATAGCATAGCTTCAGATCAGAAATCATATCAAATGGAACTCAACTGGGGAGGTTCAAACAAAGGAAGAATCATAACAAACGAATCAGAAACTAATGGATTCAGCATACGAGAGAGATCATGAGGAACCTTAAAAGAAAGGTCAGAATATCTGTACCTTGTCGAGTCAAACAAACCGAGATCAAATGAAAAGGAGAAAGGTTATTCCCGCTTCATCAAACCTAGAAGCATGTGAAAACGGATCACGAAGAGTTCAAAATCACTTAAGTTTCCTCTTTTAGTTATCTTTCCATTTTTAGTAACTTTTCAAATATAGTAACTTTCTAAAAATAGTAACTTTCCATAATTAGTAAGCTTCCACATTTAATAACTTTCCCGATTAGGTAACTTTCCATGACCAGAGTTATTAGTGACTATTAATTAAAGTTAAAGGTTTAACATGGTTAATATAATAATTTAGGGCAAATATGACAACTTATGATAGTTTAGGGTTTAAATTGTCAAAATAACTAAGTTTAGGGGCAATTATGAAAATCATATAATTAAACGCCTTCTACTAATATTATGCCAACTTCATGGAATTTTATAACAACTCATGCAATGCAATAGGTTCTATTCGTTAAACTAGTTAGACAACAAAACACACCGAGTCCCATTTACATTTAACCCATTCGGTCTATTCCAAAACCCTTCGCTAGTCCAAACACGTGAGGCCACAACAAATCCACACAACCCATGATCTGTTCCAGCCCATGAACTCGACACACACATCACACACAAAACGCATTCAATAGATCATAGGTGTATAACAGTTTGCATATCTCATCACTTCTTATAATTTATAAATATTTCATGCATGCATACACGCATATATCTATCTGGTGATTTCCAACAGATTATACCATTTCTTGTATTTCTAAAACTCATTTTACACGCTTGACTTCAGCCATTCACACACACGATCACACGCATGTATACCCTTTCTACAGCCACAATGCCAAGACACAACATATATAACAACGAGCCCGCAACAACTCGACACTCATATCGGTACTCACTCATTCATACTCATAACGAGACATACACAACAACAGACAAAACCCTCGCGACACAAAATAGCCGCGACACCCTCTTTGTTTATTATGGTGCAATTTGAAACGGAAAAGAACAAGCACGTATTACTCTTTTAGCTCGATACCGATTATGTTTAAAACAGATTTATGGGTCGTAGATATGTAGGTCAAAAGCATGAATAACACTGAGTCGAATGCAACATTTTAAAGGTCGATATCTATAGCTTTTCAATTCGTTATTTTATGTGGTATTACATGCGACACAATTATATGATTTCATGTGAGCTTGTTTCTATGATTTCATTTAAGATCTGATCGTGTACAAGCATGTCGGTTATAAACCAATTCATTTTGTTATCAAGTGACAAGTCTATACGTGTATATTGAGATCAAAAACCGAAAGAATTAGATTAAGGATTGAGGCTCGTACTCTTGGTGATCGAATGAGAAAGAAAGCAAGGGACCACGACCAGAACCAACACCAAACTGCTGCAAAACCGCCTCGACCAGCTGGTACCCACGAACGAAATCCCAACAACAACATTCCTTGTACCCCATAAATTTACACCAACAGCAGAACAAGCTTCACAGCACTAGACTTGAGAGAGGAAAACGTAGCAGACTTGTGTGTGTGTTTGTTGTTTCGTATCAAGAAGGAGAGAGGCAGAAATAAAAATGATTTTATGACTAAAGTTTAGGGTGGAGCGTGTCTCCACATATGGTAGGTTTTTATGTCATATTATTGTGTTTGATTTGCTCTTAATGAGGTTGGTTATGTGCTATGATAGGACCGAATTTGAGATATTGAATGCATAATATTCGGATATTATAAAGTTAGCAATACGTGTAATGGACCTAGTGAATTTTAGGAAGGTTTGATTTGTATAGCAAATATTTATTTAGTTATCATAGGTTAATATAACTAAATGCATTTATTTTGCATATGAATTTAGGCTTGTTTTAAAAATTATATCAAGCTTAAGTAAAAGTTCAAATTAGTTACGAAAATGGAATCCGAAATTTAGGGTTTTACACCACCGAAATATCACGAGAACTGTGAAAGGATAGGCTCTGAGGGGTGTACTAAGGGTATCGTGTACTAAAAATGAGTACATCGCAAATGTGTGGGAAAATTACTTGACTAATGTAGCTAATGTAATTATAAAACAGGTTTAAAACAAGGGTTATCCTAATGCCTCTTATCATTTAATAAATCCTAACTACACAAATGTAGTCTCACTAGCAATCTCGGGATGCATCACAAATGCAAGTTCTAGAATCTATATACTACCGGTACACTCATAAGCATTAAAGGTGAATGCTATTTCCTAAAGATCTAAAGGCGAACCACATTTTTGAGTGGAAGGATTTTTGTGCTAGCTATATAATTCCTATCCATGAGACGCTTATTAAAACTAAAGTTTCACTCTTATATGTTGTAAAAAAATTTAAATTTGGTGCTAAAATTGCCCTAACAAGTATCTCTTTTAGTTTATTACACATTTACTATAATACAAACAAATATCAAGCGAAGTTATAGTTTCTAAGGTATCCCATTTTACCCACCCTACACTTACATTGAACATTGTCCCCAATGTTCTTAAAAAGTATCAAAGTTATGACAAAGGGAAAAATAAAATAGATGAAAGAAACTAATACTCTCCTGATTTGCTCGGCATGGGCGATGTGAAAACATGGTTAAATCCTCTTCCAAGAAAATAAATGCACATCATACTTCATCTTTTATCTTCTTGTGCAATATAACCTGTAATTCACTAAGAAAACAAACACGAAACCTCGCATAAAATCGACGGTAAATACTATACATAAAAATAAAATCCTAGAAAGCAAAGTAAGATATAATGCCTGCAAAATAAATGTTTTACAGATTCCTGGAAATTTAAAATTATGAAAATTTTCAAAAATTAAGTTTTAGCAGAAAAACAAAATCCTGAAAAACTGTGCTCCTACAGTGCATGACGCCGTCGGGTTGTAAACCTGACGGCGTCAGGATAGACCTGACAGTATTTTTTCCTTTTGTTTCTGGAAAATTTCTAGAAAAATTTTAGTATTAAGACCTGGAAATTATGCAGAACATTAATTGTGACTTAATACAAGCATTTGACTTGAACAAACACATAAATATATGCTTATCATTCATTGTTAACTTTCATGTTTGAATTCATTCTTTTAAACAAATATGATCTTCCCTACACTTATCTTTTTGTAAAATACCTTTATATGCAATTAAGACGAATTTAAAAACAAAATAAAGCATTTTCACAAATTATTCGAAACATGAAAGATTAAGCAATGATGATAAGACATATATATGACACAAGCAAAAACAAAAAATAAAAATCAAACAAACAATCAAAAAGCTTGGGTTGCCTCCCAAGAAGCGCTTGTTTTTGTTCGAGTTACGAGCCTGACTCTACCCTTATTTAACGAGAAGAAAAGGATTTCTCCCTACACTTAAGATTAAGTGCGGGTGATAGTAGCGATACATACCATTAGGATGGAAATATGCCATTGAGGAAAGAGTGGTGGATGAATCATATGCTCAAAAGAGTGTGCTTCTTTCATCCTATCCTTACCTAATTCATTTGGGCCAATGGGTAAATCAAAGTTTTCTCCTAAAAAGGGATCATATTCTATCAACTTCGAAAGACCCCTATTTAGGAATCACTCTTGACCTAATAAACCCGGTTTAAACCCATAATTTTTCTTGTGTTCAATCATAAATGGGTGATGTAAGTATATAAGGTCATGTTTCACTCCTATATTAGCTTTCACTCCACATGGTTTAGAGTCTACTACCTTTATCAACTACCCAGACTATATGGTTTGATGGTTGGATCGGGGCCTATTTCGTCTCCTAGATTCACATCTATGGATGGAAGATTGAGTAACGGTTTTGGTTGAGGCTCCGATTAATCAAGACTAGGAACTTTCGTAGAACTAATAGAAAGGTTATGACTACAAGTATCTAAACCTATTTCCTCTAGTTTTGTTTGGTCCAAGGGTTCTACTTCCGTCGGGGTTCCTATAGTCTCTTCTACTTCTTCTGGGTAAGTTACAGGCGGTGTGTGGTCCTCAAATGATGGTGGCTGATATGTGCTTAAACACACATCATTTTTATACCAGGAAACACACTAAAACGGACTAATAACCATAAAATATGTGAAATTATATTCCAAATATGTTTGGTTTGTGTTATTATGTCTTGCAGGTACAAGGGTTTGAAAACAAAGCAAAAAACGGTAATTACCCGAGCACTCCATTGGAAAGAGCACAAAATTACGAGTCCATCGGTAATTTTATTTGAAGCATCAAGGCAAAAGAAGAGAAATTGAAAGATTAAACGAAGCCCGAACGAATCCAAATCGAATGTAATAGCAAAGGATTCGGCCCAAGTGAAGAAATGAAGATAAAGCCCAACATAGCAAAAGAAAGTATATGGAAGACCAGGCCAACGTGGCCCAAAAATAAATAATAAGTAACGTGGCCCAAGATTTAATAGAAATTGTAGCCCAGGGGCAAAAGTTGGGCAATTGATATAAAGATTATTTATTCCAAGGACCAATGAATTAAACATAAAGAACGATGAAGGACCAAAGGTGTTTAATTCATATGAAGTTTTAAAGAACACAAGGACTAAGGATGAACCACGATGGAATCTTAGGGGCTTAATCCATACAAACCATTAAAGTTTCATTATATGAAACTCATTCATATACGGTGGAAGATTTATAATATACCACAAGGACTAAAGATGAAATGTGGCGCTAGTTCAGGGGCAAATTCGGATGAATGAGCATGGTCTAGAAAACAAGTTATAATATCAATATTGAAGGCCACGTGATCCTTTCTGCTCCATCATTTGGTGTGCGACCCAAAAAAAATCATATAATGAAGAGTGAAGACAAGTTGCAAATGCAAAGGCCAGCGATTGAAGCTTACTTCCCAAAATTAATTCATCATTGGCGCATGATTCTGCTCCTCTCCACTCTCAAACGCATCTAACTTGCTTCAGCCAATGGGTAGCCGCCACGTGGGATGTTTGTTGTATTTCAGATTCATGAATATAGACGCTAAAATGTTCCGATCCGGATCCTAGGTGCATTTATGTGAGCTATCATATGCAAGAAGAATGTGGGAGAGATCCGAGAATGCTATAAATGCAATCATTTTGAGGGCATTCATTCTACACATATTTTTTACACAGTAGGTAGATAGTAGAATAAAATTAGTGTAGGAATAGGAGTAATTTATTTAGAGTAGGAGTAGTAGTATTTTTAGCTTATTTCATTGTAATAGATAGCTTATTTCAAGTGCTTTGTGTACCAACTTTTTATTACTTAATGAAGACAAAGATTATTGTGGTTACATCTTGAGCTTATTTCTTCTTCTACTCCTATCTCTTTTCTTTTCTTTTTCTTTATCTAATAAGCCAAATAAGCTTATCCTATAGCTTATTTTGGTTTATTTAGATTTGCTTTTTTTTTTTTTTGGTAAGTTTTCTTATAGCTTATTCAAAGAAGCTCTTTTATTTCTTTTAGTCTAAAACTAGCTCATCTTATAGCTTATTTTCAGATTATTTAGATTAGCTTTTTGGATAAGCTTTTCCATAGCTTATTCAAATAAGCACTTTTTATCGATTTTATTTTCTTTGCAAATCTACTTTATTAGTTTAGATCTAATAGTTTTTAGCTTATTTTCATTTAGCCTTTATATTTAGTAGTATATTCTTACTAGTTTTAGATCTATTAGCTTTTTATCTTATTAGGTTTAATACTAGTACTTCTAGATCAAGTTAGCTTTTCTATAGCTTATTTGATCTAGTTTAATTATTTAGATTGCTTATTCTTAGCTTATTTCAATTAAAGTTTAGTACTTTTTAAATCAATAAGCTTTTCCATAGCTTACTTGATTCATATTATTGCTTATTTGTTCTAATCCTATATAAAGTTTTGATCTTTTCTTAGTTTCTCATCATCTCATCTAAGGCGAGGAGCTTAACATTTATGTAAATCAAGTAAGCAATAATATGAATCAAGTAAGCTATGGAAAAGCTTATTGATTTAAAAAGTACTAAACTTTAATTGAAATAAGCTAAGAATAAGCAATCTAAATAACTAAACTAGATCAAATAAGCTATAGAAAAGCTAACTTGATCTAGAAGTACTAGTATTAAACCTAATAAGCTAAAAAGCTAATAGATCTAAAACTAGTAAGAATATAATACTAAATATAAAGGCTAAATGAGAATAAGCTAAAAACTATTAGATCTAAACTAATAAAGTAGATTTGCAAAGAAAATAAAATAGATAAAAAGTGCTTATATGAATAAGCTATGGAAAAGCTTATCCAAAAAGCTAATCTAAATAATCTAAAAATAAGCTATAAGATGAGCTAGTTTTAGTCTAAAAGAAATAAAAGAGCTTATTTGAATAAGCTATAATAAAACTTGCGAAAAAAAAATCTAAATAAATCAAAATAAGCTATAGGATAAGCTTATTTGGCTTATTAGATAAAGAAAAAGAAAATAAAAGAAAAGAAAAGAGATAGGAGTAGAAGAAGAAATAAGCTCAAGATGTAACCACACTAATCTTTGTCTTCATTAAGTAATAAAAAGTTGGTACACAAAGCACTTGAAATAAGCTATCTATTATAATGAAATAAGCTAAAAGAAATAAGCTAAAAATACTACTACTCATACTGTAAATAAACTACTCCTATTCCTACACTATTTTTATTCTACTCTCTACCTACTGTGTGAAAAATATGTGCAGAATGAATGCCCTCAAAATGATTGCATTTATAGCATTCTCGGATCTCTCCTACATTCTTCTTGCATATGACAGCTCACATAAATGCACCTAGGATCCGGATCTGGACATTTTAGCGTCTATATTCATGAATCTGAAATACAACAAACAGCCCACGTGGCGGCTACCG
Organism: Artemisia tridentata subsp. tridentata; assembly: GCA_021014915.2. Taxonomy (NCBI): domain Eukaryota; kingdom Viridiplantae; phylum Streptophyta; class Magnoliopsida; order Asterales; family Asteraceae; genus Artemisia; species Artemisia tridentata. Next base: position 80,359,442 of record CP139503.1, on the reverse strand, counting down.
ATTGGCAGAAGCAAGTTAGATGCGTTTGAGAGTGGAGAGGAGCATACTCACGTGCCAATGATGAATTAATTTTAGGAAGTAAGCTTCAATCGCTGGCCTTTGCATTTGCAACTTGTCTTCACTCTTCATTATATATATATATATATATATATAACTTGTCTTCACTCTTCATTATATATATATATATATATATATTCGCACACCAAATGATGGAGCAACAAGGATCACGTGGCCTTCAATATTGTTATTATAACTTGTTTTCTGGACCATGCTCATTCTTCCGAATTTGCCCCTAAACTAGCGCCACATTTCATCTTTAGTCCTTGTGGTATATATTATAAATCTTCCACCGTATATGAATGAGTTTCATATAATGAAACTTTAATGGTTTGTATGGATTAAGCCCCTAAGATTCCATCTCGTTTCATCCTTAGTCCTTGTCTTCTTTAAAACTTCATATGAATTAAACACCTTTGGTCCCTCATCGTTCTTTATGTATAATTCATTGGTCATTGGAATAAATAATCTTTATATCAATTGCCCAACTTCAGCCCCTGGACTAAAATTTCTATTAAATCTTGGGCCACGTTACTTATCATTTATTTTTAGGCCACGTTGGCCTGGTCTTTCATATACTTTCTTTGGCTATGTTGGGCTTTATCTTCATTTCTTCACTTGGGGCGAATCCTTTGCTATTACATTCGATTTGGCTTCGTTCGGGCTTTGTTTAATTTTTAAATTTCTCTTCTTTTACCTCGATGCTCCAAATAAAATTACCGATGGACTCGTAATTTCGTGCTCTTTCCAATGGAGTGCTCGGGTAATTACCGTTTTTTGCTTTGTTTTCAAACCCATGTACCTGCAAGCCATAATAAAACAAACCAAACATATCTGCAATATAATTTCACATATTTTATGGTTATTAGTCCGTTTTAGTGTGTTTCCTGGTATAAAAATGATGTGTGTTTAAGCACACATCTGTGGCACTTGTGGGGTAATTGGTTGGCTTGGATTTTCTACTCTATCCTCCATCTTATCTAGATTACCTATGTGTTCATCATGTGTTTTGGTAGAATCTAACCCAAACACACTCCTAAGTATCTCAAATCCTTCTCTAGCCATTTCAAATTCTAAGTCCGATTCATAAGAATCTTCCTCAATAACTTGATTACTATGTTACAATTGCCTAAAGGATTCCTTATACGTGTCATATGTTTTGGAGAAATCTATCCCACGCATACAATTAGGTAGTTCAACTCTAACCATCTCACAATCTTGGTCCGATTCAAGGTCCATGTTCTTAGAAACTAGGTCTTTTTGTTCATGGAGCCTATAGTCGGATAAATCTTCCTCATTTATTTCCTCCTATTGTGACATATACATACTCATCGTTTCATTCAACTTATGGTTCATGGTTATGAAGCTTTCCTCAAATTTTTTCTACATGGTCTCACTAAAAGGAATTGATCCTAACAATGATTGTTTAATATAAGCCACACATGCGCATAATTCATCAAACCTATCAAACTTTACACCCATCTCCTCTTGCATATCTCGAAGATCACTCTAATATTCATTGGAACAACAAGAAGTGAGCCTATCAGTAAAAAATAATTGTTCCTCTATTGTTAATGATCTAAATGGAATTTCATCCGCCATGGTGACAAATGAAAATGATTTTACAAACAAAGGGCACAAAGAAAAAGATATACTAAAAGAAAGCTAATAAAATAAAAAGAAAAATCTCACTTGATAGGAATCTAGTGAGGATGATTCTTTTTGTATTTTTATATTTTATGAAAGCAGGTAAAAATCTCGAGTTTTGGAAGAGTGGGCGGAATTAGTTGCTAGTCAACTAACCTAAAACTAATAATTAAACTAAAATTAATAAATAATCAAGAAAAGTAAATTGATGGTAACTCTTATGATAGGAAAGTGTGACAACTGGTAATTTAGGGAGCCATTTTATTACCGCATTTCTAAAAATTTAATGACGTAAACATTTTGAACGTGACCTTTTGGAATTATGTTGAGTTTGACTCGTATTTTGGATTATTTATATGGATTATTTTGTCGTTAAATTATTTGCGTGGCATTAATTTAAGCACTACTCCGACTCCGGCACTAGGAAACCTAATAAGTCGAGTTTAAACGAGAAACGATCACGTTTTATTTTATAAACGTATTTATTATCAAACTTTATGGAAAAACATTTTTAAGACGAATGGTAACGGTTAAAAATTTATTCGGTGACGTTTAGTATTTTTCGGGAATAAAAACTAGTAATCTCGGGAAAGTATCTTAAAAATTTCTCCGCTGGTCCTTGCACCGACTCCTCAAGTGAAATTAAATAATACATAAGGACTCCCTTGCAATTTCCGGTTTATATAACCCCAAAACCCTAACCCAATTCTTATTATTATTTCATTATTTCATCTTCAACGTCTCTCCCTCTCCTCTCTTGACAGCCGCCGCCGGCCACCCCTATAACACCACCACCGCCTCTCCTACAACCACACCACCACCACCAACATAACCTTCACACTCTCTTCTCTCTTTTGGTGTAGTTCACGCGCCACCTAAACACCCCAAACCTCTCGTTATTTTGCTCCACCACCGCCAAAACCCACCCACTATCATTTCTATACTTTAAAAAAATAGATTGAGTGAAGACACGGTAAGGAAACGCATTTTTACGCGTGGGTTGACTCACCACCGAGTCAACTCGTGGTTTCTTATTATTTTTTGGGTTAAAAACAAATGGGTTTTGATATTTTCTTGTGTTTTGAACTAATAAAAATGATTTGGTATCGATATGGTGTCATGTGTGTCGAGTATACTCGAACCGTGAGCTAAGACTCACGGCATCTTGATGTTCTTGACGTTGTTCGGTTCTTGTTGTTACTCTCTTGTTATTACTCTTTTGTTGTTGCGAAAATGATGGACCAAGGGTCCATTTTGGTTGACTGCCGACGAGGGAAGGTAAGCCGAGACCATGGAGGTTTCTGGCAATGGCTTGGTATTATTTTGTTACGTGGTATTCTTGTTATTTGAGTCGTGTTCATATTGTTTTGTTGTCATAATCGTGGAACCGAGACCCTCTTGGGTTCGTGTGTTTTGTTGCGGAAATGGGTGTATAGTTATTATTGTTGTCGAGCCACATCAAGAGAAAAGAGAGTCGAGACATTGTCTCGGCCGGTTAATATTATTATTTGAATTGTTTGAAAGTTTCATGAGGAAATAAACCCGCGAAAATAATATTGAAATATTGATTGATAAAAATGGGAATCAATTGTGTGACGATTGCTAGTGGACGGGGAATAAGTTAGACGTGAGTCGTAGTCGACCACGAGTGATTGAAGTTGATTGCGATAATGAGATTTAAATTATTATATATTGTTGGAATTGGATTGATATAATAAGTCGAGAGGTCATGACTCGACTTGTGACTCGAAACAAATAGTAATTCAAAATAAAAATAAGCTTGAAGCGTATGTATATATATACATATGCAACAACAAGAATCACGTGAGCGTTTTTGTATAAGAAATAAATAATAACAAGTGATATACTTGTTGGTTTATTAAAAACAAAACTAAGGTTTTATAATAAATGAGTTATTAAAGGTTTCGAGGGCACGCAAATCTAAGAATGCTATTTATGAGAAATATTTACGTTTTGTGGTTCTAGCGCTGAGTCTCGGATTAGTTGACATTAATAAACCTGACCCACATGGTTATCGGACTTATTGGGCTGACGAGTCCAATAAGAGCCCCATAAGCATGTCGGAAGAGATTTATTAATGGGAAATTCATCCTTATGACTTACCTTGTAACACCCCAACCCGACAAGGGTAAAGATATCACAAAAATGGTTTCATATCAGATCAAAACAAAGCATACATTTACAGTAATACAAGAATCTCAAAGGTTACAAATGAAATACTGAAATTACAAGGTTACAAATGCGAATACAAATTCTAAAAATATAATATCTTCTAATCAACTCTAATCCAGCATAACTATCAAGTCTTCTAAGTCCAAGGTACTCTCCACTCATTCCCAGCTCCCTACTAAACCTGCCACAGGAAAAGAAATGCGGCTGAGCTTAAAAAGCCCAGTGAACAGATATATATAAACGAAAACGAAAGCAAAAGGAAACGAACATATATGGTATAGTGCAATGGAATAACATAAGGTATAGACAAAGGTACAAAGTAAGAAAGGGAAAAGGGAAGGTCAGTAATCCACCACGAGCCCGAACACGAACCAAATATAGTAACCTTGTCTTCATAATCATATAGAGGGGAGACCTCTCAGATAATCAGATAATATGAGGGGTGTCCTCATTCTTCAAATGGAGTAGCTAGCTCCCGAACTTGTGAAAGACGTGGATTGCACCCATGCATCAGTCACCGAACAATATATAATATCAAATCATGTTAAGTCCACGAACATGGACACGAACCTAGGATTGCAACCCATACGTCCCCCGAACAATAATATTGGCCATAATAAATAATAAAGCGCGCATGTCAAAATGGGGACGGTGTGAGAAATCACTCACCCACACGTGAGTCATGCCACTGGTGCATCAATGACACGGCCATGTTACCTTCATGGCTAGGAAACGAACTTGGCTCGGGTATCAAACTGAAGGGTAAAAGGTCAAAGGTCCAAATCATAGCAAAGGTTCAAATAGTCTAAGTCATCGAATCGTAGTCAAAGTCCAAATATCAAAGGTTCATGGCAAAGGGTTCATATCCAATATCAAAGTTAAACGAATCCAAACGAACCGATCAAAGGTTCATAATCAATTGGTTCATTTAAAGAAATCTTTATCAAATGGTTTTCATCAAAAATGATCTTTATTAACTATTTTCACAAAAGTAGTCTTTAAAAGTAATTTTCATAAAAGTTTAGTAAGATTCCAAATAAAAGTGGTATCGCATATTTCATAAACATCATTTTAAAATAAGTTTTCCTCAAAGCATTTCCATGATATAATTAAAAAGGTTTTCACATCTAGTTACCAAAATCAAATGAACCTTCGAAGCATCAAGTGATACGAATACTAATATCCCAAGGTAACGAACGAATATCAAACGGATCATTATAGAGGCTCAAAGCAAAAAGGGTCATATCGAAGATCAAAGTAAAAATGAATCAAACAAATGAACCAAAGTGTAGGGGAATATAGCAATAGCTTAGGGAATCTTAACAACGAATCAAGATCAATGAGTCATGAGAAAGAAGACACCCTTACTGAAAAAAGGGTAGAATATCTGTACCTTATACCGCAAGTGAAAACACATCTAGAAATATAAAGATCGGAAACAAACTCCATCTTCAGCGAATCTACCTGAATACATGGTCGTCTTATTAATATCTTATTTAAAATCAGATTACTCATTTTAGTCGGCTTTCTATTTTTAGTAATTTTCCATATTTAGTAACTTTCCAAATTGAGTAACTTTACACTTTAGGGTTATAAATGACAATTAAATAACTTTAAGGTCTAATATGTTTAATCTAATGATCGAGGATTTAATATGACACTCATAATAGTTTTTGGGTTCAAAGTGTTAATATAGCAAAATTTAGGATCTTAACATGTAAATTTTACCATAGTTTATGGTTAGACGAGTTAATTAATTTGAATTTTCTTTGGCTAATATAGCACATGTTTAAGCTTCAACATGCCATCTTATTTGTATTATTCACGTAAGAAAATGAGAACCATGCAATCGGCTGCTACTTCATCTCGTTCAACACAGTGGTGCCCAGACCCGATATCGACTCGACGTACACAACCATATACGGATCACATTCATTCAAAGCGACATCGGTTACCTCGTAACATAACTATAATAGACTTATACCGCGACACACATTGGCGAGTACAAATAAACGTGGTGCGAGGGGTTTTCACATGAGCAGTAACAAAGCATGGAAGCACCATTCGAACGACTAAGGCAGCGTGTAACCTGGGTTCATTCACACAGGTCGACACAGCCCGCTACCCACACAAAGAACTAGCGAGACAAACACACTCGACCCCCACGTCATCTTGTTAGGAGACCTGACCCGATATGAAGCCAAAATGACGACGCGAAACACATAAAATAACGAGTATAAAACCCTAACCCATCACGTTAAGCTTGTTCGATATTTCCAGATTTAGTAGATACCTTTAATGCGTATTAAATGTTTTAGTCTGGTTCGATCACGTAATCACACACACGAGTACATCTTCACAGAATCATACAAGATCGGCCCTTATTTTCGTCACACAACTCGTACACTGTTAACGCCTATTAACTCTTCATGAACTCGCAAAACTGTCTTACGTATATACCTATGTAAGACTCTTTATTTCTTTTGTTGGGAATAAAGACACATGTAAACACTCTCTTTTAAATTAGTATTCAAATAGTGCATATATGGCAGCCATAAACTCGACACCACCATTCAAATGTATGCGATATAAATTAGATTCATTTTCACAACTTCATATAGATTCAAAGTGGCCTGTTTCCCCATGTTTTAAACCTTTTAAACACCAGACTTGACCTCAAGACCAACACGTTTTACCTTGATATTTCATGTGACTTGTATCTCCTTTATATACTCATTTTAACGAAACAATGATTTGGTTTGATTTTTCAGTTTCTATTCGGGTATTAATGAAATTGTATTAGATCTTAAATGACCAGATATAGACGTGCATGATAATGACTCGAAAAGCAAAACAGAACAGAATCGACATGTATGATCTATCTTTATTTATACACGTTGCATATATCGAAAGGGAAGGCACAAGGGCGATATAGGTGATACCTTTGGGTCGAATGTGGAGGAAGAAACTCAGAACACAAGAACGCCAAACCGACACTCTATTCGAGCCAAATAAAAACCCTTCGACAGCCTCTAAACCCACAATCACTCCACAACCTTGAACTCGTTGTAGCACCACGATAGCCACCAAGAAAAACACCCACGGACCTCCTCTTTGCTGCTGCTACTAATCGAATAGGAGGGAAAAGGAAGTGGCAGCCGAGCTTTGTGTATAAGTGTTTTTAGGGTTTGTGATTTGTGAGAAAATGGTAACAATATCAGTGCATGAATCGGCTTATAGAAAAACATGTGAATGGGCTCATAATTTTGGTAAATTACATAATTAGTGGGCATGATTTGCGGGCTTTTAAATGATAATCAATTTTGTTAAAATTTACAAGGATTTAGTTATGGCAAATTTCATTTTAGGCGTGGGATTATTTTGCTTAAAAGTGTGCAATTCATTTTATTTGTCCAACCATTAACATTAAATATTTAGGGTATATTCGAGATTTAAATGTCTTAAAGTTTTAAACGTCTTTATATGAATTTGAGATCAAGGGTAATTTGGGTATTTTACGTTTTCAAAATTTAGGGGTTTTACATACCTAGTATGATTATTGAGTTTCGGGATGATAAATTACTCGAAAGGATTGCGAGACTTATCCAGTTGACGAACTCGATAAGAATCCGACAATTCGTTCGCATAATTTATCAAATCAAAACTTAGTCATACGTCCTTGATTGCGAGTCGTTTCGATCTTAGTTGCTACGTGGCGTGAGTACACTTGAGTCATGTCATGTCACCACTACACACCCGTCGATACCAAACGCTAATAACGGATATGAGAAAGAGAATTTTGGAATTTAAAACGGAATCTACTTGGGATGGTTTACTTTTGGAAGCTTTTAAGTTTTAAGACGATGTTAAGGTTAGTTTACATTATTAGGTTGTGCCGAGTCCGTGAGTGCTGATATTTGAGAGTTGCCGATTACTTTGCTTCAGTAGATCTTGTTCGTGCTTGCGTGCTTGAGGTGAGTTTCATAGCCCCACTTTTACTCTTTTAAAACGTTTGTTTAACTTGGGGGAGAAAACATGCAACTCTTTTCTGGACCTGCAACTACTTTTTGATTTGCTTATGTGTTGACTAGTTAAGGGTTAGATTTGTGGTAGATGTTGACTTAGTCTAGGGTAGCAATCCCTTGCTATAATCATGATGCCTAGCTAAGAATAGATATCTGCTTACGACCTAGACCAGGGTAGTAATCTCTTGCTATAGCCATGTTGCCTGGCTAGAGTCGCTTAAGATCTACTTAAGAATAGATATCTACTTAAGATCTCGTTAAGATATTGGAATGATTTGGTTTTGGAATGATTTTGGTCTTGGAATGATTTTGGTTTTGGAATGATTGATGGAAGTATGAAATCTATCTGCCCTTAGTCCCACATAGCAAATAACTCTAACAGGTCTACTATTAAACTCGTGATTAAACCTATGAACTCACCAGCGTTAGCTGACCTTTTTAGCATGTTTTTCTCAGGTAATTGATGAGGTTTACTTTGCTTATTACTTTGGAGGCTTGGCGTATGGCATGGCTAAGGATCAACTTTCACTCTGATAATGTTATGGGGACCTAATTTATGCATTTCCTTTTGGGCCTTTCTTTAAATACTTTTGGTTGAAATGTAAACTCAAAATATGGATTTTGGAATGTTTTGCGTAATCAGATAATCCTATCCCGCTTTTCTATGCTTGTGTCTTATACCAATTTCGTAGCACCCCGAAAGCTTGATTAAGTCTTCCGCTGAACCAAATTTTGGGGGTGTTACAGATTGGTATCAGAGCTCAAGGTTATAGAGAACTGGGTTTATTTTCTAAAACCTAGACTATAACCATTTTCAAAAATTGATCCTTGACCAAAACATGCCAGCCTGCCAAGCCGAAGCCACATGATTCGAAAACTGGAATGCTATGATTGGTTTATATTTGAGAACTGGGATATTATGGTTATATGATTGGTTTATATTTGGTATTTATATGCGGTAATTGTTTGAACATGTTAGTATAATGCGGTATTTCTTATTGATTATTTTTGGTAATGACTTTGATTTTTGAGACTGGCTATTTCACATGCTTATTCCTTCCCTATAACCGTTGTCACAGACGATGCCTTCTTTAGCTCATGATGTCCATGAGGAGATTCCTACTCCTACATCCCGCTTTGGGCGGACTATGATGACATCTGATCAGGACGATCCCTATGAGATCGTTCGACGCTCGGCTTTCACATCATCATTAGCTGCTCCTATGCCACATGTCTCACCTACTACTCATCCATCATCACCAGCTGGTCGCTCTAGCTCCTTGCGACAGCTTACTCTACACCAGGCTTTAGCCAGAGCCCAGACTCTTCGACTCACCAGCATCACCACTCACCTGATGAGGCGATCACCATCACCACCTATGCGTGTCACGGCTCACTCTTTTCTGTCATCATCACTTGCATCATCATCTCGTAGACGACCTCGCTCACCCACTCCATCATCCCATGACTCACCGACTCCTCACCGATGTCGTGTCAGTGACTCATACTCAGAGGGTGATGACGATGATGAGGATGAGGAGGAGGAGGATGTTGCTCCAGATGAGTCCGCTCCACCAGATCAGGGACTTGCACCCTTAGTGCACTCGCCCGAGCCAGACTCTCCCGATCACATACTAGGGCCCGATTCTCCTGAGCATTCTTTCGGGCTAGCATCACCACCTCATTCACCAGTGCCCGACAACCCACTAGCCCCAGATACTTCATCGGAGGTTGCTTCAGAGACGGCAGCCCATGGAGAGACGGGTCAGATTTGGGGACAGATCGCCTCCCTTGAGCAGAGGATCAGTCAGATATCTGATCGACTAGTGGGGGTCTCTGCAGCTAGGTTCAGATAGATTGAGAGAGACATGGGAGTGTTGTTTGGTAGGACCACATCTCTGAGGCGTGATCTAGTGGACTGGCGTGATGCATTCAGAGACTTACAGAGAGGACTCTTGACTGCCCGCGACACCGACAGAGCCCTTTGGCGTAGGGTCGCCACACAGCAGACTTTGATTGATCAGCTTAGGAGTGATCGTGAGGCAGACCGCATTGAGATTACGTCCATGTGGACACAGATGGCAGACCTAGAGGCTGCTTTGAGAGAGATTCGCCGTGCTCATGGCTAGTTATGCTTAGATTTATGATCGTTGTACTATCTCTAAACTAAGGAGTCCTTAGTTAGAGATATTAGTGTTGTTGGCTATCTTTGTTACTTTTTGTTATCAGTATCATGTTTGAACGATCAGTTATCTTTATCTTCCGTTGTACTTCGAGAAATTTGTTTCGTTATTAGTATTATTATGGATGGAAATTTTTGAGAAATATCGTTTTGAGCATAAATTGTTTATGATATGAAAGGAATTGTATTCTTATTGTTATGATTAGTATTCGTGTTGGTATTCAACCTTGTGATGACCACTTTCTGGTACGATGTTACATATTGCTTGAAATCTCATGACTCTTATATCTTATTATTCAGATCAATGGCTCCAAGACGATACCCCGTTAGGTCTACCCGTACAAGACCTACTGTTGTCAACACTGGTCGTCGAGGCCGTCGCCCAACTCAAAATCCTCATGGTCAGAATACCGACAATCAGAATACCAACAATCCAACTAATGAGGAACAAAATGTGAATGATTAGGGTGTCGATGACCACACTCCACCAAACATCCCTCCTGATAATCAAGCTCTAATTGAACAACTCGTGGCTCAGCGTGTTGCTGAAATCTTAGCAGAGTCTAATCACTCAAATACCTCTGCTGGAACTCCACCACCTGCTAGGAACCGTGGTTGCACCTATAAAGAATTTCGCACTTGTGGGCCAACTGAGTTTGGCGGAACCGAAGGGGTTGTAGTGCTCATGAGGTGGATGGAGAAAATTGAATCTGTGTTCGTTGTTAGTAACTGTGAGGAAAACACCAAGGTTAAGTATGCTACCTTCTGTTTGAAAGACGAAGCATTAACTTGGTGGAACAACTACCTCAAGTCTATTGGGAGTGAAGTAGCTTATGCTATGACATGGGATCAGTTCAAGGCCTTGTTGATTAAGACCTACTGTCCAAGGAATGAGGTTAAGAAACTGGAAATCGAATTCTGGAATCATAAGGTGAAGGGTACTGACATGACAACTTACAACCGTCGTTTCCAGGAATTGTCACTACTTTGCCCCGAAATGGTTCGTACTGAGGCACTCAAGATTGAACGCTACACTGATGGGTTGCTACTAGCTACTAGGAACGATGTGATTGCTGCAAATCCGACTAACCTTCATGAAGCCGTCACCACAGCTCAACGTTTGATGGATTCACTAGTTCTTGAATGTTCTGAAAAGGGGAAGACGGATAAGAGGAAAAGGGAGGATCAGCCTAAGGGTAATGACCACCCGAACAAGAGACAAGAAGTTGCCAAGTTTTATGCCATTATTGATGGGGAAAAGAAGGGGTATAGTGGAAACAAACCGTACTGCAACCGTTGTAAGCGTCATCATCACGGGCAATGCAATATTGTGTGCCGAAATTGCTCAAAGATTGGACACATAGCTAAGGATTGCAAATCCAGATCCCTGAACCTGGTGCAATTAACTCAGGGAACAGACTGGAAGGCAAATGTCACTTGTTATGGATGTGGGAAGAAGGGACACTATAAGAATGAGTGTCATGGACAGTAGAACCAAGGAAATCAGGGAAACCCAGGAAATGGAGGAAATCAGGGAAATCGAGGGACCGGAGGAAATCGGGGAAATCAAGGCGCTGGAAATCAGCAGGGAAATGTGGGAGCAGCCCAAGGAAGGGTGTATGTTATTGGGAAGGAGATCATGGAGGACCTGAATGTTGTTACTGGTACGTTTCTTCTCAACAACCGTTATGCTTCTATATTGTTTGATGCTGGTGCCGATAGGAGTTTTGTATCTAGTACATTTATGCCCTTGCTTGAAAATCCCCCGACAGCCTTAGGTATTGAGTACAATGTCGAGTTAGCAAATGGGAATCTTGAAAGGATAGACACTATTATTCGCGGCTGTACGTTGAATTTCTTAAACCATCCATTCAACATCGATCTCTTACCCGTTACCTTAGGAAGTTTCGATGTCATCATCGGCATGGATTGGTTATCCAAGTATCATGCTAATATCATCTGCGATGAGAAGATAGTTCGGGTGCCCTACGGAAAAGAAGTCTTGATCATACAAGGGGATAGGAGTGATCGTGGAGGTCCCTCCCGATTGAACATTATCTCTTGTACGAAGGCTCAGAAGTACTTAGAAAAAGGGGGTTACCTCTTCTTGGCCCGGATTTCTGAAAGTAAAGGAAAGGAAAAAAACGAGAAATGTATTGAAGATGTACCCATCGTCAGAGATTTCCCAGAAGTATTCCCAGATGATTTACCTGGAATCCCACCAGCAAGACAAGTCGAATTTCAGATTGAACTAATACCTGGAGCTGCACCCGTAGCTCGAGCACCCTACCGCCTTGCTCCTACCGAGTTAGAAGAGCTATCAAAACAGCTGGCAGAACTGTCTAAAAAAGGATTCATACGACCAAGTTCATCACCTTGGGGAGCTCCAGTATTGTTTGTAAAGAAGAAGGATGGATTCTTCCGCATGTGTATTGACTATAGAGAGCTGAACAAATTGACAGTGAAAAACCGATATCCTCTACCCAGGATCGACGATCTGTTTGATCAACTTCAAGGATCGAGTTTTACTCGAAGATCGATTTACGATCTGGGTATCATCAGCTCAGAGTTCGAGAAGAAGATATTCCAAAGACCGCGTTCAGAACTCGTTATGGACATTACGAGTTCCAAGTGATGCCGTTCGGTTTAACCAACGCCCCAGCGGTATTCATGGATCTCATGAACCGCTTGTGCAAGCCCTATTTGGATAAGTTCGTGATAGTATTCATTGATGATATTCTGATCTATTCCAAGAGTAAAGAGGAGCATGAAGAGCATCTAACACTCATCTTGGAATTACTGAAGCAAGAACAACTGTACGCAAAATTCTCGAAGTGTGAGTTTTGGATCTCTACCGTACAATTTTTGGGTCACGTGATCGACAGTCAAGGAATTCACGTGGATCCCGCAGAGATCGAGTCCATTAAAGAATGGGCCGCCCCTCAAACTCCAACTGAAGTTCGTCAATTTTTGGGTTTAGCTGGCTATTACCGAAGATTCATCGAGGGATTCTCTAAAATAGCCAAACCCCTAACTAAACTAACCCAGAAGAACGTAAAGTACGTATGGGGAGATGATGAAGAAGAAGCTTTTCAAATGTTGAAAGAAAAGTTGTGTAGTGCACCCATCCTAGCCTTACCTGAGGGACGCGAAGACTTCGTAGTGTACTGATGAAGCGAAAAGTGTACCGCTTTTAGGGGGTCATTTAAGCCCTAAATCGTATTTATTTGATCAAATATTGCCCTAAATCGTTCCTTTTGTCATTTTAGGTACTTTGGAGAAGAAATCTGGAAAAGGAAGCATTTTGGACGTTTTTGGAGCATAAAAGTGAAGAAAACGACAAAGTCTCAAAAATGTGCTGGAAAGTACCTTTGACGGCGTCAGAAATTCCTCCTGACGGCGTCATGGCTTGGCAAAAGTGGTGGATATGAAAATTACTCATGATAAGCCAGAGAAATTTGCATTGGAATTCTGACGGCGTCACCCTTTGGAGTGATCAAGGTCGTCACGGTTTAATTTAAAGAGAGACGGCCCAGAAGATCTTGAAGGTGACGGCGTCAGGACTCATCCTGACGACGTCAGATGATATAGAGTGACGGCGTCAAAGTATTCTTACACGAGAAGGAACCTTAGTGAAACCGCCACATGTTAATCAAGACAATCACAACTCGCGCGCGGAGTAGCTGTTACTGTTTTGGCCATAAAATCTTCATACGAACTCGGATTTTGGTGATTCAAGAGGCCACGGAATCGGGACGAAAAGATCTACAATTTGGTGAAAAAGGGGAGCTGACGCCGTCACTTGTTAAGGCTGACGCCGTCAGAACCCCTCGGACAGTAAACTGCCTATAAATACAACATCATAACTTCATTTTTTGTAAGCCCCAAACCCTAAGTCCGATTCTAGGGTTAGGGTAGGTGTTTTTCCAGCAACTTAGAGGGTCCTAATCATGCCATAAACATCTTGTAATGGTTTGTTTATCGATTCAATCCTATGTTATGTCTTCAATTATGATTATTGTTGATTGCTCTTCATTAATTATGCTTGGCTAAATCACCTTGTGTCTACTTATGATTGTGTGAAACTTGTGTATAACTAATTAGATCTTATTGATTTCTTGTTGATGTGTGTGTCCATCTCCATCAATTAGGGCGTGACAACTTCAATAGATCTAGTTGGTTTAGTTTATAATTCTTGCTTCCTATTGTTTCTTGTTTTGATTGGGTGATATCGATGTTAGGCTTAAGAAAACTGGCTAACCTCCTATACGGTAACTTGCTTGAACGTCTTAAGAAACATGAACCAATGCGTACTAGGTTTATTTGGTTGTATTTAATGCATGAGCGAATTCTAGTGATCCCATGTTAGGAGCTTCTTAGCCGGCTCGACATAGGAGTGAAGTAGGAGCTTATAGAGTTGGGGAAGTACGTACGCCACCCCACGATTGGTATTAAGGAATACAACCCGTCAATTAAAACAAGGTGTGACAATTCAATAGGTAGAATTGGATAGCTAGCAAGGAGTAACATATCATAAGTAGACATGCTTCATTTCCCTTGTAGAACCCTAGTTTACTTTTCTTGCATATTAGTTTAATTAGTAGCTTTTGGGTTAGTTAATTAGCAACTAATTCCGCCCCTTCTTCCCAAAACCAGAGATTTTTACTTGCTTTCCATAAAATATAAAAATACAAAAAGAATCATCCCTCACCTTTAGACCTAGTTAGATTAATTTCAATCCTAACGAACACTATTCTTTGAGTTGAACGATCAATCCCCGGTACTTGCCACTTCACTATACTACAACGGTCAGGTACACTGCCTGGTGGGGATTGCAAACTTCTCAAGATCCCTTGAGAGGTAAAACCTGTTGTAAGGTCGCAAAACCACGCATCAAGTTTTTGGCGCCGCAGCCCGGGGAGTAGTTATTGCTTAGGTTGAAATTTTATTTTTATTAGGTCTACTCACAAGATTCCTATCAAGTGAGATTTTTTCTTTTTTATTTTTTTGTAGCTTTCTCGTAGTCTATCTTTTCTTTGTGATTTTGTTTGTAATTTGCTTCAAATGGACTTTTCACTTAGATTTCTAAGATTGCAAGATATGGTTGAGTGGCTAGAACACCAAGAAGTTCAAAATACCTCATTTAGAGACACTTATGAATCATATGAGCCTTCACCTAGGATAGACTCTTATGAACAACCTCCATGTTTAGGATCCTGTTTTAGTGAGGCTAATAGGAAAAGCGACCTAGTTTGCCAAGGAATTGTGGATAGAGCCGTATCAATAAACCATAAGTTGGATGAAGCACTAGGTTTGTTATTATCACTACCTATGAAAATAATTGACGAGGATATAGGTGATCTTGACACGTGGAATGATGAGGTAAACACCATAAGCCCACAAAATACTCAACCATCATTTGAGGCACCCACACCGCCCGTGACTTACCCGGAAGAAGTAGAAGAGACTTTAGGAATCCCGATGGAGGTAGAACCCTTGGACCAAGCACAACTAGAGGATATAGGTTTGCACACTTTTAGTGATGACCTTACTCATAGTTCTAGAGAATTTCCTAGTGTTGATGAATTGGAACCTCAACCTTTACAGAACTTTTCATCCTTAGATTTACATCTAGGAGAAAAAAGAGGAACCGACCCACCCATCAACCAAAATTATCCGGGTAGTTTTAGGATGAAGGAAGCCATTCACTCACCCCCTTCACCTCACGTGGCATATTCACACCCTAAGGGTGTGTATCGCTACTATCACCCACACTTAATCCTAAGTGTAGGAAAAACCTCTCCTTTATCCGTTAAATAAGGGTAGAGTCAGGCTCGTGACTCGAACAAAAACAAGCGCTTCTTGGGAGGCAACCTAAGCTTTATTTGCTTTGTGTGTTTATTTATTTGTTTGTTTGATTTTATTTGTTTCCGTATGTATGTTTAAATTTTATTATTATTGATTCATGTTCAAAAAATTAATTTGTGAAAATGCTTTATTTTGTTTTTAACTTCGTCTTAACTACATATAAAGGTATTTTGCAAAAGTTAAGTGTAAGGGAAATCTAAATCAGTTTATTAGAACACTAATGAACATGAATCGTAATAATATTAAATGAACATACATATTAGTATTTGTTTGAGTCAAATGCTTGTATCGAGTCATAATGATATTTTGCAGGATTTCCAGGAAATGAGGTATAGGTTTTTCCAGAAATTTTCCGGAAACTTAACATGAGAATTCTGTCAGATCATTTCTGACGGCGTCAGGCATTACAACCTGACGGCGTCAGGTTTTAATTTTCTGAAATTTTTGAAAGTTTTGTTTTCATAAAAAGTTTTTATTAAATCTCTAACTTATAAACTCCAGGAACCTGCAAAACATTCATTCTGCAAGCATTATATCTTTTATTGTTTTATTTCTAAGTCTGGAATTACACCTAGTTGTGAGTTGTCTTTGTTCGGTTTGATGCTTTGGTTTTTCTTGTTTGTTTTCTCAGGATTAACAGGTTATTTTGGACAAGGAGATGTATGTGGAATCTAGCTTTTGGCGCTGCTTTAGTCTTGAAGCATCAACATTACCTTGGAAGAAGATCTAACCATGTTACTTCATATCCACCGAGCGAATCAGGGGAGTATTTGATTTCATTCTTTTACCTTATTTACTTTTACATCTTGTTATTTGAACATTGGGGACAATGTTCATCTTAAGTGTAAGGGGGGGTAAAAGTACGATACTTTAGAGAATGCTATTACGCTTGATTTTTCGTTTGTTTAATGGAAGATGTGTAATAAAACTGAGATAAATACCTGTTAGGGCAATTTTAGTGCCAAATTTAAAATTTTTTACAACATTTAGGAGTGAAACTTTGATCTTAATGAACGTCTCATGGATAGGAGTTATATGACTAGCACAAAAACCGTACCACTAAAAAATTTTCCACCCCAAATATGTGAGGTTCGCCCCTAGAATTGGTAGGAAAAGCATTTATGCTATGATGTGTGTACCGGTAGCACTTAGATTCTAGAACTTGCGTTAGGACCATTCCGAGGCCACAAGTGAGACTACATTCGTGTAGTTAGATTTACTACATGATAAGAGGCATTAGGATTAACCCATTGTTTTACACCTGTATTTTTGTTATAATTACATTGGCTACATTGGTCAAGTAATTCTCCCACACCCTTTGCGTTGTACTCATTTTTAGTACACGATACCCCTAGTACACCCCTCAGAGCCTATCTTTTCGTTTCGACCTTTAAGCATTTTACTTAAAGGAAGAATTTGTTACACCCCACTAAAATGTACACCCAAATCGCCTTAGCCTACCTTGTATGCACTCATTTTTAGTGCATTATTGTTACAACATTTGTTTAAACCCAAGTTAATTATCTAATTGATTACATGGTTGCTAAGTCGAGTCATATCCTTGTACATATTGTTTTGGGACGATTGGGACTCATGGGTAAAGTACTAGTGTAATGGAGTAATGGGGAAGAACATCATTTATTACCCCCATATGTGCTAAATATTTTAAAAGTACTCCAAGTTTTTCAATTATCTTAATTCGAGTCATTAGAATAGTTTTTTGTAAAGTTATGTAAAAGTTCAAGTGTAAGGGGATGCAACGCCCCTATGATGTATTATTTTGGATGGTAGGGCAAGAGTGTATGCAAAAAAAAAAAAAAAAAAAAAAAAAAAAAAAAAAAAAAAAATCAAGAAAAATCAAGAAAAATACAAAAAAATGAGAAAAAGAAAAGTAGAAAAAAACATACGGACTACCATCCCGTTTCATTTTATGTTTATTTTATGTTTTTGTTATTTTGTTTTTAGCTTAAATCGAGTCTATTCTTGGCTTAGCAACATTGTATAGTACATGTAATTAATCAAGATCTTTAACTCGCCACCAATAAAATATCCTTTATCCAACAAAACCGTGTTTTCCTTTTCCCTACACCTAACGTTATAACCCATTTAAAAGCCCTCTTTGATAGTTTATCTTAGGTGCTTACGCCTAGTGGAGGAGGTTTTCGATCCTTTCCCAAGCCTATGGTAATCTATTTGCTATGACAGGTAGTGAGAGATATTATCCGTTTTCATTTATGAGATTTATTTTGATGACACTTGAGAGATGTGAGTATCTAAACACTACTTGTGAGGTGCTAGTTTGTAATCTCCGTGCTTGTTATGATTAAAGTGGAACGAATATTTGTTGTAATTACTTTTATGTTAGCATTAAATGACCCATAACTTGTATTTTGATTAGAATAAAAGCGCATTTGCTTGAGGACAAGCAAATCTCAAGTGTGAGGGTATTTGATGAAGCGAAAAGTGTACCGCTTTTAGGGGGTCATTTAAGCCCTAAATCGTATTTATTTGATCAAATATTGCCCTAAATCGTTCCTTTTGTCATTTTAGGTACTTTGGAGAAGAAATCTGGAAAAGGAAGCATTTTGGACGTTTTTGGAGCATAAAAGTGAAGAAAACGACAAAGTCTCAAAAATGTGCTGGAAAGTACCTTTGACGGCGTCAGAAATTCCTCCTGACGGCGTCATGGCTTGGCAAAAGTGGTGGATATGAAAATTACTCATGATAAGCCAGAGAAATTTGCATTGGAATTCTGACGGCGTCACCCTTTGGAGTGATCAAGGTCGTCACGGTTTAATTTAAAGAGAGACGGCCCAGAAGATCTTGAAGGTGACGGCGTCAGGACTCATCCTGACGACGTCAGATGATATAGAGTGACGGCGTCAAAGTATTCTTACACGAGAAGGAACCTTAGTGAAACCGCCACATGTTAATCAAGACAATCACAACTCGCGCGCGGAGTAGCTGTTACTGTTTTGGCCATAAAATCTTCATACGAACTCGGATTTTGGTGATTCAAGAGGCCACGGAATCGGGACGAAAAGATCTACAATTTGGTGAAAAAGGGGAGCTGACGCCGTCACTTGTTAAGGCTGACGCCGTCAGAACCCCTCGGACAGTAAACTGCCTATAAATACAACATCATAACTTCATTTTTTGTAAGCCCCAAACCCTAAGTCCGATTCTAGGGTTAGGGTAGGTGTTTTTCCAGCAACTTAGAGGGTCCTAATCATGCCATAAACATCTTGTAATGGTTTGTTTATCGATTCAATCCTATGTTATGTCTTCAATTATGATTATTGTTGATTGCTCTTCATTAATTATGCTTGGCTAAATCACCTTGTGTCTACTTATGATTGTGTGAAACTTGTGTATAACTAATTAGATCTTATTGATTTCTTGTTGATGTGTGTGTCCATCTCCATCAATTAGGGCGTGACAACTTCAATAGATCTAGTTGGTTTAGTTTATAATTCTTGCTTCCTATTGTTTCTTGTTTTGATTGGGTGATATCGATGTTAGGCTTAAGAAAACTGGCTAACCTCCTATACGGTAACTTGCTTGAACGTCTTAAGAAACATGAACCAATGCGTACTAGGTTTATTTGGTTGTATTTAATGCATGAGCGAATTCTAGTGATCCCATGTTAGGAGCTTCTTAGCCGGCTCGACATAGGAGTGAAGTAGGAGCTTATAGAGTTGGGGAAGTACGTACGCCACCCCACGATTGGTATTAAGGAATACAACCCTTCAATTAAAACAAGGTGTGACAATTCAATAGGTAGAATTGGATAGCTAGCAAGGAGTAACATATCATAAGTAGACATGCTTCATTTCCCTTGTAGAACCCTAGTTTACTTTTCTTGCATATTAGTTTAATTAGTAGCTTTTGGGTTAGTTGATTAGCAACTAATTCCGCCCCTTCTTCCCAAAACCAGAGATTTTTACTTGCTTTCCATAAAATATAAAAATACAAAAAGAATCATCCCTCACCTTTAGACCTAGTTAGATTAATTTCAATCCTAACGAACACTATTCTTTGAGTTGAACGATCAATCCCCGGTACTTGCCACTTCACTATACTACAACGGTCAGGTACACTGCCTGGTGGGGATTGCAAACTTCTCAAGATCCCTTGAGAGGTAAAACCTGTTGTAAGGTCGCAAAACCACGCATCATGTACTGCGACGCTTCGCACAAAGGTTTAGGAGTTGTCCTGATGCAACGGGAGAAAGTGATAGCATATGCTTCGCGACAACTTAAGACCCATGAGAAAAACTACACAACTCATGATTTGGAACTGGGTGCAGTGGTATTCGCACTTAGAATATGGAGACATTATCTGTACGGCACAAAGTGCATTGTGTATACCGACCATAAGAGTTTGCAACACATCTTGGACCAGAAAGAGCTAAACATGAGACAGCGTCGCTGGTTAGAGTTACTCAGTGATTATGATTGCGAAATTCGCTATCATCCCGGTCAAGCTAATGTAGTTGCTGATGCTCTTAGTCAGAAAGAACGAATACCACCATTGCGAGTCAGATCCTTGGGAATGACTATCAGTTCGCCATTACCATCTCAGATTCTTGCAGCCCAAGCTGAAGCATTAAAAGAAGAAAATCGACCGCACGAAAATCTCCCTGGAATGATAGAAAATGAAAATGGCTTCGTAAGGCGTTCTGACGGAACCTTATGTTTTGAAGACAGAAGCTGGATACCACTTTATGGGGGAATTCGCGAGTTGATTATGCACGAGTCGCATAAATCAAAATACTCAATTCATCCTGGATCTGATAAAATGTACCAAGACTTGAAGAAACTGTATTGGTGGCCTAACATGAAGGCCGAAATAGACCTGTATGTCAGCAAGTGCCTAACATGTGCGAAGGTGAAGGCTGAACATCAGAGACCGTCAGGGTTATTGATACAACCTGAACTCCCTGTTTGGAAATGGGAGCGGATCACCATGGACTTCATCACTAAACTACCAAGAACCGCCAGTGGTTTTGATACTATTTGGGTAATCGTAGATCGACTCACTAAATCCGCTCACTTTCTTTCAATCAAAGAAAACGACAGTATGGATAACCTTGCCCGACTATATCTGAAAGAAGTCATTTCTCGACATGGTGTGCCAATATCGATTATTTCAGATCGAGACAGTCGTTTCACTTCAAATTTTTGGAGGTCCCTTTAAACGGCCATGGGAGTAAAACTCGATATGAGTACTGCCTATCATCCCCAAACAGACGGCCAGAGCGAGAGGACTATCCAGACATTGGAAGATATGCTACGAGCTTGTGTTATCGATTTCGGAAAAGGCTGGGAGAGATACTTGCCTTTGGCCGAATTTTCCTACAACAATAGCTATTATGCCAGCATTAAGGCCGCACCTTTTGAGGCATTGTATGGCCGAAAATGCCGATCCCCGATCTGTTGGGCTGAGGTTGGCGACAGTCAACTTACTGGTCCCGAACTTGTTAGAGAAACTACTGAGAAGATAGTTCAAATCCGTGACCGTTTGCAAGCTGCACAAGACCGACAAAAGAGCTATGCCGATAAGAGACGTAAACCTCTCGAATTCCAGGTCGGAGACAGAGTCATGTTGAAAGTCTCACCATGGAAAGGGGTTATACGTTTTGGCAAGCGCGAAAAGCTCAATCCTCGTTACATCGGACCATTCCAAATTCTTGAAAGAATTGGACCGGTAGCCTACAGACTCGAATTACCACCAGAACTGAGTAACGTGCACAACGTGTTCCATGTATGTAACTTGAAGAAGTGTCTTTCTGATGAAACCCCGGTTGTTCCTTTGAGGGAAATCCGGATAGACAAGAACTTGAACTTTACCGAGGAGCCAGTGGAAGTTATGGACCGTGAAGTTAAACGACTGAAGCACAGTCGCATTCCTATTATCAAAGTTCGTTGGAACTCCCGACATGGATCAGAATTCACCTGGGAACGAGAAGATGAGTTCCAGAAAAAGTATCCTCAACTCTTTGAGCCAACATCGAACAATTCTAAGTGAAACCCGGGACGGGTTTCCTCTGAGGCTGGGAGGCTGTGACAACTGGTAATTTAGGGAGCCATTCTATTACCGCATTTTTAAAAATTTAACGACGTAAACATTTTGAACGTGACTGATGAGTGTCTAAATACTCATCATTTTATTCCCATCTGAACTGCAAAAACATTTAAAAACACTCAGAAATACTTCAAAATACAGAAAATATCTTTGAATTGTGGTTTTATCTGTTTCATGTGCAAAATGATTAAAAACGGGACGAAAACAAACATTTTTGGATTGACTCGGAAATAATTGTGCATTTGATCAAGTGAAGACGAAATTCAAAGACGGAGTCAAAGTCACCCTCCAAAATACCAAAAATAACACAAATGGTTCCTGGAATTAATTTTCACTAATGACAAATGGTCCCCGAACTTTCAGATTTTACAAATTTGGTCCTTGTGATTTAATCCCATTTGTCCCTTTTACCCTTAACTAAAAATAAAACCCAACCATAACTAATCCTAACCCACTATCCAACCCATTTCTAAACCTAACCCAATCCTAATAATAAACCCAAGCCCAACTTACTAAAAGCCCAACCAAAAACCAAACCCGGCCCGTACACCCTTAGTTAAGCAAAGTTTGACCCAAGTCAAACTTTGCTTCTTCTTCATACCACCTCGCCAAATACCACCCCTCACCCACCGTTTTGCTCTGCCAAACCACTCCACCATCCACCCTTATCTCTGCCACCTTCCCCCTCCTCCAATGAGAATACTTTCACACCCTTACACCCCTACATGCTCAGAAGAAGCCAAATAACCACTTGACTATTTTCCCGCCAAAATTACATTGAACGAATGAGATTGATTGAAAGCTTATCCAATGGTGGGATTTAGTCGGTTTTGATCACAGAAGCTTCTGAGATGTCTATTTTAAGGAAAGAAGATACACAGAAGAAAGTGTCACTAGTTTAAGACCATCAGTAGTGTAGAAAGTAGCTAAATGTTTATTTCAGTTTCAAACCTAGTTTCAATTGTAATCCTAGTTTAATTTAGCTCAGTAAATTGTATGTTCTCAAGCTTTGTACTCAATCTTGATTTTAAATAAAAGTTCAAGTGTTTCTTGTAATTCGAATCAATGTCATTAGCTGTTAACAATAGAAGATAATCCATTATCCCATTGCTATAAGCTTATACAAGCTTATTATAGCTTGTTGTAAGTTTGTATTAGTTTAATTCAGTTCTATTCCAAGAATTCCAAGAAAAGTCAAAAAGTCAACATAAGCTCCAAATAAGTTGTACAGGTGTGATCAGCTGTTCCGGAAAGGATAAGCTGAGAGGTGTTTAAGTTTGGTAGTGACAAACCAAGCCTAGTTCTTATCAGTTTCAGTTGTTCCATAGCCTACACAGTTGTAAGCTTATTTTCCTGTTTTTGCATTAATTTCCATTTCACAGTTTAAGTGCTTAATTTTAGCTTATTATTACAATTTCTTACTTATTAGTAGTTTATAAGAGCATTTCATCAGTTGTATCAGTATTTAATAGTCCTTTTCTTTATTTTGCTTAAAAAACCTATAAAAAGCAAAAAATAGCTAGAATTAGTATAGCTTATTAATATGCTTATTTATACTTTAAAAGTTTCTCATAATAGTTAATATAAGTTATTAATCAATAATTGTTAAATAATCCTAGCTTAAATCAGTCTTTCAGTTAGAAAATACCAAACAGACCCTATTAAGGGGAGTTTGGTTTTAACAGGTCAAATAGTCAATCCAGCTTTTACTGTACAATTGCCCTTAACCCAACTTTGATCCAGCTTATCTAGGACTATATAAGCTGTTTATAAGTTCTCTTTAGTCATTTCAACAGAAAATCTAGAATTGCATGGTCTGTGGTCTTAACAGCCCTTAAGTAAACCAAATAAGCCATTATAAGCTATCAGCCTATTTTGACCTTATCATTGGTTTTTCTGAGTTCCTTTAACTCATATAAGTGTATTCCCAAGTGTTGGTTTAGTTCCATGGAGTTGTGCATGAGTTAAGGCAAAATCTGTCACTGCATCAGTTCACACTGAGCAGATCATCATTTTTCTAGCATCTGATCTAGGTTACATTTAGGGTTCAATTGGCTGGTTAGATTTAGGGCTTTTTGTGTTTTTGTATACCCACTAGTACTAGATAGATTTTACCCCCTTAAAGTTCCACAAATTAGCTTATTTGAAGTGCTTAAAGTGCTCTGCAAATTGGGGTCTCAACTGATATTTTCTGCTTAATAAGTTAAACTGCCAAGTGCTTAATTGGCTTATCTCTTGTACTTGGTTATGCTTAATTAGTTGTTTTATGTTTCAATAAGTTGTTTAAACCAGTTCTGAGCTTTTGGTAATTTTTCTAGCTTTTTAGCTTATTTTTGGCTTATTTGCAAACTGCTCATTTGCACAAAACAGCTTATTATATTTAGATAAGCTCAACTTTTATTTTTCCTAGCTTTTAAATATCATTTTAGACTTAACTTGAATTTTTCAGATTTTTCTAAAGTCATTTGATATTTTTAATCTTTTTAATTAGTTTTAATAGTATTTAAATCATAATAAATAGAATAATAATCAGAAAAATATAATTTTAATTTTCAAAATTTTCTTTTATTAACTAGAATCTAGGAAAAATATAATCATCTCTGTAGACCTTAGAAAAAATAAAATATAAAATAAGTGATAGTTTCTATTGAATAGATTTTATCTTTTTTTTAATTTTTTAATTAAGCACTTTTCATTTTTATAATTTTCTTAGCTTCTTTTCACCTCATAATATTTATAGAAAAAGTTTTAGATTTTTCTTTGTTAATTTAGTATTTATTATAAATTAAAATAGTTTAAAAAGTAATTAAATAATAAATAATTAATAATAATTAGATAAAAAGTGTAAAAAATATATAATTTTAGTTTTAAAATAAGTTTTAAATAATTTTACACTTGTAGGATTAGTTTTCTAATATTTCAGTTTTTATCTCGTTTTTAGATTTCCCGTTACGCGTTTTTAGTTTATTTAATTCGCGTTTAATTTCCTTTTGTATATTTGTTTTTCATATATCAATTAGAATTAATCAAAAAGCAAAAAAATCTTATATCTAATCATCAGTCAGTCTAATCCGAACCTTAAGCAATTTGTCCATTCGCACCTCGTTGGGAAACGATCCGAGTAATCACTTACCTGGTTTCACACTACACACACAAACGTGCGTCTTTGCAAGTATCCTTTTTCACAAATGGGTGATTTGTATTTATTCACGTGTATCCGTCATTGCATAATATTTATATATATACGTTTTAGCACGGATCAAATTTTGGCGCCACTGCGGGGGAGGTGTGTTGCGACAATATTGTTTAAAGTTTAGACGATTAGTGATTTGAGATCCTTCCTTGGGAAGTTCCTATTTCCCATAAACCCATATAAAATACAAAAATATTTTCCTTTTCTTATATATATATAATATCATATAAAAAAACTAAAAAACCCAAAAACATTTTCTGTTTTATTGTAAAATAAAAGATAATAGCAAAATTAATATAATATTCCTCAACTTGGGTATTATCATAATAAGTTCCCAAACATCATATTAAAACTTGCCTTTGTGTCGCTTGCGAATTCGGCTCACCTTTGATTGATAAACAAACTCTAACGGAGGTTTAAGGATAGTTTGACATTAAATTGTCGAACTGAAAGAAGCGGGTTTTTAAGGAGCATTAATTGCCCACCTTTGCTTCTCCGCCACTCTGTGCGTTTTTCAGTCAGAGAGCTACCGTACGCTTGTTGATTTAAGGTTTAAGTTCCTTGTGTTTTGCTTCGATCTTGTTTTAATTAAATTGTTTCATTGTTTAATATTTTTCCAAAAATCCAAAAAATTGAAAAACCAAAAACCCAAAAATATTTTTCCTCATCCTCTTAAACAGTTTGATTCTATCTTCTTAAACCCTCCTTAATATTTAATTCTCATGTCGTCACCCGGCTATCGCTGCTTTCGTTGTAGAGGTCCGGTGGGTGATAATCTTCGTTGTTCCAAGTGTTCGTGTGATCAGTGTGGAAATGATGCACCAGAAGGATCTTGTTATTGGTGTGAAGTAGCCCTCGAAAGAGAGCTTAATTCCATCGATAATACTCAAAGTTCTTCCGACTACCCTTCACAGCCCGAGATACATGCTATTAATGGCAAACCGTCAAGAATCGATCCTAACCTTTCACAATTTACGGTTAAAAGTTTGTCAAGCAAACGTACTGAGCTTAAAGCGGTGACTAAAAGGAACAACTTGCCTAATCTTCACGATTATCAAGAACAAGAACCAGAGACCATAACGGAAGTGGTGGAAATTTCTAGCTCTCAGAGCACACCACTTGTCCCACCTCTGGATTCTTTTTACGAACACCCTCCACAACCCCAGCCATCTTCACTCACTCAGCTTAATTGTTGTATATGTGAAAATCCGTTAGGGGATGATTCACAGTGTAAACGATGTTTTTGCACTTATCAATCCGCCACACTTGATTATCCAGATTTTCACAACGATTTCAGTACCCCTTCTCAGGACTCATTTTGGCAAGAGCCGTCTAATCAAAACTTCAATGATACATCATTTCAAAATATGGCAAATGATCCTTGTGAGTATTGTGGAGGTCCTCACCCAAATTTTGATTGTCAAACAGGAAATACGTCTGTCTATGAACAAGATCCATGTAATCAAAACTTCGGGTATGACCAATATCCATATGATTCACCGAATCAGTCACAGCAAATGTATTGTTGTGAGTACTGTGGTGGTCTACATTATGAATCCGATTGTCAAACGAGGACCCCGCTTGTCTATGAGCATGTCCCTTGTAACAATTACGACTATTCTTGTCATGACCAACCTCCACAGTATCAAATGCTTCAACCTCAGCCATCTCCTTTTGAAAAATCTTTTGAAAATGTATTCCAAAAACTCCAAAATGTGATGGATACACTTAATGATTTGGCTGTTAAAAATGCCCAAGAAGATCCTCATCAGAAAACCATTGGAGAGCTTCTAGCTGAAGAAGAACGAACCGCTAGAATGAGTTCCAAATATCGTCAAACTTTCATTTGCGATGACGATGATGAAGATTCTATGTGGGGAGACTGCGAGAATTCATCAGCTGCAATTACACCTGTCCAGAAAAGGCAGGAAGACAAGACTATTGCATAATTGCTAGCCGACGAGCAAATGAAAGCCATTTATGCTAGCAATATTGATGAGGAGGAAGACGAGGAGAGTATTATTCCTTTGAGTGGCATCATTTCTCAACTCCCTCAGTCTATTGCAATCCCATCATTCTTTCCAACTTTGGACCCCAAGGACTCTCTTATTATGGGGGATGAGCATATTAGCACTATTCCTGAAAAGGAATCGGACGAATTCATAAAGTCTAGTGCTGAGAACCTTGTCCCAATCCCAAGTAAGTCCGAGGGTATTTCTAATAATATGTGTGATTTGCCTCCTCTTGACATTTCACATGATCATGTTGAGATGTTTTCCAATTCTGACGATGATTGTACTTCAAGTAATGATGATTCTTTATTTTGTGAGGACATCGATTATGTTGAGGAATTACCTTCTGAGCTTATCAGCTTAGAAGAAGAAAATGATGAAGAAATAATCAAAGACGAAACTCTTCGTGAAACATTATTAAATGTTAATCTTCTCATTTCTAAAATCGAGGCTTTCAATGAAAAATCCATTTCATCTCCTATCCCCATAAAGGATAGTGACCTGTTTTCCGATGACTCTATACCGGAATTTGAAACCTTTCATTTTGATCATATGGGAGAGAAGACTAGTGGCAGTGCCACTTCTCATTCTCATATTTCTCTCCCCGAATATGAATCGTTTACCTTCGAGGAGTTCTCCGATGAACTCACTCATATCATATCTCCGCCGGAGTATGATAACTTCTACTTTGATCTTGACAAAGATTATCTTTATGTCCCGGAGGGAAATATTCTCAACACTGAGAATTTGCTTGATATCAAAATCCCATCCCTCCCGCCCAGAATATGTCTTGATCAGCCGAGCTTAAATGATGAGATTCATGATGTAGAAATCATGAATTCTCCTTCTAATGATGATGAGTTAGTCATGATTTTTATCATGACTTTCTTTCTTTTCTTCACCTACACGGTGACTTCTCCTGTTCTTCACTCCTTAGGGAATGAAGACACTATCTTTGACCCCGGCATTTTCATTTATCATTTGTGAGCCGGGTCTGTGTATATCTCATCGGAGTGGAACTTTCAAGTACTTCAGTGTTTATCCAAACATCTTGAATGAAAGTCCGATGGAGATTTTTTTTGTTCCACATGCTTCCCCAAGAACCTATGAATGCGGGGTCGAGTCAAGCTAAGTGACTCTGTGAACAAAAACATTAGCAAAACATGGGTTTTCACCCGTGTCTCTGTCTTCTTTCTCTGTTCTACCACCTAAGTGTGGGGGAGATGCCCCACACGTTGTATATATGTACATTGTAAGTTAAAAAAAAAAAAAAAAAAAAAAAAAAAAAAAAAAAAAAAAAGGCTATTAGTATTTCCTTTTTACGTTCTAAGTGTCGGCATAATAGCCGGTACTTTGAATATTGAGGGCAATATTCAGTTCTAAGTGTGGGGGGGAATTCTAGCGAATTTGATCTTATGTACCATCTAGTACCCCCATTTTTGCCAAAATTTTAAAATTTTTTCTCACTTATAACGCAATAAATGGTTATCAGTCCGCCATGTCTAACCCACATAAGGATTGGCTAATCCGAGAGCAAACGGCTCTTGGAAAAGATGTCTCAAATCCGTTTATGGCTTAAAATTTGCCGAAAATTGTATGGTATTCAACTCCCCATATCTTTATAAGTGAAGAGTTGGCTAGCCCGCAAGGTTATGGCTTGTGGTAAAGGCAGTGGAAAACCATGATTGGTAATCAGCTCACCAAAGATAATAACTGTATTTTATCTAAGAGTTGGCTAGTCCAGAAGCAAACGGCTTTTGGTAAAGACAAATCAAATCCGTTGACAGCTGATGGTTTGCTCAAAATCATTTGGTTATCATTGTACCAAAGTATCATACTTAAACATTGGCTACTCCAGAAGTAATGGCTTTTGGTAAAGAGACATAAAATCCATTAAATTTTCATAAATGATTGCTAGGGACTAGCAATAGTTTAGTGTGGGGGATTGATGAGTGTCTAAATACTCATCATTTTATTCCCATCTGAACTGCAAAAACATTTAAAAACACTCAGAAATGCTTCAAAATACAGAAAATATCTTTGAATTGTGGTTTTATCAGTTTCATGTGTAAAATGATTAAAAACGGGACGAAAACGAACATTTTTGGATTGACTCGGAAATAATTGTGCATTTGATCAAGTGAAGACGAAAGTCAAAGACGGAGTCAAAGTCACCCTCCAAAATACCAAAAATAACACAAATGGTCCCTGGAATTAATTTTCACTAATGACAAATGGTCCCCGAACTTTCAGATTTTACAAATTTGGTCCTTGTGATTTAATCCCATTTGTCCCTTTTACCCTAAACTAAAAATAAAACCCAACCATAACTAATCCTAACCCACTATCCAACCCATTTCTAAACCTAACCCAATCCTAATAATAAACCCAGCCCAACTTACTAAAAGCCCAACCAAAAACCAAACCCGGCCCGTACACCCTTAGTTAAGCAAAGTTTGACCCAAGTCAAACTTTGCTTCTTCTTCATACCACCCCGCCAAATACCACCCCTCACCCACCGTTTTGCTCTGCCAAACAACTCCACCATCCACCCTTATCTCTGCCACCTTCCCCCTCCTCCAATGAGAATACTTTCACACCCGTACACCCCCACATGCTCAGAAGAAGCCAAATAACCACTTGACTGTTTTCCCGCCAAAATTACATTGAACGAATGAGATTGATTGAAAGCTTATCCAATGGTGGGATTTAGTCGGTTTTGATCACAGAAGCTTCTGAGATGTCTATTTTAAGGAAAGAAGATACACAGAAGAAAGTGTCACTAGTTTAAGACCATCAGTAGTGTAGAAAGTAGCTAAATGTTTATTTCAGTTTCAAACCTAGTTTCAATTGTAATCCTAGTTTAATTTAGCTCAGTAAATTGTATGTTCTCAAGCTTTGTACTCAATCTTGATTTTAAATAAAAGTTCAAGTGTTTCTTGTAATTCGAATCAATGTCATTAGCTGTTAACAATAGAAGATAATCCATTATCCCATTGCTATAAGCTTATACAAGCTTATTATAGCTTGTTGTAAGTTTGTATTAGTTTAATTCAGTTCTATTCCAAGAATTCCAAGAAAAGTCAAAAAGTCAACATAAGCTCCAAATAAGCTGTTCAGGTGTGATCAGCTCTTCTGGAAAGGATAAGCTGAGAGGTGTTTAAGTTTGGTAGTGACAAACCAAGCCTAGTTCTTATCAGTTTCAGTTGTTCCATAGCCTACACAGTTGTAAGTTTATTTTCCTGTTTTTGCATTAATTTCCATTTCACAGTTTAAGTGCTTAATTTTAGCTTATTATTACAATTTCTTACTTATTAGTAGTTTATAAGAGCATTTCATCAGTTGTATCAGTATTTAATAGTCCTTTTCTTTATTTTGCTTAAAAAACCTATAAAAAGCAAAAAATAGCTAGAATTAGTATAGCTTATTAATCTGCTTATTTATACTTTAAAAGTTGCTCATAATAGTTAATATAAGTTATTAATCAATAATTGTTAAATAATCCTAGCTTAAATCAGTCTTTCAGTTAGAAAATCCCAAACAGACCCTATTAAGTGGTGTTTGGTTTTAACAGGTCAAATAGTCAATCCAGCTTTTACTGTACAATTGCCCTTAACCCAACTTTGATCCAGCTTATCTAGGACTATATAAGCTGTTTATAAGTTCTCTTTAGTCATTTCAATAGAAAATCTTGAATTGCATGGTCTATGGTCTTAACAGCCCTTAAGTAAACCAAATAAGCCATTATAAGCTATCAGCCTATTTTGACCTTGTCATTGGTTTTTCTGAGTTCCTTTAAGTCATATAAGTGTATTCCCAAGTGTTGGTTTAGTGCCATGGAGTTGTGCATGAGTTAAGGCAAAATCTGTCACTGCATCAGTTCACACTGAGCAGATCATCATTTTTCTAGCATCTGATCTAGGTTACATTTAGGGTTCAATTGGCTGGTTAGATTTAGGGCTTTTTGTGTTTTTGTATACCCAGTAGTACTAGCTAGATTTTGCCCCCTTAAAGTTCCACAAATTAGCTTATTTGAAGTGCTTAAAGTGCTCTGCAAATTGGGGTCTCAACTGATATTTTCTACTTAATAAGTTAAACTGCCAAGTGCTTAATTGGCTTATCTCTTGTACTTGGTTATGCTTAATTAGTTTTTTTATGTTTCAATAAGTTGTTTAAACCAGTTCTGAGATTTTGGTAATTTTTCTAGCTTTTTAGCTTATTTTTGGCTTATTTGCAAACTGCTCATTTGCCCAAAACAGCTTATTAGGTTTAGATAAGCTCTAATTTTATTTTTCCTAGCTTTTAAATATCATTTTAGACTTAACTTGAATTTTTCATATTTTTCTAAAGTCATTTGATATTTTTAATCATTTTAATTATGTTTAATAGTATTTAAATCATAATAAATAGAATAATAATCAGAAAAATATAATTTTAATTTTCAAAATTTTATTTTATTAAGTAGAATCTATAAAAAATATAATCATCTCTGTAGACCTTAGGAAAAATAAAATATAAAATAAGTGATAGTTTCTATTTAATAGATTTTATCTTTTTTTTTAATTTTTTAATTAAGCACTTTTCATTTTTATAATTTTTTTAGCTTCTTTTCACCTCATAATATTTATAGAAAAAGTTTTAGATTTTTCTTTGTTAATTTAGTATTTATTATAAATTAAAATAGTTTAAAAAGTAATTAAATAATAAATAATTAATAATAATTAGATAAAAAGTGTATAAAATATATAATTTTAGTTTTAAAATAAGTTTTAAATAATTTTACACTTGTAGGATTAGTTTTCTAATATTTCAGTTTTTATCTCGTTTTTAGATTTCCCGTTACGCGTTTTTAGTTTATTTAATTCGCGTTTAATTTCCTTTTGTATATTTGTTTTTCATATATCAATTAGAATTAATCAAAAAGCAAAAAAATCTCATATCTAATCATTAGTCACTCTAATCCGAACCTTAAGCAATTTTCCCATTCGCACCTCGTTGGGAAACGATCCGGGTAATCACTTACCTGGTTTCACACTACATACACAAACGTGAGTCTTTGCAAGTATCCTTTTTCACAAAGGGGTGATTTGTATTTATTCACGTGTGTCCGTCATTGCATAATATTTATATATATACGTTTTAGCACGGATCAGTGACCTTTTGGAATTATGTTGAGTTTGACTCGTATTTTGGATTATTTATATGGATTATTTTGTCGTTAAATTATTTGCGTGGCATTAATTTAAGCACTACTCCGACTCCGGCACTAGGAAACCTAATAAGTCGAGTTTATACGAGAAACGATCACGTTTTATTTTATAAACGTATTTATTATCAAACTTTATGGAAAAACATTTTTAAGACGAATGGTAACGGTTAAAAATTTATTCGGTGACGTTTAGTATTTTTCGGGAATAAAAACTAGTAACCTCGGGAAAGTGTCTTAAAAATTTCTCCGCTAGTCCTTGCACCGACTCCTTAAGTGAAATTAAATAATACATAAGGACTCCCTTGCAATTTCCGGTTTATATAACCCCAAAACCCTAACCCTATTCTTATTATTATTTCATTATTTCATCTTCAACCTCTCTCCCTCTCCTCTCTTGACAGCCGCCGCCGGCCACCCCCATAACACCACCACCGCCTCTCCTACAACCACACCACCACCACCAACATAACCTTCACACTCTCCTCTCTCTTTTGGTGTAGTTCACGCGCCACCCAAACACCCCAAACCTCTCGTTATTTTGCTCCACCGCCGCCAAAACCCACCCACTATCATTTCTATACTTTAAAAACTTAGATCGAGTGAAGACACGGTAAGGAAACGCATTTTTACGCGTGGGTTGACTCACCACCGAGTCAACTCGTGGTTTCTTATTATTTTTCGGGTTAAAAACAAATGGGTTTTGATATTTTCTTGTGTTTTGAACTAATAAAAATGGTTTGGTATCGATATGGTGTCATGTGTGTCGAGTATACTCGAACCGTGAGCTAAGACTCACGGCATCTTTATGTTCTTGATGTTGTTCGGTTCTTGTTGTTACTCTCTTGTTATTACTCTTTTGTTGTTGCGAAAATGATGGACCAAGGGTCCATTTTGGTTGACTGCCGACGAAGGAAGGTAAGCCGAGACCATGGAGGTCTCGGCAATGGCTTGGTATTATTTTGTTACGTGGTATTCTTGTTATTTGAGTCATGTTCATATTGTTTTGTTGTCATAATCGTGGAACCGAGACCCTTTTGGGTTCGTGTGTTTTGTTGCGGAAATGGGTGTATAGTTATTATTGTTGTCGAGCCACATCAAGAGAAAAGAGAGTCGAGACATTGTCTCGGCCGGTTAATATTATTATTTGAATTATTTGAAAGTTTCGTGAGGAAATAAACCCGTGAAAATAATATTGAAATATTGATTGATAAAAATGGGAATCGATTGTGTGACGATTGCTAGTGGACGAGGAATAAGTTAGACGTGAGTCGTAGTCGACCACGAGTGATTGAAGTTGATTGCGATTATGAGGTTTAAATTATTATATATTGTTGGAATTGGATTGATATAATAAGTCGAGAGGTCATGACTCGACTTGTGACTCGAAACAAATAGTAACTCAAAATAAAAATAAGCTTGAAACGTATGTATATATATACATATGCAAAAACAAGAATCACGTGAGCGTTTTTGTATAAGAAATAAATAATAACAAGTGATATACTTGTTGGTTTATTAAAAACAAAACTAAGGTTTTATAATAAATGAGTTATTAAAGGTTTCGAGGGCACGCAAATCTAAGAATGCTATTTATGAGAAATATTTATGTTTTGTGGTTCTAGCGCCGAGTCTCGGATTAGTTGACATTAATAAACCCGACCCACATGGTTATCGGACTTATTGGGCTGACGAGTCCAATAAGAGCCCTATAAGCATGTCGGAAGAGATTTATTAATGGGCAATTCATCCTTATGACTTACCTAGTATGATTATTGAGTTTCGGGATGATAAATTACTCGAAAGGATTGCGAGACTTATCCAGTTGACGAACTCGATAAGAATCCGACAATTCGTTCGCATAATTTATCAAATCAAAACTTAGTCATACGTCCTTGATTGCGAGTCGTTTCAATCTTAGTTGCTACGTGGCGTGAGTACACTTGAGTCATGTCATGTCACCACTACACACCCGTCGATACCAAACGCTAATAACGGATATGAGAAAGAGAATTTTGGAATTTAAAATGGAATCTACTTGGGATGGTTTACTTTTGGCAGCTTTTACGTTTAAAGTCGATGTTAAGGTTAGTTTACATTATTAGGTTGTGCCGAGTCCGTGATTGCTGATATTTGAGAGTTGCCGATTACTTTGCTTCAGTAGATCTTGTTTGTGCTTGCGTGCTTGAGGTGAGTTTCATAGCCCCACTTTTACTCTTTTAAAACGTTTGTTTAACTTGGGGGAGAAAACATGCAACTCTTTTCTGGACCTGCAACTACTTTTTGATTTGCTTATGTGTTGACTAGTTAATGGTTAGATTTGCGGTAGATGTTGACTTAGTCTAGGGTAGCAATCCCTTTCTATAATCGTGATGCCTAGCTAAGAATAGATATCTGCTTACGACCTAGACAAGGGTAGCAATCTCTTGTTATAGCCATGTTGCCTGGCTAGAGTCGCTTAGGGCCCTACTTGAGATCTCGTTAAGATATTAGAATGATTTGGTTTTGGAATGATTTTGGTCTTGGAATGATTTTGGTTTTGGAATGATTGATGGAAGTATGAAATCTATCTGCCCTTAGTCCCACATAGCAAATAACTCTAACAGGTCTACTATTAAACTCGGTATTAAACCTATGAACTCACCAGCGTTAGTTGACCTTTTTAGCATGTTTTTCTCAGGTAATTGATGAGGTTTACTTTGCTTATTACTTTGGAGACTTGGCGTATGGCATGGCTAAGGATCAACTTTCACTCTGATAATGTTATGGGGACCTAATTTATGCATTTCCTTTTGGGCCTTTCTTTAAATACTTTTGGTTGAAATGTAAAATCAAGATATGGATTTTGGAATGTTTTGCGTAATCAGATAATCCTATCCCGCTGTTCTATGCTTGTGTCTTATACCAATTTCGTAGCACCCCGAAAGCTTGATTAAGTCTTCCGCTGAACCGAATTTTGGGGGTGTTACAGAAAGGCAGTGTTTACTTAGACATCTTTACTCCCTAGTTATCTCCTATTGATCGGTTGAATTGTCACGTCCTTGTTTTAATTGAAGCGTTGTATTCCTTAATATTGGTCGTGGGGAGGTGCCGAAGTCCCCAACTCTATGAACATTAGTCTCTTTTAAAACCCTTAAAGTCTATTAAGTTTTCTAGGATCTACAAGCCGCAATTCACGCAATAAATACAACGAGGAAAACCAATAGTGCACTCTATGGTTGCGTTTTATAAGACGTTCAAGCTAATACTTATAAGAACTTAGCCAATTGTCTTATCCTAACGTGAGGCAATCAATCAAACAAGAGACGACAAATCAATTATCAATAACTAGGTTTCATTAGATCTAAGCAAACACTTATAAACTTAAGCTAGCATGTTAAAGTGAAGAGAAGATAAACACATAATCAAACAATACATAGACAAATCAAATGTTCAAAGGATTAACTTACCTCAATTGAAACATGAAGTTCAAATGCTGTAAAAGCCTTACACAAGCAGTAAAAATCGTCTAGGGTTTGCCTCTCCAAAGTGTTACACGAATTAATGAAAACATGCGAAAGTATATATAGATTTACAATTGTGACGGCGTTACTTGCAAAGTGTGACGCCGTCAGCTCGCCTCCAATTAGGGTTTCGTATTCTCCAAGTCGTCGTTGTGATGGCGTCGCTTAGGGTCTGTGACGCCGTCATGTGATGTCTGAAGCCGTCACATTGTAATTTCTCTGAGCCGTCACTTGTTAATTTTGTACGAAATTTTGATCTTCAAATACACCTGACACCGTCAGGTTATAAGGTCTTCAAATTTCTCTGAGGCGTCGCTTGTTAATTCTGAGCCAAAAATCCATCTTCATTTGCAAGTGACGGCGTCTGATATTTTTCAATTTATATTCTCCAAAAGAAACACAAAGGGAAATATGTGTAACCCGGTTCGTTGTCCCGACGAAGGTGTGAATGGAATTTTTGTGATATCGGGTTTTTGAAACGTGTCGTGAATGGTGATAAAAGTGAGATTTTTGGATTTTAAACTAAAATAGTGAAATATAAACTAAAATTAACTAATTAAGCAAGTAAATCAATAATCTAAAGCACGTGAAAACAAAAACGTAAGGGAAATCTAAAAACGCACAAAACCCGGGCTAATTGATGAGTGTCTAAATACTCATCATTTTTATCTTATCTGAACTGCCAAAACATTCAAAAACACTCAGAAATGCATCAAAATACTGAAAATATCCCAGGGATTGTGTTTTATATGTTTTAAATGCAAAATGTTTAAAAACAGTTGAAAAGCGAACAAAGTTTGCAAAATTGGCAGTTTCAGTCCCTCAAGTTTCAAAACTTGTCAAAACTAGTCCCTATGCATTTGTTTTGTCAGAAAAATCACCAAAGGTCCTTTTTAAATCATAAATTATCATGTTTAGTCCTTTGTTGAAAAAGTTTGAATAAATTACAAGTTTGGACCCTGCAATTTCAGAATTTGCAAAAATGATCCCTGGGAAATATTATTTTTTGGAAACATCATATTTGGTCCCTGGATTATTGAAACATGGCAGGATTTACCCTTGGTGTGTTTTGGAAGATAAGCAAGATTGGTCCTCAAAATTTCAGGAATTACAAAAATGGTCCTTGTGATTTAACTATAACAACCGGACCCAAAAATAAAATAAACAAACCAGCCCATCCTTAACTAAAACCCAAACCCAGCCCAACTTCTAAACCCCAAGCCCAATCCTTACCCGACCCAACCCTTTCTTAGCTAAACCCTTGGTCAACCCTTCGGTCAAACAAATCCCTTCCCTCCCACAATTAAATAAAACACTCTCACCCTCTCCCACTCACCTCTGCAAACTCAGACCACCCCCTCACCTCCAGCTCACTAATCTTGTCCTTGTTATCTAATCCCTCCACCAAACTCCAAAATGCATTAAATGCTTCATCTAGGTTTTCAAGCTATCAGAAAAGTGGTTTATCAGTTTTGGCGCCAAAAAGGGATTCGATGGCTAAGATCATTTTGACTCATCCAATGGTCAAGATTGTTGGTGGGATTTATTCAGAAGCACGTGGGGAGTACAAAGAGTCTATAAAGAGAGAGATTGAGGCAGTCTTGGAGATATCTAGTGTAATTTAGTTTTATTAGTGTCGAATAGCTTAAATTTCCATGTTCTAGTGTTTTTCTTAGCTTAAAAATGATGTACTAAGTATTTCCAGTGTAATTGAATCTTATTCCAACCTTTAATTTCATTATCTCAACCTTTTTCAGTTTATGCTTAATTTTATTCAAAATCTCAAAATGATCTTAAGTTGTTAAAGTTTGTTACTTAGTAGTTATGTAGGCTCATTTAAGCTTACTTATAAGCTTGTTGAAGCTTTTAGATCACTAGAGGACTGATAGCTCATAAAATCAAAAATACTAAAAAAAATCAAGAAAAATAACTCAAAAATTAAAAATCAGTCAAGAAGAAGGTTCAAGCATGGAGCAGGGTTAATATTGGATGGCCCTGGGTTAGTGGCTTTGTGGAAAGCTTATAGGTGTGTTCTTGGTTCTTGGTCACTTGAAATTCAGCTTGGAAGCACCCTGTGAGCTCTTTATTCATTTTTCACATTTCCCTGTAGCATTGTATTAAGTGTTTATCTTTGTGTTATTTGTGCTTAGTTAGTATACTATAGTTAAGTTGTTGTTTTAAATTGAGTATTTGTTAACTAGAATTCTCCTGTGCTAAATTTCTATTTTTCACTGTCAAAATTAGCTTAACCTTGATTTTCAAGAGTTTGTTGTAATTGTTAATACTTCTGTGTTAAAATAAGCCTGCAACATCATAATAGACCTTTGTGAATCTGAATCATGGCTTGATTCTATGTTAAACCTTGAAAATAACATAAGCAGTCTCAAATAGGGGTGTTTGGATTTGCTGATCTCTGTGGCATACAGGTTGTTTTTGTTTGTTGTTTAGACATGTCACACTAGGTTCATCTAGCTCAGTCAAACCATAAAACCAGTAGGTCCTTTTATAAAAAAGTCAAAATCATTTTTTAAACTCTCATTCTCACTCACTGTTGAGATTTTGAGTTCCATCATCATCCATATTAGTTCAATAGTTGTTAGCATAGCTTATTTTCATCATTTAGTAGCTTATAATCATGTTTTCAGTCAATTAGAAGCAATCAAAGTTCACCAAAGTCAATCTTTTTGTTTTACTGCAAAAGTCAAAACTAAGGTTTAAACCCATTTCTGAGTTGCTGATCTAGGGCAAAATTGGACCTCAATTGAGATGTTTGTGATGGGGCTTTTGTTGTTTTTGTGTAGCCAGTAGTATAGGGTAACTTTTTCCCCCATTAGGTTGAATCTCAATAGCTTATTTGAATGCTTAATTTGCCCTGCAATTTGGCTTGATTTCTGCTATTTCTGTCAAAACTTTGCAACTGATTTGGTACTTAATTGGCTTATCTGTGGGATTAGCTGTTTGAAATAAGTTGATTTGTGCTTATTTAAGTTGGTTTAACCTGTTCTGAGCAATTGGTGAACTTTTGTGCTTATTTGCTTATTTTTGGGCTTATTCCAAACTGCTTATCTGCCCAAATCTGCTTATTTGGCTTAGTCAACTTTTCATTTTATTTTTCCTAGCTTTTTCAATAATATTTTAGATTTATCTGTAAATTTTCATAATTTTCTGAATAGTTTTGGTATTTTTAATCTTTTTAATTAGTTTAAAATAGTATTTAAATCATAATAAATAGAAAAATAATCAGAAAAATATAAATCCAATTTTCATAATTTTCTTTTGTCATTTTTAATCTGGGAAAAAATATAATTTCATTTTTAGTCCTTAAGAAAATCAAAAATAGAAAAATAGTGATAGCTTCTATTTAATAGAATTTATCTTTTTAAATTTTAATTAAGTAAATTTCATTTTTATAATTTTATTAGCTTCTTTTTACTTAATAATATTTTTAGAAAAAGTTTTAGATTTTTCTTTGCTCATTTAGTATTTTTTTATAATTTAAATTAGTTTAATTAGTTATTAAATAATAAATAATTAGTAATAATTAAATAAAAAGTGTAAAAAAATATAATTTAAGTTTTAAAATAAGTTTTTAGTAAATTTACATTTTTAGGTTTTAAATTTCATAAATTTTACTTTTTAGTCCCATTTTAGATTTTTCGTTGCGTGTTTTTAGATTAATTAATTCGCGTTTAATTTTATTGTGCATATTTGTTTTAATTTGTTATTTAGAATTGTCAAAAAGTAAAATCAAAAGAAATCTAAATCATCAATCATTCTAATCCAAAGCTTTTCACAGTTGCCCATTCACATCTCGTTGGGAAACGATCCGGGTAATCACTTACCTGGTCTCACACTACACACAAACGTGAGTTTGTACAAGTATCCTTTTTCACAAAAGGGTGATTTGTATTTGTACACGAGTATTCGTTCTGAGACTGTTTATATTTATATATACGTTTTCAGACGGATCAAATTTTGGCGCCGCTGCCGGGGAGGTGTGCTGCGACTTTTGTGTTAAGTTCAAGCGATTAGTGATTCGAGATCCTTCTTTCAAGAAGTTCCTATTTCCCAAAAACAATATAAAAAACAAAAATATTTTTCTTTTCTTTTATATATATATTATCATATAAAAAATTAAAAACCCAAAAACATTTTCTGTTTTCTTTGTTAATAATAAATAACAATAAAAAAATTACCATCGAGAACCAAGACAGAGTACTACCTAACTGGGGGTACGACCATAATAAGTTCCCAAACCAAAGATTTAAAACTTGCCTTTGTATCCTTGTGAGTGGTGTACCTTTTTCAAAGAAGCCATTCATCTTGTGATTATTGGTTTAAGTTCACTTGTGTTTTCTCTCGATCTTGTTTTAAT
Organism: Artemisia tridentata subsp. tridentata; assembly: GCA_021014915.2. Classification (NCBI taxonomy): domain Eukaryota; kingdom Viridiplantae; phylum Streptophyta; class Magnoliopsida; order Asterales; family Asteraceae; genus Artemisia; species Artemisia tridentata. The sequence continues at coordinate 80,319,094 of CP139503.1, read as the reverse complement.
TGGATTTGTTTTCATCTTCACTTTTCAAAAAAATATAAAAAGAATCTTCCATCCTTTTTCATAATTCTCTCGACTCTGAGGCTTCTTAGAGTTGTGTTCTAGTGCATGCGCACGCGTTCTTCTAGGTCTACGAGCCCGTTACGTGAGCTTGGCAACATTCCTCGACGACGAGGTCGTAGACGTAGACGTTCTTCTTCAATAGTCGAACCCGAAGTTCGTGCTATTCCTGTTCTCATGGCGGCTGAGCCGACTATGAATGAGCTTCTCCAAGCACCCATCGAGGGTTACGGAGATGCTATCGTTGTTCCGGCCATCGTGGCCGAGAATTTTGAACTCAAGACGGGGTTAATAAATCTTGTAACCTCGCGTCAATTCTATGGTTTTGAAAGGGACGATCCTCAAGATCACATTCGATGGTTTAACAAAATCACGTCTACCATCAAATGCAAAAACGTCCCTGAAGAGGCAATCAAACTTCTTCTTTTCCCATTTTCCATCGATGGGGCTGCCCGGATTTGGCTTGATAAACAACCCCCTCGATCGATTGTAACATGGGAAGATTTGGTTAAGAAGTTCGTGAATGAATTCTTTCCTCCTTCCAAAACCACGAGTCTTAAAAACGAAATCATGAAATTTACACAAAAATTCGATGAATCATTTAGTGAGGCATGGGATCGTTATAAAGAAATGCTTCGCAAATGTCCGCATCATGGTTTCTCTGAGTTGATGCAACTCGACACTTTCTACAATGGTGTGACCTCAGCTGATCAAGAATCTCTTAATTCCTCCGCTGGAGGAAATTTCTTGAATCGAACCACAAGGGATGCTTTAGCAATCATTGAGAACAAGTCTAAGGTCCGCACTCCACGAAGCAAACCGGTTGTTTCCCAAATGAGTGTTGGTCCTTCTACCTCTTCATCCGTGAGTCAGTCCAGCACCGATGCTAGACTTGACGAACTCACGAAGGTTATAAAATCCTTGGTTCTCACCACACAGAAAGTTTCCTCTCCCCTTCTCTCCGCAAACTTCTCAACCTGCCGAAATCAAAAAGGTAGAAGTTTGTGTCACTTGTGGTGGCCCACATGCATATTATAATTGTACTGCCACCGATGGTACATTTGAAATTAATGCAGTAGTCGGTAGTTCCAACCAAGGAGGTAACCAATACCGTCCTCAAGTGGATCAAAACTACCGTCCTCAAAATGGACCACCCGGATTTCCTCAACCCAACAATCCAAATAGGTTTAATCCTAATCAGCAAAGAGGGCAAAACATGCAAAATCAATTTCATGCCCCGATCAATCAATACCCACCCCCAAGGGGTAATCAAGGGTATTCAGCTCCTCATTACCAAGAACCGCCTTCAAGTGAACTCAATAACTATATCAAGGTTAATGATTCCAAACTAAAGGCAATGCAAAATCAAATCTTCACTTTGAGGAATGATTTACAATCTTCAATAACCAAGCAAGGTAATGAGCTGAAGAGTGAGCTTATGGCTACAAACAACAAAATGGAGCATTCTCAAAACAACATCGAGAATATGCTTTCTAGTCTCATAAGCCATCTCACTCCACCTTCTACCTCGGGAGGTCTCCCTGGTAATACTGTGGTCAACCCAAAGGGTGAACTTAAAGCTATCACCACACGCAGTGGCAAAGCTTATGATGGACCCGAGATTCCCACTACCGCTTCTTCTCTTCCCAAGGTAGTGGAACGTGAACCTGAGGTGACCAAGGACAATGTACTTCCTACTAACGGAGGTACCAAAAACGTCCAACCTCAGGATATTCCGAAAACCAGACTCAAACCTGGAGTTGTCTTTGAAACTGCTGAAACTCCCGTTGAGATCCCTAAATCCAAACCTTCAATACCTTATCCATCACGACTCAATGAGCAAAAGCTCCGTGAAAAGGCTAGTCACCAAATGGACAAGTTCTATCAAATCTTTAAAGATTTTCACTTTGACATAAGCCTTGCGGATGCTATCATCATGATGCCCAAATTTGCATCAATGATCAAGAACTTGTTAAGCAACAAGGAAAAATTGTACGAAATGGCAAAAACTCCTTTAAACGAGAATTGCTCTGCAGCAATTTTAAAGAAGCTTCCCGAGAAGCTTGGAGATCCTGGAAAATTTCTCATCCCGTGTGTTTTTCCAGGAATGGTTGAATGCTTCGCCTTGGCCGATCTTGGTGCAAGCATCAACCTGATGCCTCATTCGGTATGGAAGAAACTCTCTCTTCCGGCTCTTACTCCTACCTGCATGACTCTTGAGCTTGCAGATCGATCCATATCTCTTCCACTCGGCATTGCCGAAGATGTATTCGTGAAAGTAGGAAAGTTCCATTTTTCGGCTGACTTCGTTGTTGTTGAATTCAATGCTGATCCAAGGGTTCCTCTCATTCTTGGAAGAGGATTCCTAAGGACGGGTCGTGCTTTAATTGATGTTTTCGAAGAGAAAATAACTCTTCGTGTGGATAATGAAGCAGTCACTTTTAACCTTGATCAAACTTCGAGGTACTCCTCAAATTATGACTCTGAATCGGTTAACCGAATAGATGTCATTGATGTTGCTTCAGAGGAGTACTCTCAAGAAGTTCTTGGTTATGTTCATAATTCTTCGAGTGGTGATCCCACTCCATCTTCTGAACCTATAATCGCCAATTCTTCTTCTTCTCTCACTCCGTTTGAGGGAAGTGACTTCATCTTAGAGGAAATAGAGGCCTTTCTCAAAAGTGATTCGGTTCCCGATGGAATTGATAACCAAGAGATTGACCTGGAGGGGGATATCCTTCTCATTGAGAAAATGTTAAATGAAGATCCCTCTCTTCCTCCTGTTCTTCCACAAAAACTTCATAATGAGGAAATCAAATCAGTTGAGAAAACCGATGAATTTCCTGAGGTCGAACTTAAGGACTTACCACCTCATCTCGAGTATGCATTTTTAGAGGGTGATGATAAATTACCCGTCATAATTGCTAAGGATTTGAGTGAGGATGAAAAGACTGCTCTCATAAAAGTTTTGAAGTCACACAAGCAAGCAATTGCTTGGAAGCTCTCCGACATCAAGGGTATTAACCCTGAATTTTGTACTCACAAGATTTTAATGGAGGATGATTTTAAACCGGCGGTTCAACATCAAAGAAGGGTGAATCCAAAAATTCATGAGGTTATCAAACAAGAGGTTCTCAAACTTCTTGATGCCGGATTGATTTACCCTATCTCGGATAGTCCTTGGGTTAGTCCCATTCATTGCGTTCCTAAAAAGGGTGGCATTACTGTTGTCACAAATGAAGAAAATGAGTTAATTCCAACTCGATTGGTTACGGGGTGGCGTGTCTGCATTGACTATCGCAAGTTAAATGATGCCACCCGTAAGGACCATTTTCCTCTACCCTTCATGGACCAGATGCTTGAGAGATTAGCGGGAAACGAGTACTATTGTTTCCTTGATGGTTTCTCGGGATACTTTCAAATTCCCATTGATCCGCAAGATCAAGAAAAGACTACCTTTACATGCCCTTATGGAACTTTTGCCTATAAACGTATGCCTTTTGGCTTATGTAACGCTCCGGGCACGTTCCAAAGGTGCATGATGGCCATATTCACCGACATGATCGGTAAAACAATGGAAGTCTTTATGGATGACTTCTCGGTCATTGGGGATTCGTTCCAAGCATGTCTCTCCAATTTAGAAAACATGTTGAAAAGGTGTAAAGACACCAATCTTTGTCTAAATTGGGAGAAGAGTCACTTTACGGTTAAAGAGGGCATTGTCCTCGGCCATAAGATTTCCAAGAGTGGGATTGAGGTTGACAGATCTAAAGTTGATGTCATCAGTAAATTACCTCATCCCACTACCGTCAAAGGTATTCGGAGTTTTTTGGGTCATGCCGGTTTCTATCGTAGATTCATACAAGATTTTTCTAAAATCGCCCGGCCTATGACTCATCTCCTTGAAAAGGATGCTCCTTTTATCTTCTCTCCTGAGTGCGTTGAAGCTTTTCAAACTCTAAAGAAAAAGCTTACTGAAGCACCCATTTTAGTTGCCCCCGACTGGGACTTGCCGTTTGAACTCATGTGCGATGCAAGTGATTTTGCTATCGGTGCAGTCCTGGGGCAACGTAAAGCCAAACACTTTCAGCCTATCCACTACGCAAGTAAAACTATGACTGAAGCTCAAACTCATTACACCACTACAGAAAAAGAATTGTTGGCTGTGGTGTATGCCTTTGAGAAGTTTCGGCCATACTTAATCTTGACCAAATGTGTAGTGTATACGGATCACTCGGCTCTCAAATATCTCTTTGCAAAGCAAGATGCAAAGCCGAGATTGCTCCGTTGGGTTCTCCTCCTGCAAGAATTTGATATCATTATACGTGATAAAAAAGGAGCTGAGAACCTAGCTGCTGACCATCTGTCCCGATTAGAAAACCCTCACCAAGATGTGTTCGAGAAAAAGGAAATAAATGAAACATTTCCTCTCGAGACACTCAGTGCGGTTGCTTTTCGTGGAGATTCTACTACCCCATGGTTTGCCGACTTTGCAAACTACCATGCGGGTAACTTTGTTGTGAAAGGGATGTCGTCCCAACAGAAGAATAAGTTCTTCAAGGATGTCAAACATTATTTCTGGGACGACCCCTACTTGTTTAAAATCTGTGCGGATCAAGTCATCCGGCGGTGTGTCTATGGTCAGGAAGCCATTGATATTCTCAAGGCTTGCCATTCTGGACCTACTGGGGGACATCATAATCCCAACTACACCGCCAAAAAGGTGTTTGATTCTGGTTTCTATTGGCCCACAATTTACAAGGATGCCCAGGAAATAGTCAAAGCTTGTGACGATTGTCAACGTTACGGAAATATTTCACAAAGAAATGAAATGCCACAAAATGTCATTCAAGTTTGTGAAATCTTTGACATATGGGGCATTGACTTTATGGGGCCATTTCCATCATCTCGAGGAAACAAATACATACTCGTGGCTGTTGACTATTTGTCAAAATGGGTTGAAGCGAAAGCTTTACCCACAAATGATGCCCGAGTTGTTGTGAAATTTTTGAAATCTCTTTTTGCTCGTTTTGGAACTCCACGTGCTATAATCAGTGATCGTGGTACGCATTTCTGCAATGACAAGTTTGATAAAGTCATGCAAAAATATGGTGTTACACACCGTCTTTCTACCGCGTATCACCCCCAAACAAGTGGGCAAGTGGAAGTTACCAATCGAGGAATTAAAAGAATCTTAGAAAGGACCGTAGGAGAAAATCGTGCCTCTTGGTCGGATAAGCTAGATGACGCACTCTGGGCCTTTCGTACAGCTTACAAAACACCCATCGGGTGTACTCCATACAAGCTTGTGTACGGAAAGGCGTGTCATCTACCGATTGAGCTTGAGCACAAAGCCTACTGGGCCCTCAAGCATGCAAACTTTGACCTTCAGACAGCGGGTGATCACCGAAAAGTTCAAATAAATGAATTGAATGAACTTCGTGATCAAGCATATGAGAACTCTTTGATCTACAAAGAAAAGACAAAGAAGATTCATGACTCTAAAATCAAGAACCGCGTTTTCAACGTTGGTGATCGAGTCCTTCTTTTCAATTCATGATTGAAGATCTTCTCGGGAAAACTCAAATCCCGTTGGTCTGGACCATTCACTATCACAAAAGTTTATCCATATGGTACCGTTGAGTTATCTCAAGCTGACGGACCTAACTTTAAATTGAATGGCCATCGGTTGAAACATTACTTTGGAGAGGACATACCACCCATGGTTGTCCCGGATCTTCAAACTTTCCCCAAGAACCAATGAATGCGGGGATCGAGTCAAGCTAGTGACTCGGTGATCAAAAACTCTAGCACCATATGGGTTTTCACCCATATTTCTGACTTCTTTCTATTTTCTACTACCCAAGTGTGGGGGAAATGCCCCACATGTTGTATATATGGAAATTTAAAAAAAAAAAAAAAAAAAAAAAAAAAAAAGTGTATATCAAATAAATGGCTATTAATATTTCCTTTTTACGTTCTAAGTGTTGGTTTAACAACCGGTACTTTGAATATTGAGGGCAATATTCAGTTCTAAGTGTGGGGGGGAATTCTAGCGAATTTAATCAAATGTACCATCTAGTACCCCCATTTTAGCCAAAATTTTAAAATTTTTTTTCTCACTTAGAACGAAATAAAATGGTTATCAGTCCGCCATGTCTAACCCACAAAAGGATTGGCTAATCCGAGAGCAAACGGCTCTTGGTAAAGATGTCTCAAATCCGTTGATGGCTTACAATTTGCCGAAAATTGTATGGTTTTCGACTCGCCATATCTTTAAAAGTGAAGAGTTGGCTAGCCCGCAAGGTTGTGGCTTATGGTAAAGGCAGTGAAAATCCATAATTGGTATTCAGCTCACCAAAGATAATATTGATAATTTATCTAAGAGTTGGCTAGTCCAGAAGCAAACGGCTTCTGGTAAAGACAAATCAAAACCGTTGACAGCTGATGGTTTGCTCAAAATTATTTGGTTATCATTGTGCCAAGGTTCTTACTTGAACTAAAACAATTGGCTACTCCAGAAGTGATGGCTTTTGGTAAAGAGAAAAATCCATTAAAACTTCATAAAAGATTGCTAGGGACTAGCAATAGTTTAGTGTGGGGGATTGATGAGTGTCTAAATACTCATCATTTTTGTCTTATCTGAACTGCCAAAACATTCAAAAACACTCAGAAATGCATCAAAATACTGAAAATATCCCAGGGATTGTGTTTTATATGTTTTAAATGCAAAATGTTTAAAAACAGTTGAAAAGCGAACAAAGTTTGCAAAATTGGCAGTTTCAGTCCCTCAAGTTTCAAACCTTGTCAAAATTAGTCCCTATGCATTTGTTTTGTCAGAAAAATCACCAAAGGTCCTTTTTAAATCATAAATTATCATGTTTAGTCCTTTGGTGAAAAAGTTTGAATAAATTACAAGTTTGGTCCCTGCAATTTCAGAATTTGCAAAAATGATCCCTGGGAAATATTATTTTTTGGAAACATCATATTTGGTCCCTGGATTATTGAAACATGGCAGGATTTACCCTTGGTGTGTTTTGGAAGATAAGCAAGATTGGTCCTCAAAATTTCAGGAATTACAAAAATGGTCCTTGTGATTTAACTATAACTACCGGACTCAAAAATAAAATAAACAAACCAGCCCATCCTTAACTAAAACCCAAACCCAGCCCAACTTCTAAACCCCAAGCCCAATCCTTACCCGACCCAACCCTTTCTTAGCTAAACCCTTGGTCAACCTTTCGGTCAAACAAATCCCTTCCCTCCCACAATTAAATAAAACACTCTCACCCTCTCCCACTCACCTCTGCAAACTCAGACCACCCCCTCACCTCCAGCTCACTAATCTTGTCCTTGTTATCTAATCCCTCCACCAAACTCCAAAATGCATTAAATGCTTCTTCTAGGTTTTCAAGCTATCAGAAAAGTGGTTTATCAGTTTTGGCGCCAAAAAGGGATTCGATGGCTAAGATCATTTTGACTCATCCAATGGTCAAGATTGTTGGTGGGATTTATTCAGAAGCACGTGGGGAGTACAAAGAGTCTATAAAGAGAGAGATTGAGGCAGTCTTGGAGATATCTAGTGTAATTTAGTTTTATTAGTGTCGAATAGCTTAAATTTCCATGTTCTAGTGTTTTTCTTAGCTTAAAAATGATGTACTAAGTATTTCCAGTGTAATTGAATCTTATTCCAACCTTTAATTTCATTATCTCAACCTTTTTCAGTTTATGCTTAATTTTATTCAAAATCTCAAAATGATCTTAAGTTGTTAAAGTTTGTTACTTAGTAGTTATGTAGGCTCATTTAAGCTTACTTATAAGCTTGTTGAAGCTTTTAGATCACTAGAGGACTGATAGCTCATAAAATCAAAAATACTAAAAAAAATCAAGAAAAATAACTCAAAAATTAAAAATCAGTCAAGAAGAAGGTTCAAGCATGGAGCAGGGTTAATATTGGATGGCCCTGGGTTAGTGGCTTTGTGGAAATCTTATAGGTGTGTTCTTGGTTCTTGGTCACTTGAAATTCAGCTTGGAAGCACCCTGTGAGCTCTTTATTCATTTTTCACATTTCCCTGTAGCATTGTATTAAGTGTTTATCTTTGTGTTATTTGTGCTTAGTTAGTATACTATAGTTAAGTTTTTGTTTTAAATTGAGTATTTGTTAACTAGAATTCTCCTGTGCTAAATTTCTATTTTTCACTGTCAAAATTAGCTTAACCTTGATTTTCAAGAGTTTGTTGTAATTGTTAATACTTCTGTGTTAAAATAAGCCTGCAACATCATAATAGACCTTTGTGAATCTGAATCATGGCTTGATTCTGTGTTAAACCTTGAAAATAACATAAGCAGTCTCAAATAGGGGTGTTTGGATTTGCTGATCTCTGTGGCATACAGGTTGTTTGTTGTTTGTTGTTTAGACATGTCACACTAGGTTCATCTAGCTCAGTCAAACCATAAAACCAGTAGGTCCTTTTATAAAAAAGTCAAAATCATTTTTTAAACTCTCATTCTCACTCACTGTTGAGATTTTGAGTTCCATCATCATCCATATTAGTTCAATAGTTGTTAGCATAGCTTATTTTCATCATTTAGTAGCTTATAATCATGTTTTCAGTCAATTAGAAGCAATCAAAGTTCACCAAAGTCAATCTTTTTGTTTTACTGCAAAAGTCAAAACTAAGGTTTAAACCCATTTCTGAGTTGCTGATCTAGGGCAAAATTGGACCTCAATTGAGATGTTTGTGATGGGGCTTTTGTTGTTTTTGTGTAGCCAGTAGTATAGGGTAAATTTTGCCCCCATTAGGTTGAATCTCAATAGCTTATTTGAATGCTTAATGTGCCCTGCAATTTGGCTTGATTTCTGCTATTTCTGTCAAAACTTTGCAACTGATTTGGTACTTAATTGGCTTATCTGTGGGATTAGCTGTTTGAAATAAGTTGATTTGTGCTTATTTAAGTTGGTTTAACCTGTTCTGAGCAATTGGTGAACTTTTGTGCTTATTTGCTTATTTTTGGGCTTATTCCAAACTGCTTATCTGCCCAAATCTGCTTATTTGGCTTAGTCAACTTTTCATTTTATTTTTCCTAGCTTTTTAATAATATTTTAGATTTATCTGTAAATTTTCATAATTTTCTGAATAGTTTTGGTATTTTTAATCTTTTTAATTAGTTTAAAATAGTATTTAAATCATAATAAATAGAAAAATAATCAGAAAAATATAAATCCAATTTTAATAATTTTATTTTGTCATTTGTAATCTAGAAAAAATATAATTTCATTTTTAGTCCTTAAGAAAATCAAAAATAGAAAAATAGTGATAGCTTCTATTTAATAGAATTTATCTTTTTAAATTTTAATTAAGTAAATTTCATTTTTATAATTTTCTTAGCTTCTTTTTTCTTAATAATATTTTTATAAAAAGTTTTAGATTTTTCTTTGCTCATTTAGTATTTTTTTATAATTTAAATTAGTTTAATTAGTTATTAAATTATAAATAATTAGTAATAATTAAATAAAAAGTGTAAAAAAATATAATTTAAGTTTTAAAATAAGTTTTTAGTAAATTTACATTTTTAGGTTTTAAATTTCATAAATTTTACTTTTTAGTCCCATTTTAGATTTTTCGTTGCGCGTTTTTAGATTAATTAATTCGCGTTTAATTTTATTGTGCATATTTGTTTTAATTTGTTATTTAGAATTGTCAAAAAGCAAAATCAAAATCAATCTAAATCATCAATCATTCTAATCCAAAGCTTTTCACAGTTGCCCATTCACATCTCGTTGGGAAACGATCCGGGTAATCACTTACCTGGTCTCACACTACACACAAACGTGAGTTTGTACAAGTATCCTTTTTCACAAAAGGGTGATTTGTATTTGTACACGAGTATTCGTTCTGAGACTGTTTATATTTATATATTACGTTTTAAGACGGATCACTAATCCCGAGCTTTAAAGGTGAAATTAAGAAATTCTAATCCTAGAAATTCCAAATTAATTTTCCTAAGTACTAATTAATAAAAGAAAATTTTAGAAAAAAGAATTGTATTTTTTTGACTTTTATATTTTCTATTATGAATTAAAAACTATTTTAAAGAAATTAAATGATAAAAAATACTAAAGCTTTTTAGAAAAATCTGAGAAATTTATAAAAACTAACTAATGTAATAAGGATTTAAAGAAAAATAATTTGAAAGAAATAGCAAATTAAAATAAGCAGTAAAAAGCAGTTTTAAGGGAATAAGCTAAAAAGAGAAAAGAGCTTATAAAAGAATAAAAGAAGTAAAGTGAAATAGAAAAGACCCAAGGGCATTTCTGGTGTGGGAGTGGTGTGTTAAGGTTTGGTTGTGTAGACCAGGGTTTGAGCCCTGGTTTTGCACGTTTTGATTTTATTTTATTTTTATGTTTTTCTTTTTGAAACTTGAAAAGCTAATTAAAATAAGCAACTTTTAAAAAGGATATATTTTTAAAACTAAAAAATAAGCTAGGAAAAAGCTTATGAAAACAGAACAGTAAGCTATTGATAAGGGATAAAAACAGTTCCAATAAGACTAGAAAATCAATTAAGCAAAAAGATCTAATAAGCTATTTTAAGCTACAATAAGACTAGAAAAAGCTATATCAGACCAAGTATGAGCTAGTTGAACTAAATGTCTCAGAAAAATCTATAAACAAAAGTAGATAAGCACTCACAAATCTCAATAAGCTATTTGAGGATACTGATGCAAGGGATAAAAACAGTTCCAAATGGTAAGATTTAAGCTACTGAAAAGCTACTAACAGCTAATTTAAAAAAATTCAAAAAAATGTGGAACAAGTGTGTGAGCAACCAAAGATTATGTGTACCAAATTTCAGAACTAATGAGCTTATATTGAGCTTGTGATAAATCAAAAACACCAGTTGTTTGAGCAAATGTATGCTTATGCAGGTTGCTATTTTGTTCTATGATCAGCTTAGTACTAATTTGGCCAAAAAAACACTTCAAAAGCTAATGAAATCTTACTAACTCTTGAAGATCTGCATAAAATACTAAATTGAACCTAAAAATTACCAAAGATCAAGGCTAAAAATGCTTAAGCCATAAGAAGCTTATTAGATCAGCACTTATCCTAATATTTAAAATAGCCAACTAAAATTCTCACAAACCTTCAAATAATCTCAAAAACTCCTACAAACAACTAATCTGAATAGATTTTAGACTAGATCAAAGTTCCAAAACTTGCAAATGAACAGTGGAAACTAGTTTTGACCCTATTTGGGCTTATTCCAAACACCCCCTAAACTTGACTATTTTGATTTTTAACACTAGAAATGAACCAATTAAGCTATGATTTGTAAAACAAATGTTCCAATAAGTAAAATAAGCACTAGTGATGACTATTCAACTTATGAATAAGCCCTAAATAAGCTATTCTAAACTAAGCTATATTTTTGGTATTTCTGAGATTTAAGCAAAAACAAAAATAAATGAGATCTAAACTTCAACCAAGTTACTAAAAGCACTAATAACTAAGAATAAGCATAAATAAGCAAATAGAAAGCAATTAAGCACTAAATTAAGCTAATAAGCAATTTTGACTAAAAATGGAATTTAAATGAAACTTACAACTGCCCTTGCTCAAACAGGGCTTAATTGCTCGCGGAGCTACTCTACAAGCTACTTAAATAAGCCCCATAAGCTCTTCCCTTGCTAGCTTATCATCCGATTTTGGCTTATTTGACTAATTTTGACTATTTTTGACTTTTTTGTAAATTTGAAATTAAAGCAGAATTGATCCAAATTAACTTTAACAAAAGCTACAATAAGCTAATTTGAGCTTATAAGAACAGTATTTCGAACTTAAGAACTACTTTGGAATGCTTAAAAATGAAAATTCGACAAGGTAAAAAAATGAAAAACTTCAATTATATTGGAGTAATTAAAGAGAGAATTACACTACTGAAAAGAGAAATTACAACTGAAATTAAAATGATTACACTAAGAAAGCTTTAAAACGAAATTAAAACAAAATGGCCTAAATTTCTCTAAATACATGAAAAATTGGACAGCCTTGACTGTGAGGAGAGCTCTCTATTTATAGCCACTGATGAGGGGTCTTCTAGGGTTTCAGAAGGGTCTGGAAGCTCCAATCCTAGCCCTTGATCAATCCCATCATCACAAGTTTTAATCTCAGCCCTTGGATCATCATTGTGAGGTGTTTCGGCCAATAAGATGCAGGGATTTGTCCACGTCTTCATCCCTTGTGTCAGTCCATGTGTCAGTGCTTCTAGAAGCACTTTAATGTACGGGGTAATTTTGGATTGAGCAGGGTAAGAGTGAAGAAGATGTACAGTACATGTAGGCGGGTAAATTGGTTTTAGGTATTTTTTATTGTTTTGACCCGTGTTTGACCTGGGTATAAGGTGTTGTTTGACAGGGTTAGCTAAGATCCAGATGGGGTTGGGTTTATTTAAAAGGGATGTGGGCTTGGAAATGTTGGGCTGGGAATATGGCTATTTGGTATTGGGTTTATTTGTTAAATGACCAGGTTTGTGTTGTATTTAATTTTAGTTTTTTTTTTTGGGTTTTGGCTTGAATAAGATTTAACTTTGAGGGACTAATTCTGCCAATTCTCAAAATTCCAGGACCAACTTTATAAAATTATTCCAAGGGCCATTTGTGACATATGATGATTCTTCAAGGTAGATTTGACAGTTTGAGCATAATCTTTGATAAATTCATCCTCGGCCTCGGCTTTTGATCCTTTTCCATTCTTGTGCTCGTTTTTGCCGTTTTTCCTTGATTTTTGTCTTTTTTCTCAATATCCGTGCCTGCACATGCATAAACACAAAAACATAATATATTTGGCATAATTGGTTAGTGTTTGGTCTATTTGGTCTGTTTAATTCGGTAAAAGGTATGTGTAAATTAACACATACCAGCGTCATGTTGTAACTTATGACGCCGTCAGATCTCCTTATCTGACAGAATTCGCAACTTCGCCATTTTCTTCACTTTTCGTCGTTTCAAGCCCAAAACATGCGATTTTTCCAGATTTTTCGTCCCAAGTACCTAAAATGCAAAAAGAAACAATTTAGGGCAATATTTGATCAAATAAATACGATTTCGGCCTTAAATTGTAAAACCCCAAAATTACCACAGTCTGAAATGACCAAAATGCCCCTCTAAATTTGAAATTTTAAGAATTTATAAAATCATACAAATGACATATTATTTGAATTTAACTTAAAGTAATTAAAATCATACTTTGTATTATAACTTAAAAATCACAAACAAATGTTCCTTGAATCCTAGACATTTTAGGCGATTTGTAAAATGTATCAAGACCAACATTTCGGTTAAGTACAAAGATAAGAATGCACTAAATGTGAATGATCTCAAGCCCATAAAATATGATCCATTCCTTGTTAGCCCATAATATATATATATATATATATATATATATATATATATATATATATATATATATATATATATATATATATATATATATATATAAACGGCTCTCCCTTATTCTCCATACACCGAAGTTATTTTCACATTTGAAAACCCTAAATCACAAAAATCCGTTGCCTCTTTTCTCCTCCTACTGATCGATCCTAAACAAGCAGCAAGGAGGCGATTTGGTGCTTCTTCGTGGTGGTTTTGTCAAGGTACTACAGCCGATTCAAGTGGTGTGTTGATCGTGTGTTTAAGGCTGTTCAAAAGGGAGTCGTTAGGGTTTCTTTCGGCTGGAAGAATTGTGGTTCGATCTTGTTGTTTGTTCCTTCTCTTTGACCACGCTCCAAGGATTCGTTGAAGATGGAGTTTACTCCCGATCTTTTCGTTTCTGGTTGTGTTTCACTTGCGGTCTAAGGTAAAGATATTCTACCCTTTTTCAGTAAGGGTGTTTTCATCCTCATGACTCCTTGATCTTGATCTTTGATTCGTTATAAGATTCCCTTAAGCCATTGCTATGATCCCCTGTTCTTTGATTCATTCGTTGATATGCTTCGTTGATATTATGATTCATTGACATTCGTTCATTGTGATCCCTATGGTACGATACTTGACATAATTCGTGCGTTACCCTATGACATGAATATTCGAATCACTTGATACTTTGAAGGTTCATTTGATTTTGGTAACTGGATGTGAAAACCTTTCTTAATTATATCATGGAAATGTTTTGAGAAAACTATTTAAAATGATGTTACGAACGATGCGATACCACTTTTATATGGAATTTTGCTATCTTTTATGAAAACTAATTTTAAAAGACTACTTTTACGAAAACCGTTATTAAAGATCATTTTTATGAAAATCATTTGATAAAGACTTCTTTAAATAAACCGTTTGATTATGAACCTTTGAAGATGAACCTTGGATACTTTGATGACTTGACATTTGACCATGATATGATTTCTTTATTTGACTCATGACTCTCATTGTATAATTGTCATTCTTATTGATCCATTCTGACATTTATTTTAAATGTCTCTGCTATGTTATGATTATGCTTTGCCATGCTTATTAGAGTTACTATCTCGTTTCTCTTACCATGCTAGATTATGATTTGTTGTATGATATGATAGATCCGAGCCTGAGCTTACCTAGTTCTGGAGGTACCAGGACCATGTCTTTGATGGCACCCTAGACATGACACTCCCGTAGAGGTGTGATAGATCTACGGTGTTCCCCCTTATGATATGATATGATTTTGTGTACACTATTGGCCAACTTTATATGTGTGACCAGTCTAGTACTGGCATACATACTTATGATGGGAGCGTATGGATGCATTCTAAGATTTTTGTATATGTATGATTATGGTGACCAGGTGGTGTGTGCCTTACACTCCTTCTCACACTTTTGGTACTTAGAGGTCTCCCCTCTTCGTGCACTTTTATGATATGATATGATATGATTTGACGGATTATGTATGTATGGAGTTCTTATGGCACATCCTTATATGACTTTTCCTTATTTCATTTCTCTTGATTCCTTACTTATTCAGTTCTCATGCACTCTTGTTTCTCAGTTATCTTTATGATTCGTATGACTTTCATGGTTATGCTCTTCGTTTGTATTCGTATTCCTTCGTTGCTTATGCCTATTTACCGTTTCCGTTATGTTATGTTATATATATATATATATATATATATATATATATATATATATATATATATATATATATATATATATATATATATATATATATATATATATCTGTTCACTGGGCTTTTTAAGCTCAGCCGCATTTCTTTCCATGCAGCAGGTTTTAGTTGGAAGCTGGGTTATGAGTGGAGTGCTTTGAGCTTAGAAGGCTATACCTAGATTGATATCCTGGATTTATGGATAACTAGAAGAGATTTGCATTTCAGACTTAGTATTTTGTTATTGTTCTCATTGTAACCTTGTAGTTTCAGAATTTCCATTTGTAACCTTTGAAATTCAATTTGTATTATTTAAGTCTTATGCTTATGTTTGCTTTGATATGTCACCATAACGTAATACTTCTACCTTATCGGGTTGGGGTGTTACAATTATGGTATCAGAGAGACAGGCTGCGACTCGTAATACATTTACCCTTGACCTGTGAAGTTTGGACCGTTACGTTTCCACTGTAGGCGTTCATAAGACAACCTTTGAAAATTTGCCTTAGTATCTCCCCATAGGAACTTAAGTTATTACCGGTGAGGAATGGGTAAACTAGGACATCTATGTAAGTAGCATTTCTTCCGCATTACTCTGATTCGTGCCTTTGCCTTTAGCTAAGCCTTATAAGAACATTTGTTTCAGAAGCTAGAAAGTTTTGCAACTTAAGCTTAATAACTAAGTAAGTTTGGAATTCCTCGAGAACTACATGGATACCTCGCACCATTTAAGTTTCACTTCTTGATTTTGATCTCCACTTCCGACCTGTTTGATAAACAGTTTGATACCTCTCCGACCATTCCGAAGGTCATTTAACCCTAATGTGTAACACATTCTATGAATTCATTACCCATGTTGGATATAAATGTATCATCTGATACTACTCAGTCCTGTAAAATCCATTACTACTCCTATGAGAACTCTGGTGATTGTTAACCATGGATATAGGAAGTTTTACTTTCCGCCCTTTGAATGATGAATCTTGCCTGCCAACCAGTTTCCTTTGGAAGGATATGATGTAAATACTATCTCAGTACGAAATTGTTAACTGAGCATGATAATGCTGACAACTAATATTCCATACATCTCACTCTTAACAAGTTATACGATGTTCGTATTACAAATGACGCACACCCTATCTGCCACTTATGCTAAGAAGCTAAACAAAATTCCAACAACTTGAACTGTTCGCTTATCTATCTCCACACTTTGATGAACCATGCACTTGACTCTGATATATGAACTATCCGTCTAGTTTAACGACCGTATTCGTTCTACAAATCCGTTTACTTTTGATATATTTGATTTTGAGGTCTTTTGGTTATTGATTGGATGGCTTTCGTAAAGCTACCATAGACTACCGTATCTGAAATGTGATCCTTAACGATCTGCTTCGCCCTACTTTTGTTATGATGACTCTCAACCGCCTAAATCTGTTAAGATTAATGTTGCTATGAAAGCGCATATTCCGACCTCATTAGATTGTCAAGTTCTCCTGACGCCTATTAGTATCCACCCTTAGAAGCTCCGACATTGGAAGTATTTGTTGTACAAAAATTTTCCGGTGTTTTCTGATGAACCTCTTGGGATTCCCTCCTGCTTGGGAGGTAGAGTTGGCATTGAACTGATCTTAGTTGACGAACCATGATGCTATAGAAGTTAAGATATTGAAGGAACTGATGGAATATGATTTTGTTCACCTCAGTGTTTCTTTTGGGATGCTCCTATTGGTTTATGAAGAAGAAGGAAGGAAGTATGCGGCGGCGTATCGACTATCGTGAACTTAACTGTATCACTATCCGAAATCATTATCCATTTCCGCGTATCAATGATTGATTTGACCTACCTTTGAAAACTCCGTATCAGACGGCCTCATCTAAGTTTGAAGGACTGAAGAAGCAACCACAAGAACTTCTAAGAAAGGAGATGACTAACTGAGAGTAACCTCCGTGAAGCATTTCAATTTTATTTCGTGAAGAGGAAGATAGGTGATGTGAAGTAGATATGAAGTTTCCCTGAGACGATTCATGAAGCTGCTTTCGTACTCGTTGTGATCATTATGAGTTTTAAATGATGCCAATTGTATTGGCTAATAGAATCATGTTTTTCGCGAGTAGTTGGACAATTGTCATGGTATGACAGTGTGTTTATGCTCAGAGATGAACGAGGAACACGTAGATCACCTTCGTATTAAGTAGAGTGACCTTTTGTTCTGGAAGAGTAGATTTGATTGGCGTTCAGAGATTGTAGCAGACAACACTACCAGGTATCTTGCGATGACAGAGTGTTAGGATTTATTTTAAAGTGATGGTCATTCGTCATTGTAATAGTTTAATTAATGTGTCGTTGTTTGAGTTAGTTAAGTTAATCAATGGGCTTGGACTTAAGCTAATAGGTTATGTTTAGTGTTTAAAAGAGCCCATGTAAAAGCCCACCCAAGTCCAAGCCCATCCATCTCTCAAAACTATAAATACCCTTCACCCTCCTCATTTGAGGGTGTTGCTTCTAAGGGTATTCTCACATCTTGTATCTTATTTCTCTCTTAATCTAATCTCTAGAAGTTACCATCTCCATCTTTCTTCTATTCTCTTCTATTATTCTCATATTGTTGTTGTGTGATAAAGAGTAATTTTAAGTTTTAACAAGTGGTATCAAGAGCAAAATATTAAAGATCTAAGATTATATACGGTTTATTCACGCTACGTTTGCATTAGATTATTAGTTTTCATTGTGTTGTGTTCTCATTATTTTATTCACGTTGTTACCAATTGTTAAAGTAATCTAATACGGAGTACTACACTATAGTCGAACCTGTTGTTACTATTGCATTAGATTACATATATTTTATTCATTGTTACGTTGTTTCATATATTTCAACCTGTTCCAACTTTCATCGAAGCATCACTTGATCGAACGAGGTAATCGAAGCAACAAGTTCATCGAAGCAAGCAGAATTGTCGAACGAGATTTCTAGTCGAGCCTAGCTATTAGTCGAACGACATCTTCATCGAAGCAACTACTTCATCGAACCAACTTCATCGAACAAGCAAGGTTATCGAAAGACCAACTTCATCGAACGAGCTTCAATCTATCGAACGAGCAACCTATCGAAGGAACCTATCGAACGAGAAAAAGGGTAGTCGAGCTAGACTTACTCTTCCAATTGATCGAACGAACTAGATAGTCGAACGACTAATATTGTCGAACGACTAAATAGTCGAACGAACTAGTTAGTCGAGAAACGAACGAACTAGATAGTCGAACGACTAAATAGTCGAACGAACTAGTTAGTCGAACGAACTAGATAGTCGAACGACTAATATTGTCGAACGACTAAATAGTCGAACGAGCTTTTAGTCGAACGAGCAATTTTGTCGAACGAGGTGGTTAGTCGAACGAGCTGTGTGTCGAACGAGCTAGTCGAACGAGCTAGTTGGTCGAAGGAACAAATTGATCGAACAAGGCTCTAGTCGAAGCACTACTCTTGTCGAACAAGTTGTCGAACACCTTCACCTCCTCGAACCAAGTTAACTCATCATATCAAACCACTACTCTAGTCGAACAAGAACTTCATCGAACAAAGGTTGTCTTGTTGAAGCAAGTTAGCTAGTCGAACAAAAATACTCTAGTCGAACCAGAAACTTAGACGATCTACTTTTCCTTAGTTGAGTTTCTTCATAGTGAGTTTGTTGAGTTTGTGTTCTTTTTTATATTGAAGTTGATACTTGTCTCTTTTATAGTATTGAGCTACTGAAGTTGCATTATAATATTGAGATTATATCAACCTTGCTTTTGACGTGTGAGTTTGGTTTTTGACGTGTATGCTATTGATGTGAGTTTACCATCTTTCACGTGAATTTGCTAGCTGTCAACTTTTTAATAGAGTTTGTAGACTTTTTGAGTTTGTGACTTTGTGCCTTTATGAGCTGTCAACTATCTTATTTAATTAGGTGGGTTGACTATTAATAAGCACTAGGATTATTATTACAGTATATGAGAGACGAATTATTTTGTTTTTTTTTTCTTTCTAATAAACTTTTAAATTAGTGTTGTGTAACTTTGTGAGTAATTTTCCAAGTTTGGGATTTATCAAGTTTGAAGTTTATCTACTTTGTGGACTTATCAACTTTGGGGAATTATCAATTTTGTGGACTTACCAAGTTTCTAAATCTCAAGTTTCAAGTTCAAGTTTCTCAACGACTCTTCAAAGATAACGACAAAGGACTTAAATTAAACAATACTCGTGAACCGTAACCAACCATATCCTAGTTCTTTAACCGATCCATCACCATCTTTATCATACAACTTCATCAATGGCCGCTCACCAAAACAATTTCGCAACTGATTTGGCACATGCTTTTGCATTAATCACCAAGGCATTAAACATCCCACCACATAACAACAACCAATGGAATTCACCGTACACTGACAACATGCAGTCATATATAGGTCAAGAAGGACAAATGGTTGACGTTATCGGGAATCAGCAAGGAAATGTTACGGGTATTCAAATGGGGAATCAAATGCAATATGCTGGGCAGAATACGGGAAATCAAATGGATCAGTTTGTGAATCAGAATGTGGTCAATCATAATGAGAATTATTGCTTCATGACTTCTTCCGCAACCCAAAGGAGTGATATAGGTAGAGCTGGAAATGTCAATGCAATGGATAGGATAGAAAAGCTCCAGTACATGTTGATACTAGCCAGAAAGAGAGACTCGGGAATACCATTGACTGCTGAGGAATCCGACTTCCTGCTTTCAACCAGAATCAATGATAACTCTACAGAAGTCACTGGAATCTCCGACCCTATGCCTTATCAGAAAGAATCAGCATCATGCAGCAGCGATTCTGACATTCCTCCTACTTATGACAAAGAACCACTCCATGAGACATCAATTTCAAGTAATGAGGTTAATCCGTTTGCTCAACAAAAGCCACATTCTGTGCCTCTCGAACCTACTTATGATTCATATATGGACTGGCCAAATTGTAGCAATATTAATTTGGAATCTCCAGATATGAATCATAACGAAGTTCAAGTTGCACAAAATGATGCTAATGATGAGGAAACCCGTGCTTTATTTGAATCATTACTGAATAATTGTCGTATTGAGATTGAAAAGGTCAAAAAGATCAATAGCGATGTTAAGGCCGCTAATGAAAAATTGACCACTGAGCTTGAGAGATACATGGTGAACGAAAAAGCTTTTGAATTTCACCACAAACGTCTGTCAGAACTTGAAAATGGTTACAGTGATTCTGTTTCAAGGGAGAAACATTTGCAAATCAAATACGACACTCTTGATGTTTAGACTGAACATGCAAATTAAATCCTTAAAAGCAGAAATTTCTGAATTAACCAACCAACTTTCTAAACAAAAATCAACTTTCTTCTAATCTTGAAAAAGAAAGAAAGAGTTGCAAGCAAAGTTTTCAAAACGAGAAGACGAACTTCTTGATGAAGTTCTTGATAAACAGGAAACTATTAAAAAGTTGGAAGAAATTCTTGTAAAAACGGGTCATTCAACTTAAACGATTAATATGTTAATTAAAGACAAAAACCCGATTTTATATACAAGAAAGAAAATGGCTCTCGGTTGTGAAAACCCTTGTTATCTCAAGAAAGCTCAGCAAAAACAGAATGTGCTATTTAATGGTAATCTTATAAATGATGTACATGATCCACCTGCTAGTTATAATTCGTCTGAAACGATTGAGCTTACAAAGAGAGTCGAAACAAAATGAGACAACTGAACAGAGAAATCCAGCCAATTGCAGCCAATTGATTATAATGAAGCTAACAAACTTGCTGGAGTTCATCTTGTTAAAAAAGAGTCACCTATGTTTTTCAAAAAACCAGTGGCTGCCTCAAAGTTTAAAGTTGTGTCAAAACACCTTTCTAACATCGAACAAATGTACTCTACCGACACTTCCACAAGTGAAGCTAGAATACTTTTGGCCGATCTTAAAAGGAGAGTTGAAATGCTTCAAGATGTTGTGGCAACCAAAACAAATGCTAAAATCAACGATTGGTTCAAAAGTTTTGAAACTGAACAGAAAAAGATGTTCGAAACAGAGATTACTATACTCCCATTGTATCTGGCATACATGCAAGAGCAATTCATGTTGAGAACGCAATTATCAAAGAAGTAACTGAATTTGTCAAGGACCACACATCCTTGGTACTTGAAGCCAATGAAAACATTGAAAAAATCAAAGTTTTGGAAAAACAAAATGACGCACTCTCTGAAGAAGCTCTTTCAACTGATATCATGTCCATTATTTATCAAATATATTCTGTTGAGGATGATGAACGACTTCGAGCTGAGACTTCAGAAATTGTTTCAAAATATGAAAAGGCGCTTGCTAAGATTGAAAAACAAAATGTCACATATTTTAAACAACTTGATCAGAAAAAAGAAGAATGCAAGTATGACAAATTTTCGTATGAGCGTTCTTACAAAAACATGCAAGAACAAATTGATCTTTTGAAGTCTCAGCTTGAAAGTCAAAAAGGGAAGGGTGAGGAAACTAAGTTTACAAAACCATCAACTTCGGACAAACCGGTTGCAAAACCAAAAATGTCTATTTCTCAATCTATTCCAAAAGTTGATGTGAAAAATGATTTGACCAAACCAGTCACTCCAACACCCTTACCCAAGTTTAACGAGAATGGAAAAGGAAAAGCTGTTGTCGAAAACTCAAATGTGATAGCACCTGATCTTAATAGGATTAGTCCCACTACTGTGTCTGCCTCTACATCTCATACACATAGGGCGATAGACAAAAGTGCAAAAGATAATCCAAAAGAGTCTAGGAATGCTACTACAAATTCAAAGGACAACAAGTTGAATCCTAATGTGTGTGCCCCCGGGAATAGCTCACCAAATGTGACCACAAATACTGTTAAAGAATCTGTTGGTTCAAACGACATGGTCCACAATCAATATCTAGAAAAAGCTAGGCAAAAGGCACAGATTCGAAAAGATGGAATCTTAGGAACACCGTCTAGGGTGATGCATTCTACAACATTACAAAGCAATGCTAGTAGTAGTAAACCACTGCCTAGGATCATTCAACTAAAGTCTAGGGATTGGCTTGCATCTAAGAATAGTTGCTTAAATGAAAATGATGTGCACGTAGAATGCAACACTAAGAACTCAAATTCCTCTTCAAACAACAATGGAAAATCAAGTGCTTCGGCAAAATCCACTGAGACAACAAATAGAAACAAACCCGTTGATAAGAAGAAAAAGACTAACAAACCTACTAGGTGGATCCCTACAGGACGTAGTTTTTCTAAAAATAAGACTTCCGCTGCATCTGACAAGAAAACTACTCCTAGATCTTGCCTTAGGTGGATTCCCACGGGAAAAGTTTTTAAAACAGTTGGTCTTAGATGGATTCCCACAGGAAAGATTTTTGATAGTTGCACCAAGACATCGAATAGTGACAATCACCAACAGGAAGTAGAAACCGTTACAACAGTTGATAGTCAACACCCTCAGAGTGATGATTCATGTACTTCTAACACTGTTATCTGTGACATCTCTTCGTCTTTGGTTACATGTGATTCAACTATCTCAGAACCCAGCTCATCAAAAGGTTCTAATTCTGTAAATTCTTCAAAATCATTCTCTCTATCTTCTATTTTTGATTTTCCATTTCTTTTATAAAAAACAAACAAAAACAAAATACAAAATTTGAAAAACCATCAAAATCAAAATATAAAAATAGAAAATTCAAAAAATACAAAAATAATATAAAATATAAAATCCAAAAATATTCCTCTCCGACATGTCTCTCGTATAATCGATATTCTGTACGTACCTAGAAATGCCATTCAACAATGATACGGGCATGTACAGATGCTTGAGCGAGAGTTCATTTAAGTGTTTTCAAAACATGTCGTTTCTCTAAATTCATTCTCAAATGGCTTCTAATCATATCGGATTAGGACCCGCGCCTCAAAGAAAGGAACGTGCTCATTCAAAATAAATGTTTTAAATATTTTTCGAGCACTAATCCTAAAAATCTTCACTACGGCTTTCGTACATTTCAGTATGGAACCCGAGCTACAATGATGACTTCTGATTATTTCTGATCAGGACTCGCATTGTTAATGGCAAAACAAAACAAACCTTGAGCACATGATCAAGATTTTTCAAAAAAGATTTTTCAAAATCTTTCTCAAATTCTGTGCTCAAGAGAACTCCCTCTATACCCTTAAAAGATTTTAAACTCAAAACGTTTAAAAATATGCTTTATTTAAGGGGGAGTATAAAAATTTCAAAAGAAAAAATGTTCCAATTTCATGCTAAAATCCGTCGTTCTCTCCAAAAGGTTTCATTTTAATCAGTTGATATCAAAAATATCAATTCATGCTATTTTTGAGGGGGAGTAGACGTGATTAAAATGTGATCAAAAGGTTTAAAGTTCGTGGAATCTTAAAGTATGCTCACCAGGCAGACTCAGCATTAACCCTCGAATTGATGAAAACTAAATGTCCGTTATCGAAAAGACTTGTCCTGGACGGGTAATAATTTCAAGCTGGTTTTCCAGTGATGTAAGCGTGTCTCGCGAAGGACTTATCTGAGTAGAATGTACCAATTCGAGAGATGATCATTGAATATGACCGGGACGGGTA
This sequence comes from Artemisia tridentata subsp. tridentata, assembly GCA_021014915.2. Classification (NCBI taxonomy): domain Eukaryota; kingdom Viridiplantae; phylum Streptophyta; class Magnoliopsida; order Asterales; family Asteraceae; genus Artemisia; species Artemisia tridentata. Next base: position 80,295,246 of record CP139503.1, on the reverse strand, counting down.
ATAATTTCAAGCTAGTCCAACTAGTGATGTAAGCGTGTCTCGCGAAGGTCATGTTCAGTGAAAATCGATCAATTCAAATGTGCGAACTCTACCCAACATGTGCTATTATTTCTTAAATCTCATAAGCACATGTGAAGGGGGAGTATTTCAAAAATATAAAACTCTCGAAGTGTTAACTAAATGTGTTTACTCATAAACACTTTGAGAGATTTTCACAAGGTTTTATGGAAAATCTAGGATAGTCATGGAGTTATAAGGTGACTAAGGTTAGGAAAACCGTCCTATGATCCGCCAGAGCCAGAGGGATCTTCCCAAGGACAATTCCAATAGATTAGAATTAGAAGTCCTTAGGTAAGATTGAAAAAAGGAATAAATGAGAAAGGGACAGAAGGGGTTAAAGAATTAAAAAGAAAAGTTGAATGAAATGGTGAAAAGAAATAGCCCTCCATGAAAACTTAGGGCAGAAACCGGGTCAATACATCTGCTATCGGTACTCACTAAGGTGATACTGATATTGAAGACAAGACGTCATGGACCCAGTGACGCAATGCACCACCCCTCCTAGCCACTCAGATATCTCTCAAAAGATATTTGTTTCATTTCTCACGGAGAACACTGCATAATCTATCGGCCTCTCACTCCGAGATGTGTTGATATTGAAAAGGTGGCACTCTGCTCCATGCCTCCGACGACTTAAAACCAAAACGCACAATAGAGTCTAGAGCCATGAGATTCATCAAAATATCTCGTTAGGAACACTTTCATTTAATACACTTGTGTTCGCCAAAAAGGACACAAGTTGTAAGAGTCTTAATGAGATCCAAACATCTTGCCGAGTCTTATCATGATGGTTACGTGCTTCAAACGGTCTACAGTTGTGGGGTGATCTCCAGCGACTCACTGAATCGTGGGTGCACTTCGGTGTGTCCGTGTAAGCCCTTTCGGGGGTATCCGGTTCAGAACGGCCTGGGGAAGGATTAAAGAAAGTCTTCACACTATGTTGTTGACAATCTCAAAGTCCCAACCTGTAAGCGCTGGATGATTATTACTAACGGTTTTATGCAGCTACCTATAAACATCCATTAACCATCACCACATACATCATTCATCTTCACCTCAGCATACTCATACTTATGAAGAACATCTCCAACAAAGCTCAAGTGTAAAAGTTCAAGACAAGAAGATCAAGTTAAAGACAAAGTGAAAAGACTAAGTCAAGAAGCTAATCAAGATGTCGAGAACAAGTTCATATGATGAAAGATTATGGGGAGATTGTTAGCATAAGTATAATGTCCAAGATGTATGAGTATGTTGGAGGTCACGACGTCATAATCACATGAAGATGCTGATCGAAGGCAAGAACTACCTCAAAGACGATACTTTGAAGATCACATAGCATGAAGGAACCAAAGACAAAGACTGCTATACAACGACGCTCAAAGCTCAAATACATTGAAGACGAAAGACCATCTCACATGGAGCATCATTTGAATGACCATCCCTTAGGGGGAGATTGTTAGGATTTATTTTAAAGTGATGGTCATTCGTCATTGTAATAGTTTAATTAATGTGTCGTTGTTTGAGTTAGTTAAGTTAATCAATGGGCTTGGACTTAAGCTAATAGGTTATGTTTAGTGTTTAAAAGAGCCCATGTAAAAGCCCACCCAAGTCCAAGCCCATCCATCTCTCAAAACTATAAATACCCTTCACCCTCCTCATTTGAGGGTGTTGCTTCTAGGGGTATTCTCACATCTTGTATCTCATTTCTCTCTTAATCTAATCTCTAGAAGTTACCATCTCCATCTTTCTTCTATTCTCTTCTATTATTCTCATATTGTTATTGTGTGATAAAGATTAATTTTAAGTTTTAACACAGAGTTTCCCACAGAAAGGACCAAGATTGAAGACCGTTTTCAGAGTTAGAAACCTTGTAGAAGGGCAGTAGAAGATGTTCGTGATAGGCGTTACCAAGAAAGAAGCATATAGGAAGAGATTCACATTACCACACTACAGTGTCCAGAAGAGGTGCCGAAGGCTTGAGGGACCAGACTCAAGTTTATAATTCCTTTCCACCCTATGATCATATGGACAGACGTAGACAGACTACTTGGAATTGGAAGAGATTTGAAATCATGTATCTGAATGGATGAATTTTGAAGCAAACATTTGTGTTTGGGAGAGTTGATTATGTGAAGGATGAAGCCATTGATTACGTAATTCACTTCCTCTCAACCTACTTAGATTTTCGTTACCTAATATTGAGATCCTTTGAATAATTTAGGTTCTCCATTAGTAATTCCATCCTATGTTCATTCTGCATATGTTGGATGATGGTTTTGTTATGCGAAATTTGACGAATTATGGATAGAACCTTGAGATTTATGTCCAGGAATGGGCGGATGTTGAAGCAGCCACTTATATTAGCTGAGTTGATTTCGGTGAGTGATGAAGGATTGACGCTATTAACGACGTACCTTAATTCCGATAGGCATTCTAAGATTTCTGTTACTCTTACGAGTAGTTTCGTTCTCCTCTTAGTTATGTTGTTTGATTTTGATGACCTCTGAGACTATAGAAGGATTAGGTGGATTAAGATATGTTGCTTTGTTCACGACTTGAGATAAAGTATGACAATCATGAGGGCATATTTATATGATATTGGTATTATGACGCCTGATCAACGTGATAATACTTACATCATATAACGTGCACTTATTGTGATCATAGGATATTTCGAGAAGTGCCTTAGAAGACTTAGAATTTATAATATTCGATTGAGACTTTAGGTTCATTCTACCTACACGCTTAATCTGCTTTCACCGTTATACGATTTGATACGTTTAAGTATTCGACACGCGTTTTGCTGACCTCTGTGTTTTCGATAAGAATCTTAGGATTCGTTGTAGAGCTTTTACCGTCCGATGTTATCGATTGGATTATCTTCCATTTGCTTATATATTCCAGTGTTACTATGAAAGAGTACACCTATGTTTTGCTATGTATACGTCTCACATTCGATGAATCCATTTCATTATGATCTGCTATGAGTTAAGATATGAGATTATGGATTTTGATGAACAAGACCTATTTTCTTATGAGAATGCCTTTGAAAGGTTAGTTGAAGACGAGGCTATTTGAGAATTTGAAGTGTTAAGCGTATATATCATCCTCATATCTTTTGCGATTCTTTACGTTCCCATCTGATTTGTCTGATCAGATTCCACGGACGATATATCCGTCAAAATCCTACGTATCCCCTGTATGTCTTCCGAGAGAATACGATTATCATCTGTTATGTTGGTTATATTATTCTTTGATCTGAATACAGTATGGTATGTCTTTCTGAGAAAGCCGAAGCTATTTTAATCAACGAGATAGAGTCATGAGAAACAAGTCATTCACATTTCCGTTCCTGGTCCTTTGTGCTTCCATTTCGTTTCACTTCAATTTTCGAGGACGAAAATTTTCTTTTAGAGGGGAAGAATTGTAAAACCCCAAAATTACCACAGTCCGAAATGACCAAAATGCCCCTCTAAATTTGAAATTTTAAGAATTTATAAAATCATACAAATGACATATTATTTGAACTTAACTTAAAGTAATTAAACCATAAGTTACCTAATGAATTTAAGTTAATTAAACTTTGTATTATAACTTAAAAATCACAAACAAATGTTCCTTGAATCCTAGACATTTTAGGCGATTTGTAAAATGTATCAAGACCAAAATTTTGGTAAAGTACAAAGATAAGAATGCACTAAATGTGAATGATCTCAAGCCCATAAAATATGATCCATTCCTTGTTAGCCCATAATCAAAAAAAAAAAAAAAAAAAAAAAAAAAAAAAAATGCTCTCCCTTATTCTCCATGCACCGAAGTTATTTTCACATTTGAAAACCCTAAATCACAAAAATCCGCTGCCTCTTTTCTCCTCCAAACAAGCAGCAAGGAGGCGATTTGGTGCTTCTTCGTGGTGGTTTTGTCAAGGTACTACAGCCGATTCAAGTGGTGTGTTGATCGTGTGTTTAAGGCTGTTCAAAAGGGAGTCGTTAGGGTTTCTTTCGGTTGGAAGAATTGTGGTTCGATCTTGTTGTTTGTTCCTTCTCTTTGACCACGCTCCAAGGATTCGTTGAAGATGGAGTTTACTCCCGATCTTTTCGTTTCTGGTTGTGTTTCACTTGCGGTCTAAGGTAAAGATATTCTACCCTTTTTCAGTAAGGGTGTTTTCATCCTCATGACTCCTTGATCTTGATCTTTGATTCGTTATAAGATTCCCTTAAGCCATTGCTATGATCCCCTGTTCTTTGATTCATTCGTTGATATGCTTCGTTGATATTATGATTCATTGACATTCGTTCATTGTGATCCCTATGGTACGATACTTGACATAATTCGTGCGTTACCCTATGACATGAATATTCGAATCGCTTTGATACTTTGAAGGTTCATTTGATTTTGGTAACTAGATGTGAAAACCTTTCTTAATTATATCATGAAAATGTTTTGAGAAAACTATTTAAAATGATGTTACGAACGATGCGATACCACTTTTATATGGAATTTTGCTATCTTCTATGAAAACTAATTTTAAAAGACTAATTTTACGAAAACCGTTATTAAAGATCATTTTTATGAAAATCATTTGATAAAAACTTCTTTAAATAAACCGTTTGATTATGAACCTTCGATTATGAACCTTTGACGATGAACCTTGGATACTTTAATGACTTGACATTTGACCCTGATATGATTCCTTTATTTGACTCATGACTCTCATTATATGATTGTCATTCTTATTGATCCATTCTGACATTTATTTTAAATGTCTCTGCTATGTTATGATTATGCTTTGCCATGCTTATTAGAGTTACTATCTCGTTTCTCTTACCATGCTAGATTATGATTTGTTGTATGATATGATAGATCCGTGCCTGAGCTTACCTAGTTCTGGAGATACCAGGACCATGTCTTTGATGGCACCCTAGACATGACACTCCCGTAGAGGTGTGATAGATCTACGGCGTTCCCCCTTATGATATGATATGATTTTGTGTACACTATTGGCCAACTTTATATGTGTGACCAGTCTAGTACTGGCATACATACTTATGATGAGAGCGTATGGATGCATCCTAGGATTTATGTATATGTATGATTATGGTGACCAGGTGGTGTGTGCCTTACACTCCTTCTCACACTTTTGGTACTTAGAGGTCTCCCCTCTTCGTGCACTTTTATGATATGATATGATATGATTTGACGGATTATGTATGTATGGAGTTCTTATGGCACATTCTTATATGACTTTTCCTTATTTCATTTCTCTTGATTCCTTACTTATTCGGTTCTCATGCACTCTTGTTTCTCAGTTATCTTTATGATTCGTATGACTTTCATGGTTATGCTCTTCGTTTGTATTCTTATTCCTTCGTTGCTTATGCTTATTTACCGTTTCCGTTATGTTATGTTATATATATCTGCTCACTGGGCTTTTTAAGCTCAGCCGCATTTCTTTCCATGCGGCAGGTTTTAGTTGGAAGCTGGGTTATGAGTGGAGTGCTTTGAGCTTAGAAGGCTATACCTAGATTGTTATCTTGGATTTAGTGATGACTAGAAGAAATTTGCATTTCAGACTTAGTATTTTGTTATTGTTCTCATTGTAACCTTGTAGTTTCAGAATTTCCATTTGTAACCTTTGAAATTCCATTTGTATTATTTAAGTCTTATGCTTATGTTTGCTTTGATATGTCACCATAACGTAATACTTCTACCTTATCGGGTTGGGGTGTTACATAAATGACCCCTTAAAAAGGTGTCAAATAATTCCTCATCACTCGGCTGGCCAGAACAACGCCAGAAGTCAGGGCCGGTCCTGAGGTTTTTGCTGCACTGGGCGAGCCGGTACAAAAGTGCCCCTCGTAAACAAAAAATACGATCTTTTATGGGTCTGTAACCTAATCAAGTTACGTAGTTGAACCTCACGCCATTTTTTCTTTAATAAATGATATGTACAACATGAGGGTATAAATTCCGAATTCCAAATCAAAGATAGATCACCTAAAACAATGTTATCGAACGTTTCTTTTAGCAAATCATCGATTATCTTATTCTAGTCAACATTTACTAAACATTATTACTCAATTCACGAAAAAAAATGTCAGTATTAACTATAAGTTTAAGCATGTATTGTGAATCCTACCACACTAATTTAAAATAATATATCTAATGTATACTCTATAGAGTAGTCCTATTTAGACATACAACACAACATCTTTAATTATAAAATCATTTTTAATATGAACAAGACTAATAAAAATGATTTCTTTTCTAAGTACAAAATCAACATCTTTAATTCATATTTCACGCAACAACAATACAAAAAAATTTGTATATATACCGTAGTTTGCAAATACTCCGTAATTGGACTCTTTTTTAGCGTATGGACAAGCAGATACTTCAACTTTTTGAGAAAATTAAAGGTGTATTTTAATAGCTTTGAATAAAACTAATTTTAAAAAGAACTAATAATGCTATTGGTCACTGCCCACGAAATATATATTTATTTATTCTATTTTTCAGTGTTTTAAAATCCGGGTTGACCCGGCCGGTTCAACTGATTCTACCGGGAACCGGCTCGAAGACCGAGCCGGATGGGACTGGGTTTTTGCTTGTTTGAGAACTGGAATGAACCGCCGGTTTTTCGTTGACCTGGTTTGATAAACCTAGCCGGGTCATGATTTTTTATCAAAAAATTTAACAAAATGATTTTTTTTTTTTCAATTAACTTTTCTAAGTTTAATTGAAAAGTTGAAGTGGTGATGACTAATGTCTGTTAACATTTTGTAAAGTAGTAAATTATAGTTATACACTATTTTAAAATCACCAATTAATATAGTTTTTTTATAGACCACTATAATTTAGAATCAGTTGTTGAAAATCTTTGCTATATTATTATAGATATAGACTTAAAAAAACAAAACATATCGGTGTAGTCTCAATTTTTTTCATCGGTTTAATCGAATGTATGAATAAAGACGGATAAATTTTGGGATCATGCAACCCTAATTATTAAATATAGAAGAGAGTATATACATGTATAGAACCGGTTCTAACCGGCGGTTCAATCGGTTGAACCGATGACCCAGTGAACCGGCGACTAAACCGGGTCGATTAAAAAACCGGGTTTTAAAACATTCTAATTTTTCCTTCTCTCCGGTATGTCCTCTTCTTCCTAAGTCTTCTTCAAAAAAAACAAGATCTGCATCTTAATCTTCATATTTTGATTCTATTTTAACATACGATGAATGTTAAGTTTGATGCCCCCAAAAATATGATGCCCTGGGCCGTCGCCCACCTCGCCCGGTACCAGGGCCGGCCGGCCCAGAAACTATAGCGCAACTCGCAATGTCGTCCTCACATTATGGGTGGCGTTTTCTATCCGCACGACCCTTCCCAGCCACCCTCAACGGATGCTGTTACATTTATTAACAAACAACTCATGACAAATCTGTTTTAGTTTTACATTCCGTTCTTTTTATCTCTAGATGCTTTTCAATCCTTTTATCTTATCATATTTTATAACCTTAGTACCTTACCTTTTATGACAACATTTTGTTAGTATTTTGGCGTGTTAAACTTGTGTATAATAAAAAGCCACAATTTGGTAATATGAGGCTCCAGTTTGGCCTTTATTGATTAATCTAAATGCTCTAGTTTAAAATTGAACTTTCGTATTAGTGAAAGATTAATACGAAAGATTTGATTTTCTCGAAGACCATTTCGTAAAAAAGCTTCGACGTATTTCTTTTATTGTATTAAAGATTACATTGTTATGTTTGTTACCCCTTGTTTTTATAAACATAGATAAATGAGAGTTTTTTACCCGTTGCGAAGCGCGAGCATCGTTAAACTTGTCCAAATCATTTCACATAAACATTATTAAAAGGTAACGAATAATTGATAATTTTTCAGTGCGTAATATAAAGCCTCTTTTGAGATCATAAACACGTAACTAGTTAAGTGGTCACCACTCCAACATGAAGTTGATGGGGGCTGCCATGGATCCGCTTTAAGGGACACAATTTAACAATTAAAAGGGACATGTTATGGGTGGGTTTGGACCATTTTTAGAATGATTTTCTATACACACCAATTTTCTATCTCAACATTTCAAGGAAATTAAAACATAACTGCTTTTATCTTTAAGACATTATCGAAAACTATAAAATTTGTTTAACAGTAAGTGAGAATGTAGAATTATATAAATCGTATTGTTTAAAAGATTAGTTATAAATTGAAAAACCGGCTTTTCTGTTTTTAAAAACTTTCTTCAAAATATTCATTTTTACCTTTATAGTTTTATGATATGATTCAAAAAGTACTCATTTTTCTACATCAGTCTCTAGTATCTCATTATCTTTATTGTATAACATATATTTTTATCTATAACATGTTATAAATTTATTAGTGATCGAAGAATTAATTCTAACCACATAATCTAATAAAATGAAACACCGATTCCACCCGCTCTTTTAAAAGATATATATATATATATCTCAAAAACCAAAATATTTAAGCAAAACAACTTACACAATCGTGAAAAAGATTTAAGTACTTTTCAATATATCGGCACTTTAACATACTTTCGACGAACTTTCTTTAGTTGTTTTTACTTCGTTTTTATTTTTCAGTGTTGAAACTTCCATAATATATCACATGTGATATAATAGTAATTTGAAAAGTTCCAACTTTAACTTCTGTAATGAACATATTTCTTTATAAGTTTCACCTTTTTTTATTGAAACTAGATATTCATAGTTTTTCAAAGGTATATGAAATGTTATATTTCGAGTTTTAATTAGAGCGTTTAGTTAGTTGAAGTTGGACAACACACCGGGAAAAACAATCATTTTTTTACTTTTTTATTTATTTATTTATTTATTTATTTTTTTTTTAATATCACTTTATTGAAAGATAATTAAATGCTTTTTGTGATGGAGTGATTTATTTATGTTAACGATTCACAGCTCTTAAGATATGCTTTTCTAAATGGAGGTTTTAATTAAAAGTATGAATCAATCATTTTCTGTTTTCTTTTGAAAGAAGAATGCTGAAAATTCTTGATAGTTAAATGAAATTTTCTCTACATCTAAAATGTGATGACACATTATTTTAAGAGAGGTGATTGGACGCTCATATTTTTTATTGTAACATTCAATTGTGCAAGTAGTTAAAACTTAAAACATACTGTAAGAACTTTACAAATATGTAGTACATATAATAGAGTGTCCCAATCAAAATTGTATGTGTGGAAATTAATTCTCTTATTTTTAGGCCAAGTAACTAACAAATCACCTCTTCCTTTTTTTTTACTCGTATGTTACACAAATCCAAACATATACATTCTCTTTCTCAAAACTATAAGAAACGAAACCATTATCAACCATCGAAAATCATCAAAAGAGTGAAGTTCAACTTGTTAATGACGCCGCTTTACGTAAATACAATATACTACTAGAAAAACAGCTATTCTTGACGCGCAATGCGCGTCATAAAGGGGTCAGATGACGCGCAAAAGCGCGTCAAAGATGGACCAGTCATAAATTTTCATGACCCGCATTTGGGCGTCATTCTTCTATGACGCGCACTTATGACCCACGTTTTATGACTCTCCTTTTTGCGTGTCATTACGTTAAAATCATTTTTTTTTTCTGTTTTTTAAAACCTGATTATATACATAATTACTGACAATAAACCTGATAATTGTACAAAATTAACGCATTTCATATATATCAAAACCATGCGTTACCAATTCATTACATAACAATTCATGTCAAAATATATACCGATAATTAGTTAAAGTTACTACAATGTACGATTTCTACCTAAAAATGAAATTCAGACACATAAATTGCCCATTCTTCTCGAATATCGTCGAAATCCGCAGTGGAATTTCAGCAACCACCAGCGTCCATTTCTTCCAATGCTAATTTAGCTGCCTCTTTTGCTTCCTCCAAAAGTGCTTCTGGTACCTAAAGATGATGACATGCAAGGTACGCTATTTAATCTGGGAATCAAATAATAATAATGCGAGCACATTGGTCCATTTCGATGATGAAACACGTATATGTACTGATAATATAGTGTAATATATGTAATTAGGAATTTCATTGGAAGTATAATAGAGCCTTACCCTCAGCGCAAACATCCCAAACAAGGAAGAACCCTTGAGCGCGCGATCATCTGTTGGTGCTATATTATCAGGCGTATTACTGATGAATAATCCGTACAAACCCATTGCAAATATTAACATAACTGTTCCAGCTAAATAAACATCTGCATTAAGATTTGATCAACAGAAGTTTGTGAATACATTTACTCGAAAGTGACATTGATAGACTAACATTAGGATACCAGAATGTGAAATTGGTGGTAAATATGAATCATGACGATAAAGTAATATATAGAGATGATATGCATGACTCACCGATTGCTTCAACTAAGCGCATAACCATTTTCCCTGAAAGAACTCCTCTCATACAGCTAGTCCAGTAGATTTTATATGCATCAACGATATAAACACAACCCTGGGAAGATCTAAACAAGTCAGCATCATCAAGTTCATTCTTTAGCAAAGATATAATCAAGGCAAACGAAATATTAACATGTTTGGTATTGAGAAAATGATATGAGCTAGCTAAACCAGTATGGCCACGAGTTACAAACAGTAATTAAAAAAAATGCCACAATCTTCACTAATTATAGTAATCAAAAATTTTTATCAGAGAGGGCTCTAAGGTCCATTAGTAAAATTACTCACCAAGCATTAACCGGGGTGGGGAGGAACTATAGTAATAATCAAAACATGCAATAATTGATCTAGTTTGTTCATAGATTGAAGTTTTAGTAAGGTTGCTAAGAATTACATGAATGAGTTAAAAGAGTTACATCTAGAAAGCACAGCAAGGAGCCTGCTAATGAGCCTGCAACAGCCAGGAGTGCTAAAAACCGGAAGTCAAATATCACCTGCTCATATAAAAATCAGGAAAACAACAATCAGTAACGTATGATCCATAAGCAGTTGCGACTAATTGTGTTCTACAATTTGTATAACACAACAAGCTCATTAACATTTGTTCACTGATAGAATGGAAGTAATAAAGCTAAAAACAGTTATAGCTTTGCTACTTGATCTAAGATATGATACACAAAATTATAGATTCCAAGTTATAAAGTGTTCCAGGAATAAAAATTATATAGTTCTAACTAGCCGAAGTTTTCTGCTAGAACCAACAAGTTTAGTGTTGTTAGGAATATAAATATTCAGATGAAGGCTCGGTCACCCCGAGCATCTAATTAGCATTTCTATAGCTCGTAGGCTTATCTATATTATCAGTAATATTGTTAGTAGTTTAGTTATTAATTACTATTGTGGAGTGGGTCGGGGCTTTCCCCTCTGTCAGCTCTCTCCACAGTCCACTAGGGACATAATATGTAGTAGTATATATACCCCTTCCCACACATGGGAAGGGTTGGACCTTTTCAATCTAATATTACACAAGTTTCTTTCTCTCACTAAAAGGCTCCCATTTCTCTCTCTAACACCTCTTCCATTCGATCCATACAAGCCTCATACTAGTGATTCATGTATTGTGAATACCCTACAATTGGTATCAAGAGCCATGGTTAGGTCCATGAGAGTTGGTATTCACGAATTTGTGTAGTTTGTGAGGTGTTTATACTTGGGTCGATTTGTAGTTTTCTAATTTTCTTTGGTTCGGTTTGTTTAGTAGCTTAAATTTCACTTTGTACTTTGTTTAGTGATTAGAGGTTGTTTTATCTTGTATTTGTGTAGTTCTTTAGGCTTTTTCTTGGTTAGGTTTGTAGTTTGTTTAAGTTTTTCTTTCGGTTTGATTAAGTAGCATAGATTTCATCTTTGTACTTTGTTTAGTGATTAGAAGTTGGTTTTCTTTGTACTTTCTAGCTTAAGAATAGTATTAGAGTGGTATTTAGTGTTTGGATTCACAGATCTAAGAACGGTGTGGTGATTTTGGGATAATTCGTGGGTTGTAGGTGAGTTGTTCTTGGCAGCGGTTTGTCTATTTTGGACGATTATTGGACTCGGTTTGTGTCAATTCTTGGACACGGTTTGTCCTTTTACTCGTTTAGGCTAAAGGACAAAAGGCAGTGAAAGTGACGTGCCTGGGAGTTTGTGTCCACTCGGTTTGTCCCTGCTGCGCGTACTCGGTTTGTCCCTGCTGTGCATACTCGGTTTGTGTAGACTCGGTTTGTCTCCGAAGAATTTACTCGGTTTGTGTAAATTTACTAGATTTGTGTCTACTCGGTTTGTCCCAACTGTGTGTACTCGGTTTGTGTAGACTCGGTTTGTCTCCGAAGAATTTACTCGGTTTGTGTAAATTTACTAGATTTGTGTCTACTCGGTTTGTCCCAGCTTTGTGTAGACTCGGTTTGTGTCTACTCGGTTTGTCCCAGCTACGTAGACTCGGTTTGTCTCTAAGGATTTTACTCGGTTTGTACCTACTCGGTTTGTCCCAGCTGTGTACTCGGTTTGTGTAGACTCGGTTTGTATAGACTCGGTTTGTCTTTGTGGAATCTACTCGGTTTGTATCTACTCGGTTTGTCTCTCAGACTTGTATGCGGTTTGTGTCTTGGTGATTTTAGAAAGTCCCGCGAAAGATTCAATTTCTCGGTTAAATCACCAGATCTGTAAAATCCCGTGTTCACTATGACAACTAACTCAGACTCCCTTATTTCGGAGGTTCTCAAACTGTACGATGTTATCAAGGATCATGGGAACTATAATTTCACATCTATAACGGAAACATATGATACTGATTCTGCTGGAACTAATGAGTCACATTCGCAGTCACACATGGATGAATGCCTTCAGGTTATGCAGTTGGCCAATGATATGAACAGTCAAGTAGCATGCTTCAGTTCACTTGTATCACACATTAAGGTTTTGTTTGGTAAATCAGAATACGTGATGGGGTACAAACGGGCTTTTGCTTCACTTTTTGGTCAGGAAATTGGTAATTTCACAGTCATAATGACATTATATCTGGATCAACTAGAACAAGAGCTGGTCAAGGAAGAATATTCTGAAGAGAAATCCAGAGCGGCTCTCAATGTGATCAACAATCAACTCCAAGTGTTCATCAACTCTCAATACACTATGGATTATCACTATGACTGCCAAGTGACTAAAGAGTGCTTTGCTAAATATACTGGGTCAGAAGTTGAAATGTACAAAACGACACTGCTACTGTTGATAAGAGATGTCCAGGGCTTCATTGAGGAAAAAGGTGAACTGGGTAGGAATGGAACTAAATCAGACAAGACGGATGATGGTGTCAACACAGGAAGTGACTTTACAAGATGTGAGAAGGAATCCTACGAACCTGAAAAACACCAAGCACAGACCACTGTGGTACATCTGTCTCATCTAGATAATACGGTTTCTAATGAAAGTGTGCATGATAATTCGTCGGATTCCTTGCCTACGGCTGAGTCTTTCAAATCACCTGATATGATTGAAAAAAGGGTTTACAATGAACTTTTAAAAGGATTTTCAAAACTTGAAAAACATTGTGTTGATCTTGAAATTTCAATGCAACAATTAAAAGAAAAGTTCCAAATTAACCTTCCTTCAAAAAATCCGGAATTACCTGACTTTCGGGAATTTTTCATGATAAATGAGTTGAAAGATCAGCTGGTGGCCAAGAACGCGACTATTAAAATGTTAAGGACCAAACTAAATGAATTGCAAGAAAAGATCAATGGTGATAAAACCTCACATGACGCAAACACTGTTGAGTTACAGGCTGAAAATGATCACCTTCAAGCACAAAACCTTAGGAAAAGTTTCTCATTAGCTTCTCGTAGGAATGATGTAAAGAAGTCAGCCAAGAACAGGGTGAATCCTAAGTTTGTCAAATCACCAGTCTTGGGAACACCTTCTCCAAGGTGTGCTCCCCAAGTTGGTGAGACTAAGAGTTTGCCTAAATCAGTCACTTCACAACCTAGACATAAGGGAACATTAGCTAAGAGTCATTTTCAGGATAAGTCTCATATGGCACCAACAAAGGAAGATAATGATCATGTCACTGCATCCATTACGTCGACAAATAATCACCATAGGCCTGTAGAATTAATGAAGCACCCTAGGAAGCCTAATAGTTCTAGTGCAGGAAAACGAGAAACTTTCTCTCGTAAAAACACTAAGGTGCCTCAGAAACAGAGCATATTTAGGTCGTGCCTAAAATGGTTGCCGACTGGTAGATTATTTAAGAAAGTTGGTTGTCAGTGGATACCTACTGACACGGAGAATGCCTCTATGAATGTTTGCAAGAAATCACAAAGACAGGACCCCATAGTCACTAACCAATACATATGCAAACAAAATATTTATGATAGTGCAGGGAGACGGTTTCCGCGTGCAGCTACTCTCACAGAATGCATCATGATGAAACTCAAGGTGTGGCTACCAAAGGGGAGATCAACTCCCAAAGAGGAGGTTAAGAAGACACACCTGTGATGTATGGTGACAATGACTTTTGAACAACTCAGTTCAAAACTCGTACGGGTCTGATGAAATGATTCTCATGTATCCTTTTTCTTCTTGTGTATAGTTTCTCTTTATTTATAGGTGCATGTGTATTGTGTATATAGTCATTTGAATAAGGAGAGACATGTCTTCTGGATATCGATAACATTTACGATCCTAGAAATGTCATTCAATAATGACACGGGGTTTTAAATGAAGCTCGAACAGAAGTTGTTCCTTATAAGTAAATCATGTCTCTAAGGTTTGCTATTACTTTAGATAGCAACCCGCGTTCCCAGGTGAAGGCAGATTGTCATCTTAATGACAACTCATCTTCAAGGTGATGTTCACCTAAACATGGATTACTTCATATTCATGTTCATTCATATTTCTCACCAAGTAATAAATTGCTGCTCAAATCAATCAATGTCTACATTTCTATACAGAAGGTTAGTCATTGATTGAGGGGGAGAGCTACAGCAATTTAAACTTGTCTATGAGCTAAATCTATAGCAACTGTTTGGGCTATCACTATGTGTTTTGGAATTCTGTGAGTTTGAAAGCTGTGGATGCTGTTGAGTATAAGAATTCTGTGAGTTGAGGTTGAAAGCTGTGGATGCAGTAGAGTGTAAGAACTTTCTAGTGTCAGGATAGTCAGAGACCAAATGTGCCATTAAGCTGTGGATGCAGTAGAGTGTAAGAACTTTCTAGTGTCAGGATAGTCAGAGACCAAATGTGCCATTCAACTAAATTGAGAGAGTCAAGAGTTGGAATCTTAACTTGTCATCTAGGCGGTTTGTCTAAGTTAACAACGACAGGGACCAAAAGTGTCATTGGGTCAAAGTAGAGTGTTAGGTATAGATATTTAAGATCAAATCTCACTCGGTTTGTCTTTAATCACTCTCTCTCTCTCCTCTTTATCAAACCGAACCATTTGGTCTCTATCTTAACCCTCGATCGTTAGTCCTAACCATCCATCAAGCTTTATCCTAGGTAATTAATGATTCTCTTCCATATCAGTAGACAAGCTCTCAAATCGGTCCTAGATTCTCATCGTTTGATTTGGTTTTTTCTAGGTTGAATCATACGTCGCCTCAATCGATCATAGGTTTGTCTATTGTTATTTGTTTTGATTGATGGGAATCGTATATATTTGTGTAATTACTGTTATCGCATGCCTTGATTGCTTAGTTTTTTATGATATGATTAGAAATGTGGTGATTTATTGATCGATGTTTGACTCCATAAAGTCAAATCTGTTCTTGTGTCTAAGTGTAGTTAGGATAATCTTCGATTGGCATGTCTCTAGGGTTGTGTGCACTATTTTTGCTAACAAGTTGAGGAATCGATTAGTTTAAGAAGTTAGCTATTGTTTGATTGGATGCGATATGTCGATAGATGGTGATTCGGTTGTTGAGTGAGGATGGGTTAAGATAGGTTTGAGAGCCTTAAGGTCTCGCATAGCTCCCTGGTTATACATACAGTCTCCAAATGATGTGCGCTTTATCTATTTCGTGGGATCACATTCAACGATGTGGGTTGCATGTTATAGGTCGAGTACTTGCAATAGTATGTAAACTCTGTGTGAACTTATTGATGTGTTTGAGAAGTGATTAAGCATTTCTAGTGTAGTTGGTGAAATGTCTAAATTGTTGCATTCAAATGTCATCAAGAGTGTATGTTTAGATGGTATTATATTCGATGCGGTTTGTCTGTTTGGTTATATGGCTGCCTGTATGTGTATCCACGGACTCGGTTTGTCTCACGGACTCGGTTTGTCCATGTGCTCACGGACTCGGTTTGTCCATGTGCTCACGGACTCGGTTTGTCCATGTGCTCACGGACTCGGTTTGTCCATGTGCTCACGGACTCGGTTTGTCCATGTGCTCACGGACTCGGTTTGTCCATGTCCGCACGGACTCGGTTTGTCCATTTGCTCACAGACTCGGTTTGTCTATGTGCTCTTGGACTCGGTTTGTCTAAACACACATAAACTTGATTTATATAATTGCTCATGAAGTCGGTTTGTCTAAATGCACATGAACTCGGTTTGTCTGAATGATCTAAAATGCTGTTTGGAAGTTGCTTGTATACTTTGTCATGTGTAGTCATTAAAGCGGTTTGTCCTCATATTCACGATCTCAACTTGTCTATGTGCTTATAAACTCAGTTTGTCTATATGCTCACATGTATACATCTAAGCTGTGCAGTTGCTTCTTTAGTATGTGCTTGATGTATGATGCATATTTGAGTACTACTTGATTTACTGTAGTCTCTTGCAATGTTCACATAGGCTATGTGCTAACCTTGAGGATTAACTCCCGTCTAACTAGCATGGGCATTACTGTCTTTTTTTGTGAATGTGTGTCTGTAGATACAATGACTGATACTGAGATCACCACTCCTTCTGAGCCAAACCCCGAGGACTCAACACTGTTCGCACAGATGAACAAATCCTTCCAAAGAACGATTGGATCCCTATTGGAAGGAGCAACTGTTATATAGATGTGGCAAGACCTCAACCCAATCCTATTTACAAGATATCTGTTGATATCTTGAAGGAAACTACTTTCTTCAGGGCATTCACAGCATGTGCAACCGTTCCCTCGGTTTACATACAGCAGTTCTGGAATACGATTCAACTCAACACAGACACCGGAAATTATCATTGTCAGTTAGATGAACAATGGTTTGACCTTACCAAAGACACCATCAGAGGGGCTCTTCAGATCTCACCTGTTGTCACTGATAAACCCTTCGCTCAACCTCCTACATCCGAGGCTCTCGTCCACTTCATTAATGATCTGGGTTATCCATCAACCGTCCTCAAGGTTTCAACAATCGTCACCAGTGAAATGTATCAACCATGGAGAACACTCGTCACCATCCTCAACCTATGTCTTACTGGGAAGACGTCGGCTTATGAAAAACCTAGGGCTCCCGTGCTTCAAATTCTATGGGGAATCGTCAAACGTTCCAACATAGATTTCGCTGAAAGGATCTGGGAAGAATTTATTCACTCCATTCACACCTTCTTAGAAGACAAAGTTAAACTGGAGTCTAATCTGGCCAGCAGGAAGAAAGTTAGAAAGATATTAATTCCTAGTATCAGATTCACAAAACTGATAATCCACCACCTCTACTCTCTTCACAAGTTCCATCCCAGAACTAATTCTCCTCTCCATTTGTCCTCTGAAGAATTTGTTCTGGGAAATCTCAAGTGGGCTGCTAAAGGGGCTGATAAAGAAGTATTTGGAAGACTTATTCCTGAGCTCCTTATCTCAGATAATATTCGTCAAGCCTCCTATTATAAGGATTATCTGAGCAAAATTGAGCAATATCAGAAGTCCCTCTCTGATAAGGTAAGAAGTGAAGCTGAAACCCCTGAACCAGAAACCCAGAAATCCATCAAACAAACCCAATCTAAATCGAAATCAAAGAAAAGAAAGGATGCACCCACAGAAGTTGAGGGATCTAAGAGGAAGAAAAAGATCAAAAGGAAGGCATCAAGCAAGAAGTTGAAATCCAAGAAAATCAAGGCGAAAGGTCGAAATGATGATGAAGAGATGGTGGGACCTGAACTAGGTCTAAGAGATGAAGAAGATCCGGATCTACTACAAGCCTTGGAGCTAAGTGCTAAAGAACACGCGGAATCTACAAAGAGTGCTACGAAAGGAGTTGTCCTTAGAGAACCTGTTGCTGAGAGCAGTAAGCCATTACCTGAAGTAGAGGGCAAAGGTAAAGGAGTAGCTACAGTGGTCCAAGCTGCAAAGACTCTTCTTACCATATCATCTCCGGCATCCAAGACAACTACACGATTTGAGCTCAGGAAACGTGATCAGGGATCATCTAGAGCACTCGATCTTTCTGAAGGACATCAAGAAGAATCACCAAGCTTAGAAGCTGCTCAAGATTCCAGTGATACAGAAAGCGATGAACAGTTGTACAAGGAAAAGGAAGTGGAGATGAAGATCACACATACAGAAGTAAAAGACCCACAAGATCAAAGTGAAAGTCATGAAGAGGAAGTTCATAAGGAAGTTGAGTCTGGTAATGTTATTAAAGAACAGAAGGAGGAGATGAAGGTCACACATACTGTAATTAAGAATCCACAAGTTCAAGGTGAGAGTCAAGATGAGAAAGTTCAGAAAGAAGCTGCGTCTGATAACATCATTATGGATACTCATGATCAGATAACAACAACCACTACAGAACCTCCACAAGAAATACAACATGAAGAATTCGTGGCTTCTACATACCCGGGGGTTCATGAGAATCTGAAAATGAAGGAGGATGAGCAATCTCACATGAATGAACCAACAGGGTCTACTGGCACTCTATCGTCTCTGAAGAACCTTGACACCGACTTCAACTATGGTGATCAATTCATTCTGGATAAAGCCAACGACAACACCACAGAGACTGACATACCACATGATGATAAGGAAGTGGAGTCAATGGTGTCTGTACCAATTAAACAAGACATGTCTGGTATTAGACCTTTGACAATTCCTGTGTCCACAATAGCAACCATCATAGTAGATCCCTCACCAGAAGCAACACCAGCAACACCCATCCCACCAGAAGTACCATCTAATTTAGCATCAAAACTAACTGCTGCTACAAAGCTCATTGATGACATGTCACTAAAGATGAAGAATTATGAGCAGAGACTACTTAATGTGGAAAAGCTTAATATAGAACAAAAGGTGGCTCAAGCTGTGAATGATCAGGTGGAAGAAGCAGTCAGATGGGCAATGGAAGCTCCTATGAAGACACGATTCAGAGATCTTCCTACTGCTGATATGAAATCAATCCTATATGACCGAATGTTTGAATGTGGTCAGTATCAAGGTCACGAAGATCATCAACGGCTTTATGAAGCATTGGAAAAATCGATGCATCGTGATAATCAGGATTTCCTTATGGCTGAGCTTGAAGAACAACGGAAGAAGAAGAAAAGGAGACAAGATAAACCCGGAACACCCCCTGGCTCTCCACCACATCCTCCTCCACCCCCTCCACCTAGTGGTGGATCTGGAGCAGCAAAGATGTCAGGAGCTTCAGAATCCACCCAAGCTCAAGCTCATCATCGTCCAACTGAATCTTCTGGTGGTAAAGATCAAACCACTACCTCTTCGGGCCCAAGCACATCTAAGGGTGTTTCAAAGGTAGGATCGCTTGCTTGGACCACAGTTGATGACAGATACAAGCCCTCGTTCTCGCCAGTTCCTGAAGATTTTGTCATGAATGAGGAATCGGTTGCAGATGATTTGTCTACTCAAACTGATGACGAAGATGTCTCTGCAAACACCAATATCCCAACAATTGATCCTAATCAAAAATGGTGGTTGGAATTCTTACGCACAGACACATCGGATGACTCTAACCACACCAGTAAACGATTCACCAAGGAAGACAGGGAATCTTGGGTGAAACCTGTATCTGAAGAAGAACGAGAACCAGTTCCTGAAACAGATTGGTCTATTCCATCATCAGACACAAGTGTTCCCAAAAACAATTGGGCAGCTGCCATTGCATCACAACACAACCCACCTCCAGAGAACTCACTGCTGGCGAAAACAAAAGACATGGGGGCATTCATTAGTTGGTTCTGTAAGAAGAAAGGCATCACAACTCTCACTCCCCAAGATTTGGAAGGTCCTGCATATGAAATCGTCAAAGTGTTTCATCCTGATGTGATTCATCTCCAATATCAAATGGAAGAATGTCATAGACTATTTACTGATCAAGTTGATGACCGGATCCGTTCCTATGACATCAACCAACCTCTTCCCTTTGATGGTCCACCAGGTCAGAAGAACATTCAAGCAGATCTCTTCTTTAACAACGATCTGAATTATCTCCGGTTTGGGAATAATGGTGATCGTCAGGCATTATCCATTTCCAAGATGAAGGCGGCTTACTACCCTGACGTTGGGCTAGAACAAATGGTGCCAGATCAAGTATGGTCAGATGAAGAATACAAGTTTGATCTTACTGCATCTTATGGGGTCACACATTGGTGGTTCCACAAGAAACGCTTTTACATAGAAAGGCACGCAGGAGAGGGAAGTCGTCGGGGTATACGCTCACATCTAAGAATCTTAAGTGTCATCAAAATTGATATTCACCCAATGTATGGGTATGAGTATCTTAAAAGGATAGTGCTTCGTCGTGCTGATCAGAAGGAGTATATCATTTCTGAAAGTGACTTCAAATATTTATCTCCGAGTGACTTCGAGGATCTCTTCCTTCTGAATCTTCAAGGGCACCTGAATCATCTTCCACCTCGCGACAAGAAGGCGCTCGCTGCTGCTGTTAACTTATGGATCCGGGGTCTTGTTATCAGGCAAAGAGTGAGTGATTTTCAACTAGGGATAGAGAGCTATCAGACCAAACTCAATCTCACTAAGCCATATTGGGAACGTGCGGGTCTCGAGTATATTCACGACTTTAAAGTAATCGAATCTCCAAGAGCTGTCAAGTTCACTGACCAGCATGGGACTCCTATGATGATGCAATTCAGTGAGATTCATAAATTCAGCGATGGTACCCTGAGGATGATCGATGAAGCACTGGATTTCAGGATTAAAGACTTCAAGCTAAATCCTCACAACCCACAATTGAAGACTCAGTTCTGGACTGATCTGGATGTACAAAGGAGCAAAGAGTTTATGAAAGCCATAGAGCGTAGACTGAAAACAAGAAGGATCTTTCGCAACCTGGAAAGCTTCGTTGGGGGTAGAGTTCGTGAAGGAGATTACAGACTGATGGAAAGAACGACATGAGCTGATTCGCTTCACAAGTGGGCTTTGTAGTGATTTTATTCTTTTGGTGGGCACTTGTAATTTTACTATGTAATTTCCTCGAATCTTGTAATACTCTTGGTGTGATCTGTGTATAATAAGCAGTGAATCTCCCTCTTAAATTAAGGGGAGCTTAGTATGTTCCATCATCAAAATATATTTAATCGGACACATTTTCTCCCACATTTTCTAACTTATTTAAATCAATTGGGATCACAAATCTCAAAAGGTTTGAAATTTTTGATCGGGGGAGAGAATGTGATTTAAATATGAAACATGATGAAAATGTGATGATTTGGAAGTTAATGTATGCTCTCCCGTATGTGCTAAACCATTTTGTTTATCAAGGCACATATTAAGGGGGAGCAAAATGTTTTGGTCATATACGCAAGCTCTTCCATATGTGCGAAAATCTTTCTTATATCAATGCACATATTGAGGGGGAGCAAATGGTTTTAAGGATTGGGCATCTCATGCGAGTGTGACTCAGACATAACAAATGAATTGACGATAGCTAAAGTCAGTAGTCGAAAGGACATGTCCTGGACGGGTAATAATTTCAAGCCAGTTTATCTGGTGATGTAAGCGTGTCTCGCAAAGGACGTGTCTGAGTAGAATGTACCGATTTCGAGCGATCTTCCTTGAATGTGATCTGGACGGGTAATAATTTCAAGCTAGTTTACTAGTGATGTAAGCGTGTCTCGCGATGATCATGTTCTTGGAAAATCAATCAATTCAAAAGTGCGAGCTTCACCTGACATATGCAAATTTATAAAACAATCATTTGAGCACATGTTGAGGGGGAGCATTTGAAAAAATATAAAACTCTCAAGTGTTTACAAAAATGTGTTTCAGAATCATGAACACTTTGAGAGATTTTTCAAAGATTTGATTTATGGCAATCGTGGAAGTACACCAAAGACCGACCATTTTAATTAATGCATGGAGTTATAAGGATGGTTAGGTTAGGCTCAAGTTCCCACGATCCCGCCAGAGCCGGAGGGATCTACCCAGGGACAATCCACTAGTTAGTGTAGAAGTCCTTAGGTATGATTAAAAAGGAGAAAAGTGTGATTAAGGGAAGAGTGCCGACTGAGATGGAGCTAATACTGGAACAAACCCAACAAGGTACTAGTAATGAAGTCTCGGTAAGCACTGAAGGGGTTGAAGAATGAAAAAGAATTGTAAAGATAAAGGGTGAAAAGAAATAGCCCTCCTTACAACTTAGGCAGAAACCGGGTCAATACATATGCTGTCAGAATCACTTAGTTGATTGCTGGCATTGAAGACAAAGTATCATTGACCCAGTGATACGCTGCACAACCCTCCCTAGCCACTCAAGGTCCCTCAAAGGATTCTTGTTTCAATTGTCACGGAGTTCAATACATTCCTATCGTCTCTCTCACTCCGAGTTAGATGATATTGAAAAGGTGGCAGTCCTCTCCAGCCTCCGCTCACTAAATCAAAACGCACTATCGAGTCTAGAGCCACGAGATGCATAATAAGATCTCATAGGGACACGAATTATTTCTACACTGGTTGTTCAACATTAATGACACCAGTTGTAATCTTAAGAGTCCTACGCAGATCTTAGCAATCTGCCAGAACATTTATGAGAGAATTTACGAATGTAATTCTCAATGATTGAATGGAAATTCCTGCCAGGGTCAACATCAAGCAGCCCTGAAAGCAGGTCACTTCGGTAATTCTTTATGGATTACGCTTAGTGGTCACGACGGTTTCAAACGGTCTACAGTCGTGGAGTGATCTCCAGTGACTCACCTAATCGTTGATGTGCTACGGTTCGATCTTAAAAAGCCCTCTTTGGGTTTTCGATTAGGAACGGTCTTGGTAAGAATTAGAGAGACTTTTCACTCTATGCTGTTAACAATCTCGAAGTCCGAACCTGTAAGTACCGGTCGATTTGTTGATAACTGTCGTATGCAGGAACTTCTGGCGATTGTAGCTGTGGAATGCTGTAGCTGGTTGCTGTTGTAGCTGGTTGCAGAAAAGATGCCAATCCTCTACCACATGTTCACACTACCTCGTCATTGTTATTCAACAAAGTCATGATCAACCAAAAGACCTTCAACACGGCTTCTGCTAACTCTGATACTAAAGATCATGACACCAAACAGTGTGAGCATGTCGGCTCGAAGAATATCACATCACAAGGAAACATACTGCTGAAAGATGACTTGGAAACAAATGTTGGATGATAAAGTCGAAGAATACTCAAAGATCATCCAAGACAATCAATCAGTCATCTAATCATTACTGCTGAAGGCACATAGACTAAAGACTTTGAAGAATCAAAGACTACGAGCTATAAAGACAAGTTCAGAAGAAAGAATGCTAGAATTCAAATTATTATTTCCGGGGTGACCTCCCTTAGGGGGAGATTGTTAGGAATATAAATATTCAGATGAAGGCTCGGTCACCCCGAGCATCTAATTAGCATTTCTATAGCTCGTAGGCTTATCTATATTATCAGTAATATTGTTAGTAGTTTAGTTATTAATTACTATTGTGGAGTGGGTCGGGGCTTTCCCCTCTGTCAGCTCGCTCCACAGTCCACTAGGGACATAATATGTAGTAGTATATATACCCCTTCCCACACATGGGAAGGGTTGGACCTTTTCAATCTAATATTACACAAGTTTCTTTCTCTCACTAAAAGGCTCCCATTTCTCTCTCTAAAACCTCTTCCATTCGATCCATACAAGCCTCATACTAGTGATTCATGTATTGTGAATACCCTACAAGTGTCAATACTGATTATATGATTGATTATACTGAAAAAAAGTTATATAATTGATATGTCTATAACTATAAGCATATTAATATGCATTTAATAATTTTTTTGCTCAAGTATGTAACTGTAAAAAGTAATAGCAGTCCAAAGATCTCACAGAATAATCAGAGTTACATGAGTATTATGACCATCAAAACTGGCCAGGTCCAGTGTGTGCTCGGGTTGGCGGGATCATATTACCATCCAAACCCAACCTGATTACTTCATTAGTAATTACATTAAAAAGTTGAGCCTTAACCCGAACACTTATACTCCTTTGTGACACATGTATACAATAAATTTATACGACTAGTGCTATATTATCCATAAATCATTAATAGAACGAAAAAGTAAACATCTATAACATCCAAATCAGCAACCAAAATTACTTTAAGATCAAAATTCCCTATTCTGAACCTGTTCAATTTATCATAAAAAATCAGAATCAAAATAGCCTTTGTTATCAGCCAAGATAAACGCACCCCTTTGGGGTTTTCTCTTGGACCGAAGACAAGCAAACATCAATGACACCCCTTCAGGGCTTTCGTGTGTCGAGCCAAACCAACCCACCATAGGTTGTTTTATGGCTAACCCATACAAAAACAAACACTCCCTTATTGGCTGTGGTCACCACCCCTATGGGTGTTTCTGTGGCGGATCGAAAACCCAAAACCAAACGAAAACAAACACCCAAAATAAGCTTCGAAGCAATTAAAAAAAGATAATGAAATAAAACCTTAACCGAGACCAATACGGGTCTTGACCCTAAACCCCAATCAGGTTTAACCCGATCTGAGAATCAAACAACACCAAACACGATTTCTTTGATGATACTTTTATTTAAATCGCTTTTGTATTGCGTTAAAATTATAAAACCCATAATAAAATTTGTTTATATGCCCGATTAAAAGAAAAAGATGAATATAAAAGCGAAGATACGAGTTGTGTTAATACCAATCGAAGGAGATGAGATGCTAGCGACGGTGGTGATTAACTCGAATCAAATATCCGAGAATACACCTCTAACACCTTAGATCGCCTTGTATCTTCAACAAGATGGTGAAGGAAGTGGCGGCTCGTGGTGGTGACAGCAGGGCTGATCAGTGGTGAGGCGGTGATGAGTGATCGGTGGTGGTGGTTGTGGTGTTGGTGTCGATTGGTGAGGATGAGAGGAGAGGGAAGATTTATCTCTTCTCTTTTCTTTTTGTGTTGGTTTGATACAAATGAGAAAACACACATATATATATATATATGACTTTTAACTGATTATGACCCATATGTTATGACGCTTCTGAAAACGAGTCATCTTTTAACTGATTATGACCCATATTTTATGACTTTGCTCTTTGCGCGTCATCTTGTAGCGTGGGTCATAAAAAGCGGGTCAAGGATAACCCTTTTTCTAGTAGTTTAACCTCTATCGATAGAGGTAAACAAGAAAATCAATGCTACAACATCTACTTTTGAACATAAAGTAATTTTTAAAGAAAGCCATGGGATGCAAACAACCCATCAAATGTCAAAGTGATTTTAAAGTCTCCATCAATTTTCAAAGTTTCTATTCTTATTAATATGTTTTGTTTTCATGCAAACCACAAAAGCATTTTGTTAAGTCACAAATCTAGCACACAAGATTACTAGATCTAGAGAGAGAAAGTTAGAGAGAAAAAGAGAATGGAAGGTTAAGCTTAAGAATAATGAAATGAGATTAACATTAACCAACACTCTCTCCCTTCAAGGGAGGGGTTATTTATAGTAAGAGTACAATAAGAGGCGTTGCCCTAGTAAATGTTATAATATACATTGTATCTAAATGGAATATATGCTTGCAAGTGGATGGTGATAGGTGAATTGAATGGATAGAGATAGTTGGCAACTTAGGAAAACAACTTACAGCCTATCACATGTACCAAACGCCTATAAAAGGCAATGAATGTTAGTTCATTCAGCATCCCAAAACAAAGCAAAACACATAGTGTTCTGTGTTTCTTTCTCTCCTAGTAGTGGGTGAGTTTATTAGAGAGTTTGTGTGGTATCTCCTAATACAAGAGATATAACGATTAGTGTTTATCCTTGTAACTAGAGAGAAGGTGTAACTCCTAGTTTTCATCATAATGAAATGTATCTTTCCTTGCCCGTGGTTTTTACCCTATTTGGGGTTTTTCACGTTATATCCGTGTGTCATCTTTTGTTATACTTCATATTTTAGTTGTGGGTTTGCTTCAGTCCGGTGTCACTTTTCTCAATAGTAAACAATATAAATAAAAGGACACGACCCATGGGCCTTCTACAAAGGCCGAGCCTTAATAACTAACATAAAGGCCAAGGCAACCTAATACAAAATATGACCTATACTTGATAATCTATGACGTGTTCCCAACAATCTCCCCCAAAGTATTGGTCATCAAGGTTGCTTGAAGTCATATTTGCTTCAATGGATTCGACGTCTTTTATATCTTTGTTCTTTTGTTCTTTGCTTGACGTCATCTTTGCAGCCGCCATTCTAGAAGAAGAAAATAGGTTCAACAACAGGGAGGACAGGCAAACCAGTTCATGATAGGTGGAAGCTTTGGTGGTGACAAGAGGGAGGTCAATGGAACCTGGCTCCAGTGGGAGTCACAATCATGGTAAATCTAGAACCGGAAGGAAGAAGAATTTTAAATGCTACAAATGTAGCAAGCCTGGTCACTTTAAGAAAGATTGTTGGGGTTCAAATATCTCTAATCCTCAAGGAAATGTCGCTAGCACTTCAGAAGATGGTAACGCTCTGTGTTGTGAAGCAATGGTTGCAAATGAAGGCAGAAAGAGATTTGCAGATGTATGGCTGTTCGATACGGGAGCTACTTTTCATATGACCGCAAGAAGAGAATGGTTTCATCAATATAAACCTATCTCTGGAGAGGAGGCAGATCAGTGTAAAATTGAAATGATCATAAACTAAAGATCATTGGAATTGGAAATATCATGGTGAAGGTGCATGATGGTACAGTTCATACTATTCGAGATGTGCGACACGTGGAGGGCCTGAAAAAGAATTTATTGTCTTTAGGACAATTTGATGATCTTGGTTGTAAGGTTGAAATACAAAACAAGATCATGAAAGTTATAAAAGGCGCGCTTGTACTTATGAAAGGTGAAAAGGTGTCTGCGAACTTATACCAACTGAAGGGAGAGATATTGGAGGAGGCGGAAGCATCTGTTGCTTCACATAGTCCAAGTCATAAAGTTGCAGTAACATGGCATCAGAAGCTTGGACATATGTCAGAACAAGGAATGAAGATTCTTGTTGAAAGGAAGTTAATTCCTGGCCTCACAAAGGTTTCTTTACCTTTCTGTGAGCATTGTGTTATCAGCAAGTAGCATCTCCTAAAATTCAAGACATCAAATTCTAGAAGTGTCTCTGTTCTAGAATTGGTTCACTCTAATGTATGGTAGGCACCGGTTCTATCCCTGGGAGGAGCAAAGTATTTTGTATCCTTCATTGATGACTATTCCAAGAGATGTTGGGTGTACCCAATCAAGAAAAAGTCTGATGTGCTTTAAGTTTTCAAAGTTTGCAAAGCGCGGGTTGAACTTGATTCTGGAAAGAAGATCAAGTGTTTGAGGACAGATAATGGAGGCGAATACACTGGTGATGAATTTGATATCTTTTGCAGGCAAGAAGGAATCAAAAGGCAGTTCACGACGGCATACACTCCTCAACAGAATGGAGTGGCAGAGCGGATGAACAGAACCTTGTTAGAAAGAGCAAGAGCAATGTTGGCAACTGCAAGCTTGGAAAAATCGTTCTGGGCAGAAGCAGTCAATACCGTCTGTTATGTAATAAATCGGTCACCTTCAACTGCAGTTGAGTTGAAGACACCGATGGAGATATGGACGGGAAAGCCAGTCAACTATTCAGACCTTCATATATTTGGAAGTCCTGTGTACGTGATGTACAATTCTCAAGAAACTACAAAGCTGGATCCAAAATCCAAAAAATGTTTGTTCTTGGGGTATGCTGACGGAGTAAAGGTTAATCGCTTGTGGGACCCCACTGCCCACAAAGTAGTTGTCAGCAGAGATTTTGTCTTTATGGAAGACAAAATTCAAGAAAATGAGGAAGGTGATAACACTACAAGAGAAACTACATCAATACAGGTGGAAAAGCAATTTCAGTCGAGTGATTCTTCTGAAGCCGTACCACAGCACGAGGTGAATGAGACAACCGAGTCTCAAGCTCCAATGACTCGTACTCTTAATCGTGAAAGAAAATGTCCGGTGTGGCACTCGGATTATGTTATGAAGGGCAACGTTGTATACTGTCTTCTTACAGAAGAAGGAGAGCCATCAACTCTTCAAGAAGCATTGAATAGTCCAGATGCGTCATTCTGGATGGCAGCAATGCAAGAAGAAATTGAAGCTCTTTATAAGAATAAAACGTGGGAACTGATGCCACTACCAGAAGGCAGAAAACCCATTAGAAACAAATGGGTGTATAAGATCAAGAGGAACGGTGATGACCAGGTGGAGAGGTATCGTGCAAGATTGGTAGTCAAATGATATGCTCAGAAAGAGGGAGTCGATTTCAATGAAATATTTTCTCCTGTGGTTCGAATGACAACTGTTCGAGTGGTTCTAGAAATGTGTGCTACGTATGATTTACATCTAGAGCAACTAGATGTGAAAACTGCATTTCTTTATGGAAATCTTGAGGAAGAAATTTACATGCTCTAACCAAAAGGTTTTAAACAAAAAGGAAAAGAGAACTTGGTTTACAAGTTAAACAAATCTCTGTACGGTTTAAAGCAGGCGCAATGGTGTTGGTACAAGAGATTTGATTCTTTCATCATTGGCCTTGGATATAACAGACTACACGCAGACCATTGTGCATATTACAAGAGGTTTGGAGACAATGATTTTGTCATCTTGCTGTTATATGTTGACGACATGTTGGTTGCATGCCCAAACAAAGATCGTATCAATAAACTAAAGGCACAGCTCGCTAGGGAATTCGAGATGAAAGACCTTGGACCCGCAAACAAGATTCTAGGGATGCAAATTCACCGAGATAGAGTTAGTAGGAAAATTTGGCTTTCACAGAAAAGTTATGTGAAGAAAATCTTACAAAGGATCAATATGCAAGATTGTTAGCCAATATCAACCCCGTTTCCTACTAATATCAAGTTATCCTCCAAGATGAGTCCTAGCAGTGAAGAAGAGAGGATGGAGATATCTCGAGTACCGTATGCATAATTAGTGGGAAGTTTAATGTTCGCGATGATTTGTACAAGACCAGACATTGCACATGCAGTGGGAGTAGTGAGTCGGTACATGGTGGAACCTGGTAGAGAGCATTGGGAAGTTGTGAAGAGGATCTTTAGATATATTAAAGGAACCTCGGATGTTGTATTATGTTATGGGGAATCAAACTTAACTATCAAGGGATATGTTGATTCTGATTACGCAGGTGATCTTGATGGAAGTAAATCAACCACCGGGTATGTGTTTACACTTTCTGGTGGAACAGTAAGCTGGATTTCAAAACTGCTGTCAGTTGTGGCCATGTCAACAACAAAAGCAGAATATGTTGCAGCTGCTTAAGCCAGCAAAGAAGCAGTATGGTTGAAGATGTTGTTGGAAGAGCTTGGGCACGAACAAGAGAACATTACTCTATTTTGTGACAATCAGAGCGCCTTGTATCTGGCAAGGAATCCAGCATTTCATTTAAAGACAAAGCATATATGAGTTCATTATCACTTCATTCATGAGAAAGTGGAAGAAGGAACCGTGGATATGCAGAAAATTCATACTAATGATAACGTGGCAGATTATCTGACGAAAGCAATCAACGGTGATAAGTTTATATGGTGCCGATCCTTATGCGGCCTAGCGGAAACGTAAGCAACATGGAAGTGCAAGGAAGGATAACATGTGAAGATTGACTGAGTTTCAATATAATCTTCAAGTGGGATATTTTTATAAGATACGTTGTATCTAAATGGAATATATTCTTGCAAGTGGATGGTGACAGGTGAATTGAATGGATAGAGATAGTTGGCAACTTGGGAAAACAACTTGCAGCCTATCACATGTACCAAACGCCTATAAAAGGCAATGAATGTTAGTTCATTCAGTATACCAAAACAAAGCAAAATACATAGTGTTCTGTGTTTCTTTCTCTCCTAGTAGTGTGTAAGTTTATTATAGAGTTTGTGTGGTATCTCCTAATACAAGAGATATAACGATTAGTGTTTATCCTTGTAACTAGAGAGAAGGTGTAACTCCTAGTTTTCATTATAGTGAAATGTATCTTTCCTTGCCCGTGGTTTTTACCCTATTTGGGGTTTTCCATGTTATATCCATGTGTCATCTTTTATTATACTTCATATTTTAGTTGTGGGTTTGCTTCAGTCCGGTGTCACTTTTCTCAATAGTAAACAATATAAATAAAAGGACACGGCCCATGGGCCTTCTACATAGGCCGAGCCTTAATAACTAACATAAAGGCCTAAGCAACCTAATACAAAATATTACCTATACTTGATAATCTATGACGTGTTCCCAACAATCTCCCCCTAAGTATTGGTCATCAAGGTTGCTTGACGTCATCTTTGCTTTATTGGCTTTGACGTCTTTTATATCTTTGTTCTTTTGTTCTTGTGTTATGTGATATGGTACTGTCTTGATCTACCTTCCACCAACATTCTTTAATCATGATGTCTTTATGTCTTTTCCACCATGCTCATATGTCTTTTGACTTTTGTTCTTCTTATTTCAAGTGGTTCTCAGTTCATAAGCTTCAATCTTTGACTAGTGAAAGTTTGTTGTGCTCGATCT
The DNA here is from genome assembly GCA_021014915.2 of Artemisia tridentata subsp. tridentata. Lineage (NCBI taxonomy): Eukaryota > Viridiplantae > Streptophyta > Magnoliopsida > Asterales > Asteraceae > Artemisia > Artemisia tridentata. Next base: position 80,264,258 of record CP139503.1, on the reverse strand, counting down.
TTGACTTCTTTGAACTTTTGTTATCTCTTAGTCTTTGTGAGAACTTTTCTTCGGGATATGAGCATGATGGAAGTGGTGGTGGTGGAACTCCTGGTCTCCATGATTACCTGCAGTGTAAACAGTTAGCAATAAATCATCCGGCACTTATAGGTTCGGTCTTCGAGATCGTCAACAGCATAGTGTGAATACTTTCTCTAGTCCTTGCCAAGGCCGTTCCTGAACTGGATGCCTCTGAAAGAGCTAACACAGATACACCGAAGTGTATCAACGATTCAGGTGTGCCCCTGAAGTATACCGAAGTATCACTCCACGACTGTAGACCGTTTGGAACCACCAATAACACTAAGCGTAATCCACAAGGGATTACCGAAGTGACCTGCTGTCAGGGCTGTTTGATGTTGACCCTGGCAGGATTTCCATTCAATCACTGAGAATCACAATATGTGAATTCTCTCATGAATGTTCTCGGCAGATTACTAAGACCTGCGTAGGACTCTTATAATTTACAACTGGTGTTCTTTTTGTTGAACAACCAGTGTAGAAATGTTAAGTGTTCCTATGAGATATTTTTATGTATCTCGTGGCTCTAGACTTGATAAAGTGCTTATTGGTTTTAGTCGTCGGAGGCATGGAGCAGAGTGCCTCCTTTTCAATATCAACACATCTTGGAGTGAGAGGTCGATAGATAATGAAGAGTTCTCCGTGAGAAATGAAACAAGTGTCTTTTGAGAGACACCTGAGTGGCTAGATGGTTTAGTGCAGTATGCCACTGGGTCCATGATGGCTTAATCTTCAACACCGGTGTTACCGTAGTAACTACCAGTAGCATATGTATTGAACCCGGTTTCTTCCCTAAGGTTGATCATATGGAGGGCTATTTCTTTTCACCCTTTTCTTTACGTTTCTTTTTCATTCTTCAACCCCTTCTTTCTCCTTTCATTTCTTTACTCTTTTTTTCATCATACCTAGGACTTTCTAGTTCTAAACTTGTTAGGAATTAAATATGAGTTGATATTGACAAAATATGAAAGATGAAGGAGTAAAGAAGACAAAGGAGAATTCTTCTAAAAGAAAGAAGATTACAGGAAATATTGTTAAAAGATTAGGAAGATTTGTTTTATTTCCTAATAATTATCCTTTGTAACCCTAATCTCTATTATATAAAGAGATTAGAGGCGTGGTTTATTTTGTACAGGAGTTAGAGATGTAATTCCAGGAAAAGGGGTGTGTGTGTGTGTCTAGGCGTCAAGTCTTAGTGTAGACGCCTAGGGTTTATTAGTTTGTAAGTGTTAGAGAAGATGATGACGAGAAGAAACCTTGTTCAATAATAATGATAGTTTTGATTATTCCGCTGCGTACATGTTTATTCATTATTATTGTGTTAATCCCTAGATAAGGTCTAAACAACCTTGAGCTATAAACGATCTTAACATGTGGTATCAGAGCCAAGGGGCTCGTGATCTAGGATGTTACAAGGTTTACTGTCTACAGAAGCAGACCTGGAACAATTCTGAGGTAATCGTTATTTTTGTTTTGGTATCGATCTGTTCTATATATGTGGCGACAAAGGTGAATTGTTTTGGTCAATCAGTGTACCATGTCTTCATTAATTGGTCGAGTATCTCATAAGTGGGATAGCTACTGATGTTAATTATTCACTCTGTCGGTTGTGGGGCTGTTTATTATTCTGAGATAAAATCAATTTGTCGCATCTGATTAATATTCAAGGTCAATTGAGATTTGTCATATTGCACATGATACTTACATGTCAATATCTGATTGCTTCCACAATTTTACCTCGTACTGATTAATGGGGATTTTCGCCTAGTGCAAGTGGAGGTGAAACTTTAATTTGATTGCTACTTTGGAAGTGTATACTCCTACCAGTTTCTATTGCTCGCTTTAAAAAATTCGTACTGCTTATTGGTTCATACGTAGTAGTTTGTACTGCTAGGATTTCGAGTTTGTACTGTTGGTCGAACAGTTCGTACTGCCGCGTTTAAACATAGTACTGCTCTAGTAATTTGTTTGAACTGCTATTTTTTTGTACTGTTCGAAGGGTTTACTGGCTCGACATACACAAGAAAGACTTACTGATCAGTTGTATTATGAAACTTGTATTGTAGCATACGTTTAAGATTGGTGAGCTATTATGATACTGGATGTTATTATGCGTGAAGAGGCAAGGTGTGCATATCTATTGAATAATTATTTCGTATGCACATGGGATGGTTATGCATGGCTAAGTGCATACAGTGGAGGATACATCGCTTCTTTTATTTTTATAATAGATGGGACGCACATGGGTTGGTGATTATTTTACTCTCACTTTGGGATGGTGATTTTAATCAGTCGGTGATGGCAAGAGTTTATGCATTGTCGAATTTAAAATCAAATATTTATAATGGATTGGTGAATATTGTTGTTCACTGATAGGACGTTCATTGTTTCATCTTTTTGATCAGATGCATTGATGAATATTGTTTTCTTCACTTGTGGATTTCTAAAGTGCACGAGTGGCTTGTGATTACAAAAGTGAAGGGAAGTGAATATAGTTAATTAGTGATTTGGAACTGATGGTTCCGACACACACACCAGGGGAAGACACACACACAAGTTATTTGGTTATTGATTTTTGGTTTCGGTTAAAGAACTATTCTTCATTCTACTACTGCTTGGTTTCAAATGCTATTGTAGTCATTTTTTATAAGCTATTTGGTGATCGTTCATGGATGGTACTACATGGTATTTGTTTCTATGGTGGTTAGTTATTCGAAAAGTTCTTTCAAATGGTTAACATAGGTTTCAGGGGAAGCTTAAATGTTAAAATGATTAACCATTTATATGCTACATCGAGGTGAAGGCTTTTATAGCTACTTGGTATGTGTTAAATTACACATACCTTTTACCTAATAAAAACGGACCAAATAGACCAAAAACTAACCAAATATGCCAAATATATTGTGTTTTTGTGTTTATGCATGTGCAGGTACGGATATTGACAAAAAGGACAAAAAGAAAGACAAAATAGACAAAAACCGAGCACGAGATTGGAAAGAGCACAAAATTACGAGACCAACGATAATTTTGTACGGAGCATCGAGGCAAAAGACGGAATTTTAAAAGATTAAAAGAAGCCTGACGATTAAGCACATCAATGCCCTTCACCAAAGAAAATGAATTAATAAACGTTATCAAAGTATTATCTCCTTGTGCCAACAAGCCCATGTGGCTGCAAGTCCAAGCATAAAATTGAAATGTAATACAATGTACAACCAATTGCATATCCCAGGCCCATCTACAAGGCCCATTGACAAACAAATGGAGGGCTGACGTGGTGAATTATTTTTTTTGAGAGGTCAGTAGGAGATAAAGGGTAGCAGCCGCATCTCATTTTCACTTCTTCTTTCTTTTTTCTTTTTTAGTTTTTTTTAGTTTAGTTTTAATTTCAATCAAAATAGTTAGAGCTTGTATTAAATCTTGACAATTTAAAGTATTAATCTTTGTCTAGTTTCTTTCATATCTTATTAATTTGAAGCATTTATTTTTATGATTTAGTTAATTACTTTTTATCCCTCTAATCTTTAATCTTTACATCTTTTTAATTACAAGTTCTTGCATTTTTTTATATATAAAAATCTGTTTTTATTTATTTTTATAAATTTTGAAATAGTATTTATTTTTTGTTTCTTATTTTTTTTTTTTACAAATTTTATTTTTACTTTCTAGTATTTTTTAGAATAGCTTTTATTTTCGTCACTTTTTATGTTTATTTTTAGAAAATCGTTTTTATCATGAAATTTTCGTTTTTATATTTTCTGCTACCTCCTAACAGTATTTTGTAGATAGGATAAAATTTTTAGATTTTTACGAGTAGGTTTAGTATTTTTTAAAAATCAAAAACAGTTCCTGTCTTTTTGTTTTTATAGATTTGATTCGTATTTCATTTTTAAAAAATAGTAAAAATTGTCAAAAAAATATTTTTAAAATTTTTGGTATCTCCTTACTGTTTCTCAAAGTTACTGTAAAAGTTTCAGATTTTTTTGAAATTGTTTACTATTTTATTTTGATTTATGAGCTGTTTTAGTTTAATAAATCAAATAAAATACTTTCGCCCTTCCAAAAATTCTGAAAATCTTATAGTAAGCTTCTGTCATTTTTCTAAGGTTTCTAAAAAAATTTGGTATTTTTCCGAGATCATTTTATATTTTTCATTGATTTATGAGCCTTTTTGGGTGATAAATTAGTGAAAATATTATTTTCTTTCAAAAAAGTACAAAAAAAAAAATATTTTTATAAACTGTTATTTATTAGCTTATTGGTACTAACCCTTATAAAGTTTTGATCTTTATTTGTTTCTTATCATTCTCATCAAAAGGCGTGGAGCTTATGAGTCTTATAAGCTTAAAAATCATTAAAGTTTACAACTTTAATAACTTTTATCATGTTATTTAGTTAATAAAGCTTTAAACTTTATTAACTACTCCCTCCGTCTCAATTTAATTGTCCATATTTCCTTTTATGGATGTCTCAAATTAATTGTCCACTTTCCTTATTTAGTAAAAACTAGAGAATCTAGTGGAAGAATATTCCATTTTAGTGGTTGAAAATTAAAGTGGCCCCACTTTTATTAAACTTTGTGTTTTCTCTCTCCTGACAAATAAATTGAGACGGAGGGAGTATATAGTAACATTAAAGTTAACAAAGAAATAAACTTTAATTATTTATTTAGTTTATAAGATCGGGTGGTTATTCCTCTCGTTTCATCATACGCGCACGTTTTTAGTTTCCTTTACGTTTTAGCTTACGCGTGCTTCCTATTATTGTTTATATTGCTTTATTAGTTGTTTACAGCTTTCATTTTATATTTGTAGTTTTAACTTCCAAAAATCTCTCTTTTATCACTATTCACGACACAAATCTCGACTCGAATTCACAAAATTCCATTCATTCCTTCGTTGGGAAAACGACTCGGGTTTACATAATTTCCTGTGTAAATCCTGGGAAAAATTTATGCATTGATTTTTGCGGATCAATTTTTGGTGCCGCTGCCGGGGAAGGTTTGAAGTGAATTTTTAAATTCTCGTTTGTCGATTCGTGTTTTGAAGACCCTTCTCCCGAGAAGTTATCGTTTTCGTTTGTAAATATTTTCTTATTATAAAAATCATAAAAATTAAAAAAACCACAAACACTTTTCCTAAAGTGTTTACAAAACCCAAAAACATTTTCTTTTTCGAAATTTGTTTTAAATTTGTTTTTCTTCTATCTTCATTTGTTTTTCATATTTTCATTCTATTTTTTCCTTCTTTTATAAAAACCATAAAAAATCTCCGCTATCCACTTAAATGTTTAATTCTTATCTCTTTACCCTCTCATCATTTAATTCTTCACAATGATTGATTTGTCACCATATCATCCCCATGATCTTCCGACCATGGAGGATTTCTATCGTCCGTCACTTATCGGTAGAGGAGGACAGATCGCTCCGACAACAGATTTTTTATTGAAAGATCATATGGTTGAGCTTATTAGTCAAATCTGCCAATTCCATGGATTTGAAGATGACGATGCTAACTGTCATTTGGGCAAATTTCTATCGATCACTCAATTCTTCAAACAAAACGGAGTTTCTCAAGACAGCATCCGTTTGAATCTTTCTCCCTTCTCGTTAACCCATGAAGCTGAATCTTGGTTTTACACTCTTAAAACCCATTCAATTCATACTTGGGAAGAGATGTGCCTCAAGTTTCTTTCAAAATACTTTCCATACTAAAAAACGATGCAGTTTAGAAGAGACATTCTAAATTTCCGACAATTGCACAAGGAATCAGTATTTGAAGCTTGGGAGAGATTCAAATATTTGCTGCAGAGATGTCCGGATCATAGAATTTTGCTCCTTGATCAAATCTTAACCTTCTATCATGGCATAAATATGATTGATCGAGACAAAATCATGTTGGCTGCCGAAGGCAATCTCATGCGGAAGACTCCTCAAGAAGCTTATGATTTGATCGAGAATATGACACAACATCACTATCAGTGGGATACTGGAGCCCTTTATGACTCTACCACTGTTTTGAGTGATCATTATTCCGATTACATTCCCACTGAGATTGCACAAATTGGGGTCCTTGGCAATCACAAAAGTTATATAAATCAATATTGCCAGCAAGGACCAGGTCATCCTAACACTATCCACTTTTCATACTCCGATGAAAGTGATGAGGATGATCCTTTTAATGAAGAGAAATCAGATGAGGACCCTTCAGATACCTTTTTAATGGGGGACAAGGAATTCGAAATCAATCCTCCTAAGGAAATTGATGACCTTGTTCCAATCCCAAGGGTATCCGAGGAACCTTTCGATCTTCCTGATTCTACTTCCCAAACATTCGATATGACTATCACAAATCCTTTCTTTGATTTTGATTCAGAATTTACACTAATTTCAGACTATCAAATTTTTGATAACAAGGAAAGTGATGAGTCAGATACGAAGACAATAATGGACAAGGTGCAAACTTCTAGCATACAAAGTACAACACATGTCCCACCTCCGTATATCCTTCCAGAGCCCAAGCTCAAAGACGTACTTCATAAGAATGATTATCTTCTCGAGGAGTTCTCCGGTGAACTCAGTCATATCATATCTCCACCGGAGTATGATTACTTTGATTTTAAGGAAGATCATGACTCGGGGGGAGATGTACTCTATCGTGAAAATTTGCTTATCGATGACATCATCCCGACCCTCCCTCCCGAGGTTTTTATTGATGACAACCATAAGAGCTTTAATGATAAAATTCAAAATAAGGAAAATGGTAACTCTAATTTTGAGGATGAAGAATGGATTTTAATTGTGATTAAAATCTTTCTACCTTTCATCACATATCCGGTGACTTCTCCTCTCCTTCACTCATTCGGGAGTGAAGATACCATCTTTGACCCCGGCATCGTCGTTTATAATATCTATTTAGAGCCGTGGGCATCTCATCAGAGTGGAACTTTCGTATGCTTCAATGTTTATCCAAACATCTTGAACGAAATTCCGATGGAGATTATCTTTTCCACATACTCCCCCAAGATCAATTAAATTCGAGGCGAGTTAAGCTATACGACTCGATAAAAAACATGCGCTTCGTGGGAGGCACCCCATGCTTATCCATTTATCTTCTTTCTATTTTCTTTCTAATAAGTGTGACGTGAGGAGGTCTACCTCTTCCATTTCTCGTGTTTTGTGGCTGTTGTTGTTTATGTCCAGGATTTACCCGATGATTGAAGACTCTCGTGCTCGTGGTTTTGTCTTCTCTCCACTCGATTTTCATCATTCGTTGCTCATCCAATATCCTAATCTTATCGACTAACGTTTATCTTTTGGCATAATTAATAAACGGCCTTAGATTTAGTTAGAAAAACCCTTACCTTTAAGACATTGGGGACAATGTCTCGTTTTAGTCTTGGGGGGGGGGGAGGGTAATCTTTCGATTTGATTATTGCCTTGCATTTTTTGCCATGACTCATGCAACTCCGTTTTTTCTCCAAAATGAATGAAAGAAATTGAAAAAAATAAGAAAATTTAAAAATTTTTTGCAAAAAAATCATAAGTGTTTTGACACAATGTTGACTTTCCGCTGGTGAGAGTAGGAATAAAATTTTGACTTGACTGGGCGTGTTGAGCTCTAGCTTGTCCCCTTAACCTTTTTAATTAAAAGTTGTGCTAGTCTTTTATACCAGAAGCTATAAAACGTGAATCCTTTTAAGAATTTGCAAGTTTCCATAATTGACTTTAAATATGCGTATCTTGATTTTATTTGACTAAGCATTCGCGGATCTTATTATTTAAGATTTCAAATTTGCGGAGAACGAGAAATGATAGAGTTGATTATGAGTTGTGATGATAAGCAAGGATTAGTTGGTTATCTTAAAGGCTCATCAATGTAATTTGTAGTTTTTCCTCCCAGAAGCTAAATTAGTGCTGTTTTCAAAATTTTAAACTTAGAAATCGTTTTTTTACAAACTTTTATACAACTTTGATATAGAGTCCGAGTTCAACTTTTTATTTAAATTTTGGAGAAAGCATTCTTTCTTAAAAATGGAATGATATTGCAAAATGAAATAAGTTAAGAATATTGCAAGTATGAAGTGAAAAAAAAAATGATGAATGAATGAAAATGAGAAAAAAAAGAAAAAAAAAAATATATATGTGTTGCGTGAATAAAAATGTCAATATCGCTTGTAAATAAATGTACGAAACTTGTTTTTTCTTAAATTTAAATTGGGAGTTGAACTAGTATTCGTCATTTTTGTCATAAAGGTTAAACGGTAATTTGGTAGATTGTTGATTTCAAAGACCCCGAAAGCTCCGGTATTATTCTCTATAAGGTGTCAAAAGTCTGGTCACCTAAAACCAACTGGTTTGGGATGTGCCAAGAAGAAAGCCGTTACATGGAGTGATCTCATCTTTGAGTCTCTAATCTCTAAATGAACGTTTGTTGTTATTTTTTTAAGTATTTAATACTATCTTAGTGGGAATATCTAAAATCTTTGAAATCAAAATCCCGCTGATTCCAGTACTATTCTCTGTGGGGTGTCAAAAGCCTGGTCACCTAAAGCCAACTGGTTTGGGATGTGCCGAGAAGAAAGCCGCTACATCGAAAAGGCCCTTTTCGATCCTCAGATTTTCGAGGTTCCCGATAAATTAGTATTTGACTTAAACAAGTAACAACCATAATAATATCGATTTCTGTGATCAAACTTTTGAAAATGAGCACACTTTCCAAACTTATAGAACAATTGGGGAGTGAAAAGTTTACAAATTAAATTCATGAGTAGCGTTAGCATCTTAACTTGTATTTAACAATGATTTCGTTTTTAAGCTTGGTTTGGGGACTTGTGAAAAATAAGGGACGATGAATTTTATTCGTATGGTCACTTCTTTATGAGTTGTGTTTCCTACTCCGTGATCCTAAAAGTTATTATGAAATAATGAAAGTCAACATCCCGTCACATGAAAAAGAGAAAAATACAAAAATAGTATAAGTATGAATAAATTGGAAAAATGGGGCGTTTTTAGAACTTTTGATTTCTTAATCTCTTTTGAATATTTTGCTACTTCTCAAAGTTAGTAAAAAGAGGTTTGAAATTTTTGGTTTCAAAAGCGTGAGTTGATGACACTGCGTGAGGACACAGCAATACCTTAGTCTGGGGGATTTTGGTATGTATTAAATTACACATACCTTTTACCTAATAAAAATGGACAAAATAGACAAAAAACTAACCAAATATGCCAAATATATTGTGTTTTTGTGTTTATGAATGTGCATGTACGGATATTGAGAAAAAGGACAAAAAGAAAGACAAAATAGACAAAAATCGAGCACGAGATTGGAAAGAGCACAAAATTACGAGACCAACGATAATTTTGTACGGAGCATCGAAGCAAAATACAGAATTTTAAAAGATTAAACGAAGCCCGACGATTAAGCACATCAATGCCCTTCACCAAAGAAAATGAATTAATAAAAGTTATCAAAGTATTATCTTCTTATGCCAACAAGCCCATGTGGCTGCAAGTCCAAGCATAAAATTGAAATGTAATACAATGTACAACCAATTGCATATCCCAGGCCCATCTACAAGGCCCATTGACAAACAAATGGAGGGCTGATGTAATGAATTATTTTTTTTGACAGGTCAGTAGGAGATAAAGGGTAGCAGCCGCATCTCATTTTCACTTCTTCTTTCTTTTTTCTTTTTTAGTTTTTTTTAGTTTAGTTTTAATTTCAATCAAAATAGTTAGAGCTTGTATTAAATCTTGACAATTTAAGATATTAATCTTTGTCTAGTTTCTTTCATATCTTATTAATTTGAAGCATTTATTTTTATGTTTTAGTTAATTACTTTTTATCCCTCTAATCTTTAATCTTTACATCTTTTTAATTACAACTTCATGCAATTTTTTTTTATATATAAAAATTTGTTTTTATTTATTTTTATAAATTTTGAAATAGTATTTATTTTCTGTTTCTTATTTTTTTTACAAATTTTATTTTTACTTTCTAGTATTTTTTAGAATAGCTTTTATTTTCGTCACTTTTTATGTTTATTTTTAGAAAATCGTTTTTATTATGAAAATTTCATTTTTATATTTTTTGCTACCTCCTAACAGTATTTCATAGATAGGATAAAATTTTCAGATTTTTACGAGTAGTTTTAGTATTTTTAAAAAATCAAAAACTGTTCATGTCTTTTTGTTTTTAAAGATCTGATTCGTATTTCATTTTTAAAAAATAGTAAAAATCGTCAAAAAAATATTTTTAAAATTTTTGGTATCTCCTTACTGTTTCTCAAAGTTACTGTAAAAGTTTTAGATTTTTGTGAAATCGTTTACTATTTTATTTTGATTTATGAGCTGTTTTAGTTTAATAAATCAAATAAAATACTTTCGCCGTTCCAAAAATTCTGAAATTTTTATAGTAAGCTTCTGTCATTTTTCTAAGGTTTATAAAAATTTTTGGTATTTTTCCGAGATCATTTTATATTTTTCATTGATTTATGAGCCTTTTTGGGTGATAAATTAGTGAAAATATTATTTTCTTTCAAAAAAGTACAAAAAAAATATTTTTTTATAAACTGTTATTTATTAGCTTATTGGTACTAACCCTTATAAAGTTTTGATCTTTTTTTGTTTCTTATCATTCTCATCAAAAGATGAACATCTTCGACTCTTGCTCTGGTCACAATACTGTGGATGTAGATCAGAATAGAGTTGATGATGTCGTATTGGAGACGAACAGGAAGATGCTCGAGTTTCCCTTGAATCTTGAGTAGATACATATCTTCAATGTCGTTTATATTCAAGTAGGGATAATCAGCTTCTTTGAATTTATATTCCTTGTCGTCTTGCCTTCTCACGGTGATCTTGGTCAGAAAATTATACCCATACTTCGACTCCGTCTCAGCACTTGTAATGGAGAGAATCCGAATTTTGTGGTAAACCTTATGCTTCGAGGTAAAAGTAAGTCTCCATTTATAAAATCATTTCCTCATATCAGGCCAGTGGAAGATTCCCATAACAGCTTCATCGTTGTATTCTTCAATTGAGTTGATGAACAAGTCGCTGATCTGTTCTTTAAATCATTCTAACACATATGTTGCTGCCCTGAACTTCCTGAGGGAAGTAGCGTATCATTTTTCTGGATTGGTATTGCCATAAATCAGATACTCCAAATCGTTGTTGAAGAAGTAAGCCTTGGGTATCTTAGTATTGTGGGCATGACCGATGGGGGGTAGGGGTTGTGAGTAATCACGAAGTTGGAAGTTATTGGTTGGATGAGAAGAAGTTGTATCATCCCAGTTTATATTCTCAGACAAAGCCCATGTGTAACACCCCCAAAATTTAACAATCGCAGAAGCAAACAGAACTTTGAGGGTGCTACTTGCTTAGATTGGAAATCACAACACAAGGTAAACAAAGAATGGAATACATACTCCGTTTTAATTAAATCAACATTTAGTGTTTAGAAAAATAGACCCATTGGTTACAGTGGTCCCATATAAAAACAAGTCTTAAATTAATTGCCACATCTTCAGAAAAGGTCCATGACCCTTGCCTTGCCAAATCCTTGCCATAACAAATCAAATTACACACCTGAGAAAAATAAGCTAAAAGTCAGCAAAAAGCTGGTGAGTTCATAGGTTTAATTAAAAGCATTAAATAATCAGTTTGGACCAGTACGATCATTACAACACATATAATGTCATACAAAATAGTCTATCGCGCTAGCACTAAATTCATGCAACCGAAGCTCGACAGTTTAGTGCACTAATCTATAGCACATAATTAATAGTCAAGGGGCCCTTAGCGAGTGTTTAACCCAATACACTCGAAGTCCGACTTTCTATACGTACGCATTGACCTGTCTGGCCAACCGAACGGGGGAGCCACCCCAATCAATCTATCTTAAGCAATCGCGCTTCCCAAAGGGAACTAACGGCTCATGAAAATGGGCATGATAGTGGGTTCTAGGGCTTAGGCTAAGTACGGAATAGTTTGAGAAAAATTATTAGTATTATGGTCCATAAAATAATTTGCATATTTCTCACCCCATATTTGTAAAACAAGTATAAGTAAAATGGGGCTATATACTCACCTTTAATGGTCTGAACAGTGAATGCTGTGAAATTAGGAAGTGTACGGAACCAACACGCAACCTAGATTAATAAACCATGTTTTAGTTTCAAGTATTAAATTAAGTCTTTTCGGAATTTAATTCCATTTAAAGTGATTATGTTTTTGTCACTTGTGTGGCAGCAAGTGAGGTTACGAATGAATTCCCTAACAAATGGTAAGGTTTAGCTCTAAGAATGACTTAAATGTACGGTAATGAGGAAACGAGAATATTCTAGGGACTTGAATGACGGAATTTGGAAGGAAATGAAATGAACGATTTAAAGCACGAATAGATAAAATCGAGATGTGATATATATATTAAGGTCGTGTAGTTTAGTTGTTATATCTAGTTATATAGATTTTGGAATAAAATTAAGTGTAAGTGAAGTTTATTAAAAGTTTAAATGTTTTGAGAAAAATTGTATTATATAGTTGGTTTGATAAAAATTTGGTTTATTTCGTTTATTAAAAATGAACAAGGTTTATCTAGTTATTAACGATTAGTTATGACTCATATTTATAAATTATAAGTTTAGAAAACATTTGATCTCGTTAAAATAGTTTAAGTAAGGTTTATGTTAATATTTCATTTTCCTAGTTTTCATTAATGACATGATTATCGGTTGAATAAAATAATGTCGAATTGTATATTTACCTATGCGTTTTACTTTGTACTTAGTAAGAACTCGATTTGGTTACTATCTTAGCCAAGTTTTATATTTTAGCGACATGTGTGTGTATATAACATTTTGTATTCTTTTATGCCACTTTTTATGTTTTACATTTATATATAAGTGTAAGACGATATTTAAGTGACAATCACAAGTTAAAGGTCCAATTATTTAATCGACGAATATTGAATTGTGTCTCACAAGTTTTATATACGTTAGCTTCAATACAAAGTTTATGTTCGGTTTTTAATAAAGTTTTGGTTTGCGGCTATTACATATGTATATACAATCGCGGTTCTACACATTTTAACATGTTGTTGGGCTGCGGCCCAACTGAATCTAATGGAGGGGGGGGGAAGGCCTTGGTATTGGGTTGGACTGGCCACCAGCAGCCACATTAGGCCTGGTGGGCCGAAACTAACTACTCGCAAATGCAACATGAGCTAGAACAAGGGGTTTCGATTGGGCTTGCACATGGGCCCTAAGTGGGTCGATTTAGTTTAGCCTGGAAATACAACTCACCCACTTATACGTCCCAAGGGACTTTGTGAGTTTTCTGGGAAGCTTTTAGGCCAACGATTCGACACTAATGGCCTTAGATGTCTCATGACTTGGCTCACTTTGGGGTTGAGTACTACTTGGCTGCTAATCATAGGGACTCTCAATGGTATGAGGTGCTTTGGTTTTAACATAACCATGCTCGTTTCAACCGGGAAAAGACCCATTACGAGTGGGCAACAACTCATGTGACCAAAGAGGGCTCTTAGCACTCAAGGTGTTTTAGCCAAAAGCTATACAACTAGGAGTGGTACATTGAGGTTCCTATGAAGATTTACATTCGACACTCCATATGGGTTCGAATTGAGGGAGTAAGTCTTTACCCCGATTGGGGTTCGAATTTGGGTCAAAATGGGTATATTCCGGACTCGAACCAAGGGTAATTCCCTCAATCCTTGTATCTCGCTTTGGGTTCTAACTAGGTTATACTGGGAGGGTTGAGGAGTAAGTCTTCTTTGCCACAAGTTGAGGTCTAACCTGCGGCTTGCTCACCACCATGGTGGCTGCCCTGGGTGGATCTAAATTGGCTCAACCTTCGACTAGAACCTCCCCTATGAGGGTGGTCTTCCTCAACCTAGAATCACATTCTACTTGGGTGTTTCCATTTGCACTAAGAGGTGACCATTTTCTCCTTCATCCTAAACAACATTCCTAAACCGAAAGGGCTTGTCATTTCGAACGGTTCTAGTACCCAATCTCCTCATTACACAATCACTAGACTTAATTCGATAGATTAATCTATGGATTCATTGGAGTCACTTGACTCGAATCACAAGCTTTAGTCACAACGACCAACAATGTATTAACCTAGTAATGATATCTAGATTTTCTAACATCCTAGGCCACGGTGTCAACAACATCAAAGCAACCTCTTGAATAACAATGATAAACAACAATTTAAACATCATTTATTCGATCTAAAGTTAACCAAATCAAACCAAAATGAAACAAATAGATTTAAAGAGATTCTAATACAAAACTTATATCCTTACAATGATTTGGACGAGAGATGAGGAACTCAGGAGACTCGAACCAGAAACAAATCCGAAAACCCTGTTATCCCAATTCGAACCACAACCACCTCACTCTCTTGTTCTTCCTTGAGTATTCTTGGTCTCAGAAACTTTGAGTATGATTGTTGAGGTGTGATTCGAATGTCCCTGAGATATTGGTTTAAAAAGAAGAAAATGGAGAGTAACTCCATAACCACTTTCGGATTTGGGAGAAGCAAAGCTTCTATTCGAGTGTTATTTCTCCTTCTTATGTAGTCTTCTAGGTATGACTTGAGGAATTCGAGGTCTATGAAAATGATTGTGAGTGTTTATGCAGAAAAGAGAGGATGACAGAGATGGTGGATGGTGATGGATCGTATATTATTTTGGGGAAGAAGAGGGACTGATGCGCGTGATGTGTCGTTGCGGTTTAGCAGTTTTAATGCCTACTCAAGTTTTAAATTTATATTTAGCCGACTTATCAATAACACACACACTTAACGAGCAGTGTAGCCGGTCAGTATGAATATAATGGTAAGTAGAGTGTCGATCACTAAGAGTGGAACGTATTATCTAGTTATTCTAATCAGTATTTTAATATATTAAGTTAGCTATACAATCTAATCTAACGCAAGAGGGTCAGCCTGAGAGACTGGCACGATTTGGTTGCAATTAAATAATAAACTAGACCAATAGGCACGAATCAACAAGTAGCACACACGTACATAGATAAATACTCGAGACAATAAGAGGGCTGTCCTTATGATAAGTAGTTTGTCACTTGTTTTATTGCTAGTGTTATATGAAGTGTATAGTTCGATGCAACGCACCGAGATTAAGTCCTTTCTCGTTGGTTCTAATCTTATCGGCGAGTAAACCCTTAATGATTACTTATGACTATCCCGTTTATCTTTCTCCTACTTTTCTACAGACCATAGAATACATAGGCATCTAATAAACAGGCGAGGGCAGAGGCATGGCGACCCGATCAACGCTCAGCTAGACACAGAGGTTATCAATGCACTAATAAAAGTCACCAATGACACTAACATATAAACTTTAATTGATGAGAAAGCAGTTTTAAGGGAGTGCAACCTTTCCGTTGTCACGTTACACAAGCCACCAATCTTGATGAATTAAAGTTTACTAACACAATAAAACAAAACTACTTAATGAATTAAACACATGCAGCACCTTCTTACAGCTCTTGTATCCTTGATTTGGGTGTGTCTTGTGCTGCTGCCTTGACTGAATTCGTCCTAGGGTTTCTGGTCTTCGGTTCGTATATAATATATATGTCACCTCGAATTCGTCTGGTCTTGGGGTATTTATAGTTTCTGTCTGAGGGTGAGACGCGGCGCATCTAGTAAGTAGATGCGGCGCATGTACTTAACTTCGCGTGGGGTCCAAGATTATAATATTCAGGAATATTCGTACACCGCCAGAAGATGCGGCGTATCTTCATCTTTGGATGCGGCGCATGTCCTCTTGTATCTTGGATCGTATCTGGTGAAATATTGATAGTGATGCGGCGCATGTAATGAGTGAGATGCGGCGCGTCTGGAGTAGAACAAGTTGGTTATTCTTTGTTGACCAAAGTTTCATATGCGGCGCATGGGATAAATCCATGCGGCGCATTCTTCAAAGTCAGGCAGTGGTCTTCATTCTCTTCATTCCAACAACCAATTCCAATCTTGATCATTTTACTCCGTTTTTAGTCCATAATCGCTAAGTTTCACCAAATGCTTGTTTTTACCTGAGAATTACAAAAGTAAACGATTAAGTATCAATCCTCATACATAATATAGTAAAACAAGTCAAATTAATAGGATAAATGATAGTAATAAAATGTACTTATTTGAGTTCATCAGGGACGGACAAAACCTACGGAAGAAGACAGGATTTTTGGATAAATGTGTGAGTGGAGAGTTTTTATTTTAAGTATATATGGATGGATTTAATTAAAGGAGTGAGTAAATTATACCCGCGTCTCACTGAACTGAGTTAATCTCGGGTCCTTCCCGAAACCAATATAGATATGGAAGAGTGGGTTTTTAGAGACGTTTTTATAATACTTGGATGAATTTAGAGTTTTATGAATTTACAATAATTTCTGAGTTTTAAATTTATTGTTGTTGAGGCATCGGTACGCGTGTGGTATCATTCTGAGTAAAAATGAGATAACCTCCCATTTTACTACATTATAGTGGGTAAAATGTGAGATGGGAAAATTTCACTGTTCTTGGTGAGATTACTGTGTGACACAGTGTGCGGGTCTGTTTTCCCGTGATAATTATATAAATGCCTAATCTGGTGATTTAGTCAAAATAAATGAACAGTTATCAATTAAATATTAGGGAAAATTTACCATTTGTCACATCCTCCCCGTCTTAGGAACGAAAACCGTCCTCGGTTTTCACTTAGGGTTACCCGATGGATTTGAGAAAAGATGCGGGTATCTTCGCTTGATCTCGTCCTCCCGTTCCCAAGTGTATTTGGGACCTGTTCGGGAGTTCCAATGAACTTTGACGATAGGGATACGGCTTTGCTTTAGCCGTTTGATCTCTCGATCCATTATTTCAACGGGTTCCTCAAAGAAATTTAATCTTTCGTCAACCTGAATTTCTTCCAGAGGAATGGCATGAGTCTCGTCGGAAAGACATATCTTCAGATTGCTCACATGAAACACGTTGTGTAAGGAGCTTAGTTCTTGTGGTAACTCGAGTCGGTAAGCTACTGGTCCAATCCTCGTGAGGATTTTGAAAGGTCCTATATACCGGGGGTTCAGCTTTCCACGTTTCCCAAAACAGATCACGCCTTTCCATGGCAATACTTTCAGCATGAAACGATCTCCAACTTGAAACTCAAGTGGTTTTCGTCTTTTGTCAGCATAGCTTTTTTGACGGCCTCGAGCCGCCTGCATCCGGCTCTTGATTTGTACAATCTTTTCTGTAGTCTCTTGTACTAACTCATAACCGGTGAGCTGACTTCCTGATGCGTGGTTTTGCGACCTTACAACAGGTTTTACCTCTCGAGGGATCTCAAGAGGCTTGAAATCCCCACCAGGCAGTGTACCTGACCGATGTAGTATAGTGTAGTGGCAAGTACCGGGGGATTGATCGTTCTCTAGGGGAATAGTGTCGTTAGGATTGAAAAAACTACTCTAATAGGTCTATGGGTGAGGGAATATTCTTTTTGTATTTTTTTATATTTTTATAAAAGCAAGTAAAATCTAGGGTTTGAAGGAGTGGGCGGAATTAGTTGCTAGTCAACTAACCCAAATAACTACAATTGCAAATAAAATAAAATAACTGAAAATAAAAAGGTTGTGGAACTTATATGGAGAGAAATGTGTTTACTTAGATTTCCTTACTCCCTAACTATCTTTTACCGGTTGATTAGTGTGTATTAATTGCATGGATGACGGGTGTATTCCTTAATACCAATCGTGGGGTGGCGTACGTACTTCCCCAGCTCTATAAGCTCCTACTTCACTCCTATGTCGAGCCGGCTAAGAAGCTCCTAACATGGGATCACTAGAATTCGCTCATGCATTAAATACAACCATAAAAACCTTAGTACGCATTGGTTCATGTTTCTTAAGACGTTCAAGCAAGTTACCGTATAGGAGGTTAGCCAGTTTTCTTAAGCCTAACATCGATAAACAATCATCCAATACAATTAATAACACACCAACAACCAATAATCAATAGTTAGGTTTCATTAGATCTAAGCAAACACAAGATAAATCTAGCCTAGCATGTTAAATAAAAGACAAGAACAAGATATAATCAAACAACACATAGACATATTGAATGATTAATTGATTACTTATCTTCAATTGAACATGGGAGATCCAAGGGTATAAAACCCTTAAAAGTAGTAGAAAAATCGTCTTAGGGTTTCTCCTCACAAAGTTGCATACTAATGACTAAAAATTATGAGAATATATATAGAAAATCAGATCTGATGGCGTCACGTTATAGAGTTGACGCCGTCACCTCGCCGCGGTTAGGTTTTCTTGATGGCCTTCTTGACGCCGTCCCCTTTTAATCATCCAAAATCCTCTCTGGCGCGTCAAGGGTTGACGGCGTCACAATGGTGCTTGACACCGTCACAGGTACTTTTCCAGCCGATTTTGAGACTTTGTCGTTTTCTTCACTTTTATGCTCCAAAAAACGTCCAAAATGCTTCATTTTCCAGATTTCTTCTCCAAAGTACCTAAAATGACAAAAGGAACGATTTAGGGCAATATTTGATCAAATAAATACGATTTAGGGCTTAAATGACCCCCTAAAAGCGGTACACTTTTAGCTTCATCAAATACCCTTACACTTGAGATTTGCTTGTCCTCAAGCAAATGCGCTTTTATTCTAATCAAAATACAAGTTAGGGGTCATTTAACGCTAATATAAAAGTAATTACTACAAATAGTCGTTCCACTTTAATCATAATAAGCACGGAGATTACAGACTAGCACCTCACAAGTAGTGTTTAGATACTCACATCTCTCAGGTGTCATAAAAGTATATCTCATAAATGAAAATGAATAATATCTCTCACTACCTGTCATAGCAAATAGATTACCATAGGCTTGGGAAAGGATCAAAAACCTCCTCCACTAGGCGTAAGCACCTAAGATAAACAATCAAAGAGGGCTTTTAAACGGGTTATAACGTTAGGTGTAGGGATATGATAAACACGGTTTTGTTGGATAAAGGATATTTTACTGGTGGCGAGTTAAAGATCTTGATTAATTACATGTACAATATGGCGTTGCTAAGCCAAGACTAGACTCGACTTAAGCTAATGAAAAAAAATAACAAAAAGATAAAATAAACATAAAATGAAACGGGATGGTAGTCCATATGTTTTTTCTACTTTTTTTTTTTATTTTTTTTTATTTTATTTATTTATTTTTTTTTGCATACACTCTTGCCCTACCATCCAAAATAATACATCGTAGGGGGGTTGTATCCCCCTTACACTTGAACTTTTACATAACTTTACAATTAACTATTTTAATGACTCGAATTAAGATAATCGAAACACTTGGAGTACTTTTAAAATATTTAGCACATATGGGGGTAATAATGTTGTTCTTCCCCATTACTCCATTACACTAGTACTTTACCCATGAGTCCCAATCGTCCCAAAATAATATGTACAAGGATATGACTCGACTTAGCAACCATGTAATCAATTAGATAATTAACTTGGGGTTTAAACAAATGTTGTCACAATAATGCACTAAAAATGAGTGCATACAAGGTAGGCTAAGGCGATTTGGGTTTACATTTAAGTGGGGTGTAAACAAATTCTTACTTTAAGTAAAATGCTTAAAGTTAGAAACAAAAAGATAGGCTCGGAGGGGTGTACTAGAGGTATCGTGTACTAAAAATGAGTACAACGCAAAGGGTGTAGGAGAATTACTTGACCAATGTAGCCAATGTAATTATAACAAAAACACAGGTGTAAAACAATGGGTTAATCCTAATGCCTCTTATCATGTAGTAAATCTAACTACACGAATGTAGTCTCACTTATGGCCTCGGAATGGTCCTAATGCAAGTTCTAGAATCTAAGTGCTACCGGTACACACATCATAGCATAAATGCTTTTCCTACCAATTCTAGGGGCGAACCTCACATATTTGGGGGTGGAAAATTTTTTAGTGGTACGGTTTTGTGCTAGTCATATAACTCCTATCCGTGAGACGCTCATTAAGACCAAAGTTTCACTCCTATATGTTGTAAAAAATTTTAAATTTGGCACTAAAATTGCCTTAACAGGTATTTCTCTCAGTTTTATTACACATCTACCATTAAACAAACGAAAAATCAAGCGTAATAGCATTCTCTAAGGTATCGTACTTTACCCCCCCTTACACTTAAGATGAAGATTGTCCCCAATGTTCAAATAACAAGATGTAAAAGTAAATAAGGTAAAAGAATGAAATCAAATACTCCCCTGATTCGCTCGGTGGATAAAGAGGTAACATGGTTAGATCTTCTTCCAAGGTAATGTTGAAGCTTCAAGATTAAAGCAGCGCCAAAAGCTAGATTCCACATACATCTCCTTGTCCAAAATAACCTGTTAAACCTGAGAAAACAAACACGAAGACCTGCATAACATCGGCGGGATAAATCTGTATAAGGATATAATGCTTGTGGAATGATTATTTTGCAGATTCCTGGAGTTTATAAGTTAGAGATTTAATAAAGCATTTTTTGATTCCGGAAGAAAAACAAAACTTTCAAAAAAAAATTTCAGAAATCTGTTCCTGACGCCGTCAGACTGGGTCTGACGCCGTCAGAAGTGATCTGACAGATTTTTCATGTTAAGTTTTCGGAAAATTTCTGGAAAAACTCAATCCTTATTTCCTGGAAATCCTGCAAAATATCATTATGACTCGATACAAGCATTTAACTCAAACAATTACTAATATGTATGTTAATTTAATATTGTTATGATTCATGTTCATTTGTTCTAATAAACTGATTTGGATTTCCCTTACACTTATCTTTTGCAAAATACCTTTATATGTAGTTAAGACGAAGTTAAAAACAAGATAAAGCATTTTCACAATTTAGTTTCAAACATGAATCAATAATAATAAAAATTAAACATACATACGGAAGCAAATAAAATCAAACGAACAAATAAATAAACACACAAAGCAAATAAAGCTTGGGTTGCCTCCCAAGAAGCGCTTTTCTTTATTAACGAGTCTTGTAGCTAGACTCAAAGTCACCGTACATTACGTGACTCCATTATTGGTCACGGTTTCTAGGCCATTCTCATGTCCGGTTTTATATTCCGGTCCTAATTTCAAACAATCCTTGTAGAAACCGGATATCCTTTCCATAACATAGTCTACTCCTTTACTTCTATCTCCATCATTCCTATAATAGACTGCTTGCTTAAGCTCCTTCTCAACATTTGAAAAGTGTTGGAATTGCTCTATCTTATATGGCATTTGGTAGTTTACCTCATCGGTCTCATGCTTAAATCTAACTATCCCTAAGAAAGGTTCATAAGTCATTCTAGAGACCTTAACAAATGGTTTTCCAAAAACTACTTGAGTTAAGCATGCATTGACTATTGGGCGGATATCTTCTACAATTACAAAGTCGGTGGCATAGGTGAAGTTTCCTACATAAACCGGTAATCCCTTAACTCTTCCCGTGAAGTTACTCATCCAACCCTTATCAGGGAGCATCCTATACCCAAGTTGATTTTTCATTATCAAGTTGTAGTGGGCTCTAGTCATGATGTTTATGGGCGATCTAAGGTCGATGTAAGCTTTACACACATGTAAATGTCCGATGTTGCATGGTATGTTGAGATTAGAAGGGTCGCCCATTTCTATAATTGGTCTACCTAGGAAGTATGGTGTCTCGGGGTCATCGAATAAGTCTGTATGATATGCGCGCTCTTCCTTAGTGGGTAGCCTATTGAAGTAGTCCTCATCATCATCTACTTTTTCAATCTCACTATCCTAACTTCTTTATCAACCTCGACTTTCTTAACCTCATCCTCAGGTTCACTATTATCCTCATTCCTATCAATTGGTTTAATAGTGACCATGTTGACGAAGTGGACATGTTTGGATGAAGAGGGGTCTTTTACTTGGGGTCCGCTATTTGTGTTCCTAGCGTCCTTATATGGAGGTGATAGCACTTGGTTATTGAGAGCTTTCAATAAGTTGTCAATTTTATTGGTCATCTCCGTTTGTTGTTGATTGAATTCGGATTCGAATCTAGCTATCCGAGCTTCTTGAGATGCCATAAATTTGGACATCAATCCTTCAAGATTATTGGTACTACCATAATTGTTGGAAGGATTGTTATTGAAAGTACGGTTTGGGGATGAACCGCTTGATTGGAAACGATTAGGTGGGTTGGAAGAATTGGTTCGTTGTGAGTTTTGGTTTTGTTTCCACCTAAGTTTTGGGTGATTTTTCCATGAGGGGTTGTATGAATCACCGTAGGGGTTTGACTCGGGTTTAAAAGTGTACCACTTGTCTCCCGCTTCGTCGGTACGCGAGGATGCGTAGTCCGCAAAAGCTTGTTCGGGGAGTTCCACACAATCACGAGTGTCGTGGGGACCACTATATAATTCACACGAAGAAGTGATTTTGTTCACTTGGCTTGAAGGTTTAGGAGCCTCGTAGGATTTCATAAGAAACTTGACTTGGTCTTCAAGTTCTATGATCCTACGATCGAAAGTGCTTGAATTGTTCGAAGGCAAAGATATTGCCTTGACCGTTTTATTCAAATCACGGGGATCATTCCAACTTTCATTGTCATAAAGAGCAAGATCTTCCAGGAGAGCCCATGATTGTTCCGCACTTAGATCACGTAGCTTACCACCGGCCGATTGGTCAATGGTTTGCCTCGTGGAGAGATTGAGGTGGTCATAGAAGATTTGGATTTGAAGCCAGAGATTTATGCCGTGATGAGGGACTTTTTGGAGTAAGTCCTTGAATCGAATCCATGCCCCATACAGGGTTTCGCCTCGACGTTGTTCGAACATCAAGATATCCTTCCTTAACTTGGTAGTTCTTCCTGGTGGGAAAAACTGAGCAAGGAAACGAGTGGTGAGATCATCCCAAGAGGTGATGGATCCTGCGGGTAGACGCTCTAGCCATTGACTAGCTTGGTCCCGCAGAGAGAATTGAAAGAGACGCAGTCGGGTCGTCTCTCGAGTGGCAACATCAAGGTCTATGGAATCAACGATTTTGAGAAAGTCCTTGAGATGTTGATTAGGATCTTCGGAACGAAGTCCATGGAATGCGCATCCGCTTTGCACCAACCGGATGGTGTCGGATCGCAACGGAGTGACATTGGCTCCTTGAGTGAGCTCAATGGTGTTTCGATAGCCATGGTGGCTGATGCGTGGTTTTGCGACCTTACAACAGGTTTTACCTCTCGAGGGATCTCAAGAGGCTTGCAATCCCCACCAGGCAGTGTACCTGACCGATGTAGTATAGTGTAGTGGCAAGTACCGGGGGATTGATCGTTCTCTAGGGGAATAGTGTCGTTAGGATTGAAAAACTACTCTAATAGGTCTAAGTGGCAAGTACCGAGGGATTGATCGTTCTTCCCCTTCTTCATTTGGATGGTACTATTTTCGTAATAGATTTGTGCCCTAGTGGTAACGAGAAAGGGTTCCCCAAGGATTATTGGCATATTCATATCATTTCTTTCAATAATCATGAAGTCGATCGGATATAGGAATCCGGCAACATTGACCAACACGTCTTCTGCAATTCCTAACGGGTACTCATAAGAATGTTTTGCAAAGGAGAGTTTAGTACGGGTGATGGATGGCAGTTCGTCGGTTAACTGGACATAAACGGATAAAGGCATCAAATTTACGTCGGAACCTTGGTCAGCTACCGCATCCAAATACTTGAGTTTTCCAATGCTGCATGGTATTTCGAAGACCCCGTAGAATTCCTGCTTTTCCACTAACTTTTGTCTTATGAGGCTCTCATATAATTGCCCTCCGGGTAATGTGTCAGATTCATCATCCGGTTCCATCCTCTTGGACTCCTTGTTGGGTAGATGAGTACGTCGATAGTTTCTCACCCAATCGTTTATGGTCTCCTTGTTTATTTCGTGCTTCAAGTAATGCCTCACTTGTTGTGACTTTGGCGGTTCTACCAATTGGCGCTCCTCAGAGGGCGCCTCCTTTCCCTTGTCGAAATCGCATTTGTAGGCATTGGTGTTTCCGTCATTAAGTGGGACGAGGTCAATTTTGTTAACTTCCATAGTTATCAACTTCCCTCTTCCATCATTTTCGCCCTCTTTGACGACGGAGATGGCATTAACACATTTAGTGTTGGGAACTTCAACGTCTTTTCGCACTAACACATTTTCAGGAGCTTTTGTTTTTGTGTATTCTTTCAAAAGGCCCATCATCTCAGCCATCTTCTCTTCCATCTCCTCCTTTTGTTTGTAGATAGCTTCCTCAAATTTTGCCAACCGTTCAGAGTGTTTTGACATGTATTCTCTCATTCGAGTTTCGAATGTTGGACTAAGTTCCTGAGGTGGTGAGTTGGGTTGAGCGTGCTTATGGAAGGATTTAGTATTTTTCCCTCCGTGGTGATTCGGACAATGGTATTTGCTTAATGTTTGAGACCGAGTTAACTGTTGCTTTTTGTGGACTTAAGGGTCTCTTTTGCTTTTCCATAAGATATGCAACCCTCTTCTCAAGTTCACTAATGCTTTCCTCGGTGATTTGATTGGCTTTATCGGGCGATGAATATGTCTTGACCGCCGAGGGTACATCGTGGGAAACTTGCCACAATTCATCATCGTCGGATGCAAGCTCATCAATGATTTCCTATGATTCCTCGGCGCTTCTGTCGCGCAATCTACCCCCGGCGGCTCGATCGATGGCACGCTTGGTGTGGTAATAAACATGGTCATAGAAGATTTGGATTTGAAGCCAGAGATTTACGCCATGATGAGGGACTTTTTGGAGTAAGTCCTTGAATCGAATCCATGCCCCATACAGGGTTTCGCCTCGACGTTGTTCGAACATCAAGATATCCTTCCTTAACTTGGTAGTTCTTCCTGGTGGGAAAAACTGAGCAAGGAAACGAGTGGTGAGATCATCCCAAGAGGTGACGGATCCTGCGGGTAGACGCTCTAGCCATTGACTAGCTTGGTCCCGCAGAGAGAATTGAAAGAGACGCAGTCGGGTCGTCTCTCGAGTGGCAACATCAAGGTCTATGGAATCAACGATTTTGAGAAAGTCCTTGAGATGTTGATTAGGATCTTCGGAACGAAGTCCATGGAATGCGCATCCGCTTTGCACCAACCGGATGGTGTCGGATCGCAAGGGAGTGACATTGGCTCCTTGAGTGAGCTCAATGGTGTTTCGATAGCCATGGTGGCTGATGCGTGGTTTTGCGACCTTACAACAGGTTTTACCTCTCGAGGGATCTCAAGAGGCTTACAATCCCCACCAGGCAGTGTACCTGACCGATGTAGTATAGTGTAGTGGTAAGTACCGGGGGATTGATCGTTCTCTAGGGGAATAGTGTCGTTAGGATTGAAAAACTACTCTAATAGGTCTAAGGGTGAGGGAAGATTCTTTTTTGTATTTTTATATTTTTTTATAAAAGCAAGTAAAATCTCGGGTTTGAAGGAGTGGGCGGAATTAGTTGCTAGTCAACTAACCCAAATAACTACAAATGCAAATAAAATAAAATAACTGAAAATGAAAAGGTTGTGAAACTTATATGGAGAGAAATGTGTTTACTTAAATTTCCATACTCCCTAACTATCTTTTACCGGTTGATTAGTGTGTATTAATTGCGTGGATGACGGGTGTATTCCATAATACCAATCGTGGGGTGGCGTACGTACTTCCCCAACTCTACAAGCTCCTACTTCACTCCTATGTCGAGCCGGCTAAGAAGCTCCTAACATGGGATCACTAGAATTCGCTCATGCATTAAATACAACCATAAAAACCTAGTACGCATTGGTTCATGTTTCTTAAGACGTTCAAGCAAGTTACCGTATAGGAGGTTAGCCAGTTTTCTTAAGCCTAACATCGATAAACAATCATCCAATACAATTAATAACATACTAACAACTAATAATCAATAGTTAGGTTTCATTAGATCTAAGCAAACACAAGATAAATCTAGCCTAGCATGTTAATCAAAAGACAAGTACAAGATATAATCAAACAACACATAGACATATTGATTGATTAAGTGATTACTTATCTTCAATTAAACATGGGAGATCCAAGGGTATGAAAACCCTTAAAAATGGCAGAAATTCGTCTTAGGGTTTCTCCTCACAAAGTTGCACACTAATGACAAAAAATTGCAAAACTATATATAGAACTTAGTGGCTGACGGCGTCACGTTGTAGGGCTTGACGCCGTCACCTCGCCGTGGCTAGGGTTCCCGGATGGTCTTCCTGACGCCGTCCCTCTTTAATCCTCCAAAATCCTCCCTGGCTTATCAAGGCTTGACGACCTTCTTGATGCCGTCCCCCTTTAATCTTCCAAAATTTCTCTGGCTTATCAAGGGCTGACGGCGTCACAATAGAGCTTGACGCCGTCACATGTACTTTCCAGCATATTTTTGAGACTTTGTCATTTTCTTCACTTTTATGCTCCAAAAACGTCCAAAATGCTTTCTTTTCCAGATTTCTTCTCCAAAGTACCTAAAATGACAAAAGGAACGATTTAGGGCAATATTTGATCAAATAAATACGATTTAGGGCTTAAATGACCCCCTAAAAGCGGTACACTTTTCGCTTCATCAAATACCCTTACACTTGAGATTTGCTTGTCCTCAAGCAAATGCGCTTTTATTCTAATCAAAATACAAGTTAGGGGTCATTTAATGCAAATATAAAAGTAATTACAACAAATAGTCATTCCACTTTAATCATAATAAGCACGGAGATTACAAACTAGCACCTCACAAGTAGTGTTTAGATACTCACATCTCTCAGGTGTCATAAAAGTATATCTCATAAATGAAAACGGATAATATCTCTCACTACCTGTCATAGCAAATAGATTACCATAGGCTTGGGAAAGGATCAAAAACCTTCTCCACTAGGCGTAAGCACCTAAGATAAACTATCAAAGAGGGCTTTTAAACGGGTTATAACGTTAGGTGTAGGGGTATGATAAACACGGATTTGTTGGATAAGGGATATTTTACTGGTGGCGAGTTAAAGATCTTGATTAATTACATGTACAATATGGCGTTGCTAAGCCAAGACTAGACTCGACTTAAGCTAAAAACAAAATAACAAAAACATAAAGTAAACATAAAATGAAACGGGATGGTAGTCCGTATGTTTTTTCTACTTTTCTTTTCTCATTTTTTTGTATTTTTCTTGATTATTTTTTTTTATTATTTTTTTTTTGATTTTTTTTTCATACACTCTTGCCCTACCATCCAAAATAATAAATCATAGGGGCGTTGCATTCCCCTTACACTTGAACTTTTACATAACTTTACAAATAACTATTCTAATGACCCGAATTAAGATAATCGAAACACTTGGAGTACTTTTAAAATATTTAGCACATATGGGGGTAATAATGTTCTTCTTCCCTATTACTCCATTACACTAGTACTTTACCCATTAGTCCCAATCGTCCCAAAACAATATGTACAAGGATATGACTCGACTTAGCAACCATGTAATCAATTAGATAATTAACTTGGGGTTTAAACAAATGTTGTCACAATAATGCACTAAAAATGAGTGCATACAAGGTAGGCTAAGGCGATTTGGGAGTACATTTAAGTGGGGTGTAACAAATTCTTCCTTTAAGTAAAATGCTTAAAGGTCGAAATGAAAAGATAGGCTCTGAGGGGTGTACTAGGGGTATCGTGTACCAAAAATGGGTATAACGCAAAGGGTGTGGGAGAATTACTTGACCAATATAGCCAACGTAATTATAACAAAAACACAGGTGTAAAACAATGGGTTAATCCTAATGCCTCTTATCATGTGGTAAATCTAACTACACGAATGTAGTCTCACTTGTGGCCTCGGAATGGTCCTAACGCAAGTTCTAGAATCTAAGTGCTACCGGTACACACATCATAGCATAAATGCTTTTCCTACCAATTCTAGGGCGAACCTCACATATTTGGGGTGGAAAATTTTTTAGTGGTACGGTTTTTGTGCTAGTCATATAACTCCTATCCATGAGACGCTCATTAAGATCAAACTTTCACTCCTATATGTTGTAAAAAATTTTAAATTTGGCACTAAAATTGCCCTAACAGGTATTTCTCTCAGTTTTATTACACATCTACCATTAAACAAACAAAAATCAAGTGCACTTGTATTCTCTAAAGTATCGTACTTTACCCCCCCTTACACTTAGGATGAACATTGTCCCCAATGTTCAAATAACAAGATGTAAAAGTAAATAAGGTAAACGAATGAAATCAAATACTCCCCTGATTCGTTTGGTGGATAAAGAGGTAACATGGTTAGATCTTCTTCCAAGGGAATGTAGAAGCTTCAAGACTAAAGCATCGCCAAAAGCTTGATTCCACAAACATCTCCTTGTCCAAAATAACCTGTTAAACCTAAGAAAACAAACACGAAAACCTGCATGACATCGGCGGGATAAATTCTATATAAGGATATAATGCTTGTGGAATGATAATTTTGTAGATTCCTGGAGTTTATAAGTTAGAGATTTAATAACAACTTTTTATGAAAACAAAACTTTCAAAAATTTCAGAAATTTAAAACCTGACGCCATCAGGTTCTAAGGCCTGACGCCGTCAGAAATGATCTGACAGAATTCTCACGTTAAGTTTCCGGAAAATTTTTGGAAAAACCTATACCTTACTTCCTGGAAATCCTGCAAAATATCATTATGACTCGATACAAGCATTTGACTCAAACAATTACTAATATGTATGTTAATTTAATATTGTTATGATTCATGTTTGTTTGTTCTAATAAACCGATTTGGATTTCCCTTACACTTATCTTTTGCAAAATACCTTTATATGTAGTTAAGACGAAGTTAAAAACAAGATAAAGCATTTTTACAATTTAGTTTTGAACATGAATCAATAATAATAAAAATAAAACACACATACGGAAGCAAATAAAATCAAACAAACAAATAAATAAACACACAAAGCAAATAAAGCTTGGGTTGCCTCCCAAGAAGCGCTTTTCTTTATTAACGAGTCTTGTAGCTAGACTCAAAGTCACGTACATTACGTGATTCCATCATTCATAATGACGTATCCCTGATAGATATAATCCTTGTTATCAGGGTGGTGGTGTCTCAATCGCTTGACATTTGCAGTCACTTCACCTCCTCCCTTGCTGGTCAAGCTTACTACCCCATCTTGGTGTAGATTTTTAATTGTGAATGGTCCGTACCACCAGGGGCTTGGTTCATCGGTAGGTGCTTTTGTTTCTGAATGCCTTAGGAGCACTGAGTCTCCTTTTGTAAATTCAACGGGGTTATTGGTCTGCTCATTAGCCTCAAAATACTCGTTATTTCCACCCTTACATTTTCTAATCTCATTTTCATTGTAATTCTTAATCCTTGCCTCCCATGCAAGGATTTTCTCTCGAACATTACCACGGATTATATTGGGGTTCGCCTCCATCTTCTTTTGTAGAGCAACATCTCGTATATGTCGTGGGATCGTTGGAAAGTTTATTGTTTTCTTCCCCTTCTTCATTTGGATGGTACTATTTTCGTAATCGATTTGTGCCCTAGTGGTAACGAGAAAGGGTTCCCCAAGGATTATTGGCATATTCATATCATTTCTTTCAATAATCATGAAGTTGACCGGATACAGGAATCCGACAACGTTGACCAACACGTCTTCTGCAATTCCTAACGGGTACTCATAAGAATGTTTTGCAAAGGAGAGTTTAGTACGGGTGATGGATGGCAGTTCGTCGGTTAACTGGACATAAACGGATAAAGGCATCAAATTTACGTCGGAACCTTGGTCAGCTACCGCATCTAAATACTTGAGTTTTCCAATGCTGCATGGTATTTCGAAGACCCCGTAGAATTCCTGCTTTTCCACTAACTTTTGTCTTATGAGGCTCTCATATAATTTCCCTCCGGGTAATGTGTCAGATTCATCATCCGGTTCCATCCTCTTGGACTCCTTGTTGGGTAGATGAGTACGTTGATAGTTTCTCACCCAATCGTTTATGGTCTCCTTGTTTATTTCGTGCTTCAAGTAATGCCTCACTTGTTGTGACTTTGGTGGTTCTACCAATTGGCGCTCCTCAGAGGGCGCCTCCTTTCCCTTGTCGGAATCGCATTTGTAGGCATTGGTGTTTCCGTCATTAAGTGGGACGAGGTCAATTTTGTTAACTTCCATAGTTATCAACTTCCCTCTTCCATCATTTTCGCCCTCTTTGACGACGGAGATGGCATTAACACATTTAGTGTTGGGAACTTCAACGTCTTTTCGCACTAACACATTTTCAGGAGCTTTTGTTTTTGTGTATTCTTTCAAAAGGCCCATCATCTCAGCCATCTTCTCTTCCATCTCCTCCTTTTGTTTGTAGATAGCTTCCTCAAATTTTGCCAACCGTTCGGAGTGTTTTGACATGTATTCTCTCATTCGAGTTTCGAATGTTGGACTAAGTTCCTGAGGTGGTGAGTTGGGTTGAGCGTGCTTATGGAAGGATTTAGTATTTTCCCTCTGGGGTGATTCGGACAATGGTATTTGCTTAATGCTTGAGACCGAGTTAACTGCTGCTTTTTGTGGACTTAAGGGTCTCTTTTGGTTTTCCATAAGATATGCAACCCTCTTCTCAAGTTCACTAACGCTTTCCTCGGTGATTTGATTGGCTTTATCGGGCGATGAATATGTCTTGACCGTCGAGCGTACGTCGTGGGAAACTTGCCACAATTCATCATCGTCGGATGCAAGCTCATCAATGATTTCCCATGATTCCTCAGCGCTTCTGTCGCGCAATCTACCCCCGGCGGCTCGATCGATGGCACGCTTGGTGTGGTAATCAACATGGTCATAGAAGATTTGGATTTGAAGCCAGAGATTTATGCCGTGATGAGGGACTTTTTGGAGTAAGTCCTTGAATCGAATCCATGCCCCATACAGGGTTTCGCCTCGACGTTGTTCGAACATCAAGATATCTTTCCTTAACTTGGTAGTTCTTCCTGGTGGGAAAAACTGAGCAAGGAAACGAGTGGTGAGATCATCCCAAGAGGTGATGGATCCTGCGGGTAGACGCTCTAGCCATTGACTAGCTTGGTCCCGCAGAGAGAATTGAAAGAGACGCAGTCGGGTCGTCTCTCGAGTGGCAACATCAAGGTCTATGGAATCAACGATTTTGAGAAAGTCCTTGAGATGTTGATTAGGATCTTCGGAACGAAGTCCATGGAATGCGCATCCGCTTTGCACCAACCGGATGGTGTCGGATCGCAAGGGAGTGACATTGGCTCCTTGAGTGAGCTCAATGGTGTTTCGATAGCCATGGTGGCTAGGACGGGAGTAGTCTCCTAAGGTACGGGCTCTAGGAGGTGGGTGTTGTTGTGGTGGTGGGTTGTTGGGATCGAGGATATTACCACCTTCCATGATGTCGGATGGTAATGGTTACGAACAAAGAAACGAAGAAAAAAAGATAGACTAAAGAAATCCTAGAAAAATAAAATAAAAATCTCACTAGAAAGGAATCTAGTGAGTAGACCTAATAAAATAAAAATTCAACCTAAACAATAACTATTCCCCGGCAACGGTGCCAAAAACTTGATGCGTGGTTTTGCGACCTTACAACAGGTTTTACCTCTCGAGGGATCTCAAGAGGCTTGCAATCCCCACCAGGCAGTGTACCTGACCGATGTAGTATAGTGAAGTGGCAAGTACCGGGGGATTGATCGTTCTCTAGGGGAATAGTGTCGTTAGGATTGAAAAACTACTCTAATAGGTCTAAAGGTGAGGGAAGATTCTTTTTTGTATTTTTATATTTTTTATAAAAGCAAGTAAAATCTCGGGTTTTAAGGAGTGGGCGGAATTAGTTGCTAGTCAACTAACCCAAATAACTACAAATGCAAATAAAATAAAATAACTGAAAATGAAAAGGTTGTGAAACTTATATGGAGAGAAATGTGTTTACTTAGATTTTCTTACTCCCTAACTATCTTTTACCGGTTGATTAGTGTGTATTAATTGCGTGGATGACGGGTGTATTCCTTAATACCAATCGTGGGGTGGAGTACGTACTTCCCCAACTCTACAAGCTCCTACTTCACTCCTATGTCGAGCCGGCTAAGAAGCTCCTAACATGGGATCACTAGAATTCGCTCATGCATTAAATACAACCATAAAAACCTAGTACGCATTGGTTCATGTTTCTTAAGACGTTCAAGCAAGTTACCGTATAGGAGGTTAGCCAGTTTTCTTAAGCCTAACATCGATAAACAATCATCCAATACAATTAATAACACACTAACAACTAATAATCAATAGTTAGGTTTCATTAGATCTAATCAAACACAAAATAAATCTAGCCTAGCATGTTAATCAAAAGACAAGAACAAGATATAATCAAACAACATATAGACATATTGATTGATTAAGTGATTACTTATCTTCAATTAAACATGGGAGATCCAAGGGTATGAAAACCCTTAAAAATGGCAGAAATTCGTCTTAGGGTTTCTCCTCAGAAAGTTGCACACTAATGACAAAAATTGCAAAACTATATATAGAGTTTAGTGGCTGACGGCGTCACGTTGTAGGGCTTGACGCCGTCACCTCGCCGTGGCTAGGGTTCCCGGATAGTCTTCCTGACGCCGTCCCTCTTTAATCCTCCAAAATCCTCCCTGGCTTATCAAGGCTTGACGACCTTCTTGACGCCGTCCACCTTTAATCTTCCAAAATTTCTCTGGCTTATCAAGGGCTGACGGCGTCACAATAGAGCTTGACGCCGTCACATGTACTTTCCAGCATATTTTTGAGACTTTGTCGTTTTCTTCACTTTTATGCTCCAAAAACGTCCAAAATGCTTCCTTTTCCAGATTTCTTCTCCAAAGTACCTAAAATGACAAAAGGAACGATTTAGGGCAATATTTGATCAAATAAATACGATTTAGGGCTTAAATGACCCCCTAAAAGCGGTACACTTTTCGCTTCATCAATGGCAAGGACGGGAGTAGTCTCCTAAGGTACGGGCTCTAGGAGGTGGGTGTTGTTGTGGTGGTGGGTTGTTGGGATCGAGGATATTACCACCTTCCATGATGTCGGATGGTAATGGTTACGAACAAAGAAACGAAGAAAAAAGATAGACTAAAGAAAACATAGAAAAATAAAATAAAAATCTTACTAGAAAGGAATCTAGTGAGTAGACCTAATAAAATAAAAATTCAACCTAAACAATAACTATTCCCCGGCAGCGGCGCCAAAAACTTGATGCGTGGTTTTGCGACCTTACAACAGGTTTTACCTCTCGAGGGATCTCAAGAGGCTTGCAATCCCCACCAGGCAGTGTACCTAACCGATGTAGTATAATGTAGTGGCAAGTACCGGGGGATTGATCGTTCTCTAGGGGAATAGTGTCGTTAGGATTGAAAAACTACTCTAATAGGTCTAAGGGTGAGGGAAGATTCTTTTTGTATTTTTTTTATATTTTTATAAAAGCAAGTAAAATCTCGGGTTTGAAGGAGTGGGCGGAATTAGTTGCTAGTCAACTAACCCAAATAATTACAATTGCAAATAAAATAAAATAACTGAAAATAAAAAGGTTGTGGAACTTATATGGAGAAAAATGTGTTTACTTAGATTTCCTTACTCCCTAACTATCTTTTACCGGTTGATTAGTGTGTATTAATTGCATGGATGACGGGTGTATTCCTTAATACCAATCGTGGGGTGGCGTACGTACTTCCCCAACTCTATAAGCTCCTACTTCACTCCTATGTCGAGCCGGCTAAGAAGCTCCTAACATGGGATCGCTAGAATTCGCTCATGCATTAAATACAACCATAAAAACCTTAGTACACATTGGTTCATGTTTCTTAAGACGTTCAAGCAAGTTACCGTATAGGAGGTTAGCCAGTTTTCTTAAGCCTAACATCGATAAACAATCATCCAATACAATTAATAACACACCAACAACCAATAATCAATAGTTAGGTTTCATTAGATCTAAGCAAACACTAGATAAATCTAGCCTAGCATGTTAAATAAAAGACAAGAACAAGATATAATCAAACAACACATAGACATATTGAATGATTAATTGATTACTTATCTTCAATTGAACATGGGAGATCCAAGGGTGTAAAACCCTTAAAAGTAGCAGAAAAATCGTCTTAGGGTTTCTCCTCACAAAGTTGCACACTAATGACTAAAAATTATGAGAATATATATAGAAAATCAGATCTGACGGCATCACGTTTTAGAGCTGACGCTGTCACCTCGCCGCGGTTAGGGTTTCTTGATGGCCTTCTTGACGCCGTCCCCTTTTAATCATCCAAAATCCTCTCTGGCGTGTCAAGGGTTGACGGCGTCACAATGGTGCTTGACGCCGTCACAGGTACTTTTCCAGCCGATTTTGAGACTTTGTCGTTTTCTTCACTTTTATGCTCCAAAAACGTCCAAAATGCTTCCTTTTCCAGATTTCTTCTCCAAAGTACCTAAAATGACAAAAGGAACGATTTAGGGCAATATTTGATCAAATAAATACGATTTAGGGCTTAAATGACCCCCTAAAAGCGGTACACTTTTCGCTTCATCACTTTCTCCGACTTTAGCCCAGCATATTGGGGATCTGCACTTCCTGCCATACAGTGCCTCATATGGTGCAGCTTTGATGCTGGTGTGATAACTATTGTTGTAAGAAAATTCGGCCAACGGTAGATGTCTATCCCAGCCGTTTCCAAAATCTATCACACATGCTCTCAGCATATCTTCTAACATTTAGATGGTTCTTTCACTTTGACCATCTGTCTGCGGATGATATGCTGTGCTATATCAAGGTTGGTTCCTAAGGCATTTTGTAGAGATCTCCAAAAATTTGACGTAAAACGACTATCTCTGTCGGATATGATGGAGAGCGGGACTCCATGCCGAGCAACTATTTCCTTCACATATAGTCGCGCAAGTTTGTCCATGTTGTCGTTTTCCTTGATGGGTAGGAAGTGGGCGGATTTGGTAAGATGATCAACGATTACCCAGATAGTGTCATAACCGCTTGACGTTCTTGGAAATTTGGTGATGAAGTCCATTGTTATATGTTCCCACTTCCACTCGGGGATTTCAGGTTGTACGAGCAAACCTGACGGTCTCTGGGGTTCAGCTTTGACCTTTGAACATGTTAGACATTTACTGACATATGTCGCAATGTCAGCTTTCATATTAGGCCACCAATACAGCTTTTTCAAGTCGAGATACATCTTGTCAGCTCCTGGATGGATGGAATATTTTGACTTATGGGATTCGTGCATGATGAGGTCTCGTATACCCCCATAAAGTGGGATCCAACTCCTGTCCTTGTAACAAAATGTTCCATCTGCTTTCTTCAAGAACCCATTTTCGCTTTCAGGCATTCCATAAATTTTCTCATTAGGTCTATTTTATTCCTTAAGAGCCTCAGTCTGAGCTTCACGAATTCTCGATGGGAGTGGTGAGACAATTTTCATACCTAACGATCGTACTCTTAGAGGTTTCAGTCTCTCTTTTCGGCTAAGTGCATCCGCTACCACGTTTGCTTTGCCTGGGTGGTATCGAAACTCACAGTCATAGTCACTGAGCAATTCTAACCATCGGCGTTGCCTCATATTAAGTTCCTCCTGATCTAGGATATGTTGCAAACTTTTGTGGTCGGTATAAACTACGTACTTGGTGCCGTAAAGATAGTGTCTCCAAATTCTGAGGGCAAACACTACTGACCCCAGCTCTAGGTCATGGGTAGTGTAATTCTTCTCGTGGGTTTTCAATTGCCGTGAGGCGTAAGCTATCACCTTTTCTCGCTGCATCAAAAAACGCTCCTAACCCTTGGTGTGAGGTGTCACAGTAGACTACAAAGTCCTCACTGCCTTCTGGTAGGGCTAAGATATGTGCGCTACACAACTTATCCTTGAGAAGTTGAAAAGCTTCTTCCGCTTTCTCTCCCCAGTTAAATTTCTCATTTTTCTGGGTCAACTTAGTCAAAGGCTTCGCTATTTTTGAGAATCCCTCGATGAATCTTCTGTAGTACCCTGCGAGTCTTAAGAATTGGCGTATTTCAGTGGGAGTTTTAGGTGTCGCCCAATCCTTTATTGACTCAATCTTCGCAGGATCTACATGGATGCCTTGTCTATCGATCACGTGACCTAAGAATTAGACTGTTGGTATCCAAAACTCGCACTTGGAAAACTTGGCATATAACTCCTCGTTCTTCAACAGTCCCAAAATTTGCCTAAGATGCTCTTCGTGCTCCTTTTCACTCTTTGAATATATCAATATGTCTTCAATGAAAACGATCACGAACTTGTCTAAATACGGCTTACACACCCGGTTTATGAGGTCCATGAATACCGCTGGTGCGTTGGTTAAGCCAAAAGGCATAACCTGAAACTCATAGTGGCCATAAAGAGTTCTAAATGCCGTCTTCGAGATATCTTCTTCCCGAACTCTAAGTTGGTGGTAACCGGATCTTAAGTTGATTTTTGAATAGACGCACGATCCTTGAAGTTGATCGAATAGGTCATCGATTCTAGGGAGTGGGTATCGGTTTTTGATAGTTAATTTGTTGAGTTCCCTATAGTCGATGCACATTCGGAAAGATCCATCTTTCTTTTTGACGAACAGAACTGGAGCTCCCCAGGGCGAGGAACTTGGTCTGATGAATCCTTTTTCAGAGAGTTCTGACAACTGTTCGGATAACTCCTGCAGTTCTGTTGGGGCTAATCGATAGGGTGCTCGTGCCACGGGTGCGGCACCGGGCACTAGGTCGATCCGAAACTCGACCTGTTGTTTTGGCGAAAGTCCGGGTAAGTCTTCAGGGAAGACTTCTGGAAAATCCCTTATGATCGGCATATCTTCCAATCGTTTTCCTCCCGGCTCCTTTTCTTCCTTTCCGGAATCCTAAGCTAAAAAGTGAAGACATCCTTTCTCAAGATGTCTCTGGACCTTTGTATAAGAGATAATGTTTAATCTCGAGGTACTTCGTCAGTCTCTTCTTTCGCCTTCGACGATTAGAACCTCGTTCCCGTAGGGTAGTCGAACAATCTTTTCGTCGCAGAGAATAGTGGCATGGTATTTCAACAACCAATCCATGCCGATAATAACATCAAAACTACCCAATTCTACAGGCATTAGGTCAATGTTGAATGGGTGATTCAACAGGTTCAAGGTGCAACCTCTTACAATGGTGTCTACTCTTTCTACTTTTCCATTAGCCAGCTCTACGTTATATACATTGCCTAAGGTGGTCGGAGTAATACCAAGCAATGGACTAAAGGCAGTAGAGATAAAACTTCTATCTGCTCCCATATCAAATAGTATAGATGCATAGCGGTTATTTAAAAGGAACGTACCCATCACCACGTTCGGGTCTTCCTGGGCTTCCACTTTTCCCACCGCGTAAACCCTGCCACGGGCTCCTGCATCATTTCCCCGATTTCCTTGGGGCACAACAGCTACTTGATTCATACCAGCTCCTGGATTTCTCTGGTTACCCTGATTTCCTTGTTGACCTCTGTTGCCACCGTTGCCCTGGTTCTTGAGTTTCCGGCATTCATTTCGATAATTCCCTTTTTCACCGCAGCCAAAACACGTGATCTCGACCTTTGGGTTGTTTTCTGGTGCAACTTGTGCTGTTGCTAGAGGTCTTGCTCTGCAATCGTGGGTCATAAATCCTACTTTCTGACATTTATTGCATTTAATCGTGCATGGACCCTTGTGATGCAACTTGCATCAATTGCAAAATGGCAAGTTTCCGGCGTAGACCTTCTTCTCTGTCAGTCCGGCAGCATACACCTTTGCAACCTCTTGCCTCTTGTTCGGGTGGTTGTTATTTCGGGAATGGTCATCCCATTTCCTTTTGTTGTTCACACCCGCTTCGATCAAATCTTCGATCACCTGATCCATCAGCTTGTTAGCTACCTCCATGGTCTCGTGGAGATCTGTAGCCTTGTACGTAGTGACGTTTCCCTTAATAGATTGAGGTAGTCCACCAATATACCTCTCCAACAATCGGGTCTCAGTTTGAACCATATCAGGACACAGCAAGGCTAGTTCCTGAAAACATTGGTTATACACTGCCATGTTGGTTCCTTGTACCTTGAGATTCCAAAATTCTACATCCAGCTTCTTCACCTCATTCCTAGGACAGTATTTCTTAAGAACCATCTCTTTAAAGCTTTCCCATGACATCGCATACGCAGCGTCATAGCCAGATGATTTCAAGTAGTTGTTTCACCAAGTTAGAGCTGCATCCAGAAAACTAAACGATGCAAACTTAACTCGGTCCTCTTCCGAACATCCACAAATTCGGAATACCGTCTCCAATCTTTTGATCGATCTAACCAGCACAACTGCTCCTTCAGTACCACCAAAACCTCCAGTCATTACTTTCTGGAAGTCTTGATATGTACAACCACGAGCACTGTTGGTTGCAGGTCTCGAGTTGCCAACATCTGTTGTGGAGTTGTTTGCTGCAGCTAGTGCTACTGCCACGCGTTCTTCTATGAGTTGATCAAGCATGGCCCGATTTGCAGGTGGGGCTGCTGCCTCAGCCCTAGCGGGGCCTTGGTTTGCAGGTTGTGCACGAGTGGCTCTTGTTACTTTCTTTGGAGGCATTTTGCTGTATAAGAAGGATGGAGATAATCAAGATTTGAAGAGTTGACACAAGTGTAAAGTATATGAGTAAGATTAATTATAAGAACGATAACGCAATGGAATAGTCAATCAGGCTCATTATATATTAGGATAGAATTGTGTATACAAAATCTCAAGCTTGAAATATCCAAGAAATAGCACAAGTTTTCGATTACAGATAAATGACTACAACTACCAAAACCTGACAACTACTCAGTTTAGTGGGGATACATCTCAACTTCTAACACTAAAATCCATCACGCCATATGCATAGCTGCTCCAGCTCCTGTGTCATCCGAGCTACAATGGTCTCCAGATGACCTACTCTAGTCTCTAACTGCACAATGCGTCTCCTTGACGCCAATACCTCTCTACGGTCCTCATGCTCAGCCCTCGTGACCCTAGCCATCACTGACTCTAGCTCATGCATCCGATGCCAGTAAGTCCACTCGGCACCTAAAAATCCAAAACGTGTAAAATGACCATTTTGCCCCTGCAAATTAAAAATTACTTAAAAGCTTATAAAAGTACCGAATCGATCCCAAACTTCTGGAAAAGAACAAGACATGATATAAAATAATTTTAACAACTTTGATTAATATTTATAAAAGTTACAAAATTACCAAATTGCCCTTATTGAACCGATTAGCACAAAAATCAAATAATTAGACTTTAAAGGCAAATAAATTACATTTAATTGGAAATTTAAATCACATTCATGGGCCTTGAATATTTCCGTGATTTTGGGAGCTGTAAACCCTCCCCTTGACGCTCCTCTATCCCTAAATAAGTTAAACCTCTTAGAACCCTAATTTTCTCTATAGCCGCTTAAAGAAAAACACACAAAATAATTCCTCAAACCTTCATCCGATTTTCTGGAACTAAAAGAGCATTTTTTGGTGTTGTTCGTGAATTAAGGAAGCTAAGAAAATTGGGTTTGGTCGTGGTTTCTTCTTGGTTCGATCGCTAGAAATCATTTTCATTCGATAGGTAAATATTCCAAATCAATTCGTACGACCCTTCTAAAATCTTGTAATCATTTTTCTCATGTTCCTCATGACGATTATGCTATGTGAAAAATGTTCCTAAGGTCGTGGAGGCTGTGGATCGATCGCTAGAAAAATCTTGGTTCAAGGGTTCACTCGATAAGGTGTATTTTGGTTTCTGCTCATTCACTCGTTCAACCTCTGAATCGGTATTTTTCCCATGATCTTTCAACCTTATTTAACTCAGGTAAAATATATAATTCAATGCATGCAACCTAAATCGAATCGTTTGAATTAAAGTGCATAAAAATACGTATAGAATTCAAAATGTGTTATGCGAATTTTCTGGATGTTATAATCAGTTTTCCTGGACTCTATATGATCTAAATGGCATGAGAAAAATAAGAATCTGAATATTTGAATCTGAATTTGATCATGGTTTAATTTAGTTCTATCGCTAAAATGGGAATAGGTTGGATCGAATGAAATTAAAAACCCTAGCTTCGATTAGGGTTAAGAGCTGGGTTTCTGGGATAAATTAATGCAGAAAAGGACAAAGCAATGATTGATAAATGATTAGGTCGTGTGATACAAATTGGATTAGGGTTTATCGAATTGAATTGTATGCGTTTGGAACATTTAGAAATTATAGGGTGTATTTCGTAACTTCTGAAACTTATGGGTCATTTTTGTAAGTTTATTTAACTGTGTTAAATGTGGATAAAATCTAAGATGAAGGGTCTTTGTGTAATATGGGGACTTAAAAGGGTTTAATTCGAAATGTTAGAAGTTGCAAACCGAATGGAAATTAATTAAACTAAAAGGACGTGTTTTGTAATTTTGGAAAATCTATAGCCATTCGTATAAATATGTTTTGAGGGACTTAATGTGTAACTCTGGTTATTAAAGGGATTTAAATTGTAAATACTTAATAAATATAGATCGAATGGTAACTTAAAGTAATGAAGGACTAAATGTGTAAATTATGTAAAGTTATGGACCTATTCGTACAAACATATATTCATGGTTTAATTCGGTAATTTGGAAAGGTAAAGGGTTTGCTATGTAAATAAAGTCATGTAAAGGGTATTCGAACTAATTCTTTAAAGTTAAGGTTATGTTTTGTAAAGTCTTAAACTTGAGGGTTTAAATCGTAAATCATTAAACTACGAGGGTTATAGGAGTAATATATGTAATTAAAGGGTTAATCTTGCTAAAAGATAAATTGTGATATTTACTTCTAAAACTTTATACTTTAATTGTATTTTCAAATTAACCCTTAACGTATATTTAATTCTAAATCTAAAACCCTAAAATACGTAAAGCTATTATTGAGAATACGTGAATCTATAACTAAGTAAAATCTGATAAAATGAGTAATTCGGTCAACTAAATAAGGAACTTACTAAATCCGGAAAACTGCTAAAAAGGGAAGTTACTTAAAATGGAAAGTCAGTTAAAAACCTATTGTAATACTCTTCTACTCTCTTAGGTGTGAAGAAGGAGAGATCCTGAGCTTGTCAGTGTTTGCTAATTCTGGTTTTATTTTGCTTGCAATAAGGTACAGATACTCTGCCCTTTTTCAGTAAGGGTGTCCTATCTCATGGTTATGATTTCAAATTCTGATTTGTTTAAGTGTTTCCAAAACCATTGCTATGAACCCTTTTATTATGAACCTTTCTGGTTACACTCTGATTTGGACCTTTGTTATTACATCTGACATATCTGTTATGAACCATCTATTATGGACCATCTGATTTGACCTTTGATATATGACTTTCTGATTATGATATGATGTCTGACTCTTAGTTTGATACCCGAGCCATTTCACTAGGCATGGGGGTTCCATGTCCGTGTCATTGATGCACCAATGGCATGACTCTAGGGCGGTAGAGTGATGTTCCGCCACGTCCCCATTCTGTTTATGATATGTGCACACTTCTATGATTATGGCCAATATGATATGTTCTGGGGGGCGTATGGATGCATCCTAGATCTGTTCTGTTAGTGGATTTAATTATATATATATATGATATCTGTTCTGGTGACTGGTGCTTGTGTGCAATACACGCCTTTCATATTTATCTGGGAGCTGATCACTCCATTTGATACATGAGGACACCCCTCATATTA
This sequence comes from Artemisia tridentata subsp. tridentata, assembly GCA_021014915.2. Taxonomy (NCBI): domain Eukaryota; kingdom Viridiplantae; phylum Streptophyta; class Magnoliopsida; order Asterales; family Asteraceae; genus Artemisia; species Artemisia tridentata. The sequence continues at coordinate 80,222,412 of CP139503.1, read as the reverse complement.
TCTGGTTACTTAAGAGGCATCCCCTCTGGATTGTGATGATTATTATCTGTTCTGTTCTGGGCTCGTGGTGGATGACTATCCTATTCTTCATTTTATTTTCTGTCTCTTGTTTATACCTCATGATATTTCCCCATGCACCATATTTCAGTTCTATTTCATTATTATTGCTTTGTATATGTATCTGTTCACTGGGCTTTTTAAGCTCAGCCGTACGTTTCTTTTCATGTACGGCAGGTATTTAAGCTTGGATTCGGGGTTTTAGCTTTGGGGATGAGAGCAACTGTGTGAAGCTTTGACCTTAGCATTCTAGATATACCATTTCGGATTCTGTTTCTGTTATGCCATTGTTTAGGCATTTTGGATTATGTACTTCGGTTTATTTCTGTTTTGGACATAAGTTGTGTTGACTTATTTCCTTTGACCATTTATGTTATGGACTTATCATGTTTGGATTTAATGCTTGTAATCTGATATGAAGCCATTGTTGTGATATCTTTACCCTTGCCGGGTTGGGGTGTTACAATTTATGGTATCAGAGCGACAGGTTATCCGAAACCCTTAGAGCTTAGGCTCGTGACCTGTGAGGATTGGGTAGAACTTAGGTTTCCTTTCGCGCACTCTTTTCCTATTTTGATCTGTCATATATTCTTGATCTGCTCTGTCATATTCTATCTGAGTTGCTAATCCTTTTTGTAATCGTTCAGATGGTGAACACGCGCTTTAACGAGTATGATGCTCCAAATTTCGAAGCCATGATTGCTGAGGCTTTGAAAAGCGTTCTTCCTGACCTTTCTGCTCAGGTGGTGACCGAGGTCACCGACAGACTCCGTAGTGGGGCAGGTCCTTCTGGAGGTGGTGGTGGCGGTGACCCACCCGCTCCCCCACCGGTCGGTATTCATGTGTGGATTGAGCGGTTCATCAAGCTCAAGCCTCTTTCGTTTAAGTCCGCTACCACTCCTCATGAGGCAGAGGACTGGATCACCCACGTCGAGAAATTGTTCAGGGTTCTCGGATGTGCTGACGAGTTTAAAACTCGTTTGGCTACATTCAAGCTGGAAGGTGACGCTCAGAATTGGTGGACTGCCCTTGTGCAGGCAAAGGGGGATGATTTTGCTGAGACTTGTTCGTGGGCAGGGTTCATTGAGGTGTTTTATAAGCAGTACATTCCTATGGCAGAAAAGCTGAGATATGAGAGGGAATACGGGTCGATTCGTCAGGGTGATCATGAGTCCTCAGGAGACTTTATGCAGCGATTCTTACGTCTGGCCAGTTTCGTTGGGCCAGAGGTTACCGGGGATGCGGTTCGACAGGCTCGTCACTTCAAATGGGCTCTTAAGGGATGGGTGTTAGACCGGATTGTTAACACTCCATATGAGGATGTGGCTAGTGTTCAGGATGCTGCGCGCAACATTGAGTTGCTGCATGAGGACAGGAGATCTAATAAACGTGATAGAGATGGCAACAGGGTTGATACTCGGGGTCAGGGTCGTCAGGACCAGAGACAGGATTTTCGAGGTCGTCAGGACCATGGGCAGGATCAGCGGGGACGCCAGGACCGAGGTGGTGATTATAGGCGTCAGGATTCTAGGAACCAGGGCCGGCAGGATTATGGTCGGTATGGTGGTGACCGTCAGGGTCAAGGTCAGGGTGATAATAGCAGGCGTAGGGATTCTCAGCAGTATCAGCAGTCAGGATCGTCAGGCCAGAAGAAGGCTGTTGAGACTCTACCTCCTCCTCCTTTATGTTACTACATGTGGGAAACCACATCCGGGTCCTTGCTATAAAGCTTCTGGGGGTTGTTTTTCGTGTGGCTCTTCTCAGCACCGGATCAAAGATTGCCCCAAGAAGAACCCCATCGTACCAGCAAACCCGACTAGGCCAGCTCCGACCATGGGCCGAGTGTATGCTACTACTCGGGACCAAGCGGCCAACACATCAGGTACCATTACTGGCATACTTTATATTGGAGATCGTACGGCTTTTGTATTGTTTGACACCGGAGCTACTCATTCCATTATATCTGTAAACTTTGCTAAGAAACTTAATCTGGAACCAAAACCATTAATAAATCGTATATCAATCGCAACCCCAATGAAAACCCAAGTGATTATTGATCATGAATATGTTAACTGTCCTCTACGTTTCGATGATCGTGTTCGTCCTGCAAATCTGCTTCCCATTGATATGATCGACTTCGATGCAATTCTGGGTATGGATTGGTTGGCTGATCACAAGGCTACCATCGATTGTTATGGCCGTAAGGTGATCTTCGGCGATATTCATCATCCTGATTTCATTTATCATGGTTCCCAGCCTCTGAAATCCGTTAAGATTATTTCTGCCATGAAAGCACGAACTCTGATATCTCATGGTTGCCAAGGCTATTTGGCTTCTGTTAAAGATTCATCTGTAGAAAGTCCTGATGTTGCTAGCGTTCCCATTGTTCGGGAGTATGCTGATGTATTTCCTGATGAACTTCCTGGCCTTCCTCCGGCTAGAGAAGTTGAATTTTCTATTGATCTGATTCCTGGTGCCGAACCTATCTCTAAGGCTCCGTACCGGATGGCGCCTGTTGAGTTAAAGGAATTAAAGGAGCAATTGGAAGAACTTTTAGAGAACGGATTTATTCGGCCTAGTGTTTCGCCCTGGGGTGCTCCGGTTCTTTTTGTGAAGAAGAAAGATGGGTCTATGCGGCTGTGCATTGATTATCGCGAGTTGAATCGCATTACCATTCGTAACCGTTATCCACTTCCTCGCATTGATGACTTGTTTGATCAATTGCAAGGAGCCAAGGTGTTCTCTAAAATCGACTTGCGATCTGGTTATCACCAATTGCGAGTTAAAGAGCAGGATGTTTCTAAGACTGCTTTCCGTACTCGCTATGGACACTATGAGTTTCTGGTTATGCCGTTTGGCCTAACAAATGCTCCTGCTGTGTTTATGGATTTGATGAACCGGATCTTTCATGAATTCCTCGATAAGTTCGTCATTGTTTTTATTGATGATATTCTGGTATATTCTAAATCGTCTGAGGAGCACGAGCAGCATTTGCGTATTGTTCTGGGTATTCTGAGACAGCAGAAATTGTTCGCAAAATTTTCTAAGTGTGAGTTCTGGCTTAACCAAGTCGCTTTCCTTGGTCATATCGTGTCTGCAGAGGGCATCACTATGGATCCCGCTAAGGTTGAGGCTATCACCAAGTGGCCGAGACCTACCACGGTGACTGAAATTCGGAGTTTTCTGGGATTAGCTGGTTATTACCGGCGTTTTGTTGAAGGGTTTTCTAAGTTGGCTTTGCCTCTGACTCAGTTGATGCGGAAGGGTGAAAAGTTTGTATGGACTGATGAGCGTGAGCAGAGTTTTGAAGAGTTGAAAAGGCGATTAGTGTCCGCACCTATTCTGACCTTACCTTCTGGTTCTGGAGGTTTCCAAATTTATAGCGATGCGTCTAAGAAGGGTTTAGGCTGTGTGCTTATGCAACACGGCAAGGTGATTGCCTATGCTTCTCGGCAATTAAAACCCTATGAAGAAAACTACCCAACTCATGATCTGGAATTAGCCGCGGTTGTTTTTGCCTTAAAAATCTGGAGACATTACTTGTATGGTGAATCGGTGTGATATCTTCACCGATCATAAGAGTCTCAAATATATCTTTACTCAGAAGGAGCTCAATATGAGGCAGAGGAGATGGTTAGAGCTTCTAAAAGATTACGACACGAACATCCAGTACCACCCAGGCAAGGCTAATGTAGTTGCTGATGCACTTAGTCGTAAGTCTGGGATGATTGCTAGCTGGAGATTGATTCTCATGTTCTTAAGGATTTGGAGCGTTTGGATGTCGAGTTGTGTGTTCGACGTGACGTTGGTTACTGGGCTAGTTTGAAAATTGAGTCGAATCTGATGTTGCGTATTAAAGAGGCTCAGAAAGATGATGGTGAACTCTGGGCTATTGTTCAAAAAATTGAAGAGGGTAAGCAAACTGAGTTTAGAGTTGATGATAACGGAGTTGTTTGGTATGAGGACCGTTTATGTGTGCCTAATGATTCTGATTTGCGTGAGGCTGTTTTGACTGAGGCTCACAGTTCTCCTTTCTCTATACATCCTGGTTCTACCAAGATGTATCGGGATCTAAAGCAGCACTTCTGGTGGAACGGTATGAAGCAAGATGTGGCGTTATTTGTTGCTAAATGTATGACCTGCCAGCAAGTTAAGATTGAGCATCAGCGAGCTAGTGGTCTGTTGCAACCCCTGGAGATTCCTACTTGGAAGTGGGATGAGATTTCCATGGATTTCGTTTCTGGTCTGCCTTTGACTCGTAAAAGACATGATGCGATTTGGGTGGTCGTCGATCGGCTAACTAAATCTGCTCATTTCTTACCCATCCGTATGACCTATAGTATCAGTAAGTTGGCAGAAATCTTTCAGCAGGAGATTGTCAGATTGCATGGTATGCCTTCATCTATCGTTTCTGATCGTGATCCTCGTTTCACTTCACGTTTCTGGAAGGGACTTCATAAGGCTTGGGGCGCTCGCCTTAAGTTTAGTACCGCTTTTCATCCCCAAACTGATGGTCAATCGGAGAGGACCATCCAGACTTTGGAAGATATGTTGCGATCTTGTGCTTTGGAATGGACCGGTAGTTGGGATGAGTATTTATGTTTGGTGGAGTTTTCGTATAATAACAGTTGGCACGCCAGTATTCGGATGGCTCCCTTCGAGATGTTATATGGGCGCAAGTGTAGAGCGCCGGTTTGTTGGAACGAAGTAGGAGAACGTATTATTGAGGGTCCGGAGTTGGTTCAGGACACCAACGAAAAGGTAGCCATTGCTAGGGAGAAGTTAAAGGAGGCCCGTGCTCGTCAGAAGAGCTATGCTGACAAGCACCGTCGTGACCTAGAGTTTAATGTTGGTGACCGGGTATTTCTGAAAGTATCTCCTTTCCGAGGTGTTAAGCGTTTTGGAATTAAGGGCAAGTTGAGTCCTCGGTTTATTGGTCCCTTTGAAATTCTGGATCGTATTGGGGAGGTCTCTTATCGTCTGGCTCTACCTCCTCAGCTATCTCATGTGCATAATGTTTTCCATGTATCTCTTTTGAGGGGATACAACTATCACCCGTTGCATGTGGTGTCTTATCCACTTGATCAGATTCAGCCGGATATGTCTTTATCCGAAGAGCCGGAGGCTATTTTGGACCGGCAAGAGCGGGTCATGAGGAGCAAAGTCATTCCATTCGTTAAGGTTCTTTGGAAGAATCACCCAGAGCGCGAGGCTACCTGGGAGACTGAAGAATCGATTCGTGCTAGTTATCCTCACTTCGTATTCTGATCTGGTATGTCCTTGTCTTGTCATCTGTTTCATTTCATCTGTACCTTTTTGCAAATTTCGAGGACGAAATTTTTCTGTTAGAGGGGAAGAAGTTGTAACACCTAAAAATCCAAAACGTGTAAAATGACCATTTTGCCCCTGCAAATTAAAAATTACTTAAAAGCTTATAAAAGTACCGAATCGATCCCAAACTTCTGGAAAAGAACAAGACATGATATAAAATAATTTTAACAACTTTGATTAATATTTATAAAAGTTACAAAATTACCAAATTGCCCTTATTGAACCGATTAGCACAAAAATCAAATAATTAGACTTTAAAGGCAAATAAATTACATTTAATTGGAAATTTAAATCACATTCATGGGCCTTGAATATTTCCGTGATTTTGGGAGCTGTAAACCCTCCCCTTGACGCTCCTCTATCCCTAAATAAGTTAAACCTCTTAGAACCCTAATTTTCTCTATAGCCGCTTAAAGAAAAACACACAAAATAATTCCTCAAACCTTCATCCGATTTTCTGGAACTAAAAGAGCATTTTTCTGGTGTTGTTCGTGAATTAAGGAAGCTAAGAAAATTGGGTTTGGTCGTGGTTTCTTCTTGGTTCGATCGCTAGAAATCATTTTCATTCGATAGGTAAATATTCCAAATCAATTCGTACGACCTTCTAAAATCTTGTAATCATTTTTCTCATGTTCCTCATGACGATTATGCTATGTGAAAAATGTTCCTAAGGTCGTGGAGGCTGTGGATCGATCGCTAGAAAAATCTTGGTTCAAGGGTTCACTCGATAAGGTGTATTTTGGTTTCTGCTCATTCACTCGTTCAACCTCTGAATCGGTATTTTTCCCATGATCTTTCAACCTTATTTAACTCAGGTAAAATATATAATTCAATGCATGCAACCTAAATCGAATCGTTTGAATTAAAGTGCATAAAATACGTATAGAATTCAAAATGTGTTATGCGAATTTTCTGGATGTTATAATCAGTTTTCCTGGACTCTATATGATCTAAATGGCATGAGAAAAATAAGAATCTGAATATTTGAATCTGAATTTGATCATGGTTTAATTTAGTTCTATCGCTAAAATGGGAATAGGTTGGATCGAATGAAATTAAAAACCCTAGCTTCGATTAGGGTTAAGAGCTGGGTTTCTGGGATAAATTAATGCAGAAAAGGACAAAGCAATGATTGATAAGTGATTAGGTCGTGTGATACAAATTGGATTAGGGTTTATCGAATTGAATTGTATGCGTTTGGAACATTTAGAAATTATAGGGTGTATTTCGTAACTTCTGAAACTTATGGGTCATTTTTGTAAGTTTATTTAACTGTGTTAAATGTGGATAAAATCTAAGATGAAGGGTCTTTGTGTAATATGGGGACTTAAAAAGGGTTTAATTCGAAATGTTAGAAGTTGCAAACCGAATGGAAATTAATTAAACTAAAAGGACGTGTTTTGTAATTTTGGAAAATCTATAGCCATTCGTATAAATATGTTTTGAGGGACTTAATGTGTAACTCTGGTTATTAAAGGGATTTAAATTGTAAATACTTAATAAATATAGATCGAATGGTAACTTAAAGTAATGAAGGACTAAATGTGTAAATTATGTAAAGTTATGGACCTATTCGTACAAACATATATTCATGGTTTAATTCGGTAATTTGGAAAGGTAAAGGGTTTGCTATGTAAATAAAGTCATGTAAAGGGTATTCGAACTAATTCTTTAAAGTTAAGGTTATGTTTTGTAAAGTCTTAAACTTGAGGGTTTAAATCGTAAATCATTAAACTACGAGGGTTATAGGAGTAATATATGTAATTAAAGGGTTAATCTTGCTAAAAGATAAATTGTGATATTTACTTCTAAAACTTTATACTTTAATTGTATTTTCAAATTAACCCTTAACGTATATTTAATTCTAAATCTAAAACCCTAAAATACGTAAAGCTATTATTGAGAATACGTGAATCTATAACTAAGTAAAATCTGATAAAATGAGTAATTCGGTCAACTAAATAAGGAACTTACTAAATCCGGAAAACTGCTAAAAAGGGAAGTTACTTAAAATGGAAAGTCAGTTAAAAACCTATTGTAATACTCTTCTACTCTCTTAGGTGTGAAGAAGGAGAGATCCTGAGCTTGTCAGTGTTTGCTAATTCTGGTTTTATTTTGCTTGCAATAAGGTACAGATACTCTGCCCTTTTTCAGTAAGGGTGTCCTATCTCATGGTTATGATTTCAAATTCTGATTTGTTTAAGTGTTTCCAAAACCATTGCTATGAACCCTTTTATTATGAACCTTTCTGGTTACACTCTGATTTGGACCTTTGTTATTACATCTGACATATCTGTTATGAACCATCTATTATGGACCATCTGATTTGACCTTTGATATATGACTTTCTGATTATGATATGATGTCTGACTCTTAGTTTGATACCCGAGCCATTTCACTAGGCATGGGGTTCCATGTCCGTGTCATTGATGCACCAATGGCATGACTCTAGGCGGTAGAGTGATGTTCCACCACGTCCCCATTCTGTTTATGATATGTGCACACTTCTATGATTATGGCCAATATGATATGTTCTGGGGGGCGTATGGATGCATCCTAGATCTGTTCTGTTAGTGGATTTAATTATATATATATATGATATCTGTTCTGGTGACTGGTGCTTGTGTGCAATACACGCCTTTCACATTTATCTGGGAGCTGATCACTCCATTTGATACATGAGGACACCCCTCATATTATCTGGTTACTTAAGAGGCATCCCCTCTGGATTGTGATGATTATTATCTGTTCTGTTCTGGGCTCGTGGTGGATGACTATCCTATTCTTCATTTTATTTTCTGTCTCTTGTTTATACCTCATGATATTTCCCCATGCACCATATTTCAGTTCTATTTCATTATTATTGCTTTGTATATGTATCTGTTCACTGGGCTTTTTAAGCTCAGCCGTACGTTTCTTTTCATGTACGGCAGGTATTTAAGCTTGGATTCGGGGTTTTAGCTTTGGGGATGAGAGCAACTGTGTGAAGCTTTGACCTTAGCATTCTAGATATACCATTTCGGATTCTGTTTCTGTTATGCCATTGTTTAGGCATTTTGGATTATGTACTTCGTTTATTTCTGTTTTGGACATAAGTTGTGTTGACTTATTTCCTTTGACCATTTATGTTATGGACTTATCATGTTTGGATTTAATGCTTGTAATCTGATATGAAGCCATTGTTGTGATATCTTTACCCTTGCCGGGTTGGGGTGTTACAATGCCAGTTAGTCCACTCGGCATCCTATGCCCTAGCCTAGTCTCTGCCTATGTCACGTAGTCTCTGATGAACTCCTGCAAGTTCCCTACCAACTTGCTCATCACGTCTCCCTAATCTCTCTAACTGGTCAGAATGGACATCTAACAAATTTCCCTGAGCTCCCAACTGGACTAGAAATTTGGTGACATCATCTTCCTCCTCCTCTGCCATTGGTGAGACAGCAGGTGGAGGAGAAATCGGTATAGATGGAGATGGAGGCACAAATGAAGGTGATGATGGCTCATAGGTAGGACTACCGGCATCAGGTTGGGTGCTGTGTATGCACTCAATATCCTCCATACTTCGCCGTTAATATCACAAGTAACCGGAGCCTCATCCTTGGCTTGTAATATAGCAGCTCTCAATCTTAACCCGAGAGGCATATCTCTGTCCTCTCCCACAATCTGAGCAGCACTGGAGCTCTGTCCTATCTCAAATGTGCTAGGCACTTCCTCCACAATTCCCTTTCCGTGCCGTGGCTCAGCTGGTATAACTTTTTCTGGAATAGGGTCTGCCACTGGATCTTCCTCAGGATCCTCCTCCGGATCCTCTTCTGGTTCTTCTTCTTCCTCTTCTTCTTTTGCTGAGTATGAGTCATTGGCCCTCCTAAGCCTTTGACGAGGTGGTGAATGATCTAGGGATGTGGTAGGTGAAAGGGATAAGGGTGTGGTAGAGGTACCCGTACAGATAACTCGGGCTCTCTTCTGGGGTGATGATAGAAAATCTGAGTACCGCATCCGATATCCAGGAACATGCATGCGGGTAGTACGGCGGACTGGAAGAGTATGGACATATGGAGTAGGCTGTGTAGTATGATCAGTAGTGGGGATAGGCTGGATGGAAGTAGGGTTGGTAGCAGGTGTAGGCAATGCGGCAGTGAGTGTAGGCTCGAGTAGATCGGGGTCTAGTGCATTGAAGGCTTGCAGCACTTGCATGTATGGATCGTTTGAATCTGGCGAGATCGAAGGAATAGGATGGGAAGACATAGTCTGTGACAAAAATGGTATATGTGTGTAAGTATATCAGAAATAATAACTAGTGTGGGTCAAGTGTATATAGATATATACATATAGTACACTTAATCATGTAAAATTAGTAAGTCACAAATCATAACATGCAGTCAAGTCAAATAAACATCAACCAAAATGGCAAGCAAGGCAAATGGCAGTCATAGGGACTTGTTTTTATAAAAATGGTTATAGTTTAGGGTTTAATATGTACCTAGTTCTCTATAACCTAGGCTCTGATGCCAATCTGTAACACCCTCAAAATTTAACAGTCGTGGAAGCATACAGAACTTTGAGGGTGCTACTTGCGTAGATTGGAAATCACAACACAAGGTAAACAAAGAACGGAATGCGTACTCCATTTTAATTAAATCAACATTTAGTGTTTACAAATGATAATTCATTATTTAGAAAAATAGACCCATTGGTTACAGTGGTCCCACATAAAAACAAGTCTTAAATTAATTGCCACATCTTCAGAAAAGGTCCATGACCCTTGCCTTGCCAAATCCTTGCCATAACAAATCAAATTACACACCTGAGAAAAACATGCTAAAATTCAGCAAAAAGTTGGTGAGTTCATAGGTTTAATTAAAAACATTAAATAATCAGTTTGGACCAGTACGATCATTACAACACATATAATGTCATACAAAATAGTCTATCGCGCTAGCACTAAGTTCATCCAACCGAAGCTCGACAGTTTAGTGCGCTAATCTATAGCACATAATTAATAGTCAAGGGGCCCTTAGCGAGTGTTTAACCCAATACACTCGAAGTACGACTTGCTATACATCCGCATTGACCTGTCTGGCCAACCGAACGGGGGAGTCACCCCAATAGATCTATCTTAAGCAATCGCGCTTCGTAAAGGGAACTAACGGCTCATGAAAATGGGCATGATAGTGGGTTCTAGGGCTTAGGCTAACTACGGAATAGTTTGAGAAAAATTATTAGTATTATGGTCCATAAAATAATTTGCATGTTTCTCACCCCATATTTGTAAAACAAGTATATGTAAAATGGGGCTATAAACTCACCTTTAATGGTCTGAATAGTGAATACTGTGAAATTAGGAAGTGTACGGCACCAACACGCAACCTAAATTAATAAACCATGTTTTAGTTTCAAGTATTAAATTAAGTCTTTCAAAATTTAATTCCATTTAAAGTGATTATGTTGTTGTCACTTGTGTGGCAGCAAGTGAGGTTACGAATGAATTCCCTAACAAATGGTAAGGTTTAGCTCTACGAATGACTTAAATGTACGGTAATGAGGAAACGAGAATATTCTAGGGACTTGAATGACGGAATTTGGAAGGAAATGAAATGAACAATTTAAAGCACGAATAGATAAAATCGAGATGTGATATATATATTAAGGTCATGTAGTTTAGTTGTTATATCTAGTTATATAGATTTTGGAATAAAATTAAGTGTAAGTGACGTTTATTAAAAGTTTAAATGTTTTGAGAAAAATTGTATTATATAGTTGGTTTAACAAAAATTTGGTTTATTTCGTTTATTAAAAATGAACTAGGTTTATCTAGTTATTAACGATTAGTTATGACTCGTATTTATAAATTATAAGTTTAGAAAATATTTGATCTCGTTAAAATAGTTTAAGTAAGGTTTATGTTAATATTTCATTTTCCTAGTTTTCATAAATGACATGATTATCGGTCGAATAAAATAATGTCGAATTGTATATTTTCCTATGCATTTTACTTTGTACTTAGTAAGAACTCGATTTGGTTTTTATCTTATCCAAATTTTATATTTTAGCGACATGTGTGTGTATATAACATTTTGTATTCTTTTATGCCACTTTTTATGTTTTACATTTATATATAAGTGTAAGATGATATTTAAGTGACAATCACAAGTTAAAGGTCCAATTATTTAATCGACGAATATTGAATTGTGTCTCACAAGTTTTATATACGTTAGCTTCAATACAAAGTTTATGTTGGTTTTTTAATAAAGTTTTAGTTTGCGGCTATTACATATGTATATACAATCACGGTTCTACACATTTTAACATGTTGTTGGGCTGCGGCCCAACTGAATCTAATGTAGGGGAAGGCCTTGGTATTGGGTTGGACTGGCCACCAGCAGCCACATTGGGCCTGGTGGGCCAAAACTAACTACTCGCAAATGCAACATGGGCTAGAACAAGGGGTTTCGATTGGGCTTGCACATGGGCCCTAAGTGGGTCGATTTAGTTTAGCCTGGAAATACAACTCACCCACTTATATGTCCCAAAGGACTTTGTGAGTTTTTTGGGAAGCTTTTAGACCAACGATTCGACACTAATGGCCTTAGATGTCTCATGACTTGGCTCACTTTGGGGTTGAGTACTACTCGGCTGCCAATCATAGGGACTCTCAATATTATGAGGGGCTTTGGTTTTAACATAACCATGCTCGTTTCGACCGAGAAAAGACCCATTACGAGTGGGCAACAACTCATGTGACCAAAGAGGGCTATTAGCACTCAAGGTGTTTTAGCCGAAAGCTATACAACTAGGAGTGGTACATATAGGTTCCTATGAAGATTTACATTTGACACTCCATATGGGTTCGAATTGAGGGAGTAAGTCTTTACCCCGATTGGGGTTCGAATTTGGGTCAAAATGGGTATATTCTGGACTCAAACCAAGGATAATTCCCTTATCCTTGTCTCTCGCTTTGGGTTCTAACTAGGTTATACTGGGAGGGTTGAGGAGTGAGTCTTCTTTGCCTCTAGTTGAGGTCTAACCCGCGGCTAGCTCAACAGGCTAGCTCAACACCATGGTGGCTGCCCTAGGTGGATCTAAATTGGCACAACCTTCGGCCAGAACCTCCCCTATGAGGGTGGTCTTCCTCAACCTAGAATCACATCCTACTTGGATGTTTCCATTTGCATTAAGAGGTGACCATTATCTCCTTCATCCTAAACAACATTCCTAAACCGAAAGGGCTTGTCATTTCGAACGGTTCTAGTACCTAATCTCCTCATTACACAATCATTAGACTTAATTCGATACATTAATCTATGGATTCATTGGAGTCATTTGACTCGAATCACAAGATTTAGACACAACGACCAACAATGTATTAACCTAGTAACGATATCTATATTTTCTAACATCCTAGGCCACGGTGACAACAACATCAAAGCAACCTCTTGAATAACAATGATAAACAACAATTTAAACATCGCTTATTCGATCTAAAGTTAACCAAATCAAACCAAAATGACACGAATAGATTTAAAGAGATTCTAATACAAAACTTATATCCTTACAATGATTTGGACGAGAGATGAGGAACTCAGGAGACTCGAACCAGAAACAAATCCGAAAACCCAGTTATCCCAATTCGAACCACAACCACCTCACTCTCTTGTTCTTCCTTGAGTATTCTTGGTCTCAGAAACTTTGAGTATGATTGTTGAGGTGTGATTTGAATGTCCTTGAGATATTGGTTTAAAAAGAAGAAAATGAGAGTAACTCCTTAACTACTTTCGGATTTGGGAGAAGCAAAGCTTCTATTCGAGTGTTATTTCTCCTTCTTATGTAGTCTTCTAGGTTTGACTTGAGGAATTCGAGATCTATGAAAATGATTGTGAGTGTTTAGGCAGAAAAGAGAGGATGACAGAGATGGTGGATGGTGATGGATCGTATATTATTTTGGGGAAGAAGAGGGGCGGACAAAACATAGGGAAGAAGACATGATTTTTGGATAAATGTGTGAGTGGAGAGTTTTAATTTTAAGTATATATGGATGGATTTAATTAAAGGAGTGAGTAAATTATACCCGCATCTCGCTAAACGGAGTTAAACTCAGGTCTTTCCATTTGTCACACCGTGCCACTTGTTCTAGATTATATTCGAATTCCAGCTATGAAGTTGTTGCAGTCTTGAATTCTGAGAAGCCTGCTTGGCGGACTTTGATGACGTCGGACAGTTGTAACTTCTGAACCTTCATCACTTTCTTCAGTCTTTTAGTGAAATCCACAACAAAGCCTTCTGCAGGTGCTTCATCTTCTGGAATATCTGGATACGCATCCACCATCTCTTCAAACCATTCGAACTTTGCAGCATCAGGGTTGACCCATTCTGGAGCAGGTTTGAGAGGTGCATCAGCAGGTGGTGCAGGCACAGTTACAACTTTGGGAGGAGCAACATCAGTTTCAGCTTGATCAACAGTTAAATCTTCATGATGTCCAGCTTCATCAAATGTTCCGGTCTCTTGAGGTACGAATTCCTCTTCGCTTGTTTGTTGAATGTTGGAAGGAGGCAATGTTGTAGAAGGGCCAGCCGATTTCGTACATTTCTCGCTTCTCTTTGCTTGGTCGTCTTTGTCATGATCATCACGACGACGCTTGCTAGGCTTGTACCTCTTGCACGACTCACCTTTCTTCTCAGCTTTCTTCATTGATTCCGTTAAGGCCTTCCGAAGATCTTCCTCTTCCGGGTCATCGATGATAGCTTCGAGCAATTTACCTTTAAGATCAGCAGTTGAAGGCTTTGATGGCAGTGTATGGATTGTGATCGGTGTTGACTGGATGTGATGTGCTATAATACCATCAAGCTTCCTCTTGACATATTCATTAAGGAGATTAGGAAGCGTCTCATGAAGATGTTTGCTGACTTCTTATGGTAAGTGATTGCTGAGATATTGCTCCGTTGCTAGCTGAAGATCATAAGTTTTGAACTCATTGATTTCAGTTTGATGTGCTGTTAGTTGAGTTTGTAATGCGGTAAGCTGCTCTTTCAGGGCTTTAAGTTTACTGTTGTCTGATTGTTGAGGTGTGGGAACTGGTGATGGAGGTATGGTCATGGAGGTTTGATCCACAGATGATGGTGGTGGAGTAGGTATACGGTTTTCATCTTGATTATCATCATCTTGGTCGTCATCATCCTCATCACTTTCATTGTCTTTGTCATCATCATCTTCATCTTCTTCATCATCATCTCCTTCATCATCTTTATCTTCTTCATCTTGGTTTTTAGATTCTGAGGGTGAGGGTGTGTGTATAATTTGATCCGACTCTTTCGATTCATCCTCAGATTCATTAGGTGAAGTACTTGCAGATTTAGACTTTGTAGCTTCTGAATCATCCTCGGACTGAGACAATATGTCTTTTTCCCTAACCTGTGAAGTTAATCATTCACCTCTCTTCATTTTCTCGAGTCTCTCATGATCAGCCAAGTATTTAGCCTTGTTTTCCTTCATAGCCCTCTCGAGTTGTGCAATCTCCTCTTCTTCGGTCATGGGTGGTTGAAGGGGTTCATCAGGTTTGATCTTGATTGATTTCCCTTTCCTTTGCCTAGTCCTTCAGCATGCTTTTCCTTCTTGATCTGCATGATCTTTTTCTTTCTTTCATCCCTTAAACTTATTTCCTCTTCTTCTTCTTTTTCAGTGGACTCGTCTTTGAGCATTAGTTTCTTCTTTTTAGCTTGGGTAACTTTCTTTGTCCTTGTTGATGGTGTTATGACTGCTTTTCCTCTTCCTCTACCTCTGGTTGAACCTGTACCCTTTACCGTAAGCCCGACTGTACCTGCTTTTTCTGCTTTGTCATACCATGCGTAAGCTTCAGTTGCCATTACTGCTTCTGATAACAACTTGGGTGGAATTATTAGACCTTGTTTAGTGGTGTTGGTCGTATGGATTCTTACCCTGGAGAGTACATGATCCATCTGTATGGTATGAGCTTTCTCATTCAAGCATTTGTCAATCTCCAGATTTTTTTCCATGAAATGAGCAATAATCAGTTTGGTGAAGCGCGGGAAGGGTATCTTGTATCCCTTCTTCTGGCCAAACTGGCGGGCTTGATAAATCATGTCCGTCCAGATGTATTGGGCATAATCCATGTGGTAAAGGTTGATAACACCCCAAAAGAACATTAGATGTTCGAGTCTGGGAGGCTCAAGACCAGTCTCCTTCCCGGTAATGCAGTGGTTCACGATGGTGTAAATGGTTAACCAGGGTTGAGGAATATGCTTTCTATCCACCTTTGAATGTGAAGTGAGTTCTTCACTCGAATCATCATAGCCGATGTGTTTTAATGTCTTGACCATTAGTTCAAAGGTAGGATCTTTCAGAAATCTGGTTTGTTTGCCGAAAGCTATTGGAGGAAGATCAAGCACAGTACGAAGAGTGTGAACATCAAACTGGATCCTCTTATCATCAAGGGTGATTTCCATCGACTTGTTATCTCTGTTGATGAATAGTGTGTGCCAGAACTGGTTGATGTAAACTTCTGGTACAGTGGCAGAATTGGTCAGAACATGCTTACAAAAATGTCTCTTCAATATCTCCACCATTATCTGGCATGGTAATTTCTCCAAGTCAACTCTGGCGTTGGAGTCACTAATCTTCCTTTCGTCACCTTCTGGGATCAAATCTTTCCTAGCAATGGATGTTTGAGACATGATGAACATGTGTAGCACAAACACCAACAAAAAATACACAATGGAAATTGTATATATATGTTAGTGTAAATCACTTATTACATGATATGAGCCTAACTAATATGATGCATCACATAGAAAGACATTTAACATGATCATGAATAATATGAACACATCAAACAAACAACCATATTGGAGCAACCTCATTTTACAACTTAACTGTATTTTGTACTTAAGAAAAAATTTCTATGTCTGCAAAACCATGGTTACTCGAAGAATATGATGGTTACTCGAAGAAAGTGTGATCTTACTCGAAGGATTTGAAACAAAATTTGAAAATATTTGCTCTTACTCGAAGATTACCATTTTTTCCTTACTCGGAAGCATTTGAGTACTCTCCTAACTCAGAGAAAAAAAATTCTTACTTGGAAAATCTGGTGAAATTTGGTTACTCGAAGAATTACATAACAATATACTTATTCGAAGAGTCTGATAAAAGCATGGCTTACTCGGAGAAAGGAGATTAACTCGAAAATTTTTAATAGAAATCCTTAGTCGAAGGATATTTCATTACTCGGAGAGTAAATGAAAAGATCCTTACTCGAAGGATTTTTATAAAACTTTTCTAAGTTAACAAATGATATTACTTACTCGAAGATTTTTATAAAGTATTTCTAAGTAAGAGGCTTTTATCCAGTTACTCGAAGGACTTCATAAAAATTTTCTAAGAAAATACTATCAGTCTCCTTACTCGGAGACCTTCAACCTTAGTCGAAGGATTTGATGCTAACTAGAAGAAATTCATGATTACTTAAATTCTATAACAGACAGTTACAGGAATCAATCAATAACCAAATATCATCTAAAACATGTTCTAATCATAATCTATTACCCAGAAATCCATTCAACCAAACACATTATAGACCACAGTTGATTAACTCACATGCAATCTTTCGACTTAGACAATGTTTTCGATTCGGGTTATGAAACTTAAGGCGCATTGTCTAGGGACTTATACAAACTCAAAACACAGCTCAAAACACTTAAACATATCACCAATAATCACCAGCCATTATATCGACCATATAACCCTAAATTACTCGAATTGCATCAACTGATGTTATTCAATACAATTAAGCATTATTAAATCACTCCTAGACATGTTGTTATGTTCTAAAACTAACTTAATTAGATTAAATGCCAACAAGCAGGAAATGCCCAAACCAAATTCTTAAACCCTAATTCGACAAACACTCAATTTAACCACAGAAAAGTTATAAGAATTCAGGCGTGTGATTATAATGCATAATTGATTATGTATAACACTTACAATTGAGAGTTTGAAGAAAATCAAAAATCTTGAGTAATAGAACAAATTTTGGCGGAAAATGGTTAAGGTTCTGATTCGTGTATGTGTTTTAAAACTGATTTGAGTTTATATAGGCCTAACTTTGGCTTTTTGACACTTTGAGCCCCTAAACCCTTTTACCTGTTCACACTAAGTCCTAATGTGGTATACTTTTGATATTATGACAAATCCAGCCCTTGAGGTTTGAAATGGTTAAAAACTTTGGTCCAATTTGTTGTAAACTTAAGTTATATTCATTTCTCCCCCTTAACCTAACACATACTTTTGAAATTTTGAAAAACTTTTAGTTCAAGAGATCATGGAAAGATGGTTTGATGAAGATTTTGATAAAAATAAAGATTTTGATGAGAAATGTGCAAAATTTAGAAAAATTCTCCCCCTCAAAATATGTTTGTGATTAAAATTGATTGATTTTGAAATTACGATAACATATTTTGATTCGTTTTGAATTTTGCACAATTAAAAGAGATGAAATTTTTTGTGTGTGTGTGTTTTTTTTTAATGAAATAATGGGAAAATCTTTTTTTTGTTTTTGATAAAATATTTACAAAGATAGTTTTGATGCTTGACTCTCTTAATTTTGTTTAAGAAAATTATTTAGATCCTCTGGAGTCAAACATCGCATACCAATCTGGTGAACTAATTCCACAAATCTTGCATGAGGCAAGACTTTGGTGAATAAGTCTGCCAGTTGGTATTCTGTACCCAAAAAATAAAGTTCAATGGTACCCTGTTCCACATGCTCCTTGATGAAATGGTATCGAAGTGCAATGTGCTTGGACTTCGAATGCTGAACGGTGTTGCACGAGATAGCAATGACTCTCTTGGAGTCGCAGTACATCGGAATCTTGTTGAAAACATAACCATAGTCCATTATTTGTGATCTGTGGAAAACTAGAAGGGGGGGTTGAATAGTTTTACGTCTTTTTAATTTTATTATGAAAACTTAGTTTCCTTTTAAAACCTTATTTTGAGTTTATATGAAAAATGATACTTGAACAATATTATTAATTATATGGGTATCCTTTTAAATTTGTTATAAAACTTTTCTTTTTATGAATGGAGTTTTAAATTGATCTTTATGTGAAATCAACTTCTAATTAATACTAACAGTTATATATGCCTATATGTATGAAAGTAATGACGATATAAAGAAATAAGTAAGAGATGGAAAGATCAAACCGAGACACGAGGGATTTATAGTGGTTCGGCTACAAGGACACCTTCCTTGCCCTACTCCACTCCCCGAGCACACCTTGCTCGAGAGTTTTCTTCACTACTTCAACAAGCTCCCTTATGGCGGAGAAAACCTTACACAACTTTGGCTTACACCGGTTTAACGACACAAAGCTAAATGTCGAGTTCTAATAGTAGCTAGAACCAATCTCACGACTTCAATCACAACTTGTTCACGAATTATTCACGACTTCTTCACGACGGCTTCACGACATCAACACAACGGCTTCACGACTTCTACATGACCACTTCACAACTTCTAAGCTACGACTTCACGAATTCTACACAACAACTTCACAACTTCTAAGCTACAACTTCACGACTTCTACATGATGACTTCACAACTTCCAAGCTATTGCTTCACGACTTCTACATGACGACTTCACAACTTCTAAGCTATGGCTTCACGACCTCTACATGACGACTTCACAACTTCTAAGCTATTGCTTCACGACTTCTACATGACGACTTCACAACTTCCAAGCTATGGCTTCACGACCTCTACATGACGACTTCACAACTTCTAAGCAATGGCTTCATGACTTCTACATGACGACTTCACAACTTACAAGCTATGGCTTCACGATTTCTACACCGCGACTTCACAACTTCTACACCATGGCTTTACAACTTCTACATGACTTCTTTACACCACAACTACTTATACACCTTCTTCACTACTTACACGCATATACATATCTAGTCACTTATGTTTACACCTTATACACACACTTTACACAAATGAATGAATGATTTACAAGGTATACTTAACAAACAACTTAAGTAACAAGATGATACTAAGTTGTAATACTTCTAGTCTTGATTGATAGAAGTAATCTTCTTTTGCACTTGGATGGTAGAAGCTTGGATCACTTGGAAACCAATACTTAAGAATTATATGATCAAAGATTTTAGAGAGGATAAGAGGAGATTTAGAACATAAGGTTTGGGGTGCAAAAGGTGAGAAAAAAATCCAGGGGAAGGCTGGTATTTATAGGTAGAAAACTGGACAGCTGGAAGGCTACTGGAGCGTGTCGGCCCCTTTAAATAGGGGGGCGGTCCCCTTAATTTTAAGGGGGCCGCCCAAGCCAACCGTTTCCCAGTTTTGTCTTTTTGTGGGGAAGGTTTTTCTGGAACATTTTTACTGATTTTGGTTGAAAATTTAAATTCATAAATTTATAATGAATTAAACCTTTTTATTTATTACCAAAAATGTTTTTCTAATAGTTATAAAATGTTTTTGACATTTTATAAAAAATCTAGTGATTAAGAAAATGTTCCTTTGATCATATAATGCATTAAGCATTAGTTCATTCATACCTTAAGTGATTTAAGTTGTAGAAGTGAATATTTACAACTAAATACTTGTTTATTTAATAAGTTTATGTTTAATGAGTTTACATTTTGTGATGATCAAAACCTAGAGGTATGAGTAAGAATTAATAATGTTTTTAGGCATTATTTATGTCAACAATCTCCCCCTTTTTGATGATTACAAAACTTAAACTCATTAAAACCAAAAATTTATTTTTGGACAAGTATTTAGTGAGTTTACATTCACTTCTCTCCTTTTTTGTAGAATCAAAAAGGTTAAGCCGACAAGATTTAGTGAAATTTGTCGGGACGAAAACTCCCCCTTGATGTGTACTCCCCCTCGTTTGAGTGCACTAAGGAATCGAGATATGGAATGCTTGCAAGAAAAATATTAGAAGCACAAGCATATATACATTATATATATAGCAAACAGAGAAGGAGATGAGCAAGCATATTGAGGACAAACATTCATGAGTGTTGTGTATAAATACACAACCATACAAGGAAGAAAAGCATCCAAGCATACATAGCAAAATATGGAATATAAAAACAATAATCATTGCAAACAACAATCATGGCAAACAAATAGTAAGAGCACATAGCAAGACATTCATTAATTTAAAGAAATTATGTGAAACATACAATCATTGCAATGACATTTAGCATGCTTGAAACATATAACAAGAAAATGTCCTAAATTGCCAAAGAGAGCTTTCGGACTTGCTTGCGATACGAAAGCTTGGAAAATAAGCATATAGTTATGCTTAGATGGTGGTAGAGTGTTTGGGATGGAATTGGTTGAGTGAGGGTAAGGATGTTTAATTAATAGAGGTATATTTTTGGAGGTGGAGAGTTTGGAGCGGAATCGGTTGAATGAGGGTTAGAGTATTGTGCCAGTGGAGGTGTTGGATGAGATCTAGTAAGAAGATACTCAGTACAAGTGAAATGTTTATTTAAGGCAATGATTTGTTTTTGGAGAAGGACACAACTAGGGCAATAGTTGACATGATTATCAACTTGATTCAAGTTGTGGGGTTGAGGTAAGCAATTTGAGTAGGGTGAGGATGGAGGATGGAGGTTGGCCCTTGTTGCAAGGTGCATAGCAAGGAGATCACTACGGTCATGGATTTGGTTTATATCTTCACGGAACTTTTCCTTTTCCGTGGGAATGTGGATTTGGTCGTTTGGTGGAAGTGGATGAAACTTGGGGTGTGTAGTTGGAAGTAAAGTTGGATGTTTGACCAATATGATAAGGGTTTTGAAAGGTTTCAATGAGGTTGGTTTAAGGTTGAGATGTGTAGTTTGGAATGAAGGTGGAGGTTGAGGTTATTTTAGGATGAAGGAGGGCTAGAAGGGAGTTGATCCAGTTGAGCAAGGTGTAAGGCAAGAAGAGCACAAAGCTCATGGGCTTCTTTAAGTTCTTCAATGAACTTCAAGTGTTTGGAAGAAGGTGATGATGGTGGAGTGTGGTTATGATGGATGAATGAACACTAATGATGGAAAAGGGTATTTATAGTGTAAGAATGGTGTGGTTTAGAAAGGTAAATTTTGGAGGGTGGTTTAGAAAGGTGATGATGGTGGAGTATGTTTGTTATCTGGGATGGATGTTTGAACATGTAACATAGGAGCAACATGTGAGTTGGTAGGAGGTGGTGGTGATACTCTTGGTGGTGGAGACATTTGTGAGCTTGGGTAATTATGAGTGGATGAGGATGGAGATATGGAAGAAGGGGATATTCCAAGAGTGGTGAGTGTTTTGGATGGTGCATTGGTAGGTTGAATAAGATGTGAGGTGTTGTGAATGAGATTGGGATTCTTGTTTTGGGGTTGATCATGCTCTTCATATGAATCACATGAGTGAGATGAAGGTGTATTTTCGGGAGTAAAGGTGGATGGTTGGTTATTATGATGAGGTTTGTGAAAGGGTTCATTGGAGTGAGCTTGAGGATTAGGAGTATAGTTGGGAACAAATGTGGGTGGAGGTATTGGTTGTTTAGCCACATCATTTGTTGTGATAGACTTGTTTTGGGGGTTTGGTTTTCTTGTCCAACCAGGCTTTTTGGTCATCCTTGCTAACCTTGATGTTTTTGGCTTTGGTTTGATGGGAGATGGTGTAATGAGATGATGGAAGATTATGAGGAATGGGAGTGTTTATAGTGTAGGATTGATGGGATTAAGGAATGGATAATTTGTTGGATGGATTGGAATAAGATATGTTTGTGAATTTTGGGAAGTGTAGGATGAAATGGGCTGAAAATTAGAGAAAGGAAACAGCACCTTCGACATCAAATGGCCGGTCCCCTTAATTAAGGGGCCGGTCCCCTTAAATATTAAGGGGGCCGCCTAAGGAATTAAGGGGGCCGCCCATCTGCTGATTCCCAGGTTACCAGAAATGGGTTTTTGGCAGAAAATTGTAGAAAGGGTTGTGTTTTTGGGTTTAGTTTCAAGCAAGTCCAACTCTTTGAGGCAATTAAGCATGTAATGGATATTTATGCAAAACATGTTAATTAAAGATATTAAGCAAACAAGTAATTTCATCTAGCATGTAAACATACTCATCAAGAAAGTGATATCTATGGACTAGGAAACAATAAACTATATCAAGTGTTTTCTTAATTATATGTGCCTATGTGAGGGATCCTAATGAAACAATAAACTACACCAATTAATGAACAATTTGAGAGACCCTACCCTAATGTGTGCCTATGTGTAATAAATGGGAACTTAAGATAGCATGGACTTCTAGACTTGTTACAAACAAAATCTTAATAGACAAACCATGTTCCGCTTGATTTGACCTAGTTCTCTTATAAATGTCATGTACATAAATATAGATGACAAATATGAAATCACCATGCATGATTTAAATAAGTGTTTTTGGCATTATTCAACAATGTTTGAGAGTAGGTTTTTATGTGGATGTAAAAAATATTTTAATGAAATAGTTTTAGTTTTATTTCAAAATGTTTTTATGAGGAAAGAAAACATATTTTTCCAATCTTTGGTTTTGATAAACACGTAATTATGGACACAAGTTTGGAAGAAAGGTAGGATGGTGAAACATGTTAAATAGAAAGGTGTCATAATCTTTTGAAAAATCATTTTTCCAAAATGTGAAGTTTTTGCATATTTAAAAACAAGTCCCATCAATTATAGGTTTAAAGAATAGTGGTTATAGAAGATCTCATGCTCAAGGGTATTGGTTAAGTCTATTGTCACATGCTACCCTTTTCTATATATCCCATGGCATTTAAAAATACATCATATCAGTATAGTTAGAGAAAAACAAAAACTATTATAATAACTATGCATTCAACAACTAAGCAAATAATTACGAAGGCATGCAATCAAATCTCATAGGAGCAAGTAAACATCTAGAAATTTTATATATGCAAGATGACATAAATCTAGGAATGAAAAGCTCTAATGAAAAACAAAGTTCATAAAAGTAAACAATCGTTAGGTATATTTAGGAAGAATAATGTAATCAAGTTAGAGAATGAGTATGAGACTATTACTAGTGGTGCTCAATTCAGGCTAAACATGACTATTTTTACGGGTTACACACACCCAACTTCTCACATAGAAGCAATTCAACCGTTAGGTCAAATTGAATTTCTAGTCAATAGATTCTCCAGTAGTCATTCTCTTACTAGAAGAAATTAATTTCCTAAATTTACCTATCGAAGAATACCAAATATGAAGTTTGCTTGGTTCACTAATTAAGTTCCTAAATTTCTAGTCAATATAACCTAACATCTCTAGCACGTTTGATGTCACACACTTATCTATCTTGATGCCATAGTCTACAAGAGGTTGTATCATCCATAGTTTTCTAACGCGAGAAATCTAATCTTACTTCTATGTTAATGATTTATCCACTTAGCTTAATTCACTTCATCACCAAGAGTTTTCTAATAGTGGACATAGAATATTTCCATTTTAAATTAGAGAAGGCTAAATGAGTTCGAAAGTAAATACTTTATTTAATACTTAGAAGGTTAACTAAAGGGTTTCTAATTTATTAAACCGCAGAACGAATATAACTTAAGTGTAAAGGCAAAGCAACCTATCAAACTAAGCATATCCTAAGGCATTAATAAGATTATATGCTAGAAGTAATTACTTATGAAATTTAAAAAGAGAACTTACCTCACGTCCTAGCTTTTCTTATTAAATCGAAGCGGCTTGACCCGAAAATGTCTTGTGCTAGACTCATTTGATATCTTAGCCTTGATGCATATGACGTCTTATGTAGAATCTTCCACATATAGACGAGATGGCAAGAGAATCCATAAATATTCCAATTTGTCTTCACGCGCATGTTTCGAATGAGAGTATCATTCCTTTGAGCGTTACGTCACCGGATGATGATCTTCTCCTTCGTCTGTGTCACTCCATGATTTTGCATTGAGTTCACTTTGGAGTTGATTCATGTAGTCTTCATCGTTAATACCTTCATTAACAACATTTGAACTAGTAGCACATGTATCTATTTTATCTAAATGTTTATCTATTAAATTTTCTAAGATGACTAATTCATGTACAAGATCAAAATCCTCATCTTTGGCTTGACATTTTTCTTGATGAAAGTTTAAGAGATTTTTCCAAATATCATTTGCCGTTTTACAGAAAGATATTCTTTTATATTCAACTTTCGGCAAGGTTTTGTAAATAATTATTTTAGCTTCATTATTTTTGTTATTCTTTGTTTTTAAATAATCATTTTGAGTTTCAAAATCCGTTTTTGTTGGTTGAAAATCACCAATCAAAATGACATGCCAAAGATCTAGATCAATTGATTTCACATAATTTTCAAATTTATTTTTCCATTCAAGAAAAGTATAGTTTTCAAATAGCGGTGGTGTTTGCATAAATTCCCCTTCTAAATATTTTTCGGATTCCATAGATCGATTCAAGTTTTAAAATACAGTATATTTTAAAGATCTTGATTGACGTGGCTCCTGATACCAATTGTGGAAAACTAGAAGGGGGGGTTGAATAGTTTTACGTCTTTTTAATTTTATTATGAAAACTTTGTTTCCTTTTAAAACCTTAGTTTTGAGTTTATATGAAAAATGATACTTGAACAATATTATTAATTATATGGGTATCCTTTTAGATTTGTTATAAAAGTTTTCTTTTTATGAATGGAGTTTTAAATTAATCTTTATGTGAAATCAACTTCTAATTAATACTAACAGTTATATATGCCTATATGTATGAAAGTAATGACGATATAAAGAAATAAGTAAGAGATGGAAAGATCAAACCGAGACACGAGGGATTTATAGTGGTTCGGCTACAAGGACACCTTCCTTGCCCTACTCCACTCCCCGAGCACACCTTGCTCGAGAGTTTTCTTCACTACTTCAACAAGCTCCCTTATGGCGGAGAAAACCTTACACAACTTTGGCTTACACCGGTTTAACGACACAAAGCTAAATGTCGAGTTCTAATAGTAGCTAGAACCAATCTCACGACTTCAATCACAACTTGTTCACGACTTATTCACGACTTCTTCACGACGGCTTCACGACATCAACACAACGGCTTCACAACTTCTACATGACCACTTCACAACAACTAAGCTACGACTTCACGACTTCTACACAACAACTTCACAACTTCTAAGCTACGACTTCACGACTTCTACATGATGACTTCACAACTTCCAAGCTATTGCTTCACGACTTCTACATGACGACTTCACAACTTCCAAGCTATGGCTTCACGACCTCTACATGACGACTTCACAACTTCTAAGCTATTGCTTCACGACTTCTATATGACGACTTCACAACTTGCAAGCTATGGCTTCACGACCTCTACATGATGACTTCACAACTTCTAAGCAATGGCTTCATGACTTCTACATGACGACTTCACAACTTCCAAGCTACGGCTTCACGATTTCTACACCGCGACTTCACAACTTTTACACCATGGCTTTACAACTTCTACATGACTTCTTTACACCACAACTACTTATACACCTTCTTCACTACTTACACACTATACATATCTAGTCACTTATGTTTACACCTTATACACACACTTTACACAAATGAATGAATAAATTACAAGGTATACTTAACAAACAACTTAAGTAACAAGATGATACTAAGTTGTAATACTTCTTGTCTTGATTGATAGAAGTATTCTTCTTTTGCACTTGGATGGTAGAAACTTGGATCACTTGGAAACCAATACTTAAGAATTATATGATCAAAGATTTTAGAGAGGATAAGAGGAGATTTAGAACAGAAGGTTTGGGGTGCAAAAGGTGAGAAAAAAATCCAGGGGAAGGCTGGTTGATTTGAATCAATTATAGTCCAAGGAATTGCAAAGGAAATATGCAAAACCCGAGTCGATTGTCCCGACGATGATTGAATGGAAAAAGTGATTCGGGATCGTGATTCGTGAACTGAATGTGAAAGAGTGAGTGATTTTTGGATTACACTACTAATATTAAAATAACAAACTACATTAACAATTAAACTACGCTATTAGAACAATTAAACTAAACATTTAAACGAAAATTGAATTTAAAAAACAAACGCGACGTAATTTTAAAAAACGCGAATAAAAGTGAAATTTTAAAATTTTAAACTCTAAAAATGCAAAATAATTTTTCCTATATTAATAATGATAAAAGAAAATTTTTGGCAAAAGAAAAAATATTTTTTTTTGACTTTTTAATAAATTTTTATGAATTAAAAACTAATTAAAACTAATTTAATGATTTAAAAATAGTAAAACTAATTGGAAAAATCTGAAAATTTCTGAGTAATTTTAATTTTTAATAAGAAACATAAGAAAAATAAAGTCAACACTCAGTTCAGCTTAAATAAGCTGAACAGTTGAAATAAGCACTTGGAAATAAGACAAAAATAAGCTAAAGATGACAAAAACTAATCAGAAACTCAGAGACTGATTAACTGATTATTATAAGCTCAAAACTACTGCAAATGATCAATTAAGCAGAATGAATAAGCAATTTAAGCACAATAGCAGTTACAAATTAAGACAAAAACAGGTGGTGATCAGCCCTCTTCACAGCCCAATTAAACAGTCCAAATAAGCAGATAAGTTGAAACTTAAGAGGGCAAAAGCTAGATTGCACTACTGACTATTCAGAAATACCAAAATCCCCAAATTCTACAAGCCAATTGAATACTAAATAAGCCCTAGATCAGCTGGATTAAGTAACAAAAATTTCTGCAGCAGATAAGCAGGAAAAGTGCAGGTATGCAGAAGCAAAATAAGCTATTTGAAAAGCTGAAAATCCAAACCCTAGATTATAAACTTTAAAATCACTATTTGAACTATCTATAACCCAAATATCAGGACCTAAGATTAATCAAATAAGTCACAAAGAAGCCAAGATCAGCAGCCAAAATCTGTTTCTGCACTAAAGATGCTCTGTGACAGCAGGCTAGAGTATTTTGGCGCAGATGAGTGTAGAACTACTCTAATTCAAACCAACTCTTTCCATCTTACTTTAATCACTAAAATCCAACTCAAAAATGCTTAAAATGATACCTTAAATAAGCTTAGCTTAACTGAGCTTAATGAGGCAGTTGAGAACTTAAATTTGTACTAATAAGCCAAACTCTTCAAAATGCATTAAAATTACTTAAATGCTACTAAAATCTCTTTAAACAAGCTCAACTAATCTAGATCAAAGCTGATTCAATAGCAAATGAACAGTAATAATAAGCTTATCACTTAGACATCTACTATCCCAAACACCTTATAAGTAACTGATTTGACTGATTTAACACTTTAACCTACTGAAATGAGCTACACTATTGAACTCTACTGATCTAACTAACTAAGTAAACTACTAAAGAGCAACAATCAATACCAATTAAGCATAACATTTAACTGATCAAAGAAACATGTAGAAAATAAGCTAAATATCAAAATGGAACTTACAAACAAATCCCCCTCAGCTCAAACAGAGGGGGTTCACTATGCTAGCCTATCTTTAGATAGGCTAATCACTTCCATTTCACTGATTAGCATACCAAATTCACCCATAATCATCATCATAACCATTGCAGTTGACTTTCCTTGACTTTGTTGTGTTTTTGTGTAATTTGATTCAAACAAGTTCACAGAAGCTAGATAGCTATTATGAGCTTGTGTATTCAGTAAATAGCTTGTATGCAAGCTGAAATTTATGTAAATGAAAGCATTTTTATATTTTTATATTTTTTTATTTTTTTGAAATTTTGGTTTAATATGAAAAAAAGTAAATGACAGGAATGAAAAATTGGATTCAATGATAAAACTAAATAAGTAAAACAATAGCAATAAGCTTAATCAAGCTTATGTAAATAAGCAGTAATAAAAGTTTATGAAAATAAAGAAGAGACAACAATTTAAACAAAATAAACTTTCATTAATACTTTTATAACATTACAAATTTGATTCAACAGCATAACATTAACATCAAAAATTACATGAGAAATGAGGAGAAATCCTCTCCTATTTATAGGACTCGAATGAACCTTCTGGGCCTTCCACTCTGGCAATCCGTGTGCATTCAAGCTAATCATCACCCTTGGATCCTCCCTTTCTCCCTACGCTTTGATCTCAGCCCTTGGATTGGGTTTAGTGAGGTGTTCGGTCCAATCAACAAGCTCCACGTGTCCCATTCGTGCATTCCCTGACACCTGACATCTTTTGATTAGACACTTATACCCTTAATTGGGTAAAATTTTACGGGTAAAAGAATTAGGGTTCTTGTGGTAATTTGGGGAAGAACTGGTAAAAGGCGGGGTGTGGGTTGGGGTTGGATTTTTGTTATTTGATTGACTTGGGGATAATAAGGGGGTTGACTGGTAATTTGTTTGGGTGTGGATCGGGTAGTGTGGGTTTTGGGTTTTATTTAATATTTTGGGTCGTGGGTTAATGTGGTGATGGGCTTAGGGATTTAATATGGATTGGGTTTTTGGTTAGGGTTAAATCCGGATATAGGTGTAGTTTAGGATTTATCATAAGGACCAAATGTGTATTACTTGGAATCTTAGGGACTGATCTTGCCATATTTTTCAAGGTGAATCCAAGGGCTGAATTTTGACAACCTTTGATACTTGGAGGACCCAGGGTTGACTTTTTGACCATATCTTCTTTCCGGTTCGGCTTTGAGTCCTTTCCGAATCTCGTGCTCGTTTTCCCGGGTTTTCCGTGTCTTTTGTTATTTTTCTCGATATCCGTCCCTGCATAATCATAAACACAAAAACACGAGATATTTGGCATAATTGGTTAGTTTTTGGTCTATTTGGTCTGATTTTGGTCAAGAAAAGGTATGTGTTTAAGCACATACCAAATTCCCCCAGACTAAGCTATTGCAATGTCCTCATGCAATATTATAAAAACACGTTTTTGAAACCGAAAATTTCCAATCTCTTTTTACTAACTTTGAGAAGTAGAAAAATTTTCAAAAGAGATCAAGAAATCTTAAGTTCTAAAAACTCCCCGATTTTCCTTTTATTCTATTTTTGTATTTTTCTTTATTACTTAGGTGACGGCTTTGTTGACAATCATTATCTAACGATAACTTTTAGGATCACGGAGCAGGAAACACGACTTATAAAGAAATGACCATACGGATAAAATTCGTCGTTCCTGATTTTTCACGAGTTCCCAAACTAAGCTTAAAAACGAAATCATTGTCATTTACAAGTTAGATTGCCAACACTACCCAGAAAGCTAATTGTGGACTCCTTGTTCCCAAATTCCTATTTTCCTCTATTTATTTTATTTTTGGTGAGAAATGAATTTCTTCAAATTCTCATTTCGATAATTTCTTAGTCCGATAAAGATATCTAGTTTAGACGCTAAGTAGTTTCCAAATCTTCCCTCGAAAACCGTTGCATACAAAAATGAGGTCCACATCAAGGTCTCTGATTTAACACGATTTTGAGAATATCCCTTTTATTTGCGACCGAAACAACTCATCTACGAGTCCAGAGACAGAAGCCTTTATTAGGATACCTCGGAGTCGAAATTTGGCATTTTTAACATTATTAAGCACATTAACGTATTTAATCCTTGGCCTTTTATAACAATCACAACATTGGCTGCGAACCGGCAAGATGTGATAGTCTATTATGACCTTGGAATTTTTCCTCTGCCTTTATTAGAAGTCTACAACATCGGCTGCGAACCGGCAAGATGCAGAAAACTTTTTATGGCTTTGGATTATTATTATTATTCATTATTCATTATATATTTTGCCAAATCCCAAGTCCTACGGCTTTTATAACAATCCCAACATCGGTTGCGAGCCGGCAAGATGGAATAGTCTATTACACCGTAACAGTGGCAGTACCTTGATGTGTACCCAACTTTCATAAGCCAGAATTTTCT
Organism: Artemisia tridentata subsp. tridentata; assembly: GCA_021014915.2. Taxonomy (NCBI): domain Eukaryota; kingdom Viridiplantae; phylum Streptophyta; class Magnoliopsida; order Asterales; family Asteraceae; genus Artemisia; species Artemisia tridentata. Next base: position 80,192,057 of record CP139503.1, on the reverse strand, counting down.
AAGGATGAAATAAAAACTAATTATCGCCAAAACTAAAATACCTTTAATTATTCCTAGATTACTATTTTTGAGTGAAACAAGCTTATGGGAACAAAAAGCCACAAATAACTTCGATGAGCTCTAAAGAGATCCAACTACTCCACGTTTAGCAATCTAACTTATAAACAACTCTATCATTTCTCGTTCTTCGCAAATTTAAAATCTTAAATAATAAGATCCGCGAATGCTTAGCCAAATAATCAAGCCATGCATGTATAAAGTCAAATACGGGAACTTGCAAACTCTTAAAAAGAATTCGCGTTTTCTAGCTCCTTGTGTAAAAGACTAGCACAAGCTTATAGATTATAAAAGGTTAAGGGAACAAGCTAGGGCTCAACACGCCCGGTCAAGTCAGAATTTTATTCCTACTCTCACCAGCGGAAAGTCAACAAAAATGTCAAAACTTAATATATTTTTGCAAAAATTTTAAATTTTTCTCATTTTTTGGATTTTTTCAATTTTTGGAGGAAAAACGGGGTTACATGAGTAAACGGCAAAAAATGCAAGGCAAAAATCAAATCGACAGATTACCCCCCCAGACTAAAACGAGACATTGTCCCCAATGTCTTAAAGGTAAGGGTTCTCCTACATAAATCTAAGGCTGTTTATGAATTATGCCAAAAGGTAAATGTAAAACGATAGGATTTTAGGATATCGATAAGCAGCGAATGATGAAACTCGAGTAACGTGAAGGAAACTACGAGCACGAGAGTCTTCATCATCGAGCATTCCTGGACATATCACAAGAAAAACCACGAAACACAAGATACGGAAGAGGAGACCTCCTCTTTATTAAGAAAGTAGAAAGAAGATAGATGGATAAGCATGGGGTGCCTCCCACGAAGCGCTTGTTTTTGTTAACCAAGTCACATGAGCTTGACTCGACCTCGAATTTATTTGTCCATGGGGAAAGTTTGGAGATCCGAGACAACCATGGATGGTACGTCCCCTCCAAAATAGTGCTTCAACCTATGACCATTCACCTTAAAGTTTGGACCGTCATTTTGAGCTAGCTCGACGGTTCCATATGGAAAAACTTCAGTGATGGTGAATGGCCCAGACCAGCGGGTTTTGAGTTTGCCCGAGAAAATCTTTAGCCGAGAATTGAAAAGGAGGACTCGATCACCAACATTGAAAATGCGGTTCTTAATCTTAGAGTCATGAATCCTTTTTGTTTTCTCTTTGTAGATCAAAGAGTTCTCGTAGGCTTGATCTCGAAGCTCATTTAATTCATTAATTTGGAGCTTACGGTGATCACCCGCGGTCTTAAGGTCAAAATTGGCATGTTTCAAGGCCCAATATGCCTTATGCTCGAGCTCGATGGGCAGATGGCAAGCCTTTCCCTAAACCAGCTTGTAAGGAGTACACCCGATGGGTGTCTTGAAAGCGGTTCGGAAAGCCCATAAAGCATCATCCAATTTGTCGGCCCACGAGGCTCGATTTTCACCAACGGTTCTTTCAAGGATACGTTTCAATCCACGATTCGAAACCTCGACTTGTCCGCTTGTTTGCGGGTGATACGCGGTAGAGAGTCGGTGAGTGACACCATACTTGAGCATAACTTTTGCAAATTGATCATTGCAGAAGTGAGTACCGCGATCACTGATTATAGCACGAGGAGTTCCGAATCGAGAGAAGAGATTTTTCAAGAACTTAACAACCACTCGGGCGTCGTTAGTGGGGAGCGCTTTAGCTTCAACCCATTTTGACAAGTAGTCAACGGCCACGAGGATATACTTATTCCCTCATGAAGACGGGAATGGCCCTATGAAATCGATGCCCCACACGTCAAAAATCTCACAGACTTGAATTGCATTTTGAGGCATTTCGTCTTTTTGTGAGATTTTTCCTTGACGTTGGCAAGAGTCACATGACTTCACCAAGTCGTGGGCATCGCGGTAGATTGTCGGCCAATAGAATCCAGAATCAAAAACTTTTTTAGCAGTGTAGCTGGCACCATGATGTCCCCCCGTGGGTCCATTATGGCAAGCCGTGAGGATGTCAACGGCTTCTTGGCTATGCACACACCGTCTTATCACTTGATCGGCACATATCCGGAATAAGTAGGGGTCGTCCCAGAAATAATGTTTAACATCTTTGAAAAACTTCTTTTTCTGCTGGGACGACATCCCTTTTACCACAAAATTCCCCGCATGGTAATTTGCGTAGTCAGCAAACCATGGGGTATTCGGATCATCTTTTAAAGATATCTTCCCAAGTGTCTCGAGAGGAAATGTTTCGGTGATTTCCTTTTTCTCGAGATCACTTTGATGGGGATTTTCCAGTCTGGACAAATGATCAGCGGCTAGATTCTCTGCTCCTTTTTTATCACGAATGATAATATCAAATTACTGGAGCAGAAGAATCCACCGAAGTAATCTCGGTTTAGCATCTTGTTTTGCTAAGAGATACTTGAGAGCAGAATGGTCCGTATGCACTATGCTTTTAGATAAGACAAGATATGGTCTGAATTTCTCAAAAGCATAGACAACAGCTAACAACTCTATCTCAGTAGTAGTGTAGTGAGATTGAGCGTCGGTCATTGTCTTGCTAGCATAGTGTATCGGTTGGAAGTATTTGGACTTGCGTTGCCCCAGGACTGCACCGATAGCATAATCGCTTGCATCACACATTAGCTCAAAAGGCAAGTCCCAGTCGGGGGCAACCAAGATCGGTGCTTCGGTTAACTTCTTTTTGAGAACCTCGAACGCTTCGATGCATTCGGGAGAGAAGATGAACGGAGCATCTTTTTCAAGAAGATGGGTCAGAGGCCGGGCGATTTTGGAGAAGTCTTGAATAAATCGTCTGTAGAAACCGGCATGACCAAGGAAACTTCGAATTCCTTTGATGGTAGTGGGATGAGGTAGCTTAGCGATAACATCGACTTTAGCTCGATCGACCTCAATCCCAGATTTGGAAATCTTATGACCGAGGACTATGCCCTCTTTGACCATGAAGTGGCACTTCTCCCAATTTAGAACGAGATTGGTGCTTTCACACCGTTCAAGCATTTTCTCTAAATGGGAGAGGCACGAGGAGAAAGAATTTCCATATACGGAGAAATCATCCATAAAGACCTCCATCGTCGTCTCGATCATATCATGGAATATGGCCATCATGCACCTCTGAAACGTGCCTGGAGCATTGCACAAGCCGAAAGGCATGCGTCGGTAGGCAAATGTTCCATAAGGACACGTGAAGGTGGTCTTTTCCTGATCTTGGGGATCAATTGCTATTTGAAAATACCCGGAAAAGCCTTCGAGAAAACAATAGAACTCATTTCCCGCCAAATGCTCAAGCATTTGGTCCATAAACGGTAGAGGGAAATGGTCTTTACGGGTAGCATCATTGAGTTTTCGGTAATCAATACACACTCTCCATCCGGTGACGAGGCGTGTGGGAATTAACTCATTTTCTTCATTTGTTATAACGGTAGCTCCACCCTTTTTAGGTACACAATGAACCGGGCTAACCCATGAGCTATCTGAGATCGGATAAATCATCCCTGCGTCAAGGAGTTTAAGAACTTCCTTTTTTATGACATCATGGATTTTTGGGTTAACCCGTCTCTGTTGCTGAACAGCGGGTTTGAAATTATCTTCCAATAAGATCTTATGAGTACAGAACCGAGGGTCTATTCCCTTTATATCAGAGATTTGCCAAGCGATGGCACTCTTATGTTTCTTGAGCACGTCTAAGAGTTGAGTCTTCTCCTCATCTTTTAGATTTTTAGAGATGATTACGGGAAATTTGTCGGTATCTTCTAAGAAACCATACTCGAGATGAGGAGGTAAATCCTTGAGCTCAAGCTCCGGAGGATTCTCAGTAGACGGCTTAATTTCTTTGATTTCTTCTTTTCGAATTAATTTCATTGGAGGGAGAGAAGATGTCGGATCTTCATTCAATAATCTTTCAAGCAAAAGAATATCTCCCTCCGGATCAAGATAAGAACCATCAACTTTCGGTGAAGTTGGTGTTTCTATAGCAAGAAAGTCATCGACCTCTTCCAAGAAGAAATCACCTCCCTCAAACGGAGTGAGGGACGGGGAAGGGTCGGAAAGAATGGGTTGAGAAGAAGGAGTGGGATTGCCACTCGAGGATTTATCGGAAAATCCAAGAACTTCTTGAGAATACTCCTCCGATGCAACATCAATCACATTGATTCGATTAACCGAGACGGAATCGTGACTGGAGGAGTATTTGAAAGTTCGGTTGAGGTTAAAGGTCACGACCTCATTATCCACCCTCAACGTAATTTCTTCACCGTAAACATCAATCAACGCCCGCCCGGTCCTCAGAAATGATCTTCCAAGAATTAGAGGAACCCGGGGGTCAGCATCAAAGTTAACAACCACAAAATCGGCTGGGAAATGGAACTTCCCCACTTTGACAAAGACATCCTCGGCTATGCCAAGCGGAACAGTCGTAGTCCGGTCTGCAAGTTCGAGGGTCATACAAGTTGGGGTAAGTTCGGGCAATGAAAGTTTTTGCCAAACGGATAACGGCATTAGGTTGATGCTCGCGCCTAGATCGGCCAAGGCATGACATTCAACCAACCCCGGGAAGTCACATGGAATGAGGAATCTTCCCGGGTCTCCAAGCTTTTCCGGAAGCTTTTTAAGGAGTACCGCTGAGTAGTTTTCGTTCAGAGGGGTTTTTGCGAGCTCAAATAATTTCTCTTTATTGCTCAATAAACTCTTGATTGTAGAAGCAAATTTTGGCATCAAAAGCAAAGCATCCGCGAAGCTTATATCAAAATGCAAATCTTGGAAGATTTGGTAGAATTTTTCCATTTGATTTGAAGCTTTTTCGCGGAGCTTTTGATCATTTAATCGCGAAGGATATGGAAGTTTTGCTTTGATGGGAATTTCTTTTGGCTCAACGTTCTTTGGTTCAGATGGATGGACAACCGTAGGTTGGACGTCTTTGGTTCCTCCGTTGTTAGTAGGAGGTTCCATGTCCTTGGTCACCTCGGGTTCACGGTCGACTACCTTGGGAGGTAGAGAAGAAGAGGTAGCCGGAACCGTGGGTCCATTATATGAAACACCGCTTCTTGTAGTGATCGCCTTAATATCGCCCCTTGGGTTAGCAATTGTGTTGCTAGGAAGAGAAGATGAACCCGAGGTCGATGGTTGATTCATTTGGAAAAATCCACTCATCATTTTCTTAAGCTCGTTTGTTTGTTGATTTATTGTCGTATCGATCTCCTTCTTAAACACAACTTTCATGTTATTGATCTGATTCTGCATGGCTCGTATAGCAACATCGCTTGTCTTCATATAGTTCAAGACTTCCGGTGAAGTTTGAACTTGCGGAGGAAGAGGTTGTTGATAAACTTGTTGCGGTGGAGCCTGATAATTGTTTCCACGATTTTGGTTGTAGCTTTGATTTTGATTGTACCCTTGATTGGTTTGAGTAAAACGGTTTTGGTTGTTTTGAACGGGCGTAAAACCGGGTGGTCCCATTTGGTTACTAACTCGGTAGTTAACTTCACCTTGAGGACGGAATCCTTGATTTTGATTGTAACTCGCAGCTGCTACGGTAGCATTGCAAACTTGACTATCAGTAGCTTGACAATCGTAATAAGGATGAGGACCACCACATATAACGCAATTTTCTTGCACCGCTTTCACTTGAGCTGGTGGAGAAGATTGTTTCTTTTGTGAGAGAAGGAAAGCTTCGAACATATCTGCAAGCTTGTCGATCTTAGCATCACTGCTAGAAGCTTGGGTACTTACCTTAGAAACAACCGGTTTGTTCCTTGAGGTGGGTACCTTGGATTTGTTCTCAATAATTGAAAGAATTTCTCTCGGCATTCGACTCAAGATATTGCCACCGGCGGCTGCATTGAGTGAATCCTGATCTGATTGAGTTAAAGCATTGTAGAACGTATCGATTTGATGCAATTCTGAGAAACCATGATGTGGGCATTTCCGTAGGAGATCCTTGAATCGTTCCCATGCCTCACTGAAATTCTCATCAAATCGTTGCCGGAAATTTGTGATTTCATTCCTAGCATTGGTCATTTTAGACGGAGGAAAGAAATAGTTCACGAATTTATGGACGAGATCTTCCCAAGTATGGATTGATTGAGGGGGTTCTTTCTCGAGCCAAATTCGGGCCGCCCCCTCGATGGAAAATGGGAATAACATCAATTTGATAGTGTCGTGAGGAACATCCTTATGGTAGTGTGTTGAGGTCAATTTGTTGAACCATCGGATGTGATTGTGAGGATCTTCCCGATCAAAACCATGAAATTGATTTCCCGTAACAAGTTGAATTAAACCGGTTTCGAGTTTAAAATTTGTGTTTTGAATCGGGGGTATAACAATAGCGTCTCCGTATCCCACGGTGGGACATTGGAGTAACTCTTGCATAGTGCGGAGATCGGGAGCTTGCCCTTGGTTGTGATTGTCAACACCCACCGGAGGATGTTGATTGTTTTGGTTGTTGGCCATTTCCTCAACGGTTGAGAAATTGACACGGTTGTTGTGACGGATAATCCTCTCGGGATTAGAAAGTGGTGAAAGAAGAGGGTTAGAAGAAGAAGAACGGGTGTGCATACACCAAAATGAAATCAAAAAGAAAAATCGAAAACAAAAGTTGAAAATGAAAATATTTTTGGATTTTTATTTTTAAAATTTTTTATTTATTTTTGGTACCGATCCGTCAATCAATATTCGTTTCTCTTACGACTACGCGCAGAGTGGCGGAGAAGCAAAGGTCTGCCCAAGCTAATTAAAAACCCGCCTCTTTCGGTCTGCAATTTAATGTCAAGACCATCCTTAAACCACTTGTATAGGTTGTAATCGAAAAATAATCCGAAAATTAAATGATTTCACGATTGTTTTGTTGTTATTTCGGAATGGTTTACAACACTTTTGAAGAAAAGTGAGGATTTATTTTATTTTTGTATTTTTGAAAACACTTTAGGAAAAGTGTTTTATTTATTTTCTTTTTGAATTTTTATTTTTATAAAACGATAACTTCCGAGGAAGGGTCTTCAAAACACGTATCGAAAAACAAAATCACAAATTCGCGTCAACCTTCCCCGGCAGCGGCGCCAAAAATTTGATTTGAGTCAATTATAGTCCAAGGAATTGCAAAGGAAATATGCAAAACCCGAGTCGATTGTCCCGACGAAGATTGAATGGAAAAAGTGATTCGGGATCGTGATTCGTGAAGTGAATGTGAAAGAGTGAGTGATTTTTAGATTACACTACTAATATTAAAATAACAAACTATATTAACAATTAAACTACGCTATTAGAACAATTAAACTAAACATTTAAACGAAAAATGAATTTTAAAAACAAACGCGACGTAATTTTAAAAAACGCGAATAAAAGTGAAATTTTAAAATTTTAAACTCTAAAAATGCAAAATAATTTTTCCTATATTAATAATGATAAAAGAAAATTTTTGGCAAAAGAAAAATATTTTTTTTTGACTTTTTAATAAATTTTTATGAATTAAAAACTAATTAAAACTAATTTAATGATTTAAAAATAGTAAAACTAATTGGAAAAATCTGAAAATTTCTGAGTAATTTTAATTTTTAATAAGAAACATAAGAAAAATAAAGTCAACACTCAGTTCAGCTTAAATAAGCTGAACAGTTGAAATAAGCACTTGGAAATAAGACAAAAATAAGCTAAAGATGACAAAAACTAATCAGAAACTTAGAGACTGATTAACTGATTATTATAAGCTCAAAACTACTGCAAATGATCAATTAAGCAGAATGAATAAGCAATTTAAGCACAATAGCAGTTACAAATTAAGACAAAAACAGGTGGTGATCAGCCCTCTTCACAGCCCAATTAAATAGTCCAAATAAGCAGATAAGTTGAAACTTAAGAGGGCAAAAGCTAGATTGCACTACTGACTATTCAGAAATACCAAAAGCCCCAAATTCTACAAGCTAATTGAATACTAAATAAGCCCTAGATCAGCTGGATTAAGTAAGAAAAATTTCTGCAGCAGATAAGCAGGAAAAGTGCAGGTATGCAGAAGCAAAATAAGCTATTTGAAAAGCTGAAAATCCAAACCCTAGATTATAAACTTTAAAATCACTATTTAAACTATCTATAACCCAAATATCAGGACCTAAGATTAATCAAATAAGTCACAAAGAAGCCAAGATCAGCAGCCAAAATCTGGTTTCTGCACTAAAGATGCTCTGTGACAGCAGGCTAGAGTATTTTGGCGCAAATGAGTGTAGTACTACTCTAATTCAAACCAACTCTTTCCATCTTACTTTAATCACTAAAATCCAACTCAGAAATGCTTAAAATGATACTGATGCGCGTGATGTGTCGTTGCGGTTTAGCAGTTTTAATGCCTACTCAAGTTTTAAATTTATATTTAGCCGACTTATCAATAACACACACACTTAACGAGCAGTGTACCCGGTCAGTATGAAGATAATGGTAAGTAGAGTGTCGATCACTAAGAGTGGAACGTATTATCTAGTTATTCTAATCAGTATTTTAATATCCTAACGCAAGGGGGTTTCAGCCTGAGAGACTGGCACAGTTTTGTTTGCAATTAAATAATAAAATAAACAAATAGGCACGAATCAGCAAGTAGCACACACGTACACAGATAGATACTCGAGACAATAAGAGGGCTGTCCTTATGATTAAGTATATTGTCACTTGTTTTATTGATAGCTTTATATGAAGTGTATGTAATTAACCCTTTCTCGTTGGTCCTATTCTCATCGGCGAGTAAACCCTTAATGATTACTTATGTCTAAAAGTTATTCCTAAGTGATCAATTTAGAAACAACCGTGGGAGCCACATCTTGTCCCGCAGTCGGATGCCCGCAAGCCACTAATAAACACAGAGGTTATCAATGCACTAATAAGTAGTAACCAAAGACATCAACATATAAACTTTAATTGATGGGAAAGCAAGTATTAAAGGGAGTGCAATCTTTCGTTGTCACATTACACAAGCCACCAATCCTGATGAATTAAAGTTTGCTAACACAATAAAACAAAACTACTTAATGAATTAAATACATGCAGCACCTTCTTACAGCTCTTGTATCTTCGATTTGGGTGTGTCTTGTGCTGCCTCCTTGACTGAATTCGTCCTTTTGCTCTGCTGTCCGAACTTCGGTTTTAGGGTTTCGAACTCTTTAACTCGTCTGGTCTACGGGGTATTTATAGTTTCTGTCTGAGGGAAGATGCGGCGCATCTACTTAAGTAGATGCGGCACATGTACTTAACTTCGCGTGGGGTCCAAGATTATAATATTCAGGAATATTCGTACACCGCCAGAAGATGCGGCGTAACTCTTGATTAGATGCGGCGCATGTCCTCTTGTATCTTGGATCGTATCTGGTGATATCTTGATAGAGATGCGGCGCATGTCGAGAGTAAGATGCGGCGCATCTGGAGCAGAATTGACTTGATCTTGTCCATGTCAGTAGACTTCCACTTTATGCACGTTTTGCTCCATTATTAGTCCATAATCGCTAAGTTTCACCAAATGCTTGTTTTTACCTGAGAATTACAAAAGTAAACAATTAAGTATCAATCCTCATACATAATATAGTCAAACAAGTCAAATTAATAGGATAAATGATAGTAATAAAATGTACTTATTTGAGTTCATCAAATATCCCCCCACTTGAACTTTACTTGTCCCCAAGTAAACCTTAGAATTTCATTTATGAAAATTTATCCTAAAAGATGTATTAGGATTTATTTTTATATTTAAGCATGTATTCGTTTATTTCATAATCACACAACTAAACACTTAACGAATTAGAAGTAAAATAAAATAAGTCGATAAAAGCAAATCTAATCGTTTAACTGTCCAGTCGCGACGAATATTCTATCATAAGCTTGGCAAGTATACACATCTCCACCACTAAAGCTAAGGAATAACAAGTCTAAAGCGGTAAAAAGGGTTTTTAGGCTTAAGGGTTAATTATTCTTTTTTTTTTACACTATCGATCTCAAATTCCAGAAAAGGCGACAAAATCACAAATACATGATCGAATCCACGAACACGATACTTGCAATTGCTCAAATCCTTAACTCGAATAGGCTAAAGATAGGTCCAAACTTCACCAATAATAATATATCAAAAAGGGCGACAAAATCATAAATACATAGCCGAATCCACGACCACGATACTTAAGATTGCTCAAATCCCTAATCTCAATAAATCAAAGGTTCGGTTGGATAAAGAACAATACAGGGTATGGATAACATTTGGGATATAAATTGGTGTAAAAATAAAAATAAACAAAACAAAACAAATAGATTAAAATCCTAAGTGTGGTTAATCACTATCCCAACCATCCCATGAATAAGACTCATATCATTGAATAACTCACGCTTTAACACTTGAAACACACGCTTTTGGTAGACACGAATTATACTCAACAAAATCTTAATCAAAGAATAAACCTTAATCGGCATTCCCATAACTGCCAATTCCCATTCAATCCATAAATATAGTATAACAAATAGTGGTGATATCGACCACTTACATAACTCTACATCGTTGGCTTAAAATAAACATCCAACTCTTTTTTTTCTTTCTTTTTCTTTTCTCATTTTTTCGATTTTTTTTTTTTTTTTTTTTTTTTTTTTTTTTTTTTTTTTTTTAAACATAAACATAGATGTGTAAAATTTCACCACATCACTACAACTTTCTTTCCGGATAATTTTTTTCATACTTTTCATACTTTCAGAAATAACGGTAATAGTGAAAGTAGTAAACACACTAAAAATAAACTCAAAAATATACAATATTTACTTTCACTCCAATTTGCATTGTGCAATTTCCCGACCTAACCATAGATAATGAATTACGCACGCGAACACAGGTAATGTAAGGAAACACACTTTGCCTATAGCAATTAACCAACCACGGACTTTAATCTATAGGGTAGGCTAAGGTGTAAGGGTGTAACGAAACATTTTAACAAAGGTGTAAGAAACGAAAGGAATGGCTCTGAGTGTTTTTCTAGGGGTATCTTACTCTAAAAATGAGAGTAACAAAAGGGTTTATACGGGGGTTAACTAACCAGTGTAGTTAGCTAATAACACATAACATATAAAGGCTATTTGGTGTAATCCTAGAATTTTACCAAGTTAGACAAGTCATTCCAATTATATAAATAATACTCATTATGGTGGTCTCGAATAGTATACAAGCCAAGTTCTAAAGTTTACAAGTCACCGGCACACTCATAGATTTGTGAATTTTGGAAAAATCACAATTTTTGAAAATAACGTCATGTGTGCAGTTATGTAACTTAGATCTTAAACAAAAACATGCTAAAAAATTTTTTAGATTTTGATATATTAAGCACATTTTAAGCATAATTTTTGAAAAAGTAGGACAAGTAATTGTTAAGTGTTCTAATTCTCCTATCCCCCCACTTAAGTTAAACAACGTCCTCGTTGTTTGTATAAAAGGTTAAAAACTGGAAAATAAAAGAATTAGAACAAGAAAAACTCCCCTGAGATTTGCTCGGTATGATCCTCCATTAGTATAAGAGCAAAAATCATCTTCCATGTGAATTAGAACGTTAAAGCTTCATACTTGATGTATCCACAGGAAATCCAGGAAACTATAATACCACCAACACTTTAAAACACACCTAAGATAAGAAAGGTTCAACTTGCATAATACATTAGTAGTTAGGAAAAATAAACTTAAAAATTAAAACTGAAAATCATCAGGTCAGTCGATGCGCCGTATCTTATTGAAGAAGATACGCCGTATCGAGCCTGGAATTAATACGGATCAGAATAAAGATGCGCCGCATCCTTAACCAGGGATGCGCCGCATTAAAATAAACTGATAAAAAGTTTTAAAGTCGAAAAATAAAAATGCAGAAAAATAAAATAAGATATGACCATTGCAGAGGATGCGTCGCATCTCAGGACTGAGATGCGCCGTATCTTCGTGCGGCCTGGACTGACTCGACACAGAAAACAGAATAATAAAAGATAAATCCGGGTTGTCTCCCGGTAAGCACTTGTCTTTATTCCAGAGTCTTCAAGTTAGACTCACGTTCAGCTCAGCAATAAGTCTTTGTCACGGTCCATCCTTCGTCCTTCATCCGAAAGATTTTCCCGTATATCTCTGCGACGTTTTCTTCCGTTCGACTTAGTCTAGCATAACTCTTCGTCTTCACCGCAGTATATTCTTCATTAGGACTCAAAGAATATTTGATGATTTTAAATTGTTCAGAAATAATCATGGGTGGCTCATTGTAAGGAATCCCAAGTAGTTGACACTTTCTTTTGGTGAATTCTTCCTCGTCTTTATCAACAAACTTAAAATAAGGATCCTTAATTAAATAATCATCTAGTTCTTCAATTAGTGACTTATCGTCTTGAATTGCCTCCCATTCTCTTTCCAAATCATATTGTAACCGTCGACTAAGCTTCGTGAAATCATCAAACTGTTTATGCACCCATTCCCAGAAAGTAGTATCCGATGTCCCCTTAAGTCCCTTCAAGCGTTCAATTCTGCCCTTTTCTTGTAAAGCCTCCGATTTTCGTGGGCAGTCTTCAATATTATCGTACCATTCATAATCTTCAAAGGTTACATCGTTGCCAACCCGTTTCATCCCAATTATACTTCCCCCATTACAGGTTCCGTCACTTTTATAATCGCAGGTCGGCCAAACACTACTTCCGTCCTTGAAAACGAAGGGTGTACATGTATGATTAATGTGCTCAAATTCCCATGGTTTATCCGATACCCATGGTACTTGGTCATTCCATTCATAGTACCAGGTGTTTTTGAAATCGTCATAAGTCTTAAATCCTGGTAGATCTCCAGTAAGCACATCATCGTCGACTTGAAGAAGGTAGTTAAATTCCTTGAACTGCTTGCACAAGGGTGTCTCATATTCTAACAAATCAATGTCAATTCTGAAAAGTTCTTCAATGCCCTCATTGATTGTTGAATCATGATGTGACGACCCATAATCGCTTTCTACTTCTTCGTCTTCTCCTCTCATCCAATATACCCATAATGCATCCTTAGTAGCTCGATCCATGCTCTTATGGTTATTAAACTTACTAGCTAACCATTCTGAAAAATCTACATCGTTAAGATCATGGTTAACGTCAAAGCAAACCTTCCCAATCATATTCTTTTTTATCTCCATGAACTCGTTAAATTGCTTCTTAAAACTCCGAGTCAACCATGAAGTCATAATCTCCTTGACTTCGTTTGCAGGGGCAAATTCCGGACTACCATATTTGAGTTCTAGCCAATCATTGAGGGAGAGGTCTATCAATCTTACTATCCTGCCATGAAATAGTAATTCCGCCAAAGCATAATTCATGTCATTATCCTGATAGTTCTCATCTAATCCCCAGTACCACTCGAAATAAGGCATGTAAGAGTTTTGGGTATTGTCTCCACCACAGTTGTTGTTGCTTGAGTCCATGTATGCAAGAGAGAATTTCCCATCATCTTCTTCGATAGTAGTCCAGTTCAATCCTTTGGACTCAATGTTAGGCCATAAGAGCGATAATTCATCTCCAGTATACCTCATAAATACATCATAAGAGAACACCTCCTCGTCAATGTTGGACAAACGCATGAATTCCTTAAAAGCAGCTTCAAGAGGAGTCTCCCAGGAGAATAAATCTGCATCGATCATGAGTACATTGAATGAATCTGAAAACAAGCATTCCTTAGCAAGATATCCGTTAACTGACATGTCTTCCATAGCAAAATCTGTCATCCAAGGTAAAATCATCAGTAGGATTTGTTCGCTAGAAGAGAAATTAATGAATATAGAAACGGATATAAGAATACAAATAGCTGATATCTGCAGACGATGCGCCGTATCCAAAAAGTTGGATACGCCGTATCTTATAATCGTTAAAATTAAATCAGACTTATTCAGAAAATAGATACGCCGCTTTAGAATTTAAGAATGCGCCGTATCGAATTAATTAATCAAAAATCAACTTATCTAATTAAAATTAAATGCGTCGTATTAACGAAAGTTAATGCGCCGTATTTTCGTTACGTTTAAAAATAAAAGATTTTTGATTCAGTAAAATGCGCCGTATCGACAGAGATCGATACGCCGTATCTGTTTAATAATTCGCAAACTGTTTTTAATTAAAATAATAGATACGCCGTATCTTCAAAAGAAGATGCGTCGTATGGCGTTAACGTTTTAGAAAAAAATTTTATCAAAAACAGATACGCCGTATCTGCAAAAGCAGATGCGTCGTATTACTTTATCGCTTAGAAAAAATTTTCTTATTAAAAACAGATACGCCGTATCTTGGGGAAAAGATGCGTCGTATCGAATTAATTAAACGCGTTGTATATAAAAAAATTGAACGCAATACGCCGTATCTGAGAGATCAGATGCGCCGTATCGTTTGATTTAGCACAGTACAACGGTAGCAGAACACACAAAAAACGAAAAATAAAACAAAAATAAAACACACGAACAAAAACAAATGAAAGCAAAAATAAAAGAAAACAAATAGCACACAATACAACAATTATGCAAAATAATACAATGATGCAATTAATCTAATAAAAAGAAAAACCTAATTAAAATACTAATCAAATTAACAGATAATAACAATTCACTCCCCGGCAACGGCGCCAAAAACTTGATGCGCGTGATGTGTCGTTGCGGTTTAGCAGTTTTAATGCCTACTCAAGTTTTAAATTTATATTTAGCCGACTTATCAATAACACACACACTTAACGAGCAGTGTACCCGGTCAGTATGAAGATAATGGTAAGTAGAGTGTCGATCACTAAGAGTGGAACGTATTATCTAGTTATTCTAATCAGTATTTTAATATCCTAACGCAAGGGGGTTTCAGCCTGAGAGACTGGCACAGTTTTGTTTGCAATTAAATAATAAAATAAACAAATAGGCACGAATCAGCAAGTAGCACACACGTACACAGATAGATACTCGAGACAATAAGAGGGCTGTCCTTATGATTAAGTAGATTGTCACTTGTTTTATTGATAGCTTTATATGAAGTGTATGTAATTAACCCTTTCTCGTTGGTCCTATTCTCATCGGCGAGTAAACCCTTAATGATTACTTATGTCTAAAAGTTATTCCTAAGTGATCAATTTAGAAACAACCGTGGGAGCCACATCTTGTCCCGCAGTCGGATGCCCGCAAGCCACTAATAAACACAGAGGTTATCAATGCACTATAAGTAGTAACCAAAGACATCAACATATAAACTTTAATTGATGGGAAAGCAAGTATTAAAGGGAGTGCAATCTTTCGTTGTCACATTACACAAGCCACCAATCCTGATGAATTAAAGTTTGCTAACACAATAAAACAAAACTACTTAATGAATTAAATACATGCAGCACCTTCTTACAGCTCTTGTATCTTCGATTTGGGTGTGTCTTGTGCTGCCTCCTTGACTGAATTCGTCCTTTTGCTCTGCTGTCCGAACTTCGGTTTTAGGGTTTCGAACTCTTTAACTCGTCTGGTCTACGGGGTATTTATAGTTTCTGTCTGAGGGAAGATGCGGCGCATCTACTTAAGTAGATGCGGCGCATGTACTTAACTTCGCGTGGGGTCCAAGATTATAATATTCAGGAATATTCGTACACCGCCAGAAGATGCGGCGTAACTCTTGATTAGATGCGGCGCATGTCCTCTTGTATCTTGGATCGTATCTGGTGATATCTTGATAGAGATGCGGCGCATGTCGAGAGTAAGATGCGGCGCATCTGGAGCAGAATTGACTTGATCTTGTCCATGTCAGTAGACTTCCACTTTATGCACGTTTTGCTCCATTATTAGTCCATAATCGCTAAGTTTCACCAAATGCTTGTTTTTACCTGAGAATTACAAAAGTAAACAATTAAGTATCAATCCTCATACATAATATAGTCAAACAAGTCAAATTAATAGGATAAATGATAGTAATAAAATGTACTTATTTGAGTTCATCAGATACCTTAAATAAGCTTAGCTTAACTGAGCTTAATGAGGCAGTTGAGAACTTAAATTTGTACTAATAAGCCAAACTCTTCAAAATGCATTAAAATTACTTAAATGCTACTAAAATCTCTTTAAACAAGCTCAACTAATCTAGATCAAAGCTGATTCAATAGCAAATGAACAGTAATAATAAGCTTATCACTTAGACATCTACTATCCCAAACACCTTATAAGTAACTGATTTGACTGATTTAACACTTTAACCTACTGAAATGAGCTACACTATTGAACTCTACTGATCTAACTAACTAAGTAAACTACTAAAGAGCAACAATCAATACCAATTAAGCATAACATTTAACTGATCAAAGAAACATGTAGAAAATAAGCTAAATATCAAAATGGAACTTACAAACAAATCCCCCTCAGCTCAAACAGAGGGGGTTCACTATGCTAGCCTATCTTTAGATAGGCTAATCACTTCCATTTCACTGATTAGCATACCAAATTCACCCATAATTATCATCATAACCATTGCAGTTGACTTTCCTTGACTTTGTTGTGTTTTTGTGTAATTTGATTCAAACAAGTTCACAGAAGCTAGATAGCTATTATGAGCTTGTGTATTCAGTAAATAGCTTGTATGCAAGCTGAAATTTATGTAAATGAAAGCATTTTTATATTTTTATATTTTTTTATTTTTTTGAAATTTTGGTTTAATATGAAAAAAAGTAAATGACAGGAATGAAAAATTGGATTCAATGATAAACCTAAATAAGTAAAACAATAGCAATAAGCTTAATCAAGCTTATGTAAATAAGCAGTAATAAAAGTTTATGAAAATAAAGAAGAGACAACAATTTAAACAAAATAAACTTTCATTAATACTTTTATAACATTACAAATTTGATTCAACAGCATAACATTAACATCAAAAATTACATGAGAAATGAGGAGAAATCCTCTCCTATTTATAGGACTCGAATGAACCTTCTGGGCCTTCCACTCTGGCAATCCGTGTGCATTCAAGCTAATCATCACCCTTGGATCCTCCCTTGCTCCCTACGCTTTGATCTCAGCCCTTGGATTGGGTTTAGTGAGGTGTTCGGTCCAATCAACAAGCTCCACGTGTCCCATTCGTGCATTCCCTGACACCTGACATCTTTTGATTAGACACTTATACCCTTAATTGGGTAAAATTTTACGGGTAAAAGAATTAGGGTTCTTGTGGTAATTTGGGGAAGAACTGGTAAAAGGCGGGGTGTGGGTTGGGGTTGGATTTTTGTTATTTGATTGACTTGGGGATAATAAGGGGGTTGACCGGGTAATTTGTTTGGGTGTGGATCGGGTAGTGTGGGTTTTGGGTTTTATTTAATATTTTGGGTCGTGGGTTAATGTGGTGATGGGCTTAGGGATTTAATATGGATTGGGTTTTTGGTTAGGGTTAAATCCGGATATAGGTGTAGTTTAGGATTTATCATAAGGACCAAATGTGTATTACTTGGAATCTTAGGGACTGATCTTGCCATATTTTTCAAGGTGAATCCAAGGGCTGAATTTTGACAACCTTTGATACTTGGAGGACCCAGGGTTGACTTTTTGACCATATCTTCTTTCCGGTTCGGGTTTGAGTCCTTTCCAAATCTCGTGCTCGTTTTCCCGGGTTTTCCGTGTCTTTTGTTATTTTTCTCGATATCCGTCCCTGCATAATCATAAACACAAAAACACGAGATATTTGGCATAATTGGTTAGTTTTTGGTCTATTTGGTCTGATTTTGGTCAAGAAAAGGTATGTGTTTAAGCACATACCACTGGTATTTATAGGCAGAAAACTGGACAGTTGGAAGGCTACTGGAGCGTGCCGGCCCCCTTGAATAGGGGGGCGGTCCCCTTAATTTTAAGGGGGCCGCCTAGCAAAATTAAGGGGGCCGCCCAAGCCAACCATTTCCCAGTTTTGTCTTTTTGTGGGGAAGGTTTTTCTGGAACATTTTTACTGATTTTGGTTGAAAATTTGAATTCATAAATTTATAATGAATTAAACCTTTTTATTTATTACCAAAAATGTTTTTCTAAAAGATATAAAATGTTTTTGACATTTTATATAAAATCTAGTGATTAAGAAAATGTTCCTTTGATCATATAATGCATTAAGCATTAGTTCATTCATACCTTAAGTGATTTAAGTTGTAGAAGTGAATATTTACAAATAAATACTTGTTTATTTAATAAGTTTATGTTTAATGAGTTTACATTTTGTGATGATCAAAACATAGAGGTATGAGTAAGAATTAATAATGTTTTTAGGCATTATTTATGTCAACATGATCGTATCCAAATGACTTGAGCACAACATGCTGACATGTCTACGTATTCAGATTCTGTTGACGATAATAAGATACAATCTTGCTTCTTCGACTAGCAAGAGACAAGTTTATCTCTAAGGAACTGCACTCCTCCAGACGTACTTTTACGGGTATCTAAGCATCCTGCATGATCAGCATCTGAAAAAGCAATTAGTTCAAAAGCCAGAATCTTTCGGATACCAGATCTCCAAATGAATGGTTCCCTTTATGTATCGAAGGATTCGTTTAACCTCAGAGAGGTGTCTTTATGTAGGTCTAGACTGATAGCGGGACCAAAGATATGTTGCAAAGACAATATCTGGTCTGCTGGCTGTTAGATACATGAGTGACCCAATCATACTTCAGCAATTGGTAAGGTCAATTGGTGTCTCATGTAAATCAGCATCCAGCTTTGGAGATGATGCAGACATCGGAGTATTATATGCGTCACAACTTGTCATGCCATGCATTTTCAAAATTTTTAGAGCATATTTGGACTGTTTTAAGAAAATACCACGGGGGATTGATGAACTTGCAGTCCTAAGAAGAATGTAAGTTCACCCATCATAGACATCTCAAAATTTTGTTTCATTAGTTTAGCAAAAGCATTTGAGTACTTTTTATGGGTTGAACCAAAAATGATATCATCCACATAAATTTGAACTATTAAGATGTCCTCCCCGTGTTTTTGTATAAACAGTGTAGGATCAATGGATCCTTTGGTGAAATGATTAGCAGTTAGGAATGCAGACAGTTTATCGTACCATGCCCTCGGGGCTTGTTTAAGGCCATAGAGGGCTTTCTTGAGCCGGTACAGATGGTTTGGATGTTCTGGATCGACGAAGCCCTCTGGTTGGGTGACGTACACTTCTTCACGGAGTTGTCCATTTAGAAATGCAGTCTTCACGTCCATTTGATATACGGTGATATTCTTGTGGGCATCATACGCCAGAAACATACGAACGGCTTCAAGTCTTGCCACTGGTGCGAAAGATTCCTCAAAGTCAATACCTTCTTCTTGATTGAAACCTTTAGCAACCAACCGAGATTTGTTACGAATAACTATTCCATCAGCATCTAATTTGTTCTTCCAGATCCATTTCAGTCCGACAATGTATACTCCATCAGGTCTTTCGACTAGTTCCCAAACTTCAAGACGTTTGAATTGTTCAAGTTCGTCTTGCATTGACTCAATCCAATTGTCGTAAGTTAAGGCTTCTTTAATATTTTTGGGTTCTGCTTGACAAACGGTGAGTGCATAAATGCAAGTTTCACCGTCTGTGTGGAGTCTTTTCCGTGTCATGACCGGATTGTCTGGATTACCAATCGCGTTCACTAAAGGGTGATCCTTGGTCCATTTGTGGGTAGATGGGTAGTGTTGAAAATTGTTGTGCATATTTGACGGATCCAAGTTGCTCATTAACGACTCTGCAATATCTAGAATGGTTGGAGCCGGAGCAAATGGATTGAAGAAAGCATTTCCGTCATAATGTGCGGGTGTGGGTACTTCATGAGATAAGAGGGGATCTTCAGCTGCAGTCTCAGTATTAGAAGCTGTTTGTTCTACTGATGATGATGTTTCTATTGGAGGTGCATCTGCAGCAACTGTTGTTGTTTTAGTCGTTGGTGTATCATTTTCTGGAATTCGGGCAGGTTGTGCAGCGGAACTGGTGGATACATCTGGTGTACGACTAACGAGAGAATCATCGAACAGCGGAGCAAACAAGTCTTCCAAATCCTTGCGGTTGAGAGAGAGAGAGAGTGATGCAGCTAATTGGTCAGGGAAGTTCAGACGGTTAGTAGCGGGTCCTAAGCTATTTTGCTCAGAAGCCATATCGGTGAGTTCATCAAAATGAGCGTGTATTTTCTCTTGAATTTCCCTAGTTCGACGGTTCCAGATACGAAATCCTTTTGAATTTTCATAGTATCCAACAAAGATTCCAATATCAGCTTTGGCTTTCAGCTTTCCAAGGTCATCACAATCATTATTTGGGTAACAGAGGGTCCCAAATACATGAAAGTAATTTATGTTCGGTTTACGTTTGTGAACAAGTTCATATGGGGTTTTGTGGTGCCTTTTGTTGATCATACATCGATTTTGGGTGTAGCAAGTGGTTGAGACAGCTTCTGCCCAGAGGTAATCAGTTAATTGAGCATTTATCAACATCGTCCTTGCAGCTTCCACTAACGTCCGATTTCGTCTTTCGACAACTCCATTCTGTTCTAGGTTGCGTGCAATAGATGTTTGGTGTTCAATCCCTACTTTCTCAAAATACTCACAAAGGGTGTGATTTTTAAATTCGGTTCCGTTATCTGTTCTGACTTTTCTAATGGTATTGTGGAGCTGAACCTGAATTTTGGTGAGAAAGGTGATGATCATCGAAGGAGCTTGATCTTTGGTTCGAAGAAAGTATACCCAAGTCCATCTTGAAAAATCATCGACGATTACCAATATGTAACGCTTCCCGTTGATTGTTTGAACTCGCATCGGGCCACACAAATCCATATGTAGAAGTTGGAGAACATGATCCGTACTGTGCTCGTTTTTAGGAGGAAAATGAGCACGAGTACTCTTCCCTTGTTCACATGCTAGACAAAGGTGATCTTTAGCATACCAAAATCTTGGAAGACCGTCGACTAATTTATGACGAGCAAGATCTGTCATTATCTTGAAATTCAAATGAGACAAACGTTTATGCCATAACCATGATTTTGTAGAGTGTGCCTTGGAGAGTAAACAAATTGGAGAAGAAGCGGTCATGTCTGACAAGGAAATGGTGTAGAGACTCGTTCCGCATTTTCCTGTCATAAGGTCGTTTCCTTGTAGGTCACGAACGAAGCAGGTTTTCTCCCTAAATGCAACTTCCAAATCACCATCACAAAACTGCCCTACTGAGAAAAGGTTATGTCCAAGGCCTTCAGCGTAGTATACACGGCTAATCTCGATGTTTCCGTTGACATAGTCCCCATAGCACATTATAGCGGCAAAGTGGTCATTCCCGAATCTGACAGTTCCTATGAACTTTGCAACAAAGTTTACTAGAAGTTTTAGGTTGCCTGTCATGTGTCGGGAACACCCGCTATTAACAATCCAAAGGATAATTTGAATCACCAGCATCACAAGAAGATAACGCAGATGGAGAGTTGGTAACGGTGGAACCCGTTAGGTTAGTAGCACATGTATTAAGCACTTTAGGTAACCAAGTAAAACTAGGTTTCCTCTGTAGCCAGCGTTGCCAAGTCCAACTAGATTCAGCTTTCTTCCTAGTGTGGACAGATTCTTTTCTTGAATTTTAGAAACCAATTCACAGTTTAAGCAAAAAGTGTCATTCCTATTCTGACAAACTTCATCAATGTCCTTTTCATGTTTAAAAAGTTGATTTTTTAAAACAGCATTTTCTTTTTCAAGAATTTGAATTTTAGAAGCGTGACTGTTTTGAAGAGACATTGATTCTTTTTAAGTTTGCAGCTTTAATTCAAAATTCAGACTTTGGGTTTGACACCATTGCAACTTTTGATTGAGTTGAAAATTTTCTTTTGAAAGGTTGTTTTTCACATCATCATTGGCTTTGCTTAATCTCTCATTTTCTCTTTTCAAATTTGCAACTTCAAGTCTCAACATTTCAATATCAACAGAATGATCATCAACAAGCATTTCATTACAAGACACATAAATGGAATTCATGATCACAGATATAACATCAGAACATAGAACATTTTCTAAGAGTCGATCTGCTTCTTTTTTCAAAACTTTTTTTTTACATTTTTGTTTTGAGATCGTTTTTTCTGTTGTATCAAAAATGTTCATCATGGATTCCACCTCTGATTGAAGTTCCTGTTCCCAATGGGTAGCACAAATTCGCAGGTGTTGAACTGTCACACATCGCCAATGGCGGAAACGCGAGTGCAACATCATGGATATCATCACAACACATGGCGTCTATATAGAGAATTACTACATGCAAATAAATAAAGCAAAGTACAGACACAAAGTGTCGTAACGATACCCCAAAATAGAATAACCAAAAACAATCTCCAAAGGTATCTTCATTAAAACATAAAGTAAAAATGAAAGACGTTCAAGTATCGCAAACAAAAATCCAACTTATTCCAATTAAAACTAAAAAAATAGTCATCCTCAAATGCAAACTAGTCTCTTCTAGTCACGTCCTTCTACCTTATCCTTAGAATGCTCACCTGAAAATGATGCTTAAAAACGTCAACATAATGTTGGTGAGATTCATAGGTTTAAGACACACAAAATATTTCTCCGATAATAGTTCACTGTGATTACAAAACATAGCAGGACATTAAAAATAGCTATCACACAACTAGCATGCAATTGGGACGGAACGTGCCCACCGATCCAAATATAAATTGGGACGGAACGTGCCCACCGATCCAAATACCACCACAATTGGGACGAAACGCGTCCACCGATCCAAGATAATGGGTAAATTAATACCCTCCGGCCAGACCACACAGAATAATAGTGAGTAGAGCCACTAGGACTTGCTACTCTCCAAATGGAATAATGGGAGCAAAGCTACCCTCCAAATGGACCACACAGAATCACCACACAACATGCAGTATAAATATAATAACCATTACAAGTCCATGCATTTTACAATCACATAATCACAGTAACTCAAAAACATTTAAACACAAGCATCATTCCCATCCCAAGTTAAAACAAAGTTAAAAATGGGACTATGAACTCACCTCAACCTTGCAGCTTCCAAATTATCCACACACAAATCTATACAAACAAAACAATACCACATTACACGCGACCAAGCTAAAAGCTATAGTCCATGTAACACATATATGATGGATATCTAAGGTTCATATAACCCACCATGGATTACCTAGACTCCATACTAATCACTACCAAACACCTATACTCACTAAATCCCTTAAATAAAACATCTCAGAAAACGCAGATTTTTAGGGTACTTTCACCCACATAAAATCACGACCAAAAATCATCCATAACTCACACCAAAAATTCACCATGATCCTTCACAAGCATACAAGCTTCTCCTAGAAGGCCATGCATTAAAAAAACACACAAGTACCCAATGAAAAATCAAACATGACAACTATCCAGATTCGGATCTGAACGCACACCAAAAAGTTTTGACCTAGTAGACATACTTGTACATCTTATTATCGTCCAATTTTTGCGTGGAAGTCAAAAATAATATAGAACTCAATTCGCACAGAATTCCTACCCTAATTACACTTTTAAAGCCACCGTTGACCTCAATACTTTTACCCTAATTCTGTCCCGGTTTAACAGCTTTGACACCTTAACTTATAAAATTCGTTTGACTGACTTCCCGACCTCGAAAACACTCGTGGCTAGACTTTTTGGAAAGTTCTTTCTCTGAACTACAATTTAGACATAAAATTCGTGATCTAACTCATCTTCATCTATTAAATATCATCGAATCTCTACAGCCTTAATATTCTGTCAGAATCTCAACTCATTAATTATCAAGTTTGAAACCCTAATCTCTTCACCAATCAACATAATATTACTAATTAATGATCCCAACATGTTTTATAATAATAATTTACAGATTTTAACATAAACCCTAATCCATCATATTATTGCTACATGAATCATAAAAATTAATTAAGCATAAGTATTAAAGATTATACCTTAATTCTTGAAAGATGAAAACCCTAAAAAAATTCTCTTCTTCTCTTCTCTTAGTCTTGGTCGATTTTCACAATAGAGAGAATGGGAGGGTTGTGGTTTTGTATTTATAGGGCTCTATGGATTATTCTAGATAACTATTAATTAGGTAAGTGTATTTGGTATCAAATTTGGTTTCCTAATTCCCCTATCTCCTAATTTTCGGCCGACATATATATATATATATATATATATATATATATATATATATATATATATATATATATATATATATATTTTAATATAATTAAATAATTATTACACTTAAAACCTTGTACTCTTGATATTTTATAAAAACCCTATACCGAATTTAACACCGTACGCGATAAACTTTCGTTTTTTACGACAACCCGGAAAAAATATCATTTTCAAAATAAAGTTTCCAAAAATAGATTTTCACACTTATATTTAGTATAACCCATAAAAACAACCTCCACGTAACTTACTAACGCTCAAATATTTGAACGGACACTTGTTACGCAAAATCACAAAACACCAAAACTACACAAGTCATTTCTACTCCACCAAGGCGATCAAAATGAACTTATCCCAAAATTCAAAGCTACTCAACACATGACAAAAATCTCACACCAAGGGATTTAGTGCCAACACACGTACATATACCGCTCATATACCACATATAACACATAATACACACCAAACAAAAGTTAGATAGGTTAAGACTATTAGTCAAACTAACCTTCTAAAATCACGGTTGTTACATCATCCCCCACTTAGGGAAATCCCGTCCCGAGATTTAATAGCTCATCTCATCAACCTTCTCAGCAAACAACTTCGGGTACTTGGACCTCATCTGATCCTCACGTTCCCAAGTAAACTCAGGACCACGTTTGGAATTCCAACGTACCTTCACCAACGCTATCTTACCACGCTTCACACTCTTGACCTCTCGATCCATAATCTCAACAGGTTCCTCAACAAAATGAAGAGTCTTATCTACCCTAATCTCATCTAATGGCACAGGCAAACTAGCATCCGCCAAACATTTCTTCTGATTAGATACGTGGAACGTATCATGCACACTACTTAATTCCTCAGGCAATCTCAACCGATATGCCACAAGTCCAATCCTCTCCGTAATTTGAAACAGTCCTACATACCTTTGGTGCTAATTTTCCTTTCTTACCAAAACGCACAACACCTTTCCAAGGAGACACTTTCAACATCACAAGATCACCAACACTAAACTCCAAGGGCTTACGGCGATTATCCGTATAACTCTTTTGGCGATCTCTTGCTGCCTTAAGTCTTTCCTTAATCTGAAACACCTTTTCTGTAGTCTCTTGCACTAGTTCAGGACCAATTAGTTGGCTTGTTCCAACCTCTGCCCATAGAATAGGTGATCTACACTTCCTCCCATATAACATTTCAAATGGTGCACATCTAATACTGGAATGATAGATGTTGTTAAAGGAAAACTTAGCCAAAGGCAAATGAGTATCCCAGCTTCCTCCAAAATCAATAGCACACGCTCTAAGTAAATCCTCCAAAGTCTGAATCGTTCGCTCACTTTGCCCATCAGTCTGTGGATGATAGGCAGTGCTCATATCCAATTGTGTATCCAACGCTTTTTGCAACGATTGCCAGAATCACGAGGTAAACCTATGATGAAGCGAAAAGTGTACCGCTTTTAAGGGGTCATTTAAGCCCTAAATCGTATTTATTTGATCAAATATCGCCCTAAATCGTTCCTTTTGTCATTTTAGGTACTTTTGAGAAGAAATCTGGAAAAGGAAGCATTTTGGACGTTTTTGGAGCATAAAAGTGAAGAAAACGACAAATTCTCAAAATTGTGCTGGAAGTTACCTTTGACGGCGTCAGGATTTACTCCAGACGGCGTCATGTCTTGGCAAGAAAAGGTGGATGTGAAATTTATTCATGATAAGCCAGTGAAAATTGCATGTGAATTCTGATGGCGTCACGCTTTAACCTGATCAAGGGCGTCACGGCTTAATTCAAAGAGGGACGGCGTCACGTTCAAGGTCTGACGGCGTCAAGCCTTGATAAGCCAGAACGGATTTTGGAGAGCTAAAGAGGGACGGCGTCAAGAAGGTCATCCGGGAACCCTAAAAGCGGCGAGGGTGACGGTCGTCACACTCCATAACGTGACGCCGTCAGATCCAAAAGTCTATATATAGTTTTCTAATTTTTTGTCATTAGTGTGGAACTTAGTGTGGAATTTTTGGGAGAAAACCCTAAGACGATTTTAGCATCTTTTTCAAGGCTTTTTGCCTTGAGATCTTCCATGTTACATTAAAGATAAGTTATCAATTAATCATTCAATATGTCTATGTGTTGTTTGATTCTATCTTGTTCTTGTCTTTTGGTTAATATGTTAGGCTAGATTTATCTTGTGTTTGCTTAGATCTAATGAAACCTAGCTATTGATTATTGGTTATTAGTGTGTTATTAGTTGTATTGGATGATTGTTTATCTATGTTAGGCTTAAGAAAACTGGCTAACTTCCTATTCGGTAACTTGCTTGAACGTCTTAAGAAACATGAACCAAATGCGTACTAAAGGTTTTTATGGTTGTATTTAATGCACAAGCGAATTCTAGTGATCCCATGTTAGGAGCTTCCTAGCCGGCTCGACATAGGAGTGAAGTAGGAGCTTGTAGAGTTGGGGAAGTACGTACGCCACCCCACGATTGGTATTAAGGAATACACCCGTCATCCACGCGACTAATACACACTAATCAACCGGTAAAAGATAGTTAGGGAGTAAGGAAATCTAAGTAAACACATTTCTCTACACATAAGTTTTCACCAACTTTTTATTTTCAGTTATTTATTTTATTTGCATTTGTAGTAATTTGGGTTAGTTGACTAGCAACTAATTCCGCCCACTCTTTCAAACCCGAGATTTTACTTGCTTTCATAAAAAATATAAAAACATAAAAAAGAATCTTCCTCAACCCTTAGACCTATTAGAGTAGTCTTTCATACCTAACGAACACTATTCCCTGTGGAGAACGATCAATCCCCCGTACTTACCACTACACTATACTACATCGGTCAGGTACACTGCCTGGTGGGGTTGTAAGCCTCTTGAGATCCCTCGAGAGGTAAAACCTGTTGTAAGGTTGCAAAACCACGCATCAAGTTTTTGGCGCCGCTGCCGGGGAATAGTTATTGTTTAGGTTGAATTTTTATTTTATAGGTCTACTCACTAGATTCCTTTCTAGTGAGATTTTTATTTTCTTTTTCTAGGTTTTCTTTAGTCTGTCTTATTTCTTTGTACTTTTGTTTGTGATTCCTTCCACCCACCTCATGAGTAACATTGATCATTTGATCCCTGTTATTCGTATTTTCCGCCGTGCAAACTTTCAACTACCCGTTCCCGCCCCCATCATAGAAAACAACAACCTTTCACCCGACCACCATTTTGGTAACAATTCTGAGATGGAGGAGTCTGACCATGAGAATGACCATGTTAGTCCGTTTTACTACTCAGACTCCGATGAGGATGCCGGTAATGGAGAAGTAGTTAATGAGGAATGGGGAAAAGAGGAAATTGATCCCTTTAAGTATGTTGACCCTAGGACTAAGATCGAAAAGGATAGCCTCTTTAACATGCAATTTTCGTGTAAGATTGGTTATCATGATTTTTATGCTTATCTTAACTCATCTTTGCCTATGAACATTATCTCTCGCGCTAATTATAATAAAATCATGGTAGATGAGCTAGAATATCAAGGTGATAACATCGTTGCTAGGACTAAGCCACTACACGTATTCGTTGGAAATTTTGTGTATTTGGTGGATTTTATGGTTATGGAGAACTTAGGAGAATTCATTGATAACAAATTAACCCAAGTCATTTTTGGAGAACCCTTCAAAAGGTTGACCAACCTTGACGAAAAACTTGTGGACGGGTTAATTACATTCTCGGATGGGGATGAAGATTTTGTTTATCAAATGCCCCGAGCACATCCTAGGTTTAAGAACTACCCCATTGAATCTTGCAATAGAATTATGCCTATCGACTTGTTAAGTGAGAATGATAAGGGGAAGGGGCTCAAATATCCACATGAGAAAAATAAGAGATATTATCATGGATGTTTGGAGCTAAATGATGAATACAAGAAAGATGAGGCAACAATTAGATGGCTCACACTCGGGTACGTGAGCATAAGCGACACTAGATAGATGGACTTTGAGTCTAGCTACGAGACTCGTTAATAAAGAAAAGCGCTTCTTGGGAGGCAACCCAAACTTTATTTGCTTTTTGTGTTTATTTATTTGTTTGTTTGATTTTATTTGTTTCCGTATGTGTGTTTAATTTTTTTTCTTATTGATTCATGTTCAAAAACTAATTTGTGAAAATGCTTTATCTTGTTTTTAACTTCGTCTTAATTAAATATAAAGGTATTTTGCAAAAGGTAAGTGTAAGGGAAATCTAAATCGGTTTATTAGAACACAAATTAACATGAATCGTAATAATAATAAATTAACATACATATTAGTATTTGTTTGAGTCAAATGCTTGTATCGAGTCATAGTGATGTTTTGCAGGATTTCCAGGAAGTAAGGTAAAGGTTTTTCCAGAAATTTTCCGGAAACTTAACATGAGAATTTTTGTCAGGTCATTTCTGACGGCGTCAGGGTTTATAACCTGACGGCGTCAGATTTAATTTTCAGAAATTTTTGAAAGTTTTGTTTTCATAAAAAGTTTTTATTAAATCTATAACTTATAATCTCCAGGAATCTGCAAAATTATCATTCCACAAGCATTATATCCTTATATATAGAGTTTATCCCGCCGATGTTATGCAGGTTTTCGTGTTTGTTTTCTCAGGTTTAACAGGTTATTTTGGACAAGGAAATGTTTTTGGATCAAGCTTATGGCGATGCATTAGTCATGGAGCTTCAACATTACCTTGGAAGAAGATTTAACCGTGTTATTTCATTATCCACCGAGCGAATCAGGGGAGTATTTGATTTCATTCTTTTACTTTTTGCTTTTACATCTTGTTATTTGAACATTGGGGACAATGTTCATCTTAAGTGTAAGGGGAGGGTAAAAGTACGATTAGAGAATACAATTACGCTTGATTTTTGTTTGTTTGATAGTAGATGTGTAATAAAACTGAGAGAAATACCTGTTAGGGCAATTTTAGTGCCAAATTTAAAATTTTTTACAACATATAGGAGTGAAACTTTGATCTTAATGAGCGTCTCACGGATAGGAGTTATATGACTAGCACAAAAACCGTACCACTAAAAAATTTTCCACCCCAAATATGTGAGGTTCGCCCCTAGAATTGGTAGGAAAAGCATTATGCTATGATGTGTGTACCGGTAGCACTTAGATTCTAGAACTTGCGTTAGGACCATTCCAAGGCCACAAGTGAGACTACATTCGTGTAGTTAGATTTACTACATGATAAGAGGCATTAAGATTAACCCATTGTTTTACACCTGTGTTTTTGTTATAATTACTTTGGCTACATTAGTCAAGTAATTCTCCCACACCCTTTGCGTTGTACTCATTTTTAGTACACGATACCCCTAGTACACCCCTCAGAGCCTATCTTTTCGTTTTGACCTTTAAGCATTTTACTTAAAGGAAGAATTTGTTACACCCCACTAAAATGTACACCCAAATCGCCTTAGCGTACCTTGTATGCACTCATTTTTAGTGCATTATTGTGACAACATTTGTTTAAACCCAAGTTAATTATCTAGTTGATTACATGGTTGCTAAGTCGAGTCATATCCTTGTACATATTGTTTTGGGACGATTGGGACTCATGGGTAAAGTACTAGTGTAATGGAGTAATGGGGAAGAACATCATTTATTACCCCCATATGTGCTAAATGTTTTAAAAGTACTCAAAGTGTTTTAATTATCTTAATTCGAGTCTGTTGGGTACGCTTCTCGCACCAAAATGTGACAACATATGTGTGATTACATTAGTTATCTTATTTGCCACAAACACATGGACTAGAACCGTCAATATTGTAAAGTCATGTGTTTTGGCTCTATAAATACTCCTCCTAGACTTCACTAGGAGGGTTGAAGCTTGTTTGTTTTTCACTTTTTCTTATTATCAATAATACATCAAGTTTTCCCCTTTATTCTTCTCTACTTTCTCTCTCTAAACCTTTGCCATGGAGATGATGATCTTTCATCATCCAAGACCTCCCGATTCACAATAAGTTAACCAAAACACGATCCATCAATTGGTATCAGAAGCCACGGTATTAGTTTTGGTTGATTTGCGTGATTTTTTTTTTGTCAAAAACGTATTTTTTGTGTCTGTTTGGCCTATTCGTACACTGGTTTCAACATTTTTTAAGTCAAACAGATTGATAAAGTTGAAAGTTTTTTAAATGATATTATTTGTTGTTGGGCTTACTGTTTGTTACAGCTATCATGATATCATTTTATTAAGCTTTTTATTCTTATCATCCCGTGAAGATTATTACGTCAGTTACATGGTACAAATGGTGGTCGGATAAAACTGGATATTAGAGGAAAAGTCGGAAAATATAGTCGGAAAATTTTGGCCGGAATCTCGCCGGATTTCTTGGTCAAAAAGTCAAAACCCTTATTTATCGCAGTTGCTTGTAAAGCAAATGCGATAAAACCCTCTTCTATCTGAGTTCGCTTTCTTGTATAAGAAATGCGATAATTTTATCGCGATTGCGATTTTATCGCACTTGCGACGGCTATCGCAGTTGCGACGACTATCGCAGTTGCGACTTTTATCGCACTTGGACTGTTATCGTAGTTGATCAAAGTCAACAACAACAGTCAACTTTATTGCAGTTGGAGCGCTTGGGTATGCTCAACATGACAGGATGCGAGAAGTGTATTGTTATTGGTGATGACAACTGAGAGTGTGATAATTATTTGTGTTAAGATGAGATCTGTTTATGGGTTTCATTTGGATGAAATGAGTTTGGTGAGAGAGAGATAAGTGGTAGGCGGATACTTTTGGGATGTGTGTTTAGGGTTAAAATGAGGATAAGAGATACCGCTTATAAGGGTTAAGAATGAGGATTTGACATGGACTGGGTTTTAACTTACATTGTGGGCTTGGTAACTAATGTTATTTCTTATTCGACATATGTTGATGGGCTGGATTTCGTTATGTTCTTCATGGACTAATTGTAAGAAAAATGTTATCCGAATTTGCTTACGAAATTTTGGATACATTTTTTTACGAATGGTATTTTTTTTTGGTATTAAATTTTCACGGGGATACGATTTTTTTGACAAGATCGGGATAAAACCATTATCATAGTTCACTTAAACCGTCAAAAGGCTAGTGTTGGGTATTAAACCGCAAGATGTGACTACGGGGTTAATTCTTTATTATTTATTTGAGGTCGAAGTGGGATATCACGGGTGAGTGTACTTAGTATCTTGAAGATATCGGGGTTGGTTGGATGCATGATTCTTCGAGATCCTTGTTCGAGCTTATAATCTTCAAAATGATTAAGACTTGGATATCTAGTTATTTTTTTCTTTCTACCTATTACAAAATAACTATCACTTTAAAGGAGTTACGTTGTAGTGCTCAAGTGTCACACAAGATGTGGATTATTCAAGATGAATTCATATACAGTAAAGGATGGTTGGATGGGTATATGAATCGACCTATGCTTAAAGGAGTTACGTTGTAGTGCTCAGTATAGGTTCCTTAGTCAGACAATAGTGCAAGCTTAAGTCACAAGTTCGAGTTATTTTACTTCAGTCTCAAGTTCGTAATACTGGATTTTCTCCATCAGTGGTCACTACAAAAAGCCGTCAGAATGATAATGGGGTCGGTAAAGAGTTAGTTGAGAAGAGTATTGAAGAGTAGAGATTCTATCAGCAGTTGATTCTCACGGGCTATTTTTGGTACTTCACACATCTTCGACTAATTGGACATACAGGGTGTACGCTGCCTCCGTTTCCATCGTAACCATAGTGTGTATGCTTCCGATTCCGCGAAGACATCGTGGGGGAAGAGAGAGTAGATGTACTTTGACTTTTCTTGCATTCTTTGCGAAAATTCTCTTTTTCCAGATGGATCTGCATTCAGGGGGAAGAAATGTGCACATCGGGGACACATAACAGACTCACGTGATCGAGCTTACAATTTTATTACTACCGGAAGACGTCCGCAGAGATGATCAGTAGTTCAGTTTTGTGATTCTGGTGTAATCGTTTCAACTTTCGCAGGGTGTGATGTGCGAAGTAGCCTACTTATGTGAGAAGATCTTGCTAATTTCTCGCATGTTACCCCCGAACGGAACTTCCGCATTGAGCATAATCGTTACTTAGTACTAGTCAGATTTGCGTGGTGTGGTTTACAATGTCATCTACAAATTCCGCTGCGTACTTACAACCTTCAAAAGTTAGAAGACGTGTTAACTACATCAAAGTTTCGAATCTGCTGAAGACGGTTGTCAGTTTGGGGGGAAGCTGATTCAGAAACTTCACCAATAAGAAGTGTACGAAGAAGCCATTAAAGACATGCAGCATGAATTGGGGGGAAGTTAATCCAATTCATGTTTATTACATCATTTGACTACAAGTGAAGAAAAGTTCTCAAGCCGAGGTACAAGATATAGACAAAGAGCGTCAACTGTAATCATCCTCAGCACATGAAGAGCTTATGAAGACCTTTCTTTATTTGTATTTTTTACTTGTAGGATATGATGTAAGTAATCCCATATGTTGCCACATTGGGGGAAGATTGTTGGGTACGCTTCTCGCACCAAAATGTGACAACATATGTGTGATTACATTAGTTATCTTATTTGCCACAAACACATGGACTAGAACCGTCAATATTGTAAAGTCATGTGTTTTGGCTCTATAAATACTCCTCCTAGACTTCACTAGGAGGGTTGAAGCTTGTTTGTTTTTCACTTTTTCTTATTATCAATAATACATCAAGTTTTTCCCTTTATTCTTCTCTACTTTCTCTCTCTAAACCTTTGCCATGGAGATGATGATCTTTCATCATCCAAGACCTCCCGATTCACAATAGTTCAACCAAAACACGATCCATCAGAGTCATTAGAATAGTTATTTGTAAAGTTATGTAAAAGTTCAAGTGTAAGGGGAATGCAATGCCCCTATGATGTATTATTTTGGATGGTAGGGTAAGAATGTATGCACAAAAAAAAAAAAAAAATAAATAAAAAAAAAAAAATGAAAAAATCAAGAAAAATACAAAAAAATGAGAAAAAGAAAAATAGAAAAAACATACGGACTACCATCCCGTTTCATTTTATGTTTATTTTATGTTTTTGTTATTTTGTTTTTAGCTTAAGATTGAGTCGAGTCTTGGCTTAGCAACATTGTATAGTACATGTAATTGATCAAGATCTTTAACTCGCCACCAGTAAAATATCCCTTATCCAACAAAACCGTGTTTTCCTTTTCCCTACACCTAACGTTATAACCCATTTAAAAGCCCTCTTTGATAGTTTATCTTAGGTGCTTACGCCTAGTGGAGGAGGTTTTCGATCCTTTCCCAAGCCTATGGTAATCTATTTGCTATGACAGGTAGTGAGAGATATTATCCGTTTCCATTTATGAGATTTATTTTGATGACACTTGAGAGATGTGAGTATCTAAACACTACTTGTGAGGTGCTAGTTTGTAATCTCCATGCTTATTATGATTAAAGTGGAACGATTATTTGTTGCAATTACTTTTATATTAGCATTAAATGACCCCTAACTTGTATTTTGATTAGAATAAAAGCACATTTGCTTGAGGACAAGCAAATCTCAAGTGTAAGGGTATTTGATGAAGCGAAAAGTGTACCGCTTTTAAGGGGTCATTTAAGCCCTAAATCGTATTTATTTGATCAAATATCGCCCTAAATCGTTCCTTTTGTCATTTTAGGTACTTTTGAGAAGAAATCTGGAAAAGGAAGCATTTTGGACATTTTTGGAGCATAAAAGTGAAGAAAACGACAAATTCTCAAAATTGTGCTGGAAGTTACCTTTGACGGCGTCAGGATTTACTCCAGACGGCGTCATGTCTTGGCAAGAAAAGGTGGATGTGAAATTTACTCATGATAAGCCAGTGAAAATTGCATGTGAATTCTGATGGCGTCACGCTTTAACCTGATCAAGGGCGTCACGGCTTAATTCAAAGAGGGACGGCGTCACGTTCAAGGTCTGACGGCGTCAAGCCTTGATAAGCCAGAACGGATTTTGGAGAGCTAAAGAGGGACGGCGTCAAGAAGGTCATCCGGGAACCCTAAAAGCGGCGAGGTGACGTCGTCACACTCCATAACGTGACGCCGTCAGATCCAAAAGTCTATATATAGTTTTCTAATTTTTTGTCATTAGTGTGGAACTTAGTGTGGAATTTTTGGGAGAAAACCCTAAGACGATTTTAGCATCTTTTTCAAGGCTTTTTGCCTTGAGATCTTCCATGTTACATTAAAGATAAGTTATCAATTAATCATTCAATATGTCTATGTGTTGTTTGATTCTATCTTGTTCTTGTCTTTTGGTTAATATGTTAGGCTAGATTTATCTTGTGTTTGCTTAGATCTAATGAAACCTAGCTATTGATTATTGGTTATTAGTGTGTTATTAGTTGTATTGGATGATTGTTTATCTATGTTAGGCTTAAGAAAACTGGCTAACTTCCTATTCGGTAACTTGCTTGAACGTCTTAAGAAACATGAACCAAATGCGTACTAAAGGTTTTTATGGTTGTATTTAATGCACAAGCGAATTCTAGTGATCCCATGTTAAGAGCTTCCTAGCCGGCTCGACATAGGAGTGAAGTAGGAGCTTGTAGAGTTGGGGAAGTACGTACGCCACCCCACGATTGGTATTAAGGAATACACCCGTCATCCACGCGACTAATACACACTAATCAACCGGTAAAAGATAGTTAGGGAGTAAGGAAATCTAAGTAAACACATTTCTCTACACATAAGTTTTCACCAACTTTTTATTTTCAGTTATTTATTTTATTTGCATTTGTAGTAATTTGGGTTAGTTGACTAGCAACTAATTCCGCCCACTCTTTCAAACCCGAGATTTTACTTGCTTTCATAAAAAATATAAAAACATAAAAAAGAATCTTCCTCAACCCTTAGAACTATTAGAGTAGTCTTTCATACCTAACGAACACTATTCCCTGCGGAGAACGATCAATCCCCCGTACTTACCACTACACTATACTACATCGGTCAGGTACACTGCCTGGTGGGGTTGTAAGCCTCTTGAGATCCCTCGAGAGGTAAAACCTGTTGTAAGGTTGCAAAACCACGCATCAACCTACTATCGCGATCAGAGATAATCGACACAGGCACACCATGTCTCGCCACAATCTCATTAATATATATTATCGCCAGCTTTTCCATCTTATAATCCTCACGAATGGCAAGAAAATGTGCAGACTTCGTCAGCCTGTCCACTATGACCCATATCGTGTCATGTCCATTACTTGTTCTAGGAAACTTAGTAATAAAATCCATTGTTATTCTCTCCCATTTCCACTCAGGAATCGGCGGTTGTTGTAGTAGTCCAGAGGGTTTCTGATGTTCCGCCTTAACCTTCAAACAAGTCAAGCATTGGCTAACATATTCAGCTATTTCCCTCTTCATTCCTGGCCACCAGTAAGCATCTCTAAGATCATAATACATCTTGTCCGATCCTGGATGAATCGAGTATCTCGTCCTATGAGCCTCATCCATGATCAACTTCCTTACACCTCCTACCGATGGAACCCATATTCTATCTAAGAAATACAGTCCACCATCCTCCTTTTTCTCCATTTGCTGATCCAAGCCCCGCAACATCTCAGCAGTCGCATTCTCATCCTTAAGAGCTTCCTCTTGAGCTGCCAATATCTTACCCTTAATTCCCGAGTGCAATGTCATGCACATCGCTCGTACACGCTTAGGCTTAATTCTTTCCTTCCTTCTTAAAGCATCAGCTACCACATTTGCCTTTCCAGGATGATAGCGGATCTCGCAATCATAATCACTAAACAATTTAATCCACCTTCTTTGTCGCATGTTCAGCTCCTTCTGACTGAAGATATGCAGGAGACTCTTATGATCTGTATAAACAACACTCTTTGTGCCATACAGATAATGTCTCCAATTCTTGAGAGCAAATACTACCGCACCAAGCTCTAAATCATGAGTGGTATAATTCTTCTCATGAACCTTGAGTTGTCGGGATGCATAAGCTGTCACCTTACCCCTCTGCATTAGCACACACCCAAATCCTTGATTCGATGCATCACAATACACAACAAAATCATCTGGCCCATCAGGTAACGTCAGAATAGGTGCATTACACAAACTATCCTTTAGTGACTGAAAAGCTACCTCCTGCTCTTCTCCCCAAACATACTTCTTGTTCTTCTGAGTCAACAAAGTAAGAATGAGAGTATTTCGGACGGCGTCGTAGGAGCCTTCCAGTTCTTGACCGCTTCTATCTTACTAGGGTCTACATGTATTCCTTCACTATTCACCACATGTCCAAGAAAATGTACCTCCTCAAGCCAAAACTCACATTTTGAGAACTTGGCGTACAACTTCTCTTTCTCCAGTAATCCAAGTATCAACTTCAAATGTTCTCCATGCTCCTCCTTCGTCTTAGAGTAAATTAGAATGTCGTCTATGAACACAATCACGAATTTATCCAAGTAAGGCTTGCAAACGCGATTCATCAAATCCATGAATACCGCAGGTGCATTTGTCAACCCAAATGGCATAACCGTGAACTCAAAGTGTCCAGAACAAGTCCTAAAAGCATTCTTCGGAATATCCTCCTCATGCACTCTCAACTGATGATACCCTGAACGTAGATCTATCTTCTAGAAAAATCGAGAACCTTGTAGCTGATCAAAGAGATCATCGATTCGAGGAAGAGGATACTGATTCTTAACAGTTGACTTGTTCAATTCCCAATAGTCGATACACATCCGGAACGAACCATCCTTCTTCTTAACAAATAACACAGGTGCTCCCCACGGAAAATGACTAGGTCGAATAAACCCTTTATCCTGAAGTTCTTGCAACTGTGCTGCCAACTCCTGCATCTCAGAGGGTGCCAAATGATATGGGGATTTCGCCACAGGCGCCGCTCCAGGAATCAACTCAATACGGAATTCAACTTGACGGATTGGAGGCAATCCAGACAAGTC
This sequence comes from Artemisia tridentata subsp. tridentata, assembly GCA_021014915.2. Lineage (NCBI taxonomy): Eukaryota > Viridiplantae > Streptophyta > Magnoliopsida > Asterales > Asteraceae > Artemisia > Artemisia tridentata. The sequence goes on along the minus strand of CP139503.1, from coordinate 80,154,862 downwards.
TTCAGGAAAAATGCCCAGAAACTCACATACCACAGGAATCTCTTCTATTTTCCGCTCTTTGGCTTTTGCGTTCTTAAGGGACTTCAGCTTACTCCCTACGCATTCCCCTTGTATCCGAAGTATAACACCACTCTCTGAAGGAATATGAACTACCTTTTCGTGGCATATGACCTCAGCCCTATGCTTAGACAACCAGCTCATCCCTATCACCACATCGAAACTCCCATGCCTAAAAGGTTTCAAATCCATTGTAAACGGGATACCCTCTAACACTATAGTATACCCACGAATAACCTTGTCAACCTCTACTTCCCTACCGCTAGCTTGTCAACCTCTGAAGGAATACGAACTACCTTTTTGTGGCATATGACCTCAGCCCTATGCTTAGACAACCAGCTCATCCCTATCACCACATCGAAACTCCCATGCCTAAAAGGTTTCAAATCCATTGTAAACGGGATACCCTCTAACACTATAGTACACCCACGAATAACCTTGTCAACCTCTACTTCCCTACCGCTAGCTATCTCAATCACAATACTAGACCTAAGCTCACTAGGTTCAACACACAGATCGTAGATACCATTAGGCGCTTTTCACGACATTCGCGAATACGCATTCATACTTAACACAAGTACTCCCCATCGAATGGGACAATTAACACAAATATCACAGATAAACCTCATCCTACTACACGTAAGCATGTCATCATTGGTCAACGTAGCACTGGCCATAAGTCCACATGGGTCGTGATACATGTATAATTATGTTGGCCACCCATAATTATAGATGTATCATTTCACATGTGTACTCGCTTCCAATACCACACCTAACAATAATAACACCTTACAATAACACATACACAAACTCAGAATTAATCACATATCACACACATAAAATATTCAAACTCGCTCAAGCCTTATTATTAAAACTTTGGTAAAATCCCAGAATCCAAAGAATTCGCGATCGAACATAATACCAAACATCAAAAGTCAACAGAAACATCCCAAAACATGATACTAAATAAAACAAAACCATACACGACTCGAGCTCCATCCTAATGTTCGTCTATCTTGAAATAATTCAACTACTCGCCATAGACTCCAGGTCCGAATCCACTTTGTACTCTTTCTCTTCACTTATCCATCCATTTCGGTTTCCCTCGGGCTGTGGTAGTGGACGACTAGCATAGCCACTCTCGGGATTCCTTCCTTCTTCCTCTATGCGATCCACAAACCCGTATAAATCATGAGGCTCAGCCCATACTGCTCCTCCATCTTCTATGAATTCAGGACACTTTCCCGGGTACCTAGTCGTGGAGCCGTCTTTATTGGTTACCTCCGTCTCGTACACTTCTACCTCCGTTCCACCCACGTTCACTAAGGTCAGCTTTTTCTCGATCAGACATGGCCACATGCTCGCAGGAATCAAAATCCTCATGTTAGCCCGTCTCAAGCTACCGATCCTCTTGCAACCAGTAGCGACAACAATAGCCCAACGAAACTTGCTACGCGCGAGAGGTGCCATGCTAAAAATGACACATAAGATACTAAGTACGAGGGTCCAATAGACGTCCAAAACTCAACACAACTACCCATAAACTCAAGAAGAATAAACACGTAAAATACCATACTCACACATAGGCCCTAAATGAAACTATATGAGGGACTCCTAGGTTATAGTCTAGGTTCAACCACCTACTTCTCTATAACCAAGGCTCTGATACCAACCTGTCACACCTCGCCAATGGCGGAAACGCGAGTGCAACATCATGGATATCATCACAACACATGGCGTCTATATAGAGAATTACTACATACAAATAAATAAAGCAAAGTACAAACACAAAGTGTCGTAACGATACCCCAAAATAGAATAACCAAAAACAATCTCCAAAGGTATCTTCATTAAAACATAAAGTAAAAATGAAGGACGTTCAAGTATCGCAAACAAAAATCCAACTTATTCCAATTAAAACTAAAAAAATAGTCATCCTCAAATGCAAACTAGTCTCTTCTAGTCACGTCCTTCTACCTTAGCCTTAGAATGCTCACCTGAAAATGATGCTTAAAAACGTCAACATAATGTTGGTGAGATTCATAGGTTTAAGACACACAAAATATTTCTCCGATAATAGTTCACTGTGATTACAAAACATAGCAGGACAGTAAAAATAGCTATCACACAACTAGCATGCAATTGGGACGGAACGTGCCCACCGATCCAAATATAAATTGGGACGGAACGTGCCCACCGATCCAATTACCACCACAATTGGGACGGAACGCGCCCACCGATCCAAGATAATGGGTAAATTAATACCCTCCGGCCGGACCACACAGAATAATAGTGAGTAGAGCCACTAGGACTTGCTACTCTCCAAATGGAATAATGGGAGCAAAGCTACCCTCCAAATGGACCACACAGAATCACCACACAACATGCAGTATACATATAATAACCATTACAAGTCCATGCATTTTACAATCACATAATCACAGTAATTCAAAAACATTTAAACACAAGCATCATTCTCATCCCAAGTTAAAACAAAGTTAAAAATGGGACTATGAACTTACCTCAACCTTGCAGCTTCCAAATTATCCACACACAAATCTATACAAACAAAACAATACCACATTACACGCGACCAAGCTAAAAGATATAGTCCATGTAACACATATATGATGGATGTCTAAGGTTCATATAACCCACCATGGATTACCTAGACTCCAAACTAATCACTACCAAACACCTATACTCACTAAATCCCTTAAATAAAACATCTCAGAAAACGCAGATTTTTAGGGTACTTTCACCCACATAAAATCACGACCAAAAATCATCCACAACTCACACCAAAAATTCAACATGATCCTTCATAAGCATAAAAGCTTCTCCTAGAAGGCCATGCATTAAAAACACACAAAATTACCCAATGAAAAATCAAACATGACAACTATCCAGATTCGGATCTGAACGCACACCAAAAAGTTTTGACCTAGTAGACATACTTGTACATCTTATTATCGTCCAATTTTCGCGTGGAAGTCAAACATAATATAGAACTCAATTCCCACAGAAGTACTAACCCTAATTACACTTTTAAAGCCACCGTTGACCTCAATACTTTTACCCTAATTCTGTCCCGGTTTAACAGCTTTGACACCTTAACTTATAAAATTCGTTTGACTGACTTCCCGACCTCGAAAACACTCGTGGCCGGACTTTTTGGAAAGATCTTTCTCTGAAATACAATTTAGACATAAAATTCGTGATCTAACTCATCTTCATCTATTAAATATCATCGAATCTCTACAGCCTTAATATTCTGTCAGAATCTCAACTCATTAATTATCAAGTTTTAAACCCTAATCTCTTCACCAATCAACATAATATTACTAATTAATGATCTCAACATGTTTTATAATAATAATTTACAGATTTTAACATAAACCCTAATCCATCATATTATTGCTACATGAATCATAAAAATTAATTAAGCATAAGTATTAAAGATTATACCTTAATTCTTGAAAGATGAAAACCCAAAAAAAAATTCTCTTCTTCTCTTCATTTAGTCTTGGTCGATTTTCACAATAGAGAGAATGGGAGAGTTTTGGTTTTATATTTATAGGGCTCTATGGATTATTCTAGATAACTATTAATTAGGTAAGTGTATTTGGTTTCAAATTTGGTGTCCTAATTCCCCTATCTCCTAATTTTCGGCCGACCTATATATATATATATATATATATATATATATATATATATATATATATATATATATATATATATATATATATATATATTTTTTTTTTATTAAATATAGTTATTACACTTAAAACCTTGTACTCTTGAAATTTTATAAAAACCATATACCGAATTTAACACCGTACGCGATAAACTTTCGTTTTTTACGACAACCCGGAAAAAATATTATTTTCAAAATAAAGTTTTCAAAAATAGATTTTCACACTTAAATTTAATATAACCCATAAAAACAACCTCCACGTAACTTACTAACGCTCAAATATTTGAACGGAGACTTGTTACGCAAAATCACAAAACACCAAAACTACACAAGTCATTTCTACACCACCAAGGCGATCAAAATGAACTTATCCCAAAATTCAAAGCTACTCAAACATGACGAAAATCTCACACCAAGGGATTTAGTGCCAACACACGTACATATACCGCTCATATACCACATATAACACATAATACACACCAAACAAAAGTTAGATAGGTTAAGACTATTAGTCAAACTAATCTGCTAAAATCACGGTTGTTACATGAACGTGTGGCAAAATTTGTTTTTGAACGACTTCTCTCTTTTTCTTTTTCATATGGAGAAAGAAAAGTAGAGATTTTTATTTCAGAGTTTCGTTCAATTGCCTGTTCCAAAAATTTTATGTCTTCCATAAAAGTATTAAAATATCTTAGGATAAGACATTGTTTTGGCAATGGTGCATTTACACCCGAATTTGGCAATGGACCATTGACTTATGCTACTTTATTCACAGAACCAACCTCAGAAGTTTCATTCATTTCCATTAAAAGCCATCATTGTTCTGTTTTATCTTGTTGTGGTACGAAAGTATCGCTAATATGAGGTACTCTTGAGTAATCATATGGTTTATTAAATTTAACATTACTCATTTTAGATCGACTCTCTTCGTCCTATTCCATTTCTTCTTCACGATTATAAACAACAACACGCATGAAAGAGTCATCAAACAGATGTTCTGCACTGTATAACTTCGGATTTTCCTTGAGTGCTTTATGTAAAAAACATGGTTTGTCGTCCCCAATAGCAAATCAATATCCTTGGGGATTTTGATTGAGAGTAAATTTCTGAATTGTTGATACTGACTCATCAGTTTTATAAACAATATTTTGAAACTCTTTAAGTTTACATTCCAACTCAACGATTTCCTCAAGATAGGAATCAACCTGTTTCCTTGATGCTAGTTTGTGTTCAGAAAAATTATCTTGACACGTTGACAACTCTGTTTTTGTTTTGAAAAGTTCAGAGTGTAGGTTGCCAACTTGTTTTTTAAAGTCTAATCTTTCTTGTTCCATTTGTAAAATCAAGTCATTTTTGGAAACAGATAATTCACGTATCTAATGTTTTAGTTCTTGTTCTTTCACATAAGATTGTTGGAATACAACTTCAAAACTTTTTTCCCGTTTTTCTTTTGTTTCATAGTTTGAAAGTTGAAGTTTGTAGCACTCAAGATCCTTAGTCAACAACGCAACTTTTGCTTTTAAATTTCTATTTATCTCATTGCACTTATCAATTTGGAATTTCTGTGAGTCTAACTGGGTTTGGGTAGTCAAGAGCAAGGTCATGAGCTCTGGATCTGGACCAAGCAAAAGATCATCTTGTTCAAGTTGATCATGATTATCATCATCAAGAGGATCATCAAATGTAACAACCGGGTTAATTTGATCATCATCAAATATAACTAAGGTGTTTATTTGGTCATCAACTTGAGGGGATAATAATGAGTCATCTTGACCAACATATTCTTCAGCTGATGCAGATGCAGAAAGGGATACGATTTCATGTATGAGACATGTAGAATCAGGTACCTGAGACAAGCCATCGGTATCATATACCGGACCTGTTTCACCCATGTGCATCTCTTGCATATTGGCCATCAACATCACGGCTGCATTGGCTTCTAGATCTTCCATATCGTCGTCAGAGTATGCATTAGCCGTGAAGTTATGCTCCTTCTCAGTAAGTGTGCCCCCAGCTTCATCTGTAAGAGCAAGAAGTAATGCTTCCTTGTGGTACACACTGCCTCTAGTCCTTGGTTTGGGGCATGCACTTGCTATGTGACCTTTCCCTCCGCAGTTGTAACATTTGACCGTTGTGTTTCCAATCCCAGTATTCCCTGTATCAACAATCTCTGCCTTTCTCTGTGTATTACCACTGCTGTTCCTACTGCTTCCTGCTAAATTAAACCTCTGCCCACCTGAGTTTCCCATGTAATTACCCGAACCATTTCTTCCATAAGCTCTCATCTGAATCTCAACTCTTCCATCATTGACAACAGCCTGATTACGAGTGTTGGATGAAGAACAAAGACGGTTGTTGGATTTGTTGGAAAACTTTCTGAAAGCTCTAGCAATTAAAGCAAATCCTTCGTTCAACGAATTGAAAGCATCGTCTTCATCACAGTTGGCATTGGAGTAAAGCATAGTATCTGTGTTGTCATACGGAACCAGTCGATTATCAGTATATTGGGGTGATGCTTCATATGGAACGAGTTGAAATGATGAAGTTTGTGAGGGATAAGGAGAATGATTTTGTAGTTGGACAAAAGCCTGATCTGATTGTGGAGCAAAATGAGACTAATCTATCAAAGCTACTGAGTTGGAAGTTGTTGACGGTGAAAATCCTCCACGAGCTGCTCTGTCTTTATCAACCTCTAACTGATGGTGTTTCAAGTAATCATACAACAACCCATATGAGGCATTGTGTAGATTCTTAGCTTGTCAAACAAAAGTAACATAATTCTGCCAGTCAGGTCCAAGACAACTTAGGAACTTAGTATTCACTACAATCCTGGGTAGAATGATGTTGTGCCGATCCAAGTCGTTGATGATATTGGTAAACCTATGGTAATAAGACTCTAAAGTTTCTCCAGTTTCATTCATAAACATGGTGTATTCCAAATAGAGTTTTGATTCCATATCCTCTTGGTTTAACTCAGTTCCTTCCATGAGAAGATGAACATGTTCCCACATGTCCTTAGCAGTCTTTTGTGCATCAATACTTCTGAAGATAGGATTGGGAATTCCTTGAAGGATGTAGGACATTGCAAGTTCGTTGGCTTCTTTCTGAAGTACTTGTTCTGCTATAAGCTGAGCATCAGGAACAGGAGTCGCAGTTGCTTCTCTTGGAGGAATGGCATTTGGATCACCAGGAACCGTTGTTGTAGGTACTGGAAATGGTCCTTCAATAATTACCTTATTCAAGTACTTTCCATGTGGTTTCTTGAGTTCAATAAACCGTAAGAAGCGACTTGCCCATTGCGCGTAATTACCCAGAGTAAGCATAGGAGGCGTGTCTAAGGATCGTGCCTCGTGTCTTGATTGTTGACTGCTAATTGCTTCACACATCTGGTCAAACCAGTGAGGTTGTTTAGGTGGAAGTTGGTTGGACTGAATCGGTTGTTGTGAATATGGTTGTTGTTGAGGGAATTGTTGTTGTGGAAGAAATTGATGTTGCTGCATGAGGATGTGTTGTTGCGGATATTGTGGTTGTTGAGGATACGATTGTTGCTGACGATACTGCTGCTGTTAATTGTAGAAGTAGTTGTAGTTCGATGGTTGAGACATCTTGAAGAAGTAACTTGTGGATGTTGGATCTTTTAGGATAACGAAGGTTGTTGTTGTAGTTTAGATCTCGAAGTAGAAGATTTGAAGAAAAGAAATCCTTAGTTGAAGAATAACTGCCCTTGCTCAAAGAAAATAACCTTACTCGAAGAAATTTCCTTTGCTCGAAGAGTTAACCCTTACTCGAAAGATGATATTAGAAGAAAGCAGTGCTAACTCGTAGCCTTTCTTACTCGAAAAGTTGGTTGCTCGAAGAACTATCTTTCTCGATAAAACCTTACTCGAAGAACAAGAGTTCACCAAGTATATAATCCCTTAGTTGAAGGATTATAAATGAAGAAGTTCTGATGTCCTAACTCGGAAAGTATACACATAACTTTAAGGTAAATCTTCTAACTCGAAGATTGTTACTCGAAGGATGCTTGCTCGAAAGTTCTTCTTACTCGAAAGCTTACTCGAATAGTGCTTCTAACTCGAAGACTAACTTGAAAAAGGAACCAAGCTTACTAGAAGATTAAACTCCTAACTTGGAGATAATCAACTCCTAACTCGGAGAACTGATGCTAACTCGAAGTCCTAACTCAAAGTAACTCTTCTTACTCGAAGAACTTCAAGTCTAACTCAGAGAATTCCTTCTAACTCGAAGGGCAGATGCAAAATTCTCCAAATTTCTACCAAATCTAATAAAAAACAACCTAATCTATCCCTTGGTGATTGATACCACTTGTTAGGTCACAAATCTATCACACAAGATTACTAGATCTAGAAAGAGAAAGTTAGAGAGAGAAAGAGAATGGAAGGTTAAGCTTAAGAATAATGAAATGAGATTAACATTAACCAACACTCTCTCCCTTCAAGGGAGGGGGTATTTATAATAAGAGTACAATAAGGGGCGTTGCCCTAGTAAAGAATATAAATAAAAGGACACGGCCCATGGGCCTTCTACATAGGTCGAGCCTTAATAACTAACATAAAGGCCTAAGCAACCTAATACAAAATATGACCTATACTTGATAATCTATGACGTGTTCCCAACACATTTCCATCAACCAGACAATGTTTAGGCTGCTAAATAGTAAATACCATGTATTTTGGTCTAATATTTAACATTACAAAATTTTGCCCAACTTGTCAATTTTGTACCAAGTCTTTCCTAAATGGGTGTTCTATTAGTTTTATGGATGTATTTAATAGTTTATGTCCAGATTCAAACTCGAGACCACGGGATTGCACACTTTACATATGAAGAATTAAAGTTTAAATAATTAAATATAAAAGATTGTGTTTAATTATTAAATACACATAACGACTAACGGGCGTTAAAGTAATTAATGGAAATTGACTAACAACCGTCATAAAGGGACTATAGATGAAAATAGAGGAAAGAAGGTTCCAGAACCCCATTGGGGTGTGTGACCGATCGGATGAGCTATGGGGAAACCCAAACCCACTGCAACTTGTCCTCCAAGTTATTCATGCTATATAAACAAGGCTTAGGGTTCATTCTTTGGTGACTTTTGTACACACACTAAACCCTAGCTTCGTTTTTCTTCCTCTTTTGTGGTACTCGGCCGAAACAAACAACCCATAGGGTCGTTTGGTTTTTTTGTATCACACTGATGTGTTTCAAGGGATATACCCGTTAGGAGTCCAAGTTTTAAAAATTTTAACACGATTTACCAATGATTCAAACGAAACACATACGAGCAAGTATACTCGTCCGTATGTAGTAAGAGATAATTGAGGTAAGTCGAGGTCGTTCACTAGGATTTGTTTTGTTTGTGCGATGTGAATTTTTGTAAATAAATAGCAATCCAACTAAGCAATTCTAATTAGGAAGAAAATAAAGATGATGAAAATTCAATAATTAAAAGACTACACTTGCCTAGACTAGTTTGCACAATTCCTTTGACATGATTATGACATTGGTTCCATTTGATTATGATCAACAAATTAGATGGTGTTCTAATTCGATTAGTGGTGTACTAACTATATTGTTTCAAATACTTTCAATCCTCATCAAGATTTAGGGATTATAAAAACAATATTTAAGAATTGATCAATCCAAGATTAACACAACTCAATTACCCACTTTCGTTTCACAAATAATTGACAACCACACTATTTAGCTTTCCAAGTTAAATTAAGTTTCTTATGAAATGGTCAATACATAAGGTAAAGCCCTCATAGAAAAAGGTTTACAACTAACTTACTAACAATGTCTTTTTCAACCAAATACATCATTAGAAATTACCCAAACTTAATAACTCTTTGGTGGAGAAAACTTAAGATAGCACAACTCGTTCTTAGTGTTAACTTTTCTTTTGTGTTAGAACCAATAAGTCATAATCAATCAAATGAATAATAAATCAAACATCATCTAGGCAAGTGCATAAGGCACTTAGCCACTCATGGTAAACAAAGTAATAACCATAAGAAATTGATCAATAGTAAACATGATTGAATAGTCTTACAAAATGTTGTAATGATGATTACAAGTAATGAAGAACACTTGTGAAATGATCAACAATGATCCTTGCGTAATTGAAGTTATGATTGGTAAGAGTTTTAGTCTCCTTTTCCTGCGTTTTCCTCCTCTTTGTCGCCCTAAATGTAAGAGAAAATAGTGACAGAATTTTGTTGTAGTTTATTGTATCTTGATTCTTTTTTTTTTCTCTATGTTTTTCTTATCCTTATGTAGGGAGATTACCCTTTGCCAACAAGAAAACAACTTGGGCTCCAAGTGTCATAATGATGCAGGAACTTTAGTGATTAGAAGTAAATGATTGGCCTTGGTGTTAATGGTGCTTAAAGTGAAGAGTTAATGCAACTCTTCATGTCAATTTTTCTGCATACCTCAGGTATGAAAATGTAGACCCTGGGTATGGGTGACAGCGATGGCTATACCTCAGGCATGAATTCTTATACCTCAGGCATGAGCTCCCCTTCTTTAAACCTTGGGTCTAGAAACTTAAACCTTGGGTTTAGACCAAGTCTTGCACATAACTTTCAACTCAGAGCTAGCATATAATTCCCACTTGTAACACACTTCTTGGCACTTATTCATGACTTCATTTCCACATCTTTCTCTTGAACTTGAACATAATCATAGCATGAATCTTTTTTCTTGAAAGGAAAACTTCACTTCGCGCATATTTATTTGATTTTGTCGACTTTTCTTCATCTTTTTCTCTATTTCCTTCGACATAGTTGTACCTGAACCTAAACACATCTTTTGCACCTTTTAAGCGTAAAATGTTCATAAATACAACCAAATAACATGCATAATCATAAGAATAACGCTATAAAAACATGTTCAAAATGAGCGTTATCAAATCCCCCACACTTATACATTGCTTGCCCCCAAGCAAATCTAGCTTTTAAGAAAATCCATATGATAAAAACGAGATGCAAATCTATCCAGCACAAGTACAAGATAAGATCCATCTATTTTAGGCTTATAAATGAAAAGATGAGATGTTTGACAATACCTTAATGATTCTCTTGCCTGATAACATATTAAGACACCTCACGAAAGGAATATGAAGTATGATTCACTCAACACTCATTTGTAGTGATTGGAAAATATAATATAATCACACTCATTGCGCAGATATAATCCAAATATTACCATAGGCTTGTACAAGAAACAAAACTCAACCGACGTGGCGTAAGCACCAAATGTAAACATCTAAGAGGACTTTTATTCGGGGTTAAGGTTTCAAGGGTTATATGAGACTATTGTGTCACTATCTCATGTAAAACATAATAGCTCGCTAACAACGAAGTCTCAAATTATTAAATAACGGATGGTCACTAAGGATAACCTTAGCTCGCTAACAACGCTATCTCATTCCTCAAGAAATCGGATGGTCACCACATGTCATTACACTTGATAACTTCACAAAGTCAAAAGGGGTAAGGATAAGACATGGGAATATATATATATAATATATATACACATATATAAATATAGTATATACATATATATATGTATATATATGTATAATATGTGTATATAATATATATATTATATAATATATATTTTATATATATATATATATATATATATATATATATATATATATATATATATATATGTGTGTGTGTGTAATAATATATAATATATATATATATATATATATATATATATATATATATATATATATATATATATATATATAATATTTTGGTTTTAATATTGAAAAACTTTACAAATAGCCAAAGTCTACAACCAAGTGCTACTAGCTACATCACCACATTCCTTTGAAATTGAGATTCTTCCTTGATATCATACATTCATAGCTCATTGGCTATCCATGTCATCAAACAACCACGATGACTTTTTTTTTTTTTTTTAACCGATATATAATCCATGAGATTATCATGGAGTTCGCAACTTTCTCATTTTCAAGGATTCCCACATAACAACCATCTTTCCAAGTAGCTAGTAACCAACCAAGACTTGACTAAGGGTAAGGTTAAGGCTAAAGGTGAGAAATATTTTTATATTTTTCTGGTGTAACAAAATGAAAAGACTGGCTCGGAGGGTGAACTAATGGAATCTAGCACTAAAAGTGAGTGCTAACAAATGGGTCCATGGAAGTAGTTAACTAACCAATGTGGCTAGCTAATATATCAATATGTGTAAAATGGAAGGCCATTTGGTTTAATTCCTAAGGTAGCCTCTTATCACGCGAATACATTTATATCACACGAATGTGATCTCACTACGGTCTGGTAATGACTTGCATGTACAAGTTCTCGAATAAATAAGATCACTGGCACACTCATAGCAAAAAGATTAGAGCATGAAAGATACATGCTATATAAGAATAGGCTTCAAATCCTCACAATTTAGTTGAATGGGTTATGGTTGTGCTGTCAATGTTATCAATCTAAAAGTGGATTGCAATGCCAATCAGGACACATCTCAAATTTTCAAAAATTACATGTTTTATTAGTGGATTAATCTAGTTATTCTTTATCAATTATTCTCAACGTGCGAAAACAACTAGATAAAAGGGGCAAACAGTTTAAAAGTCGGCTCAAATTTATAGAAAAATTTAAAAAATCTAGATCATTTCCTATTTCCTCCCCCCCCCCCCCCACACACTTAAGTTTGACATTGTCCTCAATGTTAAGAACGATAAATCATAAAAATAGGGAAATGAAACATAAGAGAAATGATATTGCCTGAGCTTAAGGAATAGGAGGATTTCATTTGATTTCAAGATCAAGCATCCTAACCTGCATAATCATCAAAACAAAAATACACAAAAATGCAAAATATTTTTGTATTTTATTATTCATAATATTAAGGCCCCCACACTTATGGTGAAACCATCGGGGCATAAAAAACAAACACACGGGTTGCCTCCGAGAAGCGCTAAATTTATTAATGAGTCATCAGCCCGACTCATTCTTTCTTACTTTGGTGGTTTATCTTTAGGATTCTTTCCTAATTTCTTTGGAATATACACCACATTTCCCTTTACTATTCCTTTTCCAGTTTTATCAATATCATGCAACTTTGCGGTGTTACACGTTCTAGGAAGAACATCCCAGATGTAACCAGTTTTCGCAGCCCATTGTATTACTTTTTTATAATCGGCTGGAAAAGGTGCCATGAAGGGAATAGCAGTATATTTCTTTTTATCGAGCATTTCAAGTGGAATTTCCTCACTTGACATTTCATTTAATTGCTCCTCATCATGGTATAGTTTAATTCGATGTCCATTAACAATGAAAGTTCCACCCTTCTTATCATATAGTTCAACATATCCGGATGGAAAACCATGTTTTACCACGAATGGACCAAACCATTTGGTTCTGAGTTTAGGAGCTTTGAATTTATACTTTGAATTGAACAAAAGAACTTTGTCTCCAGCCTTGAATTCTTTACGGATTCTTAGCTTCCTATCATGATAAGCTTTTGTTCGAGCTTTGTATAATTTTGAGTTTTCATATGCTTGGAGTCTCAATTCATCGAGTTCATGTAATTGTAAAAATCGTTTTTCTCCAGCGATTTTTAAATCAGGATTACATTGCCTCAATGCCCAGTAAGCACGATGTTCAATTTCAAATGGTAAATGACAATTTTTTCCATATATAAGTCTATACGGGGTTGTACCAATTGGAGTTTTATATGCGGTTCTAAATGCCCATAGAGCATTATCGAGTTTCCTTGACCAAACAGAAGGATTATCCTTAACTATTTTTTCAAGTATTATTTTTAATGCTCTATTGGTGTTTTCAACTTGACCACTGGTCTGAGGATGGTATGCTGTTGAGAAACGATGGTGGACCCCATATCTTTTCATAGCTTTTTCCATTTGATGATTGCAAAAATGAGTTCCTCTGTCGCTTATCAAAGCTTTTGGAATTCCGAATCGAGAGAAAAGCTTTTTCAAAAAATTCACAACTACTCGAGCATCGTTAGTGGGTAAAGCTTCTGCTTCCGCCCATTTGGAAACATAATCTATTGCAACGAGGATGTATTCGAATTTATGAGATTTAGGAAAAGGTCCCATGAAGTCAATTCCCCAAATATCAAATATTTCAGAAACTTGGATACTTTTTTGTGGCATTTCGTCTCTACGAGAAAGATTACCAGATTTTTGGCATGCATCACAATTCTGCACAAGTGTATGTGCTTCTTTAAAAATCGTTGGCCAATAAAATCCCGCATCAAAAACTTTTTTAGCGGTGGTGGATGGTCCATAATGTCCTCCGGTTGGGCCGTGATGACATTCATCAAGAATTTTTCGAGTTTCAGAACCATACAGGCATCTTCTTATTATACCATCGGGGCACATTTTGAATAGATACGGTTCATCCCAAAAATAATATTTTAAGTCTGCAAAGAATTTACTACGCTCAGCATGAGATAGACCTTTTTGTAATATTCCTTCAGCTAAATAATTTGCATAATCAGCAAACCATGGAATTTCTTCATCTTCAATTCTCATAAGATTTTCGTCGGGAAAGTAATCATCAATCTCGTTTTCACCTAATTCCTCTAAATTTGGATTTTCTAATCTAGATAAATGATCTGCCGCCACATTTTCTGCGCCTTTCTTCTTCTGGATTTCAATGTCAAACTCTTGAAGCAATAAAATCCATCGGATAAGACGTGGTTTTGCATCTTGTTTAGCAAACAGATATTTCAGATCTGAATGATCGGTGAATACAATTGTTTTTGATAAAACAAGATAGGAACGAAACTTGTCGAATGCAAAAACTACAGCTAAAAGTTCTTTTTCAGTCACTGTGTAGTTTTGTTGGGCACTATTCAAGGTTTTGCTAGCAAAATATATAGGACAAAAATGTTTACCATCTCGCTGTCCTAATACTGCTCCAACAGCATAATCACTTGCATCGCACATGAGTTCAAATGGAAACAACCAATCTGGTGAAACCATAATTGGTGCATTTGTTAGCTTGTTTTTTAATGTTTCGAATGCCTTGATGCACTCTTCATTGAAATCAAAGACTGAATCTTTTTCAAGCAATTTCGTCATTGGACGAGATATTTTTGAAAAATCTTTAATGAATCGACGGTAAAATCCCGCATGTCCCAAAAAACTTCTAACGCCTTTAACGTTAGTTGGGGGTGGTAACTTAGCAATAGCATCAATTTTTTCTTTGTCAACTTCGATCCCTTTACTCGAAATCTTGTGACCAAGCACAATTCCTTCTGTCACCATAAAATGACATTTTTCCCAATTAAGTACGAGATGAGAAGTTTTGCATCTTTCAAGCATTTTATCAAGATTGGAAAGGCACGACTCAAATGAGTCTCCAAATACTGAAAAATCATCCATGAATACTTCCATGGAGGTTTCAAGCATATCTTGAAAAATAGCAATCATGCATCTTTGAAATGCTGCTGGTGCGTTACAAAGACCAAAAGGCATACGCCTATAAGCATATGTGCCGAACGGACACGTGAATGTGGTTTTTTCTTGATCAGCTGGATCAATTGGAATTTGAATGTAACCGGAAAATCCATCGAGAAAGCAAAAGTATTTGTTCCCCGCAAGTCTTTCCAACATTTGATCCATGAACGGTAATGGAAAATGATCTTTTCTGGTGGCATCATTTAATTTTCTATAATCAATGCATACCCGCCAACCAGTGATAGTTCTTGTAGGAACAAGTTCATTACGTTCATTAGTTACGACAGTTGTTCCTCCTTTCTTAGGAACACAGTGAACAGGACTCACCCATGAGCTATCCTCAATAGGATAAATAATTCCAGCGTCAAGAAGTTTGATTATTTCTTTCTTAACTACTTCCTTCATATTTGGATTGAGTCTTCGTTGTCTTTGAATAACTGGTTTAGAATCAGTTTCAAGATTTATTTTATGTTTGCAAAAGTTTGGACCTATTCCAGGAATATCAGAAGTTTTCCAAGCAAAAGCTTCTTTATGCTTTTTGAGTATAGAAACTAGTCGTTCTTTTTTATCAGGTTTAAGTTTTGAAGATATGACAACTGGAAGAAGAGAATTATCTTCCAAAAATGCATATTCCAAATGATCAGGAAGAGGTTTCAAAACTAGATCTACTGGCGGTTCTTCAATTGAGGTTGAAATTCTCATATCATTATTGAATTCTAACTCTTCAAAGTTAGTATTTTCTTCCTCCGAAATTTCTTCGGTATCAATCTGCATAAATTCAGCAAATTCTCTATCGAGATCTTCGTCACTGATTTGTCCAGATGTTTTATGAGTCTTAATTCTTTCATCAAGCAACTCATCGAATGTTTCTTCTGTTATATCATCGATAACATCAATGCTATAACAAGTGTCATCATTAGCATGAGAATACTTCATTGCTTGATTAATTGAAAAAGAAATTCTTTCATCCCCAACTCCAAGGTTGAGTTCTTTGTTTTTTTACTCGAATGATAGCATCTGCAGTATTTAGGAAAGGTCTTCCTAGAATTAATGGAACTTTGCTATCTTCTTCCATCTCCAGGATCACAAAATCAACAGGAAAAACAAATTTTCCAACTTGAACAAGCATATTTTCAGCTACTCCAACAGGATACTGGATAGTATGGTTGGCTAATCGTATACTCATTCTTGTTGGTTTCAATGTTTTGATTGAAAGTTTCACATACAACGAGTATGGCATAAGATTGATACTTGCACCAAGATCGGCTAAAGCATCACAAGTGATTGAATTTCCCAAGGTACATGGAATAAGAAAACTTCCTGGATCACCGAGTTTCTTTGGTAATTTATTTTCAATTATTGCAGAACAATCTTCATTTAAGAAAGTAGCGGAAATGTTTTCCATTTTGCTTTTATTATTAACAAGTTCTTTCAAAAACTTCCCGTAATTGGGCATTCCAGCTAGAACATCAACAAGAGGAACGTTGATTCTAACTTCTTTTAGTAAATCAATGAACTTTCCATATTGTTCTTCCATTTTTTCCTTCCTCAAACGTTGAGGGTATGGAATTCTTGGTTTATATGGTTTGAGTGTTCGAGTAGGTTTATCAACTGGTGTAGAAACTGGTTCATTTTCTTTAGATTCCTCTTCTACTTCATCCCCACTATTATTTTGGACAACAGGAGTTGTTTGGGTTGGGTTGGGTGGTGGATCATAAGATAGACCACTACGAGTATATATAGCATTCACATGCTCATTTCTTGTTTGAGGTGGACGATAATTTCCAGATGATGATGGTTTTGGATTGGTTTGAGTATTACTTGGCAAGGTACCGGATGCTCTTGCAGCGAGTTGATCAGAAAGACGACCAAATTTGGTCTCAAGATCTTGGATAGAAGCTTGATGATTCTTTTGACCTTGTTCAACCTTGCTTTTAAGCATAAAGAATTGATTTTTCATGAATTCGTTCGTTTGTTTTTGAGCATGCACAAATTCACGCATGGTTTTTTCGAATTCAGATTCTTCGTTTTTTGTTTCACGAGAACGATTTTCATCATGAAAAGATGTTTGACGGTTTTCATCACGAGTTTGGGAACGATTATCATCCTTTGGTGGACGATCTTGCCAATCTCGAGAATTTCTACCGTAGTAGTTTCCACGATATCCTCCTCCTCGATATCCTCCAGAAACATAATTAGCTTCTGCTTCGGGACCTCCCATGGGTTTATCATCACACTCGGATGAGGAGTGATTTCCACCACAATGAGTACATCCCTCACGAATTTCTTTAATTTCTTTTTGGATACTTTCGAATTTGGAATCAATTTTAGAGGTAAAATCTTTCATCATATCCAAGATTTTGGAATTTTCATTTGTTGCTTCCGCAAATGCAACCGTTTTTCGTTGAGGTTTAGTTTTGGCATCTTTAGACCAATCAAGCTTAAGGAGTACACGGTCTTCTAGTAAATTGTAAGCTTCATTAGGAGTCTTATAAAGGAAAATTCCTCCGGCATCAAGTATGCCTTGAGTTGCGTCATCTAGACCATGGTAAAAGATTTGGATAATATTACCACGTGACAATCCATGCCCATGACAACTACGGAGCATGTTTTTCATTCGAAGCCAAGCTTCAACAAGATTTTCTCCTTCTTTTTGAGTAAAACTACGAATTTCACCTAAGAGTCGATCAAACATGGCTGGTGGAAAGAAACGTCCAACAAACGCTCTTCTCATTTGGTCCCAAGTTGTAATCACTCCGGGGCTTAATTCATTATACCAAATTTTCGCTTCTCCGATGAGAGATGATGGAAAAAGTTTAAGTCGGATTGAATTTGGATCGGTAGTTCCATAACGAAACATGTCACAAATTTCAAGGAAATCGGCAATATGTTTATGTGGATCAGATTTAACTCTACCATCAAATTGGTTGTCTTTAATCATAGAGAGATGATGACCTTTGATAGTAAAATTTTCTCCTAGATTCACGGGAATAATTACGGCTTCGGGCGTAGGAGCTACTACCCTATTGGAACCCCACATGGGTTGATCGTCAGCCATTGGAAATGGTATTTCTTGAAAAAGATTAACGATTGGATGAACTTCGGAAAGGTTTTCAAATGGTGGATTTTTGGTTCTTGGTTTTCTTTGATCGGGTGGAATAAATGGAGTTTTCTTTTTACGAAATAAACGTTCTGGATTAGACAATGGTGAACTTAATTCTTCGTTAGAAGAACGAGTGGTCATACACGAGAAAAACGAGCCTATCGAAAAGGATTTAAAAACTAATTTTTTTTTATATGGTCAGGCCGGCGGTATGGAATTACTGGCCGACGGTTTGGTCGAATTCGAAAAGAAAATTTTAGACAGAAAGATTATACCGCCCGGTTTTGATTTATACCGGCGGTTTCGGACTTAGAAAATTATTTTTTTATTTTTTTTTTACATGATACCGGCGGTTTGGATTTTTTAGCCGACGATTTGGGCGAACAGCAAGATTATACCGCCCGGTTTTGATTTATATCGGCGGTATGGGAGAAAAATTTAGAAAGAAATTTTTTTTTTTTTTTTTTTTTTTTTTTTTTTTTAGAGAGAACCTAAAGAATGCGCTAAAGAGCAACAATACTAGTAAGATTAAAACTAATGAATTATAAGCAAAAACTCACTCAAACGAGATTCAAATCCCCGGCAGCGGCGCCAAAAACTTGATGTGTTTCAAGGGATATACCCGTTAGGAGTCCAAGTTTTAAAATTTTTAACACGATTTACCAATGATTCAAACGAAATACATACGAGCAAGTATACTCGTCCGTATGTAGTAAGAGATAATTGAGGTAAGCCGAGGTCGTTCACTAGGATTTGTTTTGTTTGTGCGATGTGAATTTTTGTAAATAAATAGCAATCCAACTAAGCAATTCTAATTAGGAAGCAAATAAAGATGATGAAAATTCAATAATTAAAAGACTACACTTGCCTAGACTAGTTTGCACAATTCCTTTGACATGATTATGACATTGGTTCCATTTGATTATGATCAACAAATTAGATGGTGTTCTAATTCGATTAGTGGTGTACTAACTATATTGTTTCAAATACTTTCAATCCTCGTCAAGATTTAGGGATTATAAAAACAATATTTAAGAATTGATCAATCCAAGATTAACACAACTCAATTACCCGATTCACTTTCGTTTCACAAATAATTGACAACCACACTATTTAGCTTTCCAAGTTAAATTAAGTTTCTTATGAAATGGTCAATACATAAGGTAAAGCCCTCATAGACAAAGGTTTACAACTAACTTACTAACAATGTCTT
Source organism: Artemisia tridentata subsp. tridentata (assembly GCA_021014915.2). Lineage (NCBI taxonomy): Eukaryota > Viridiplantae > Streptophyta > Magnoliopsida > Asterales > Asteraceae > Artemisia > Artemisia tridentata. The sequence goes on along the minus strand of CP139503.1, from coordinate 80,135,289 downwards.
TTTCAACCCAATACATCATTAGAAATTACCCAAACTTAATAACTCTTTGGTGGAGAAAACTTAAGATAGCACAACTCGTTCTTAGTGTTAACTTTTCTTTTGTGTTAGAACCAATAAGTCATAATCAATCAAATGAATAATAAATCAAACATCATCTAGGCAAGTGCATAAGGCACTTAGCCACTCATGGTAACCAAAGTAATAACCATAAGAAATTGATCAATAGTAAACATGATTGAATAGTCTTACAAAATGTTGTAATGATGATTACAAGTAATGAAGAACACTTGTGAAATGATCAACAATGATCCTTGCGTAATTGAAGTTATGATTGGTAAGAGTTTTAGTCTCCTTTTCCTGTGTTTTCCTCCTCTTTGTCGCCCCAAATGTAAGAGAAAATAGTGACAGAATTTTGTTGTAGTTTATTGTATCTTGATTCTTTTTTTTTTCTCTATGTTTTTCTTATCCTTATGTAGGGAGATTACCCTTTTCCAACAAGAAAACAACTTGGGCTCCAAGTGTCATAATGATGCAGGAACTTTAGTGATTAGAAGTAAATGATTGGCCTTGTCTTGGTGTTAATGGTGCTTAAAGTGAAGAGTTAATGCAACTCTTCATGTCAATTTTTCTGCATACCTCAGGTATGAAAATGTAGACCCTGGGTATGGGTGACAGCGACGGCTATACCTCAGGCATGAATTCTTATACCTCAGGCATGAGCTCCCCTTCTTTAAACCTTGGGTCTAGAAACTTAAACCTTGGGTTTAGACCAAGTCTTGCACATAACTTTCAACTCAGAGCTAGCATATAATTCCCACTTGTAACACACTTCTTGGCACTTATTCATGACTTCATTTCCACATCTTTCTCTTGAACTTGAACATAATCATAGCATGAATCTTTGTCTTGAACGGAAAACTTCACTTCGCGCATATTTACTTGATTTTGTCGACTTTTCTTCATCTTTTTCTCTATTTCCTTCGACATAGTTGTACCTGAACCTAAACACATCTTTTGCACCTTTTAAGCGTAAAATGTTCATAAATACAACCAAATAACATGCATAATCATAAGAATAACGCTATAAAACATGTTCAAAATGAGCGTTATCACACACAAAATCGTTTTGTGTTTTAAACTAGCATTTACTTTAATTTGGTATTAGTACGTGTGTACAAGAACGTGGTGTAAACACACTATTTTTTATATCTTGTATTGAATTGAAAAAAGGTAAGGGTCAATTCGTTAATCTACATAAACCCTAATTAGGGTTCTTGAATTGATTGCTAGCTTGGAATTGCAAAAGGTACGCATACGTTTTAATTTTCGGTTAATTAATTTACAATTATATGATCCTTACGCTTCCGCATGTGTTTTGATGTTTAAGTGTTTTAAATATATGAGTAGTCATGTTATTTAATATCAACTGTGGCATCACGAGCCGTTATAATGTGTAATTAATTACAGAAACACATAAAAAAATGAATCTTGTATTGTGTTTATGAGTTTGTCGAATTCTGGAGTTTAATGAAATTCGAAACCCTAATTTTTTGGGGGGGGGGGGTGTGGGGCCGATTTGCCCTAATTTTTTAGTATAAAAAAATTAGGGTTTATGTTTTTGTTAATTAGAAACCCTAGGATTGCATGCTTGTTTATGTGTTATTAATGAATATGTGTATGTCATTAATTGTATGCGATCTTGTGACTAATTGCTATGTGGAATTCATGATAATACATGCATGTTTCGTCATGAATTATTAGTTATATGATTTAATTGTTAAGATTTTTATATTTAATTGTTAAGATTTTTTCACATGTAATTATTGATAGATATTGAATTCGGGAAGACCTCAATTAAATTAATGAATCAATTATGTACAATATGGTATATATTTAATTATGGATTACGCAATCGATTCGTCGATGTATGTGGCTCACTTCCTTTGCAAGTGAAAGCCTTGGTTAAATATATGCATAATTAAACCTAGAATTGATTATTAATAGGTTTTATCGAATAAGTTTACACATATTAATTGTTAAGTTATGATCACATTATTTAGATGCTTACTTTTTTATTTTACTTGTTTGTGTTATTTTTTGTGTGACAAGTTGTAAGCAAAGAGTAATTGTCAAATAATCTTGCAAAGTCTTATGTGCCGATAGTGGTTCGCTTCGCACGGTAATTCGCTCCCAGGCGAGACTAGCAAGTTTCTAATTTATGACACGTTTTTAAGAGTCAAAACTAAAACTTTTAGTTGATTGATGTTTTTTTGTACCAAATAGTTAGAAAGGCTCATCTAATTTGACAAACTGTGTGAGAAGTATTAGGAGGGTACGCATTAAATTGTGAACTAAAAGAAACGGGTTTTTAATGGCTTTAAGCTAACCTTTGTTTCTCCGCTTCTTTGTGCGTCAAATTGGAGTTACCTACGACTATTTTTTATGCACAAAACATCTTAAGGGTGAATTGACCTCAATTCCACACGCCCCTTTGCGGCAATTATCCGAATAACTTAGGTCTTTTGACTCATGCAGTAGTACAATATAGTGGGCGATAATTGTAGGTAATTTTTTGATTGGTTCATCCGATACCTCAATTAAAACTTTGTTGATTTGATCTTACTGAAATTGGTTCATAAAAGGTTTTTATTAAAACTTATGATACGAAGTTGTATGCATGCTTGTTCATACATATTTTGATTATACACATCAAATTAGTACCCTTAAATTTAAGTTTATGCCATCTAATTATAAGAGACACTTGAAATTTCAATTTAGCTTAAGTTGGATCTTGACTAGATTGCAATGACAAGGTAAATTTTCATGTTGCGTGAGATCACAACTGGATATTTACATTTTCTAAGTTAGACAACTTAAATGAGTTAGCTAGTAAGAGCTATGACTCATGGCATAAGATGGGATGAAACATGCTTACATTTCAAATAGATTTTTGGCAAATGTAAATCCCATAATGATCTAGGAATTAGAAATTGTTTGCCAATCATTATTCGACAATTACCTTGTTATATTCTTTCATTACTAGCAGATCAACTGATGTGATGAAACTATGTTAATTTGGGTCCTAGTTTTCAAGAAAATTCTATGGTTATATGAATATTTCCTTGGGTATTTTATTTTCTTGAAAAGTTGTATTATCGAAAATACTAATATTTGAACTTTTTTCTGTAGAAATGGCTCAAACCGAAAACACTACTTTAAGTTTTGCGTTCAAATCTTTCTTTAAAAAAGAAAAATTGACTGGACCAAACTTCAAGATTTGGTACAGGTCGCTCAGGATTGTCCTGCGGGTGACTAAACGAGTTAAATATTTGAATCAGCCTTGTCCTGCTAAACCTGCTGCTACTGCAACCGTAGAAGAAATAGTAGCATGGAAAGTTGAGTATGAAAAGCACAATGATGGCTTGCATGATGCTTGGAATGATGTCACCTACTCTTCGTAAGCAGTTTGAGCATTGTTTCCCTTATGATATGCTCAACGAGTTCAGACGTATGTTTGAGAAACCTACAGCAGTTGAATTGTATGATTTGATCGATGCTCTTCACAGCTGTAACAGGAAGATGGAAAACATGTGAGTGCTCATGTACTGGAAATGAAGAGTTACATGGACCAGCTAGAGCTACTCAGCTATCCTTACACGCAAAATTTTGCAGTTGGCCTAATCAACAGATCCTTGAACAAGGAATTTGGTGGTTTTGTACGCAACTTTAATATGCACTGCGTGGGGAAGACAGTTAGTGAATTGCACGCATTGCTAATTGAGTATGAAAAAGGTTTACCTAAAAAGGCCCCTACACCCCAAGTCCTGGTTATTCAGGGTGGTAGGATTCAAAAGAAGCAAAAACCGCAAGCGAACACGAAGGGTAAAGGCAAAGGAAAGGCTGATAAGGGTAAGTAAGTTATGGCCTATCAACCTGAACCTAAGAAATACCCTCCAAAGAAGAAAGAGAATCCCAAGAAGGATCAGGCTTGCCATCACTGCCATGAGGTGGGACATTGGAAGAGGAATTGTCCTCTCTACCTCGAGGAGTTGCATTTGAAAAAGTTGAAGCACACTAGTAAACCCAACACTTCAAGTAACTTGTTTATGATTGAATTATTTTCATTATCTCATAAAGTAAATTCTTGGTTATATGATACTGGATGTGGTATTCACATTTGTAATACACTGCAGGGGTTTAGAGTTGAAAGGAGACTGGCATACGGGGAGCAATTTCTGTATGTGGGCAATGGAGCACAAGCAGCTATTGAAGCCATAGGATCGTTTAATTTAGTTTTGCCTTCTAGCTTAGTGCTGTTATTAAAAAAATTGTCACTACGCACCTTCTATTGTTAGAGGTGTCATTTCATTTTCCTTATTGTTGGATTTTGGTTTTATTCACACTATTACTAGTAATAGAATTTCTGTTTCTTTAAATGGTATTTTTTATTTTAATGTTATTGCTGTGAATGGTATGTTTTAATGTGACATGAATGATAATGTATCTAATAGAAATAATTCGATGTATAGCATCAATAGTAAGAGAATCAAGAAGGACTTTGATTCTACTTATCTTTGGCATTGTCGCCTTGCCCACATAGGCAAGAATCGCATAGAAAAGATGCAACGTGATGGGCTTTTGAAACGTATCAATGATGAATTATTTGATAAATGCGAGTCTTGTATATCTGGGAAGATGACAAAGAAACCTTTTGCAAATCGAATAGAAAGGGCTTCAGATGTACTTTGTTTGATACATACTGATGTATGTGGACCACTTAGACATGTGTCAAGGAAAGGTGCTAGCTACTTCTTAACCTTTACAGATGATTTCAGCCCTTATGGTTATGTTTATTTACTTAAACATAAACATGAGGTGTTTGACACATTTAAGGTTTTCAAGAATGAAGTAGAGTTGCAACTAGGAAAGAAGATTAAAGCTCTTCGATCCGAAAGAGGTGGAGAATACCTGAGTCAAGAGTTTAAATTATCTAATTGAGTGTGGAATTGTTCAGCATCTCACATCTCCTTATACACCACAACAAAATGGTGTATCTGAGAGAAGAAATCGTACATTGCTAGATATGGTATGATCAATGTTTTATCTTACAACTCTTCCTTTATCCTTTTGGGATTATGCTTTAGAATCTGCTGTTCGCATTCTAAATATGTTTCTAAAAAAAAGGTTGATAAGACACCATATGGATATGGCATGGTAAAGCTCCTAACTTGTCTTATTTAAAGGTATGGGGTTGTGAGGCGTTTGTTAATCGTGACTTAGCAGATAAACTCCAACAGAGATCTGTCAAGTATATCTTTATAGGATACCCAAAGGAAATGATGGGTTACTACTTTTACTACCCACCTGAAAACAAAGTAATTGTTGCTAGGTATGGAGACTTCCTTGAGAGGGATCTCATACCTCAAGAATTCAGCGGGAGAATTTATGATCTGGAAGATGATCATGAAGATGCATTACCTTCTAAAAACACTAGCGAACTTCCTGTGGAACCTGAAAGTCTGTGTCCTCCTGAACGTCTATGTCTTAACGTATAAGTTGAGGAAAATGTATTAAGGGATGTTGGAGAACCTGCTAATTATAAGGCTGCCATGAATGATCCTGAAAAGGACAAATGGCTAGTTGCAATGAATGGGGAAATGCAATCCAAGAGAGATAACGAAGTCTGGATTGAAGTTGACCTTCCTCCCAATGCTAAAGTCGTTGGAAGTAAGTGGCTCTTTGTTAAATCTTAATATTGATCCTTTATCATACACAACACATGATGAGTACACAAATACTCATCATTTTTACCATATCTGAACTGCCAAAACATCCAAAAACGCTCAAAAATGCATCAAAATACAGAAAATATCAAAAAATTGTGTTTTATATGATTCAGATGCAAAATAAGTGAAAACAGTTGAAAAACGAGCAAAGTTTATAAAATTGGCAGTTTCAGTCCCCAAGTTTTAAAATTCGTCAAAAATAGTCCCTATGCATTTATTTTAAAATAAAAGTCAACCCAAGTCTTTTGAAAATCAAAATATTAAAAATATGATTTTTGGGTAAAAAGTTTTGAAAAGTTACAGTTTTGGTCCCTCATGTTTGGTGGAATTGAAAAAATGGTCCTTGTGTTAATAAGCAACAAACCAATCCGGACCCTTAGTTTTATTTAACAAAAAACCCACTAAACCTATAAACTTATCCCAATCCCAAACCCGCCAGCCCAAATGAAATACCAAGCCCAACACCAACACATAAATACCCAGCCCGTTTTTAGTTAAAACCAAATAGTCCACTCGGTCAAAAGCTTTCACTACCCTTTTTCCTAACCGCCAATACCACAAAAAAAACCCAGGATACCACTTATCCTTTCTTCACCCACCCTCTGCAAAACCACCTTCATCACCATACTTCCAGCTCGACAACCCACTCCTTATCACTCCACCTCAACAAAACGTCCAAGATGCATTTATTGCTTCTTCAACCCAGCACTCAATCCTGTCCAATTGCAAGATATCACTTTGGCGCCAAAAATGCCATCAACGGCTAATAAAGGTTCTAATCATCCAACGGCTCAGGAAAAAAGTGGGAAACACTCAGAAGACATGTGGGAGTGATATAAAAAAAAGAAAGAAGACACAGAAGAAAGATGTCACCAGTTTTTAGACCAATTCTAGTGTAATTTTAATTTATTGTCGAACTTTAAATTCCATTGTAACTTTAAATTCAGTTTTAATTTTAAGTTGTATCCTGTTTTTATGTTAATGAAAATTTAATTTCAAGGTTGTTTTTTTTTTTTTAAATTCGAATTTAGCAATTTTTAAGTAGATTTGACAATTCTACTTAATCATTGTTAAAAGTTGTTACTTATTGGTTGTTTAAGCTCATTCATAAGCTATCTAAAGCTTCCTAAGCCTTTTTAGTCAGTTCTTAATCAGTTTAGCAGAAAAATCAAAAATACCAAAAAAATATAGTTAGAAAATAAAAAAGAAAATCAAGAAAGAAAGGAGAAGACAGCTGGAGCACAGTTGATTAAGGATGGCTGTGGGTTAGTGAACCTGTGGGGATTCTATAGGATAATTTTTTGGTTCTTGGTCCATTGTTCTGTGCTCAGGCTCACTTGTAAGCTGCTTCCTGCATAATTTTTATTTAGCTAGTTTCATTGTTGTTTGCTTCTTGAATCTTGCTTTTTAGTTGTTAATATACTTAGTTGATAATAGTTTAGTGTGAATCATGGTTTAATTCAGTTGGATATAGTGTAAATTGCATATTCAGTTAGCATCAGGGGTGTTTGGATTTGCATGATTTACTGAGTTCTGATTGTTGTTTGTGGTTGGCATTGGTCATTACATGTTTCATTAAACATAACTAGCTCAGTTCAAGCTTAAAATCCATAGGTCATAGTTCAAAAGTCAAAATCATTCTTTAATTCCTCTTGTCAGTTGACTGTGAGGAATTCTAGGATCATAATCATCAAAATCAGTTGCTAAGTTGTTAAGATTGCTTGTTCTATTCATTTAGTAGCTTTTTACATCCATTTCAATCAATTAGGAAGGATCAAAGTTCGAATAAGTCAACCTAATCAAGAGTAGTAAAAAGTCAAATTATATTTTGTATTTTCAGACTTTTGCAGATTTTCAAGATTTTCTATAGGTCTCATTTTAAGTTGAAATTAGTTGAATCTCTGGATTATTAGAGTTCCCTAGCTGATCTATCTTAGGTATTTTTTTTGAGGATTTTTAGATTAGCTTATCCTAGCTTTTTCAGGCCTTGAAGTTGCCCCATTTTGCCCTGTCCTTCGAAGTGCAGCAGCAGATTGCTGTGTTTTTGAGCTCATTTAGAGCTAATTTTTGAGCTTATTTCGAGTTAGAAAAAGCTAAGATTAATTGTATACGCTTATTTGATAAGTTGTTAGTTAGTTTTTAAGAGAAAAGTAAAAAAAAAAAAAAAATAGTTTTAGCAAGTGGTAAGTGCCCAGGTTCGAACCTGGGCTGTTTTTGGTCTAAAATCGTTTTTTAAGTTTTCCCTTTTTACAAACCAGTCCGCTAGTTTCAGTTAAGTCCTAATCAGTCCCTGTCTTTCTTACAAACTCGTTTTTAGTTATAAATAAGTTTCAGAAAAGTACCATTTGGCCCCTGTCTTTGTTTTAGTATATTTAAAGTTTTAATTTTTACACTTCTAGCCCCTAAACTTTTGTAATTTTTTATTTTCTTTTATAAAATTAGTTTTTATTGTATTTATATCCATTTTTAGACTTTAAGAAAAACGAAAACATAAAAATAGTGATAGCTTCTATTTAATAGATTTTATCTTTTTAATTTTTCTTTCGCGTTTTTAAGTTTTTCTTTCACATTTTTAATTCCGTATTTTTTAGATAATCGTTTTTATTCCTTTTTAATTCATTTTTATCTTTACGTTCATAAATCGTAGTTTAGAAATCAAAAATCAAAACCCCTTCTCCATTCAATATTCACCCGATCACGAATTCGATTTATTTCAGAACGTCACACTTCTTTGGAACTTAACGACCCGGGGAAACACTAAACTCCAGGGAGATCGTGCCCTAGATTGTTTGACTTTATTTGACCACATCCGTGGTTGATTTTAGTTGACTGTTTAGCACGTATCAAAAAATGGCGCCGCTGCCGGGGAGGTGTGCTGCGTAGATCGTTTTTGAAGAATCAGTGATTGTTGGATATTCATCCATTGTATATTATCCATCTTTGTCCATATTCTTATATATATATAAAACCAAAAAAATTATCGTGAAGTTAATTCGTTTAACGGATCGATAAACCAAAAATATCGTATTTCAATCTTCCATAAAACATATAAAACACAAAAATATTTTTCTTTTGTTTCTATATATATATAAGATAAAAAAAAATAATAAAAATACAAAAAGATTTTCCGTTTTCTTTGTTTAATAATAACAACAATAAAAATTTACCATCGAAAACCAAGATTGAGTACTACCTAACTGGGGGTACGACCATAATAAGTTCCCAAACTAAAGATTAAAACTTGCCTTTGTATCCTTGTGAGTGGTGTACCTTTTTCAAAGAAGCCATTCATCTTGTGATTATTGGTTTAAGTTCACTGTCGTTTTGCCTCGATCTTGTTTTGATTGGATTTGTTTTCATTTTCACTTTTCAAAAACAAAAACAAACCAAAAAATAAAAATAAAAAATATATATATATAAAATCCAAAAAGAATCTTCTTACCCTTTTCTAAGTTTCCATCACTCTAATGGATTCTTAGACTCGTCTTAGTGCATGCGCACTCGTTCTTCAAGGTCATCAAGCCCTCTTCGTGAGCTTGGAAACATACCTCGAAGACGTCGTAGACGTTCTGCTCCATCAGACGTACCCGAGATACGTACTGATCCTGATATCCCTGTCATCATGGCAGAAGACCGTCCCATGAATGAGCTTCTCCAAGCTCCCACCACTGGGTACGGAGATGCCATTGTTGTTCCAGCCATCGTGGCTGAGAATTTTGAGCTTAAGACTGGGTTAATAAATCTTCTAACCCAGCGGCAATTCTTTGGTTTTGAGAGGGAAGATCCTCAAGATCACATGCGATGGTTCAATAAAATCACATCCACCATCAAATGCAAAAATGTCCCGGAAGAATCAATCAAACTTCTTCTTTTCCCGTTTTCCATCGATGGGGCAGCCCGGATTTGGCTTGACAAACAACCCCCTCGGTCGATAACAACATGGGAAGATTTGGTTCAAAAGTTCGTGAATGAATTCTTTCCTCCTTCTAAAACCACGTATCTCAAGAATGAAATCATGAAATTCTCTCAAAGGTTTGATGAACCATTTGGAGAGGCATGGGATCGTTTCAAAGAATTGCTCCGCAAATGTCCTCATCACGGTTTCACCGATTTGATGCAAATGGACACTTTCTACAATGGGTTAAACCCATCTGACCAAGATTCTCTTAATGCCTCAGCTGGAGGTAATTTTCTGAGCAAATCCACTAAGGAAGCCATTGCCCTCATTGAAAATAAGTCAAAGGTCCGCACTGCACGAGCCAGACCATATAATTCTCAAGCTAGTGCTGGTCCTTCTACTTCATCTCCCGTGAGTCAGCCTAATAATGATACTCAGCTTGCTGAACTCACGAAGGTTATTCAATCTTTGGTTTTCGCCACACAAAAGAAAGAGTCCGCTCCGCAAACTTCTCACACTGCTGAAATTAAAAAGGTAGAAGTTTGTGTTACTTGTGGTGGTCCTCACGCCTACTACAATTGCACCGCCACCGATGGCGATGCATTTGAAGTCAATGCTTTAGCCGGATTTTCCAATCAAGGAGGTAACCAATACCATCCTCAAATGGAAACAAACTACCGTGCTAACACCCAAGGGGGACAGCCCGGATTATATCAAGTCAACAATGCTAGTAGGTTCAACCCTAACCAGCAAAGAGGGCAAAACACGCAGAATCAATACCCACCCCAAAGGGGTAATCAAGGGTATTCAGCCCCTATTCACCAAGGACCTCAACCAAATGATCTTGATAATCACATCAGGGTGAATGATACCAGAATGAAGTCAATGCAAACTCAAATCACTAATTTGAAGAGTGAACTTCAAACTTCAATAACCCAGCAAGGGCATGAGCTGAGAAATGAGTTTGCACAGTCTCATAACAAAATTGAGAACATGTTGACTGGTATCATGAACCACATCAATCCACCTTCTACTTCGGGAGGTCTCCCAAGTAACACTGTTGTCAACCCAAGGGGTGAACTCAAAGCTGTCACTACACGTAGTGATAAAGCTCATGATGGACCATCAATTCCTATTTTCTCTCCGGTGAGGGAAATGGAACATGAAATCAAGGTGACAAAGGACCCGGTTCTTCCCGCTAACAACGGAAGTGCTAAATACGTCCAACCTAAGATCGTCCAAAATCCTACACCCCCAATTGCTCCTCAACCGTCAAGAATTGATCCAAACCTTTCAAGATTCACGGTCAAGAGTACGTCAGAAATACGTGCTGAGCTCAAGACCATGAAAATCAATCCTGGATCGAACAAATGGTTTGAGTGTTGTGTTGCAAATACTAAGAGTATTCTTGATGACAATGATGATGATGAAGATTCCGATTTCATCAAAGCTATCACCACTCGGAGTGGTGCTGCTTATGAGGGACCCGCTGGTCCTATTCCTCCCCGTTGTATGAAACGGAGGAAGAGACGGAGGCTACAACGGACAAAGTGCAAATTCCAAGCCCACAAAGTACAGCACAAGTCCACCCTCCGGTAATCCCTAAAAAGAAATCCAAACCAGGAGTTGTCTTTGAACCTGTTGAGACTCCTGAAGTTGTTGTCCCTAAATCCAAACCTTACATTCCTTACCCATCGCGCTTAAATGAACAAAAGAACCGTGAAAAGCATATTCAACAAATGGACAAATTCTTTCAAATCTTTAAAGAATTACATTTTGACATCAGTTTTGCGGATGCTCTCATTATGATGCCCAAGTTTGCATCAACAATCAAACAATTGTTAAGCAACAAGGAAAAGCTGATCGAAAAGGCTAAAACTCCAGTGAACGAAAACTGCTCAGCAGTTATCTTAAAGAAGCTTCCCGAGAAGCTTGGAGATCCCGGAAAATTTCTTATACCTTGTGTATTTCCGAGAATGATTGAATGCTGTGCCTTGGCCGATCTTGGCGCAAGCATCAATCTGATGCCTTATTCAGTATGGAAGAAACTTTCTCTTCCGGCACTTACTCCTACCTGCATGACTCTTGAGCTTGCAGATCGTTCCATATCTCTTCCTCGCGGCATTGCTGAGGATGTATTTGTGAAAGTAGGAAAGTTCCATTTTCCAGCTGACTTTGTGGTTGTTGATTTCGACGCTGATCAAAAGGTTCCTCTCATTCTTGGAAGAGGATTCCTAAAAACGGGCCATGCTTTTATTGATGTATTTAAGCATGAGATCACATTGCGTGTGGGTAATGAAGCTGTTACCTTTAACCATGATCAAACTTCGAGGTACTCCTCAAATTATGAATCTGCATCGGTTAACCGAATCGATGTCATTGATATTACTTCAAAGGAGTACTCTCAAGAAAGTGTTGGTTATCTTCATAATTCTGTGAGTGGTAATCCCACCACATCTTCTCAACCTATCATAGCCGACTCTTCCCCTTCTCTAACTCCGGTTGAGGGAAGTGATTCCTTTTGGGATGAAGTCGATGCTTTTCTTGCTCTAGATAGTTCACTTCCGCTTGAAGTTGATGATAACTATCTTGATCCTGAGGGGGACATTCTTTTTCTAGAAAGCTTGTTAAACGAAGATTCATCTTCCCCTCTTCCACCAAAGCAACTTCATAAAGAGGAAATCAAGTCGGTTGAGAAAACTGATAAATTTCCAGAGATCAAGTTTAAGGACTTGCCTCCTCCACTTGAATATGAAATTCTTGAGGAGGAAGTTCTTATCTTAAGTGCTATTATGATCTCTCTTCTTCCCTTCACCTACCCGGTGATTTCCCCTATCTTTCACTCATTCGGGAGTGAGGATATTACCTTTGACCCCGGCATTTTCCATCTAACATTGGTTTAAATGCCGGATTTATCTCATCGGTGTGGAACTTTCTTATGTTCAATTGGTTATCCAAACATTTTGAACGAAAGTCCGATGAAGATGGTCTCTTCCACTTACTTCCCCATAGACTTTTAAATTGCTTTTTCTCCGGGCTGTTCAGGAACAATTTGTTACAGTTGGCCGTTCACAAGCGGTTAGCTTGCGTGATAAACCTGACTGTTCGTGAGGAATCAACTCAATGTGGGGTCGAGTCGAGCTAAGTGACTCGGTTATCAAAAATATTAGCCCACCATATGGGTTTTCACCCATATTTCTGACTTCTTTCTACTTTCTACCACCCTAGTGTGGGGGAGATGCCCCACATGTTGTATATATGTAAATTTCAAAAAAAAAAAAAAAAAGTGTCTTATAAAATAAAATAATGGCCCGTAGTATTTCCCTTTTACGTTCTTAGTTTCGGCATAACAGCCGGTACTTTGAATATTGAGGGCAATATTCATTTCTAAGTGTGGGGGGGGATTCTCACGAATTTCATCACGTATATAAAACCATCTAATTCCCCCATTTTTGGCCAAAATTTTTTTTGGTGTAAGTGTTTGCACTTACACGACAAATGGTTATCAGTCCGCCATGTCTAACCCACAAAAGGATTGGCTAATCCCGGAGCAAACGGCTCTGGGTAAAGATAAATCAAATCCGTTGACGGCTTGCAATTTGCCCAAAATTGTATGGTATTCGACTCACCATATCTTTTATAAGTGAAGAGTTGGCTAGCCCGCAAGGTTATGGCTTGTGGTAAAGGCAGTGGAAAACCATAATTGGTAATCAGCTCACCAAGATGTTGACTAGGTCCATCAAGAGTTGGCTAGTCCAGAAGCAAACGGCTTCTGGTAAAGACAAATCAAAACCGTTGGCAGCTGGTGGTTTGCTCAAAATCACATGGTTATCGGTGTACCATAGTTCTTACTTGAACTGAAACATTTGGCTACTCCAGAAATGATGGATATCTGGTAAAGAGAAAAATCCATTAAGTTTTCATCAAATATTGCTAGGGACTAGCAATAGTTTAGTGTGGGGGATTGATGAGTGCTCAAATACTCATCATTTTTACCATATCTGAACTGCCAAAACATCCAAAAACGCTCAAAAATGCATCAAAATACAGAAAATATCAAAAAATTGTGTTTTATATGATTCAGATGCAAAATAAGTGAAAACAGTTGAAAAACGAGCAAAGTTTGTAAAATTGGCAGTTTCAGTCCCCCAAGTTTCAAAATTCGTCAAAAATAGTCCCTATGCATTTATTTTAAAATAAAAGTCAACCCAAGTCTTTTGAAAATCAAAATATTAAAAATATGATTTTTGGGTAAAAAGTTTTGAAAAGTTACAGTTTTGGTCCCTCATGTTTGGTGGAATTGAAAAAATGGTCCTTGTGTTAATAAGCAACAAACCAATCCGGACCCTTAGTTTTATTTAACAAAAAACCCACTAAACCTATAAACTTATCCCAATCCCAAACCCGCCAGCCCAAATGAAATACCAAGCCCAACACCAACACATAAATACCCAGCCCGTTTTTAGTTAAAACCAAATAGTCCACTCGGTCAAAAGCTTTCACTACCCTTTTTCCTAACCCGCCAATACCACAAAAAAACCCAGGATACCACTTATCCTTTCTTCACCCACCCTCTGCAAAACCACCTTCATCACCATACTTCCAGCTCGACAACCCACTCCTTATCACTCCACCTCAACAAAAACGTCCAAGATGCATTTATTGCTTCTTCAACCCAGCACTCAATCCTGTCCAATTGCAAGATATCACTTTGGCGCCAAAAATGCCATCAACGGCTAATAAAGGTTCTAATCATCCAACGGCTCAGGAAAAAAGTGGGAAACACTCAGAAGACATGTGGGAGTGATATAAAAAAAAGAAAGAAGACACAGAAGAAAGATGTCACCAGTTTTTAGACCAATTCTAGTGTAATTTTAATTTATTGTCGAACTTTAAATTCCATTGTAACTTTAAATTCAGTTTTAATTTTAAGTTGTATCCTGTTTTTATGTTAATGAAAATTTAATTTCAAGGTTGTTTTTTTTTTTTTAAATTCGAATTTAGCAATTTTTAAGTAGATTTGACAATTCTACTTAATCATTGTTAAAAGTTGTTACTTATTGGTTGTTTAAGCTCATTCATAAGCTATCTAAAGCTTCCTAAGCCTTTTTAGTCAGTTCTTAATCAGTTTAGCAGAAAAATCAAAAATACCAAAAAAATATAGTTAGAAAATAAAAAAGAAAATCAAGAAAGAAAGGAGAAGACAGCTGGAGCACAGTTGATTAAGGATGGCTGTGGGTTAGTGAACCTGTGGGGATTCTATAGGATAATTTTTTGGTTCTTGGTCCATTGTTCTGTGCTCAGGCTCACTTGTAAGCTGCTTCCTGCATAATTTTTATTTAGCTAGTTTCATTGTTGTTTGCTTCTTGAATCTTGCTTTTTAGTTGTTAATATACTTAGTTGATAATAGTTTAGTGTGAATCATGGTTTAATTCAGTTGGATATAGTGTAAATTGCATATTCAGTTAGCATCAGGGGTGTTTGGATTTGCATGATTTACTGAGTTCTGATTGTTGTTTGTGGTTGGCATTGGTCATTACATGTTTCATTAAACATAACTAGCTCAGTTCAAGCTTAAAATCCATAGGTCATAGTTCAAAAGTCAAAATCATTCTTTAATTCCTCTTGTCAGTTGATTGTGAGGAATTCTAGGATCATAATCATCAAAATCAGTTGCTAAGTTGTTAAGATTGCTTGTTCTATTCATTTAGTAGCTTTTTACATCCATTTCAATCAATTAGGAAGGATCAAAGTTCGAATAAGTCAACCTAATCAAGAGTAGTAAAAAGTCAAATTATATTTTGTATTTTCAGACTTTTGCAGATTTTCAAGATTTTCTATAGGTCTCATTTTAAGTTGAAATTAGTTGAATCTCTGGATTATTAGAGTTCCCTAGCTGATCTATCTTAGGTATTTTTTTTGAGGATTTTTAGATTAGCTTATCCTAGCTTTTTCAGGCCTTGAAGTTGCCCCATTTTGCCCTGTCCTTCGAAGTGCAGCAGCAGATTGCTGTGTTTTTGAGCTCATTTAGAGCTAATTTTTGAGCTTATTTCGAGTTAGAAAAAGCTAAGATTAATTGTATACGCTTATTTGATAAGTTGTTAGTTAGTTTTTAAGAGAAAAGTAAAAAAAAAAAAATAGTTTTAGCAAGTGGTAAGTGCCCAGGTTCGAACCTGGGATGTTTTTGGTCTAAAATCGTTTTTAAGTTTTCCCTTTTTACAAACCAGTCCGCTAGTTTCAGTTAAGTCCTAATCAGTCCCTGTCTTTCTTAAAAACTCGTTTTTAGTTATAAATAAGTTTCAGAAAAGTACCATTTGGCCCCTGTCTTTGTTTTAGTATATTTAAAGTTTTAATTTTTACACTTCTAGCCCCTAAACTTTTGTAATTTTTTATTTTCTTTTATAAAATTAGTTTTTATTGTATTTATATCCATTTTTAGACTTTAAGAAAAACGAAAACATAAAAATAGTGATAGCTTCTATTTAATAGATTTTATCTTTTTAATTTTTCTTTCGCGTTTTTAAGTTTTTCTTTCACATTTTTAATTCCGTATTTTTTAGATAATCGTTTTTATTCCTTTTTAATTCATTTTTATCTTTACGTTCATAAATCGTAGTTTAGAAATCAAAAATCAAAACCCCTTCTCCATTCAATATTCACCCGATCACGAATTCGATTTATTTCAGAACGTCACACTTCTTTGGAACTTAACGACCCGGGGAAACACTAAACTCCAGGGAGATCGTGCCCTAGATTGTTTGACTTTATTTGACCACATCCGTGGTTGATTTTAGTTGACTGTTTAGCACGTATCATTGATCCTTTATCATACACAACACAATATGAGAATAATAGAAGAATAGATAAGAAATGGGAATGGTGTATATTAGATTAAGGAGAAAGATAAGAAAGAGATACAAGAGAAAGAATAACACACACATCCAACCCTTCCAAGTGAGAGGAAGGATGCTATTTATAGTTTTCTAGACTTGGGTGGGCTTAGGCTTGAGATGGGCTTATACAAGGATTACATGAACATAACACTTAACTAACAAGCTTAAGCTTAAGCCCGTTGATTAAACTAACTAACTTTAACAACGACACACTTAATTAAACTATTACAATGACAAATGACCATCACTTTAAAATAAATCCTAACACTCTTCAAGAAGAAAACTGATATGGATGGAAACGTACCTAAATTCTGATGGACATTTTCGGATTTTCGGTACCCTTCGAGTAATTTCGTATTCTTAGTTATGATGTTTGACTCTGGTGACCCTAGACTGTAGGTGGACTAGGCGGATTTAGATAAGTTGTGTTGTTCAAGATTTAAGATAAAGTATGACCATCATGGGGGCATATTTATATGACGTTATTATTATGACGCCTGATCAACGTGATAATACTTACATCATATAACGTGCACTTGTTGTGGGCATAGGATATTTCGAGGAGTGCCTTAGAACCTTAGAATTTCTGATATCTGATCATCCGCGTTAGTGAAACTTTGGATTCATTCTACCTACCCAGTCGATCTGCTATCTTTGATATTCGACTTGATACGTTGGGATGCTCGACGAGCGTTTTGCTGATCTCTGCACTTCCGATAATGATCTTAGATTCTATTATAGGGCCTTCTGTCATTTGATGATGTCTAACGATGTGCTTCCTGTCTGTATGGATTCAATCTGTTCTGCTATGTATACGTTCCGCATTCATTAAATCTGTTCATTTTGATCTGCTATGAGTTAAGATATGAGGTTGTGGATTCTGAGAAAACAAGACCTGTTTGTTTATAAGAACACCTTTGGAAGGCTCTTCTGAAGCCGAGACTATTTGAAAAGCTGAAGAGTTACGTTTGCACCACCTCATGTTTGCTACGATTCGATGTATTCTCATTTAATTCGCCTAATCAATTCGATGTAAACCCTACGTTTTGTTTGTACCTCTTCCTAGAGAACTCGATTATCATCCGTATATTGATACGTCGTCTTTTGGATTCGCACCCGGCATAGTATGTTTCTGTTTTGTTTCCGATCCTTCAGTTCTAATTCTTTGCAAATTTCGAGGATGAAATTTTTCTATTAGAGGGGAAGAAGTTGTAACACCTAAAATCTGAAAAGCATGTAAAATTACCAAATTGCCCCTACAAGTTAAAAATTTAATTAAAGGCTTATAAAGTATCATAAAAATTCCAAACTTCTGGCAATGCACAAGTTATGATCCCAAATAATTTTAAGAACCTCATTTAACATTTATACAAGTGGTGAAATTACCATTATACCCTTATATGAGCCGTATGATATTATAAAGCATTATTATGTATTTTTAAACTTATGAAAACATGGAAACTATGTAGGAAATCAATCAAAATAATGGGCCAACTAATACTACCGAAATTTCTGGCTCAAGGTCTCCCCATAACACGGTTTTACCATAATTAAATCAATTTCCCTATTTTATTTACCTAAACCTAATTTGCCGAAGGTCTAAACACACAAACAATTTCCATAGCCTCCATACGCCATCTAAAAATCCTCCAAGCAATTTTCTGTGATCAATCTACCCCTAAAGTGTCCTAGAAAAATAGTGGTGAAGGTGTTCTTTGCACGATCTAACTTTGGTGGAATTTTTCCTTCGCGATTTAACAAAAGAGGTATAATTCGTTTTTAATTCATTCGATCACCACAAATCTTGTTTCTCATTTTTCTAACACTCTTCATAACGTGTACAACCTAGTAAAAATAGTGGTGAAGCTTTTCTTGGTCGATCTCTATTTTTGGGGAATTAATTTCCTTTCGTGTGCTATTAAACGAGGTAATTCGTTAATTAATTCCACGACATCTCTAAAATTCATTGGCTATTTTTCTGAAGATCCTTATGTCGAATACAACCTGGGAAAAATGATTTCAAGGTCTGAAGGTCGTTCATGAGGTCGTGGTGATTATTGATTCATTTTGTTCATACGCGTATCAAAGATTTCGTCCCACCCATTCTACACGTTCGATCTTTGGTTTGGTAATTTTCTCAGATCCCTAACATCATATGAACACCAAATAAAATGTATAAGTCGATCCATGCATGCTTTTTACAATATTTGTGAATTAAATCTTTAAAACATGCATAAACCCTAAATAATTAAATTCGAAATTGTGAGGCTTCATATTTATTTTATTTGGACTCTATACAATCATATTAGACCTGGAAAAATGATACTTCGAATTATTGAGGCCAAGAACAATTATTTTTGAATTAAGTTAAAATCGGCTAATAAGAGAAAAATGAAAGAAATGGAATTCGATTGAGAATCTGAGAATTAGGGCTTGTTTGTATGATGATAATTAGTTTTTAATGATATAGTGATTATTAAAAATGGTTTGGAAAGATTAGGGTTTGGTTTCATGATTTTAAAAGGATTAACGATTTGTTTTAAAATGTTTAGGGTAGGTTTTGTAACTTTTAAAACTCAAGGGGTATGTTTGGAACTTATTTTGGGCTGTGAACATTTCTAATAAAATATAATTTGAGGGTCCCATGTGTAATTTTTATATTTAAAGGGGTTAAAATGTTTATTTGATAAAGTATAAATCGATTTTGAAAATAATTAAAATAGAGGGACTAAATATGTAATTTCTGGAAACTTAAGGTTAATTTGAGTAATTAATTATATTCAGGGGGTTAAGTGCTATTTTGGTAATTTAATGGCTTAATATGTAATTATTGATAATTAAAGGTTGAAATTGTAAATTAAAGGACTAAATATGTAACTTTGATAACTTGAGGGACTTAATGTGTAAATTATGAATAATTAAGGGTTCATTTGTATAACTCACTAAAATAAGTACTCATTGTGTAAAATTGATAAAATAAGGGTTTAATGTGTAACT
Source organism: Artemisia tridentata subsp. tridentata (assembly GCA_021014915.2). Taxonomy (NCBI): domain Eukaryota; kingdom Viridiplantae; phylum Streptophyta; class Magnoliopsida; order Asterales; family Asteraceae; genus Artemisia; species Artemisia tridentata. The sequence continues at coordinate 80,115,715 of CP139503.1, read as the reverse complement.
ATGAATATTTGAAGGTTTAAAGTGTAACTTATGTAATGAAAGGGGTGTAAAGTGTAAATTATAGAAACCCTAAGGACTAAATGTGTAAATCTTATCAAAGAGACCTTATTTCATTTAATAATGATTTAACTAAGTTATGCTACCCTATACTTCTAAATATGGAAACTTTCTATATAAGGAAACTTTCTCAAAATGGAAACTTACTAAAGATGGACACCTGCTATAAATGGAAAGTTACTTAAATGGGAAAGATTGTAATTCTCTTCTACCCCTTTAGGTGTGAAGAAGGAGTGACTTTGAGCTGTTCTCTACTTTTCTGTGCTTTGTTTCTGTTTGTGCTTTCGTCATAAGGTACGGATACTCTCACCCTTTTAAGAAAGGGTGTCTTATCACCTATGCTTCGATGTTGAGCTATGAACCTTGCTATGAACCTTTGCTATGACCCTTTTGCTATGAACCTTTTGATATGAACCTTTTCATATGACTTTGAGATTCACTTTTGACATGACCTTGAGATATGCTTTGATATGACTTTGAGATGAACCCGTTTGCATGACTTTGAGACCTGACTCTTAGTTTGATACCCGAGCCACCTTTTTGTTTCCTAGCCAGGAAGGTAACCTGGGCATGTCTGTGATGCACCACTGGCATGACTCCTGTGTGGGGGAGTGATTTCTCACGCCGTCCCCTTTTATATTATCTGCCATGGCTACTATGATTTTGAGTATGACTTTGAGATTGACTTTGAGTGGGGGCGTATGGATTGCAATCCTAGGCATGTATGTTTAGTGGATTTAACTATGACTTTGAGTATGACTTTGAGGTGACTGGTGCTGTGTGCAATACACGCCTTTCACATTTCTGGGAGCTAGCTACTCCACCCCTTTTGATACATGAGGCCACCCCTCATATTATCTGGTTGCCTGAGAGGTATCCCCTCTGATTGTGAGGTTATGACTTTGAGATTCTGATTGTGAGATTATGACCTTGAGATTCTGATGTTGAGATTATGACTTTGAGTTATGGGCTCGTGGTAGATGACTATCCTATATTTCCTTATTTCTCTTTCGCTTTGATTATACCTTATGACATCTCCAGTACTTCATTATATTACCGTTTCGTTATCTTTGCTTGTATTATGTATCTGTTCACTGGGCTTTTTAAGCTCAGCCGCACGTTTTCTTTTCGTGTGCGGCAGGTTTTAGTTGGAAGATGGGTACGAGTGAAGAGACTTTTGGACTTAGAAGACTTGATAGTTTCGGCCTAGAGATGATTAGAAAGTATTCTATTGTTAGAAATTGTATTCGCTTTTGTAACCTTGTAATTCCAGTATTTCATTTGTAACCTTTGAGAATCTTTGTATTACTTATGAAGGTATGCTTGTTATATCTGATATGAAACCATTTGCGTGACATCTTTACCCTTGTCGGGTTGGGGTGTTACACAGCGCTTACAGGTTGGGACTTTGAGATTGTCAACAGCATAGTGTGAAGACTTTCTCTAATCCTTCCCCAGGCCGTTCTGAACCGGATACCCCCGAAAGGGCTTACACAGACACACCGAAGTGCACCCACGATTCAGTGAGTCGCTGGAGATCACCCCACGACTGTAGACCGTTTGAAGCATAGTAACCATCATGATATAAAATGGCAATATCCTTGGATCTCATTAAGACTCTTACAACTTGTGTCCTTTTTGATGAACACAAGTGTATCATTTTGGAAGTGTTCCTAACGAGATATTTTGATGAATCTCGTGGCTCTAGACTCTATTGTGCGTTTTGGTTTTAGTAGACGGAGGCATGGAGCAGAGTGCCACCTTTTCAATATCAACACATCTCGGAATGAGAGGCCGATAGATTATGCAGTGTTCTCCGTGAGAAATGAAACAAATATCTTTTGAGAGATATCTGAGTGGCTAGGAGGGGTGTTGCAGTGCGTCACTGGGTCCATGACGTCTTGTCTTCTATATTAGTATCACCTTAGTGAGTACCAATAGCAGATGTATTGACCCGGTTTCTGCCCTAAGTTTTCATGGAGGGCTATTACTTTTCACCCTTTCAATCAACTTTTCTTTTTCATTCTTCAACCCCTTCTGTCCCTTTCTCATTTACTCCTTTTTCAATCTTACCTAAGGACTTCTAATTCTAATCTATTGGAATTGTCCTTGGGTAGATCCCTCCGGCTCTGGCGGATCATAGGACGGTTTTTCCTAACCTTAGTCACCTTATAACACCATGACTATCCTAGATTTGCCATAAAACCTTGTGAAAATCTCTCAAAGTGTTTATGAGTAAACACATTTTAGATAGCACTTCGAGAGTTTTGCATTTTTGAAATACTCCCCCTTCACATGTGCTCATGCATTTTTAACTAAAATTGCACATGTTGGGTAGAGTTCGCACATTTTGAATTGATCGACTTTCAATGAACATGACCTTTGCGAGACACGCTTACATCACTAGTTAGACTAGCTTGAAATTATTACCCGTCCCGGTCATATTCAATGATCATCTCTCGAATTGGTACATTCTACTCAGACCAGTCCTTCGCGAGACACTCTTACATCAATGGATAACCATCTTGAAATTATTACCCGTCCCGGACAAGTCTTTTCGATAACGGACATTTAGATTTCGTCAATTCGAGGGTTAGAACTGAGTCTGTCTGGTGAGCATACTTTGAGATTCCACAAACTTTAAACCTTTTGATCACATTATAATCACGTCTTCTCCCCCTCAAAAATAGCATGAATTGATATTTTTGATATCAACTGATTAAAATGAAACCTTTTGGAGAGAACGACGGATTTGAGCATGAAATTGGAACATTTTTTCTTTTGAATTTTATACTCCCCCTTTAAATAAAGCATATTTTTAAACGTTTTGAGTTTAAAATCTTTTAAGGGTATAGAGGGAGTTCTCTTGAGCACAGAATTTGAGAAAGATTTTGAAAAATCTTTTTTGAAAAATCTTGATCATGTGCTCAAGGTTTGTTTTGTTTTGCCATTAACAATGCAAGTCCCGATCAGAAATAATCAGAAGTCATCATTGTAGCTCGGGTTCCATACTGAAATGTACGAAAGTCGTAGTGAAGATTTTTAGGATAAGTGCTCGAAAAAGTTTTGATTTAGCACTTTCCTTTCTTTTTGGCTCGGGTCCGAAACTGAAATGTTCCGAAGCCATTTGAGATTTTTTAGGATAAGTGCTCAAAAAAATATTTTAAAACATTTATTTTGAATGAGCACTTTTCCTTTCTTTGAAGAACGGGTCCTGAACTGATGTGTTCAGAAGCCATTTGAGATTTTTAGGATAAGTGCTTTGAAAGATTTTGAATAAGCACTTTCCTTTCATTGAGGCGCGGGTCCTAATCCGATATGATTAGAAGCCATTGAGTTAAGCGCGGGTTCTGGAGTGAGTCTCTCAGAAGCCATAGGGATTTTTAGGAATGACATGTTTTGAAAAACTTTTAAATGAACTCTCGCTCAAGCATCTGTACATGCCCGTATCATTGTTAAATGACATTTCTAGGTACGTACAGAATATCGATTATACGAGAGACATGTCGTGAGAAGAATATTTTTGGATTTTTGATTTTTTTTTTATATTGTTTTTGCATTTTTTGAAAATTTTCTAATTTTGTATTTTGCTTTTGTTGGTTTTTCAAATTTTGTATTTGTTTTTTTTTTGTTTTTTAATAAAAGAAATGGAAAATCAAAAATAGAAGATAGAGAGAATGATTTTGAAGAATTTACAGAATTAGAACCCTCTGATGAACTGGGTTCTGAGATAGTTGAGTCACCTACAACCAAAGATGAAGAGTATTCACAAATAACAGTGTTAGTAGAACATGAATCATCACTCTTAGGTTGTTCACTATCAACGGTTGTAGTAGTTTCTTCATCCTTATCCTGATGATTTTCACTACTACTTGTTGTGGTGCGACTATCAAGAATCTTTCCTGTGGGAATCCATCTAAGACCAACTGTTTTAAAAACTTTTCCCGTGGGAATCCACCTAAGGCAGGATCTAGGAGTTGTTTTCTTTTCAGATACAACGGAAGTCTCATTTTGAGAAAAACTACGTCCTGTAGGGATCCACTTGGTAGAATTCTTAGCTTTTTGCTTCTTATCAACGGGTGTGTTTCTATTTGGTGACTTAGAGGATTGTGCCTTAGCACGCAAATTTGCTTTCTTGATATACTGTGCCACACATGCATCATGATTAGCTGAAAAGACACATTGTTGACATGTAGGACAGACAAATTCTACATTCTTGTTCAAAACAGCAACCTTAACTTTGTCACTACAGTCATTTGAAGCATGTTTTCTGTTAGAAGAGGAATTCTTAGTGTTGAATTCTACTTGTTTAACATTTTCTTTTTCGCAACTACTCTTAGATGCAGGCCAATCCCTAGTCTTTTGATGAGAGTTCCTAGGTAGTGGTTTACAACTACTAGCAGTGCCTTGTAATGTTGTAGAATTCATCACCGTAGACGGTGTTCCTAAAATTCCATCTTTTTGAATCTGTGCCTTTTTCCTAGCTTTTTCTAGATAGGAATTGTGGACCATGTTGTTTGAACCAATAGATTCTTTAACAGTATTTGTGGTCACATTTGGTGAGCTATTCATGGGGGCATACACATTAGGATTTAGCTTGTTGTCCTTTGAATTTGTTGTAGCATTCCTAAACTCTTTTGGATTATCTTTTTCTCTTTTGTCTATCGCCCTATATGTTTGAGATGTAGAGGCAGACGCAGTAGTGGGACTAATCCTATTAAGATCAGGTGCTATCACATTCGATGTTTCGACAACAGCTTTTCCTTTTCCTTTAGCATTAAACTTGGGTAAGGGTGTTGGAGTGACTGGTTTTGTCAAATCATTTTTCACATCAACTTTTGGAATAGATTGAGAAATAGACATTTTTGGTTTTGCAACCGGTTTGTCCGAAGTTGATGGTTTTGCAAACTTAGTTTCCTCACCCTTCCCTTTTTGACTTTCAAGCTGAGACTTCAAAAGATCAATTTGTTTTTGCATTTCTTTGTAAGAACGTTCATACGACAGTTTGTCATACTTGCATTCTTCCTTTTTCCGATCCAGTTGTTTAAAATATGTAACATTTTCTTTTTCAAGCTTTGCAAACGCATTTTCATATTTTGAAACAATTTGGGAAGTCTCAGCTCGAAGTCTTTCATCATCTTCAACAGAGTATATTTGATAAATAATGGACATAATATCAGTTGAAAGAGCTTCTTCAGAGAGTGCGTCATTTTGTTTTTCCAAAACTTTGATTTTTTCAATGTTTTCATTGGCTTCAAGTACCAAGGATGCGTGGTCTTTGACAAATTCAGTTACTTCTTTGATAATTGCGTTCTCAACATGAATTACTCTTGCATGTATGCCAGATACAATGGGAGTAATCTCTGTTTCGAACATCTTTTTCTGTTCAGTTTCAAAACTTTTGAACCAATCGTTGATTTTAGCATTTGTTTTGGTTGCCACAACATCTTGAAGCATTTCAACTCTCCTTTTAAGATCGGCCAAAAGTATTCTAGCTTCACTTGTGGAAGTGTCGGTAGAGTACATTTGTTCGATGTTAGAAAGGTGTTTTGACACAACTTTAACTTTGAGGCAGCCACTGGTTTTTTGAAAAACATAGGTGACTCTTTTTTAACAAGATGAACTCCAGCAAGTTTGTTAGCTTCATTATAATCGATTGGCTGGATTTCTCTGTTCAGTTGTCTCATTTTGTTTCGACTCTCTTTCGTAAGCTCAATCGTTTCAGACGAATTATAACTAGCAGGTGGATCATGTACATCATTTATAAGATTACCATTAAATAGCACATTCTGTTTTTGCTGAGCTTTCTTGAGATAACAAGGGTTTTCACAACCGAGAGCCATTTTCTTTCTTGTATATAAAATCGGGTTTTTGTCTTTAATTAACATATTAATCGTTTAAGTTGAATGACCCGTTTTTACAAGAATTTCTTCCAACTTTTTAATAGTTTCCTGTTTATCAAGAACTTCATCAAGAAGTTCGTCTTCTCGTTTTGAAAACTTTGCTTGCAACTCTTTCTTCTCTTTTTCAAGATTAGAAGAAGTTGATTTTTGTTTAGAAAGTTGGTTGGTTAATTCAGAAATTTCTGCTTTTAAGGATTTAATTTGCATGTTCAGTCTAAACATCAAGAGTGTCGTATTTGATTTGCAAATGTTTCTCCCTTGAAACAGAATCACTGTAACCATTTTCAAGTTCTGACAGACGTTTGTGGTGAAATTCAAAAGCTTTTTCGTTCACCATGTATCTCTCAAGCTCAGTGGTCAATTTTTCATTAGCGGCCTTAACATCGCTATTGATCTTTTTGACCTTTTCAATCTCAATACGACAATTATTCAGTAATGATTCAAATAAAGCACGGGTTTCCTCATCATTAGCATCATTTTGTGCAACTTGAACTTCGTTATGATTCATATCTGGAGATGCCAAATTAATATTGCTACAATTTGGCGAGTCCATATATGTATCATAAGTTGGTTCGAGAGGCACAGAATGTGGCTTTTGTTGAGCAAACGGATTAACCTCATTACTTGAAATTGATGTCTCATGGAGTGGTTCTTTGTCATAAGTAGGAGGAATGTCAGAATCGCTGCTTGATGTTGATTCTTGCTGATTAGGCATAGGGTCGGAGATTCCAGTGATTTCTGTAGAATTATCATTAATTCTTGTTGAAACCATGAAGTCGTATTCCTCAGCAGTCAAAGGTATTCCCGAATCGTCCTTTTTAGCAAGCATCAACATGTACTGGAGCTTTTCTACTTTATCCATTGCATTGACATTTCCAGCTCTACCTATATCACTCCTTTGGGTTGCGGAAGAAGTCATGAAGCAATAATTCTCATTATGGTTGACCACATTCTGATTCACAAACTGATCCATTTGATTTCCCGTATTCTGCCCAGCATATTGCATTTGATTCCCCATTTGAATACCCGTAGCATTTCCTTGCTGATTCCCGATAACGTCAAACATTTGTCCTTCTTGACCTATATATGACTGGATGTTGTCAGTGTACGGTGAGTTCCATTGGTTGTTGTTATGAGGTGGGATGTTTAATGCTTTGGTGATTAATGCAAACGCATGTGCCAAATCAGTTGTGATATTGTTTTGGTGAGCGGCCATTTATGAAGTTGTATGATAAAGATGATGTTGGATCGGTTAAAGAACTAGGATACGGTTGGTTACGGTTCACGAGTTATGTATGGTTTAAGTCCTTTGTCGTTGTCCTTGAATAGTCGTTGAGAAACTTGAGAAACCGAGAAAGTTGATAACTTGTGAGAAACTTGATAATCCTTGAGAAACTTGAGATTTAGAAACTTGATAAGTCCACAAAGTAGATAAACTTCAAACTTAATAAATCTCAAACTTGAAAATTACTCACAAAGTTTAAATGCAACTTTAATAATGCAACTTTAAATGCAACACACGCAAACTCAAAAGCACATGCAAAACACGTATTTGACTTAATGAAGTACACGTCAAAAGTTGATAAGAAGATATTTCAAAAGCAAACACATGCAAGACACACCACATATATTGAGTACACGTTAACTGTTGCGTCTTTGAGGTAGGATAGCTACACACGTAAAAAGCAATCAATTTACACGTCTAATGGTAAAACACTTCAATGATGTACATACATGCAAACTTACACTTCTAATAGTAAACCAATTCACATGCAATGTCAGTATCTCAATATATATAAAGGAGACAAGTATCAACTTTAATATAAAAAACACAAACTCAACAAACTCACTTATGAAGAAACTCGACTGTGAAAAGTTGCTCGACAAAAATGAAGCTTCGACTAAATGAAGAAGATGCTTCGACTAAATGATATATGGCTCGATTAAATGAAGTTGCTTCAACTAGAGGTTCGACTAAAGTTTGCTTCGACTATATTAAGTTTGTTCGACTAGAGTGAGTTTTGTTCGACAAGAAAAACTTGGTTCGACTAGCTAGTGTGTGTGCTTCGATGAGAGTACATGTTCAACTAGCTCGACTAGATCACCTTGGTTCGACAAAAAATCTGGTTCGATTAAATGAGTGGTTCGATGAAAATGGATACTTGTAAGAAATCCAAGAAAAATTTTCTCGTTCAATCAGGTAATCACGTTCGACTAAGTTCGTTCGATCAGGTAAACTTGTTCGACTATCTCGTTCGATCAGGTAAACTTGTTCGACTAGTTCGTTCGATTAGGTATTCTCGTTCGATTAGAACTGCTCGTTCGATTAGGGTTGCTTGTTCGATTAAGGTTGCTCGTTCGATTAAGGTTGCTCGTTCGATCAAGTAAGTTCGTTCGATCAACAAGCTCGTTCGATCAATTGGAAGAGTAAGTCTAACTCGAATACCCTTTTGCTCGTTCGACTGAATGCTCCTTCGATGAAGTATCCTCCTTCGATCACCCTGCTCGTTCGACTAAAACACCTTGTTCGACTACCCTTTCTCGTTCGACTAAAATACCACGTTCGACTACCCTTTCTCGTTCGATGAAACCTCCTCGTTCAACTATATTGCTCGTTCGATGAAACCTCCTCGTTCGACTATATTGCTCATTCGATGAAACCTCCTCGTTCAACTATATTGCTCGTTCGATGAAACCTCCTTCGATGAAATTTTGCTCGTTCGACTATCTTTTGTTGTTCGATCAAGTGATCACTTGAAGTTATGATGAAAGAGCTCAACAAAATGCAAATGAAATCTAATAAACAACAAAATGCAACAGAACGTGACAAAAAAAATATATAATAGTAACGAGTGCTAACTTGGTTCGACTATATTGAAACACAACTATAACCGTAACGTGGAAAAAAAATCCTAGATCTTTATATTTTGCTCTTGATACCACTTGTTAAAGCTTAATATTGATCCTTTATCATACACAACACAATATGAGAATAATAGAAGAATAGATAAGAAATGGGAATGGTGTATATTAGATTAAGGAGAAAGATAAGAAAGAGATACAAGAGAAAGAATAACACACACATCCAACCCTTCCAAGTGAGAGGAAGGGTGCTATTTATAGTTTTCATGACTTGGGTGGGCTTGGGCTTGAGATGGGCTTATACAAGGATTACATGATCATAAAATTTAACTAACAAGCTTGAGCCCAAGCCCGTTGATTAAACTAACTAACTCAAACAACGACACACTTAATTAAACTATTACAATGACAAATGACCATCACTTTAAAATAAATCCTAACACTCTTCAAGAAGAAAACTGATATGGATGGCAATGTACACACCTATAAGGCTCGTCTGGTAGCTAAAGGCTTTACTCAAACCTACGTGATTGACTACGAGGAGACCTTTTCTCCTGTAGAAGACATTTGGGCTATTAGGATTCTTATTGCTATTGCAGCGTACTATGATTATGAGATTTGGCAGATGGATGTCAATACCGTCTTCTTAAATGGTCACCTAGATGAAGACATCTATATGGCGCAACCTGAGGGGTTTGTGAATTCACAATTTCCAAACCGTGTATGCAAACTTCAAAGATTCATTTATGGATTAAAGCAAGCATCAAGGCAATGGAATAAGAGATTTGATGATGAAATCAAAATTTTGGGTTTACTTAGAATCTTGATGAGCCATGTGTATATCACAAAGCTAGTAGGAGTGATGTTACTTTCCTTGTCCTATATGTTGATGACATATTAATCATGGGAAAAGACATTACATATTTGAAGAATGTTAAGTCATATATTGGAAAGTGTTTTTCTATGAAGGATTTAGGAGAAGCAACATACATTCTGGGAATCAAGATCTACAGAGATAGATCACAGCGGTTAATTGGTTTAAGTCAAAGTGCTTACATTGACAAAATATTGAAGAGATTCAATATGCAAAATTCTAAGAAAGGATATGTGCCAATGCAAGTAGAACATGGCTTAAGTAGTGAACTGTGTGCTTCAACACCTACATAGGTGGCATGCATGAGTAGAATTCCTTATGCTTCGGCAGTAGGATCTATCATGTATGCGGTTAGATGCACAAGGCCAGATGTGGCATTCATACAAAATATCACCAGTCGATATCAACAAAATCCAGGTGAATCTCACTGGACTGCTGTTAAGAACATTCTTAAGTATCTAAGAAATACAAAAGATATATTTCTAGTATATGGTTGAAATCCAGCTGTAGAACTTGATGTTACAGGTTTCTGTGATGCGTCCTGGCAATGTGATAAAGATGATACGAAGTCTCAGACGGGATATGTCTTTGTTATAAATGGAGGAGCAGTAGACTGGATGAGCAAGAAGCATAGTAGCATTGCGATGTCTGCAAGAGAATCTGAGTACATAGCTGATTCAGAAGCTGCGATGGAAGCTGTTTGGATTAGGAACTTCATTTCGGGGCTTGGTGTTATGCCTTCAATTGAATTGCCTATTAATATGTATTGCGACAATTCTGCTGCAATCATATTTACCAATGAACCTGGAGCCATGAAGGGCACCAGACATTTTCTAAGGAAATATCACTATGTTCGAGAGCAAGTCCGCATAGGTGAAATTAATCTACTAAAAGTTCACAAAGATGATAATCTAGCTGATCCGTTTACGAAGGCTTTAGCTCAAGATAAGCTCCGTGATCATGACAATTGCATTGGACTTCGTTTTGCTAGTAGTTTCATGCATAACTGTGATTAGTATTTGGATAAAGGATGTATTTGACAATTATTATTTAATGAAATAAAATATTGATTATGTTTATCCCTCATTTTAATTTTTGTATCCAATATTTGCATGTTTAATCCGTGAATAATTTAGTTATTCTAAACAGTCCGTTGTCAATCCATAATATGGGAATATCATTGAATTAAGACAAAATCTGAGTTTTGGTAAAATATACTTCAAAGTATATTGATGCGTAGACATGCCAAATTCACATGATATTTAAAGAATTGAATATAGGACCGACACCAACCACATGATTGTACTTATGGATCTATGTCATTAAGTAAATAATGAATATTTATTCTCAGACTTGAGATACCAGATAACTTTCATGAACGTAGTGCATTTTTGTGGAATAGTCTAACGCTATCAGTAACAGGTGGTTATAAGGGCTATTTTCAGAAGTGTTGCAAAATTCATGAGTTTTGCTTGTAGTCAAGAAAGAATTTGTTCATTCGAATTTCTTTCGAAGTTTAATATTGTTAGGCCACTCGTAGGGTTGACAAAATGTTTGCGTGGCCATGCCCAAGATCTATCTGGAATACGTTCAGAAAATTTGGTAATCTTGCTAAATCATAAACAACGAGAAACAGGATAGTTAATTATGGAATGACTGAGATCCATATCCATATTAACATGGTATTAGTAACAAAAGGATAAGTATGATGATGAATCATCAAAAGGTTTTTCCAAGGAAATCACACTCGAGTTGTACTGAGGGGCATTGGCGTGTTGCTAGACGCTAGCCAATGTCATTACACTATTAAGATATGTTCAAGTGGGAGCTGTTAGTTTTATGGATGTATTTAATAGTTTATGTCCGGATTCGAATTCGAGACCACGGGATTGCACACTTTACGTATGAAGAATTAAAGTTTAAATAATTAAATATAAAAGGTTGTGTTTAATTATTAAATACACATAATGACTAACGGGCGTTAAAGTAATTAATGAAAATTGACTAACGACCGTTATAAAGGGACTGTAGATGAAAATAGAGGAAAGAAGGTTCCGGAAACCCCTTGGGGTGTGTGACCGATCGGATGGGCTATGGGGAAACCCAAACCCACTCCAACTTGTCCTCCAAGTTATTCATGCTATATAAACAAGGCTTAGGGTTTATTCTTTGGTGACTTTTGTACACACACTAAACCCTAGCTTTGTTTTTCTTCCTCTTTTCTCGGCCGAAACAAACAACCCATAGGGTCGTTTGGTTTTTTTTTTTTGTATCACACAAGATCGTTTTGTGTTTTAAACTAGCTTTTCAGTCCTTTTATCTTATCATATTTTATAACCTTAGTACCTTACCTTTTATGACAACATTTTGTTAGTATTTTGGCATGTTAAACTTTTGTATAATTCACTAGGGTGATCCTATAATAAAACAAAAGTCTGACAAATAAATGATATAAAAGCCACAATTTGGTAATATGAGGCTCCAGTTTGGCCTTTATTGATTAATCTAAATGCTCTATTTTAAAATTGAACTTTCGTATTAGTGAAAGATTAATACGAAAGATTTGATTTTCTCGAAGACTATTTCGTAAAAAAGCTTCGACGTATTTCTTTTATTGTATTAAAGATTACATTGTTATGTTTCTTACCCCTTGTTTTTATAAACATAGATAAATGAGAGTTTTTTACCCGTTGCGAAGCGCAAGCATCGTTAAACTTGTCCAAATCATTTCACATAAACATTATTAAAAGGTAACGAATAATTGATAATTTTTCAGTGCGTAATATAAAGCCTCTTTTGAGATCATAAACACGTAACTAGTTAAGTGGACACCACTCCAACATGAAGTTGATGGGGGCTGCCATGGATCCGCTTTAAGGGACACAATTTAACAATTAAAAGGGACATGTTATGGGTGGGTTAGGACCATTTTTAGAATGATTTTCTATACACACCAATTTTCTATCTCAACATTTCAAGGAAATTAAAACATAACTGCTTTTATCTTTAAGACATTATCGAAAACTATAAAATTTGTTTAACAGTAAGTGAAAATGTAGAATTATATAAATCGTATTGTTTAAAAGATTAGTTATAAATTGAAAAAACCGCTTTTCTGTTTCTAAAAACTTTCTTTAAAATATTCATTTTTACCTTTATAGTTTTATGATATTATTCAAAAAGTACTCATTTTTCTACATCAGTCTCTGGTATCTCATTATCTTTATTGTCTAACATATATTTTTATCTATAACATGTTATAATACATTTAAGGAGATAAGTTATTATCAAAAATTTATTAGTGATCGAAGAATTAATTCTAACCACATAATCTAATAAAATGAAACACCGATTCCACCCGCTCTTTTAAAAGATATATATATCTCAAAAACCATAATATTTAAGCAAAACAACTTACACAATCGTGAAAAAGATTGAAGTACTTTTCAATATATTGGCACTTTAACATACTTTCGACGAATTTTCTTTAATTGTTTTTACTCCGTTTTTATTTTTCAGTGTTGAAACTTCCATAATATGTCACATGTGATATAACAGTAATTTGAAAAGTTCTAACTTTAACTTCTGAAATGAACATATTTCTTTATAAGTTTCACTGTTTTTATTGAAACTGATGTGATGAAACTATGTTAATTTGGGTCCTAGTTTTCAAGAAAATTCTATGGTTATATGAATATTTCCTTGGGTATTTTATTTTCTTGAAAAGTTGTATTATCGAAAATATTAATATTTGAACTTTTTTCTGTAGAAATGGCTCAAGCCGAAAACACTACTTTAAGTTCTGCGTTCAAATCTTTCTTTGAACAAGAAAAATTGACTGGCCCAAACTTCAACGTTTGGTACAAGTCGCTCAGGATTGTCCTGCGGGTGACTAAACGAGTTGAATATTTGAATCAGCCTTGCCATGCTGAACCTGCTGCTACTGCAACTGCAGAAGAAATAGTAGCATGGAAAGTTGAGTATGAAAAGCACAATGATGGCTTGCATGATGCTTGGAATGATGTCACCTGCTCTTCGTAAGCAGTTTGAGCATTTTGTCCCTTATGATATGCTCAACGAGCTCAGACATATGTTTGAGAAACCTGCAGCAGTTGAATTGTATGATTTGATCGATGCTCTTCACAGCTGTAACAGGAAGATGGAAAACCTGTGTGTGCTCATGTGCTGGAAATGAAGAGTTACATGGACCAGCTAGAGCTACTCGGCTATCCTTACAATCAAGAAATTGCATTTGGCCTAATCAACAGATCCTTGAACAAGGAATTTGGTGGTTTTGTGCGCAACTTTAATATGCACTGCGTGGGGAAGACAGTTAGTGAATTGCACGCATTGCTAATTGACTATAAAAAGGTTTACCTAAAAAGGCCCCTACACCCCAAGTCCTGGCTATTCAGGGTGGTAGGATTCAAAAGAAGCAAAATCCGCAAGCGAACAAGAAGGGTAAAGGCAAAGGAAAGACTGGTAAGGGTAAGTAAGTTATGGCCTATCAACCTGAACCTAAGAAATACCCTCCAAAAAAGAAAGAGAAACCCAAGAAGGATCAGGCTTGCCATCACTGCCATGAGGTGGGACATTGGAAGAGGAATTGTCCTCTCTACCTCGAGGAGTTACGTTTGAAAAAGTTGAAGCACACTAGTAAACCCAGCACTTCAAGTAACTTGTTTATGATTGAATTATTTTCATTATCTCATAAAATAAATTCTTGGGTATATGATAATGCATGTGGTATTCACATTTGTAATATACTGCAGGGGTTTAGAGTTGAAAGGAGACTGGCCTATGGGGAGCAATTTCTGCATGTGGGCAATGGAGCACAAGCAGCTATTGAAGCCATACGATCATTTAATATAGTATTGCCTTCTGGCTTAGTACTGTTATTAAACAATTGTCATTACACACCTTCTATTGTTAGAGGTTTCGTTTCATTTTCCTTATTGTTGGATTTTGGGTTTATTCACACTATTACTAGTAATAGAATTTCTGTTTCTTTAAATGGTATTTTTTATTTTAATGTTATTGCTGTGAATGGTGCGTTTGAAAGTGACATGAATGATAATGTATCTAATCGAAATAATTCGATGTATAGCATCAATAGTAAGAGAATCAAGAAGGACTTTGATTCTACTTATCTTTGGTATTGTCGCCTTGCCCATATAGGCAAGAATCGCATGCAAAAGATGCAACGTGATGGGCTTTTGAAACGTATCAATGATGAATTATTTGATAAATGTGAGTCTTGTATATCTGGGAAGATGACAAAGAAACCTTTTGCAAATCGTATAGAAAGAGCTTCAGATCTACTTGGTTTGATACATACTGATGTATGTGGACCACTTAAACATAAACATGAGGTGTTTGAAACATTTAAGGTTTTCAAGAATGAAGTAGAGTTGCAACCAGGAAAGAAGATTAAAGCTCTTCGATCCGACAGAGGTGGTGAATACCTGAGTCAAGAGTTTAAAGATTATCTAGCTGAGTGTGGAATTGTTCAGCATCTCACATCTCCTTATACACCACAACAAAATGGTGTATCTGAGAGAAGAAATCGTACATTGCTAGATATGGTACGATCAATGTTTAATCTTACAACTCTTCCTTTATCCTTTTGGGATTATGTTTTAGAATCTGTTGTTCGCATTCCAAATATGGTTTCGACCAAAAAGTTATTTAAAGGTCTGGGGTTGTGAGGCGTTTGTTAAACGTGACTCAGCAGATAAACTCCAACAGAGATCTGTAAAGTGTATCTTTGTAGGATACCCAAAGGAAACGATGGGTTACTACTTTTACTACCCACCTGAAAACAAAGTAATTGTTGCTAGGTATGGAGACTTCCTTGAAAGGGATCTCATATCTCAAGAATTCAGTGGGAGAATTTATGATCTGAAAGATGATCATGAAGATGCATTACCTTCTGAAAACACTAGCGAACTTCCTGTGGAACCTGAATGTCTGTGTCCTCCTGAACGTCTATGTCTTAACGTAGAAGTTGAGGAAAATGTATTAAGGGATGTTGGAGAACCTGCTAATTATAAGGCTGCCATGAATGATCCTGAAAAGGACAAATGGTTAGTTGCAATGAATGGGGAAATGCAATCCATGAGAGATAACGAAGTCTGGATTGAAGTTGACCTTCCTCCCAATGCTAAAGTCGTTGGAAGTAAGTGGCTCTTCAAGAAGAAAACTGATATGGATGGCAATGTACACACCTATAAGGCTCGTCCGGTAGCTAAAGGCTTTACTCAAACCTACGTGATTGACTACGAGGAGACCTTTTCTCCTGTAGAATACATTTGGGCTATTAGGATTCTCATTGCTATTGCAGCGTACTATGATTATGAGATTTGGCAGATGGATGTCAATACCGTCTTCTTAAATGGTCACCTAGATGAAGACATCTATATGGCGCAACCTGAGGGGTTTGTGAATTCACAATTTCCAAACCGTGTATGCAAACTTCAAAGATCCATTTATGGATTAAAGCATGCATCAAGGCAATGGAATAAGATATTTGATGAAGAAATCAAAAAGTTTGGGCTCACTCAGAATCTTGATAAGCCATGTGTATATCACAAAGCTAGTAGGAGTGATGAAAATGGAGGAAAGAAGGTTCCAGAAACCCCTTGGGGTGTGTGACTGATCGATGGGCTATGGGGAAACCCAAACCCACTCCAACTTGTCCTCCAAGTTATTCATGTTATATAAACAAGGCTTAGGGTTCATTCTTTGGTTACTTTTGTACCCACACTAAACCCTAGCTTTGTTTTTCTTCCTCTTTTGTGGTACTCGGCCGAAACAAACAACCCATAGGGTCGTTTGGTTTTTTTGTGTATCACACAAAATCGTTTTGTGTTTTAAACTAGAATTTACTTTAATTTGGTATTAGTACGTGTGTACAAGAACGTTGTGTAAACACACTATTGTTTACATCTTGGATTGATTTGAAAAACGGTAAGGGTCAATTCGTTAATCTACATAAACCCTAATTAGAGTTCTTAAATTGATTGCTAGCTTGTAATTGCAAAAGGTACGCATACGTTTTAATTTTCGATTAATTAATTTGCAATTATATGATCCTTACACTTCCGCATGTGTTTTGATGTTTAAGTGATTTAATTATATGAGTAGTCATGTTATTTAATTCCAACACGTTCTTATAACTTCATATCTATAAACAAAATATTACGTATAAACTTAGACGAAGACATCTACATATAGAAGATGATAAGTTGTAAAATAGTTATAAACAAACATATGTACATTAGATGATAATTAGATGAAAACGCTACATAAACAGTCTATGTTAATAAGTAAGCTATGAGGAGTAAAATAATCCCACTATATTATATTTAATTTCTCATGTTATCGACAAGGTCCCATATATTTTGGTACGTAAAAACCGACCATTGTGACTCTAATCATTTTTTTTTGAACAGCAAAACATCATATAATATATATTATTATATATATATATAATATATATAATATATAATATATATATATATATATATATATATATATAGCCCAGCAAGGAACTGGAAAACAAAACAAAACAAGCCTCCAAAACGAGGGCCCCGAAAACACCAAGCAGGCACACAAGCCTGATACACCAAACAGATCAAAACAAACTACATATTACAATAGGGAGCCAATGTCAAACTCGGACCACATCTCCCAGGTGAGGTTCTGCAACTTCGCACGATGACGCATCCAAACAAAGGAGTCTTCCTTGATCAGGTCAACACATATTTGGATCGAAGTCGGTTTATTTTCGAACACCTTCATGTTTCTCACGTTTCATATCCTCCAAGTTGTCGCCAAGGCTACCGTAAGAACGATCCTTTTCCATTTGATGTTGCCCGGAGCTTCCTTGAGAACTTTAACCAGATTAGTAAGCGAGTCGGCATTATCAGGCCAAGACAATCTGATCCACCGAAAGATGTTCCACCACACGTACTTGGAAAACAGGCAAGAACTAAACACATGGTCTGGCGTCTCCTCCAGATACCCACACCGCGGACACATTGTATCCGGCAAAGCCACTCCACGGCTCAGAAGAGCAGTCTTGGCCGCCACTTTTCCTTTCAAAGCTCTCCACATAAGGATGTTAGCCTTAGCCATAGCCCACGCGTTCCATCCAAACTGCTGCCCAATGTCACCACCAACCCGGATCTGCTCAATCTGCTTCCTAAGACCCTTAACAGAGAAACTATCTCCTTCCTGATTAGCCCATCTCCAAGAGTCCTTGCCCTGTTTAAGAACAACATTTTGTAGCATGTTCATTAGCATCCCAGCTTGAATCCATTCGTCCGAGGAAGAAGGATCTCTAAGCCAAGCCCAGCCCCATTGAGTAATATCACCCCTGTAGGAAATGTGTTCCAAAACCATGCCGTTCTTGTTCATAGCAAGCCTGTACAGATCAGGGAAACCGTCCTTGAAACAGACGCTCCCCGCCCAAATGTCTTTCCAAAACCGAGTGGAGCACCCATCCCCGACATCCACTCTGAGCAGGTCCATAATTTTTATTCCTTCCTTCAATAACATCGAGTCCACGCTCCCAATATCCTTCCACACACCCGACATATTATGTTTAGCCGGGACAAGCTTCCTCTCGGCCCTAGACTTATGAATAGAAGACACAACAGTAACCCAAAGATGATTAGGGTTATCCTTGAGTCTCCACCACCACTTGGCCATCATGGCAATGTTAAAGTCCCCCAAGCTACCAACTCCACGGTCCTTAGATTTGATTATAGCAGCCCACTTGACCCACCTGATCTTGTGACGCGTACCTATATCACCCCACATGAAATCTCTCCTGATCTTGTCAAGTTTATTCAACACACCTTTGGGCGCTTTAAAAAGGGACAGGAAATAAGAAGGCAAGCTACCCAGGACCGATTTGGTTAGGGTTATCCGACTAGCTAAAGACAGACAATTAGCACGCCACGTGGACAATCTCGACCTAAACTTGTCCATAACCGGCTTCCAGAAGCCAGCTCTCTTCATATTCGCGCCGATTGGGACCCCAAGGTAAGAGAACGGAATCATTCCAGCCATGCATAACAAAAAAGATCGACTCCTTCTTTTCGTATGCACCACCCTTACATGCTATTGGTTCTTGGTTCTTGTAAAGCATGTGTTTTTCATCACCTTATGTTGCTTTTCTTCTTAAGGATGTTTGTTAAATCAAGTAGTTTAAAAACATATTTATTTTAGCATTTTAATTGAGAGCTAATTTTTATTTTTTATTTTTTTGGACCTTTCTAATAAGAGGAAACAAAAATTTGAGTTCACATATTAAATAGAAAAGAAACACCCTTTTAATATTGCAATGCATCGTAATGTTGAATTTTCTAATATAATATGATTGGTGGTAGATATAAGATATTATGTGATGATCTAAGTTCTCATACATGTGATTCAGATTTGTATTAAAAAGTTCTTTATTCGAGAATGGGTATGAGAGACTCTTAAGTGTTTAGCAAACAACATTAATACTCACTACTACACAAAAGCTTAAATAGATCACTTTAAATAGAGTGGTTTTCTTAAAAACTGATCTAACAAATGAAAACGACGGGGAAGTGTAATAAATAGATCGGTTATATGGATAAAGACTGATCTTAGTAACTTCTAGTTGTACACATGATTAAATAGATCAGTTTCTACAAAAATAACCGATCTATTTACAAAAACACATTATATTTCGAATTTCTCTCATTACATTAAAACAACCTAAAAATACAATAGTGATGGAATATGCTCAAGGCACGTTACATAATTATACGGCTAAGTATATGTGAGCCTATGAGGTCACACACAAATATACTTAGATACTCCAAGTTATAATATAAATTATGTATTTATATTATAGGGATTATTCCGAAAATGCCCTGGAGGCATCCCCAACACATCAAAAATTGCCCCAATTTTTATTTTAACTCAAGAATACCCCGGTCGACTGGGCAATTTGTACCTTCACCACCCATACATCCAACAAGTGTCCCAAGTACATGCAAAGTGGCGCCTTATGGTTGGTGGATGTACAAGTCGCCCGGGGTATTCAGAAGTTAAATTAAAAATTAGGTCAATTTTTGATGTGTTAGGGATGCCTCCGGGGCATTTTTGGCATGATAGGATTGATGATACACTTAGGATGTTAGTCCTATATAACGTGTATGAGATACTTTGAGTGGATATAACTAAGTATGCGGAATCTACTTAGTTATACTTAGAAGAATAATTGTGTTGTGTATATGAATGGAACACTGCATTTAGTATGAACAATGAAGACTTGAGTGTGGAAAACTAGTAGGGGGGTTGAATAGTTTTTGCCGTTTTTCAAGTTTTATTTGCTTTGTTACTATATGTTAATTTCAAAGGAAACAATCACAAATAAATAATCACACAATGTAAACAAAAGATAAAGAGAGGAAAGATCAAACCACACGACACTGTTGTTTATAGTGGTTCGGCTACAAGGACTCTCTTCCTTGCCCTACTCCACTCCCCGAGTTTCCTACTCGAGAGTTTATCTTTCACTAAGAAACAAACTCCTTTTCTAGGCGGAGAAAACCTTTACACGTCGCTTACTTCCTTTTCCGGTACTAAGCTAAACACCGGGTTCTTTCACAAGGTAGAACCAACCTGACGTCGCCTATTTACTTTACCGACACTAAGCTAGATGTCGAGTTCTTTACACGGGTACAACTACTCCCTACACTCTTTGTGCTTTAAGGACTAAAGCACTAACCACACTCACTGATTACAAATGATAGATATGATGTGTGAAACAAACTACAATATCACACAGTAATGCAACTAAAGGATTACGGTTCTGTAGATCCTTGAATGCTTGATCTCTTTTCTACAAAATGAAAGATCAAAGTGAAATGCAACTATGAATGATGTTAGTAAGATATGTACTGAATGAATATGTATGTTAAAGCTATATGAGTGATGAGAGAACCAAATGATCAGCTTGCTATTTATAGGCAAGCTGATCTTCGGATCACGGATCCCACGGATCCCTCACAAGGGATCCGTCCTTCATTGGATTTGGATCCGTGGGATGTGACAGCTAAGGTTTAGTTGTATCTTACCATATCTTACCAAATCATCCAAGATCCTCAAATGTCAACTATGTATCTTGCAAATCTAAACAAGATATATCAAAGATATTGTATGTGATGCATGCAATGATGTCATGGAATGATTTTAGAATTAAAGTTTCCTTTTAAGGAAACAAGTTACTAAATAAGCAAACTTGTAATTCTTGGTTATTATGTGAAGTGTAAAATGTGTACTTAAGAGACTTAAGCTAGTATTTATTATTTTCTAAAAGATATTCCTTTTATTTGTCATTAACAAAACTAATGAAAGATCAAAGAATATAAATAACGTTTTTGAGACGCTATTTGTATTAACAATCTCCCCCTTTTTGTTGATGACAAAACATAAGGTATATTTTTGAGCAAGAGAATAAATATAGCATGAGTTTAAAAATATATATTAAGTTTGTTTATTAAAGAAAAGTTTTGTAAAAATGTATGTACTGTGATGAATCACAGTTAATGCAAACTTAGTCCTTTCTCCCCCTTTTTGTCGAAACAAAAAGAGTAGCGTAGCGGAATGCGATTTTGAGAACTTTAAAGCTCCCCCTTGTTTTATACTCCCCCTAGATGGAGTAATCAAGGAAATAATGCAAGAATCTACAAAACAAACGGTTAGTATATGAAATGCTTATGAGATGCTCCCCCTTGATGTATACTCCTCACTTCTCGAGTACCAACGTATACTATGAAGGGTATGATATGCTGCATATGAAGTGTTAGTAATGAATGACTTCAATGAAGAAGTAGAATGCTTGTGAAGTAATCTTCCAAACAATCCTTTCAATATGTTTTGACTTTTAAAAGTCAAAGTAAGTGTCTGATCATTATTTGTACCTAAGGCAATCATAATCAAGGTATAATATAGACTATATAAGAATGTTAGTTCACAATGATAATATGCGATATGTTGATCACTCATAAGCATAAAACATCACATTCATAGATATTGAAAATTTTGTGACAAAAGTCACAATGATGAAATGATGTTACAAGTACAATAAAAAGACATCCTAGAAAAATAAAAAGTCCTAAAACAACAATTAAAACGGTCCTAACAACTAGTCTAGAAAGCTCCTATTGAGGAGGATGAGAGATGACGTTTAAACGTTCAAGAACATGGTTCAAAATGAACCTCATCTCATTTTGAAGCTCATGGACCAAGATGTTGGTCCTTTGGGCCAAGTGAGCCGTTCTCTCACAATGTGCGCAATCATGACTTGAGAAACCGGGAGGAAGACTAGGCTCCAAGTTTTGTGGTGGTGGTGGTGGTGATGGTGGTTGGTTGTTGTTGTTGTTTGATGGTTGTTGTGGTGTTTGGAGGGAGTTCATAAGGATGTTTTGAATGTCCATTGCTTCATGAAGGCGATGGTCAACCATACCCGAGAGAGTATAGAGTTGTGTTAACTCCGCACTTATCTCCTCTTGTGTTTGAGGAATGTTGCTCCACATCGCTTCATCAATGGCGATGAGTGTTGAAGTTGGTGATAGTGGTGGTATTTGTGGACGAGGTTGTGGTGCTTCTCGGTATAGAGGACCATGAATCTCCGGATGGGGAGGATGAAATAGCATAGGTTCTAAGTTTTCAAGACTTATTGGTGGAGGATTGGTTGATGTAGGTGGAAGATCTTCTAACTATTCAAGATATGGTTGTGGAGATGTTGGTGGTGTCCTAAATAGTTCCATGGGTTGGAGTTTTGGTGAGGATGGTGATGAGGTAGACTTCTCAGACTGTGATGGAGCAGGAGCGGGAGCGGGTGGTGGTGTGGTTGCTACAGGAGTAATGGTAGGAGGTGGTGTTGTTATGACTACATGTGAGGGAGTTGGAGTGGATAAAGAAAGGAAGTTTTCACTAGCAATGGGTGAGGATATGTTTAGTGGTGATGATTCTTTAGAGGATGAGTTGTGAATGTTGATGAAACAACAAGGTTTCACACTCATACGGGCTGTTCGTTTTAGTGGCTTGGATGTGGAGGAGTTGTTTGATTTTGTCATTGAGACCTTTTGGTGAAGTATGATAGCTAAAATGTACAGGAGAAGAGATGTTTGTGATGTAAATTGAAGATCCTAAAGTGCTAATTTATAGACAGAAGGTTTATGAGTATGTGTGTTTGGATTTGATGTGAATCCAATAGAGAATGTTGGTTTCTAATGATTTGGAACAAAAATTTGTGCAGGTCATATCTAGGAAGTCAATCCATTGAGCTTTGGTTGAGTAATGTGTTGTGGATTTGCAGTTAATACAAGGAGATAGTGGAAAATCTGATGATTTGATATTTCCACAGATTTGACGGATCCCTAAAAAGGGTTCCTTCTTTGTATCAGTTTGGTAACTCACACCTAAAATTCAAAAATTTAAATTTAGGTGGGAAATTTTTTTCCTAAGTTTCTAAGAATTCCTAAATGATTCTAAGATGAATTATGATTAGTGAATGAATCCTAAATGATACTAAACACTAAGATTTAAGAATCGTGATAAGTCGAAAAAGTTTTAGAATTTTACTGGGAAACCTGCGGATCTAAGTTGAATCAAAGGCGGAACCTTATTCAGGGATCCGCCGAATCCGCAAGTTGACGGATGGCGGATCCAACGATAAGCCTTGGCGGAGCCCTGGTTTGGGATCTGCCGGATCCGTATGCCTAAAACTTAAAAACTAAACAGAACATATGTCATATTTCTCGTTTTTCGACGAAAACCCGAAAATTCACCTAGACCTTACTTAACATCTAATATGTATAGCAAAAAAACTAAATATGATAACATTAACACACGATTGTACATAGTTTAATCCGTTCTTAGAAACTTACCGTTTTAGGTGTTATGCCAAACATAGGCTATAACCCGGAAAATTGATAACCATGATGGTTATCTACCTGCAAATGTTAGTTATTACACATACATAACAAGTATTATCAGATAAAGTTGAGACACATAGAAGTTTAATATCACAATATCCAACATTGTTCAAAACCAAACACTCCATCAACTAAGCTTCTTCTTCAATTTCTTCATCCCCTTGTGCAATTTCATCATCCAACGACCAAGATTCTTCACCATTCCTTTGATGTTTCGATACTCAGCGGATTTATTTTGAATTGGAGGAAGATGGCTCAAGTATTCGGGTGGAGGAATCCTAGAATTTGGCAATCCATCATCTTCACTCATTGAAGATGATGAGGATGATGTTGGTACACGAGGACGTTTCCCTTTATCAACACTAACCCTAAAGTCGCTCAAAGGAATGAAGGTATGTTCAATTTCATTGTAATCAAGAACAAATCCTAAATGGTTTGGACGAGCGGGTGCAAAGGCTCTATAGAGTCGGGTTAAGAGCAAACCATAAGGCATTGCAATCTTGCTTTGAACCGGAATGTCACACATTCTTTTGGTAACATAATAAGCAAGATTGAAGGGTTGACGAGTAGAGATGTTGTACATCACATGACACAAGCAAGCATTGATGTGATCACAGTTTCCTATGGTGCACATCACATTAGCCCTTAAGACATCTTCCATTTTCTTGAATTCGGGCTTGAGTTCATTAAGCTCCATTGCAAATGGATCTCTAGCAACTTCACGACCACGATACATTCTTGTGGGGTTGTTCTTAGGAATGAAGAGATGTTCCCTAATCACTTTTTTTGATTCAAGAGGAGTGACATATGGTGCCGTCCTATCGAGATTGGATTCTAAGATTGTTAAGGACCATTTGTCCGAGTAAATACATGTCCCTTGGTTTGGAATGCCTAAGACCTCACCAAATTGATCAAGAGGGATGTTGACAAGATTTCCATTTAGAGTGAAATGAAGACTTAAGTAACCTTGGTCACTCGAACTAAGACCTACACTAGCATAGAACTCAAGTATGAACCTAGGAACAATTGGTTCATCTATATCTAAAAGAGAATCAAATCGAATTGCGGCTAATTGTTCCCTAAGTTGTGTTCCTTCATAGAACGATGAATCTACGACTCTACCCTCATGGACATACTTTTTCTCTAAGGCTTTGAAAATTTCGATTTGGGCATTGGTTAGACCTTTGGTTTTGTGGACATCGGGTAAGTAGTTAACGGTTCTTTTGTGATCGTAGTTGGTTGCGGGAGGCATGATTTTCCTAAGTACAAAAGTTACATAGTTTTAGTTAAAATGATCAAAGGAAGTGTAAAATTCCTAGTGTGTGCCTACATGGGGACAATGTGGAGGTGCGGTTATCTCGACTCCTTTTGATGCAAGAAAAATTAGTTTATGCAAGTTTTGTTTATAAATGAGAGATAACCCAAACGCTCCTATTTCAATGTAGCTACGGTTGAATGTACCCGAAAATACATATTAATTATGTATTCCCTTTAGCATTCAAGAGACATTATGCAAGTGAAGTCTAAAAGATAACGTTTTTGCATTTGTATGAACAATGTTCAAAAAAGATCATTTTACCTAGTCGTTAGAAGATTTTAGTGAAAAATTTTCATGGGGTTTTTGTTAAATTAAGACAATGTGCTATGAGATGCAATTCCTAACTAAGAAAAACATGTTTTTAAGTATAATGCAATAAATATGCTTCATGATTTTTCAAGAATTATGCATATACCCCAAGTTTTGGTTTTGTGCATGAAATGGAAATCCTAGACGCAGATCAGGAGTATAAATATGATAAGAATACTTACAGTGATGTTAGAAGCACAAATTTGTGGAAGAAAATGGTCTAAATTGTGATGGAGATTAAGTGTGTGTCGAGTATAGTAAGGTGATATGTTTTGGAGTGAGGAATGAATAGTAGTTGTTCTTGTTTATTTAATAATAAACTGAACTCAGCATGCGACGGATCCGGCGGATCCAAAACAAAGGATCCGTCCTTGTTATCGATTGGATCCGCGGATCAGAACACATGTTTTGGTTTAGAGTCGTGTGTGGCTAAACTACTGTTTATACTAATGTTTCTCCTAATCACTAGGTTCCATTAATCCTAATCCAAGTCTAAGATAGTTGAAAGGTTCTCGTTTGAGTGGTTTTGTGAGAATATCAGCAATGTTGTCCTCTGAGGAAACTTTCTCAATTGAGATGATTCCCTTCTGTACATTGTCGCGAAGGAAGTGATGGCGTATTTCAATATGTTTGGTTCTAGCGTGTTGGACTGGATTTTTGCTTAGATCGATAGCACCTTTGTTGTCGCAAAGAATGGGAATGTTGTTGAGTTCAATTCCATAGTCGACGAGAGCTTGTTTCATCCACAGTGCTTGTTGACACGCCTTTCCTGCAGACACATACTCTGCCTCTGTTGTTGAGATTGCGAGGGCAGTTTGTTTCTTAGCGAACCATGATGTGAGACAATATCCTACAAAAGTACAAATACCGCTAGTACTTTTCCTATCAACATAGTCACCTTTGATGTACCTAAATATCCTTTTAACGGCTTCAAGATGGGACGTTTTTGGATCTTCTTGAAAACGTGCACATAGACAAACACTAAACATAATGTCAGGCCTACTAGCCGTAAGATAGAGTAAACTACCAATCATTCCTCTATATTTAGTGCTATCTACGGATTCATTTTCTTCATCCTTAGTGAGTTTGGTTTCGGAGGACATAGGTGTTCTCATGGGTTTTGAGTCTTCAAGACCAAACTTCTTAAGCATATCTTTGATATACTTTGATTGGTTGAAGAATATCCCATCTTCTAATTGTTTAATTTGGAGACCTAAGAAAAAGTTTAGTTCCCCCATCATACTCATTTCAAACTCGTCATGCATGATTTTTGAGAAATCGTCGCACAACTCTTGACAAGTTGAACCGAATATAATGTCATCCACATATATCTGGACTATGATAATATGTGATCCCTTTTTCTTGGTGAAGAGAGTATTATCTACTAGGCCCATGGTATACTTATGGTTAACTAGGAAAGTCTTAAGTCGATCATACCAAGCCTTTGGAGCTTGCTTAAGTCCGTATAAAGCTTTCTTAAGTTTGAAAACATAATTTGGTTTTTCAAAGTCGGCAAAGCCGGGAGGTTGTGCAACATATTCTTCTTCATTTATAAAACCATTTAAGAAAGCACTTTTAACATCCATTTGAAATAACTTAAAATCATGTGCACATGCATATGCAAGTAATATTCTAATAGACTCAAGTCTAGCTACGGGTGCAAAGGTTTCATCGTAATCTATACCTTCTTGTTGATTGTAACCTTGAGCTACTAGCCTAGCTTTATTTCTAGATACTATACCATTTTCATCCATTTTATTTCTAAAGACCCATTTGGTGCCGATTATGGTTTGGTTTTTAGGTGGAGGGACCAATGTCCAAACATCGTTTCTAATAAATTGATTTAGTTCTTCTTGCATAGCAATTACCCAAGATTCATCTTTTATTGCCTCGTCTATATTTTTAGGTTCAACAGTTGAAATAAAACAAAAATAATTACTTTCATTTTGAGCTTTGGATCTTAATGTTCTTTCATTAAGTTTTCCTATGACGTTTTCTAATGGATGACTTTTTGTTTCTTTAATATTGACTATTTCTCCTTTTACGGGTTCATTGTCATTTTCAATGTTTTCTATATCATTAACCATTTGAACTTTCAACTAAGTCATCATCTACCAAAGGTGATGTCTTAGAGGGAGGTGGACTTTCGTTGAATGTTACGTTCAACGATTCCTCGACTCTTGATGTTTCCTTGTTTAATACAATGTATGCTTTACTGTTTTGTGAGTACCCAAGAAATACACCTTCATACGACTTTGGGTCGAACTTAGTGAGATAATCCTTTGTGTTTAAAATGAAGCACTTGCTTCCAAAAACTCTAAAATATCCTAATGTAGGCTTTTTGCCTCGATAAATTTCATAAGGAGTTTTATTTAAGAATTGTCTAATTAAAACTCTATTTAGGATATATGTAGAAGTATCTACAGCGTGACACCAAAACTTTTGTGGTATGTTTTGTTCATTTAACATAGTTCTACTCATTTCTTGAATTGTTCTATTTTTACGTTCTACTACACCATTAGATTGAGGTGTACGAGAAGCCGAGAAATTATGAGTTATTCCATTATTATCACAAAAATTTCCAAATTGGATTTCATTGTCAAATTCTCGACCATGGTCAGTTCTAATAGATACTATATTACTTCCTATTTGATTTTGAATTTTCTTGCTTAGAATTTTAAATTTGTCGAATGCCTCATTTTTAGTTTTCAAAAACTTTGTCCATGTATATCTAGAGTAATCATCTACTATGACTAAAGTGTAAAAATTTCCTCCATAACTTTGTATAGCCGACGGGCCAAACAAATCCATATGTAATAATTCTAGGCATCTAGATGTAGATACCATGTTTTTAGCCTTATGGCTATTATGTACTTGTTTCCCAATTTTGCAAGCATCACAAAAGTGTTGGTCATATTTCAACTTGGGTAGGTTCCTAACGAGTTCTTTGGATGACAAAGATTGAATAAGCCTCATATTAGCATGACCTAAGCGTCGATGGCCATAGAGTTGAGTTTTCATCCAAGGAGGTAAGATATAACTTATCTTTAGGTGTTTTATCTAATTTCATAACATAGACATTATTCTTTAAAACACCTTTTCCTACGGTTATGCCATCTTTAAGTATTTTACTTCCATTTTCACTGAAAAGGACGTTATACTTTTTGCGGCACAATTGACTTATACTAAGTAAATTAAATCCTAAATTATCTACATGAGCAACATCATCAATAGATAGAGAGTCATGAGAGATTGTACCTTTTCCGATGATTTTACTTTTAAGCTTGCTACCGAATGTGACATTACCTCCGTCATACACTTGGTAGGTTGAGAAAAGATTTTTGTTTCCCGTCATGTGTCTTGAGCACCCACTATCTTTGATCCACTCATCAGGTTCAAGATCAACTTTCAAGCATACCTAAGTTCATAAAAGACTCAAGCATTTGGTCCCCAATATATCATGGGTCCGTTTGGGTTAAACATGACATTATCATGGTTTATGTATGTAAATGGTGGACAATTGTTCCATGACATATAACCAGGACCATGAAAGTTTCTAGGTATGTTTTGGTTCCAATTATTTTGATAAGTGTGTTGTGGATTAACTATACTCTTTGGAAAGGGGTGTTTGGGAAAACTCATTTGAGGTCTCTGTTGATCCGTTTTAACTCTATATTCATTTCTAGCTTGTCCTCTTCCTAAAGATACTGCTGGTTTATGTTTATTATTGATTATACTACTGTTAGGTTTCTTAGTAACTTTAACAAACTCGGAACGGTCGACTTTGTGAACCTTCTGTTCAACTTCTGTACTCGCGGATCCTTTGGATACACCTGGCGGATCCAAATTTTTGGATCCGTCGGATCCGTGAGTGTCCAACTTGGTTGAATCAGTTTTATTCACAGTCTGTTCCTTATGATCACTTAAGGTTCCTAGTTTCCTAAAGCCTAGTCCTGTTTTATCATGAGGTAGCTTTTGCATTTTCATTATTTCATCTGCACAACTTATGTTTTTATCAAACCTTTTAAACTTTGAATTTTGTTTGATCAAATCTTCCTGTGTGGTTCTTAAGGTTTCTAGTTCAAGTTTTAGTTCTTGACAAGACACACACGTTTCTTTACTATCTTTACCTTTTTCAATTCGTATTGCTTTTTCTTTAAGCCAAAATACTTCATTTTCTAAAAGTGTTGTCTTTGTTTTCAAAAACTTGTTTTTGTTTATGATTTTTAAAGTAACGTCACACAGTTTGTTATATTCTACTTCTAAGGTTTCGTCATCTATAGAGGAGTATGAATCAGAATGTACCTCTTCTGTGTCATTAGCCATAAGTGCAATTTCGTTGTTCTTAGGCTCATCATCATCATCTCCTTCACTATCGCTCCAAGCTCCACTAACGAAGGCTCTTTGAGACTTGGTCTTTGGAGGCTTTGGACATTCTCCTATTAAGTGACTGGAGTCACCACACCTATAGCATTTCCTATCAACCTTACCTTTCTTATCGTCACGATCTTTCCGAGAGGATTTCTTTTCATCACGAGGTGGTTTAACAAACTTTCCTCGTCTCCTGAAGAATTTCTTGAAATCCCTCACGGCCATGGCATACTCTTCATCATCACTGTTTGAACAAGACTCATCATCATCACTTGACTCGACTTTGGCTTTTAAGGCAATAGACTTAATTTTCTCCTTTTTGCCTTTGACAATTTCCGAGTCTTTTTCCATAATCATTTCGTGAACTTTTAGGTTTCCTATGAGCTCATCCAGTGTCATGCTTGAGAGATCTTTAGATTCTTCAATAGCTGTCACCTTTGCTCTCCATTTCGGATGGAGTGCTCTTAGAAATTTCCTGACAAAATTCTTACTAGAAAAAGATTCATCAAGTGCTTTAAGTGATATAATAATAGTATTGAATTTAGCAAACGCACTATCAATGGTCTCATCTTCAGAGATAACAAATTGTTCGTATTGTTGGACAAGAAGATCAATTTTGTTATCTTTTACTTGTGAGTTCCCTTGATGTGTGATAATAAGAGATTGCCAAATATCCTTAGCCGTTTTACACATAAAAACTCTTTCATATTCTTTCTTTGGTAAGGCATTATAAAGCATCATTTTGGCTTCATTATTTTTGGTAATTAGTTTCTTTTGCTCATCACTGTGACGAGTAAGAGAAACTCGTTCATCCCGACCACCCGAAATATTATTACTAATAGGTTTGTAATCACCATCAACTATAATATACCATAGATCTATATCCTTTGACTTTACATAAGTCTCAAAGCGATTTTTCCAATAAATAAAACAATTTGGTTCAAATAGAGGTGGTCTCTGCATAGATTGCCCTTCTTTAAAGTTTTCAAAATCCATGGATCGTTTTAAGTTTTAAAATACAATATATTTTAAAGATCTTAAGTAACGTAGCTCTTGATGCCAATTGTGGAAAACTAGAAGGGGGGTTGAATAGTTTTTGCCGTTTTTCAAGTTTTATTTGCTTTGTTACTATATGTTAATTTCAAAGGAAACAATCACAAATAAATAATCACACAATGTAAACAAAAGATAAAGAGAGGAAAGATCAAACCACACGACACTGTTGTTTATAGTGGTTCGGCTACAAGGACTCTCTTCCTTGCCCTACTCCACTCCTCGAGTTTCCTACTCGAGAGTTTATCTTTCACAAAGAAACAAACTCCTTTTCTAGGCGGAGAAAACCTTTACACGTCGCTTACTTCCTTTTCCGGTACTAAGCTAAACACCGGGTTCTTTCACAAGGTAGAACCAACCTGACGTCGCCTATTTACTTTACCGACACTAAGCTAGATGTCGAGTTCTTTACACGGGTACAACTACTCCCTACACTCTTTGTGCTTTAAGGACTAAAGCACTAACCACACTCACTGATTACAAATGATAGATATGATGTGTGAAACAAACTACAATATCACACAGTAATGCAACTAAAGGATTACGGTTCTGTAGATCCTTGAATGCTTGATCTCTTTTCTACAAAATGAAAGATCAAAGTGAAATGCAACTATGAATGATGTTAGTAAGATATGTACTGAATGAATATGTGTGTTAAAGCTATATGAGTGATGAGAGAGCCAAATGATCAGCTTGCTATTTATAGGCAAGCTGATCTTCAGCTCACGGATCCCACGGATCCCTCACAAGGGATCCGTCCTTTATTGGATTTGGATCCGTGGGATGTGACAGCTAAGGTTTAGTTGTATCTTACCATATCTTACCAAATCATCCAAGATCCTCAAATGTCAACTATGTATCTTGCAAATCTAAACAAGATATATCAAAGATATTGTATGTGATGCATGCAATTGTCACACCCCCAAATTCGGGTCCAGCGGAAGCTTACACGTCGCTGGGGTGTAACTCAATTGGTATCACAACACAAGTGTAAGGAATGGTTTTTCATCTCAACCATTCATAATAAAATTGTTTAACAAAAGTGTTGAATTTACATTGTTAAAAGTTGTGCGGAAATAGGCCCTTTAAAATAAGTAAAATGGTCCCAAATGTTTATCAGAGTCTTCTATGACCATGCCATGCCCTGCCAAAACCTCCCGTAGCGTGCTATTGCTTATACCTGAAAATACATGCTAAAAATGTCAACACGAGGTTGGTGAGTTCATAGAGTTAGTGAAAAATGTAATGCCTTTGAATGAAGATTTCCCAGCAAAGGCATTGTAAATCCACCCAGTTCCAAGTCCCGCCCATACAAGACTTGCAACCTGTGTATTTACAACCCATTGCCAAATATGATTTGGTTTATGAACTTCAATTGATTTATGAACCACAAAGGTTAAATGAACAATATATTCCCAATATATATATATAGTTATTGACAACTAAATTTCATGACACCGAAGCCATATGATTCTAATATGAGCATGCTTTGACATAACAGTCAAGTGGGAAACTACGTCCGTTTGAAATATCTGTCAAGTGGGGAAACCACAATACGTATGACATCACAGTCAAGTGGGGAAACCACAATACGTTTGACATATCAGCCAGTGGGGAAACCACAATACGTTGACATCTCATCCAGTGGGGAAACCACAACACGTTTGGCATATCAGCCAGTGGGGAAAGCACAACACGTTGGCATATCAGTCAGTGGGGAAACCACAACACGTTTGGCATATCATTCAAGTGGGGAAACCACCCGGACATTCTATGTTTCTGGTAGATGTACACCTAGGACACTCAGGGTTCCTTAAATGATTGTGCGTTCGTTTAACATAACAGTCAGGTGAGGAACACCACCCGGACAGGGAGATCAATCCTAACAGATCTATCCTCAACATTCGCGCTTAACGGGTCAGGACATAGGTAAAATGGAATAGCTTAATATTCTAATATCCCTAAGAACATAATTATGAATGAAAATGTAAACGTAAAATACTTTCTGAGCAACGACTCAAGTATTTTAGCTAATCAATAATG
The DNA here is from genome assembly GCA_021014915.2 of Artemisia tridentata subsp. tridentata. Lineage (NCBI taxonomy): Eukaryota > Viridiplantae > Streptophyta > Magnoliopsida > Asterales > Asteraceae > Artemisia > Artemisia tridentata. The sequence continues at coordinate 80,082,937 of CP139503.1, read as the reverse complement.
TTTGAAAAACAAATCATGTTTTAAGTAAAACAAGCAATTGAGTTTAATTGAAAACGAGCATGTATTCTCCCCCAAAACAGTTACAAAACCAGTAAAAGGAGGGGCTATGAAACTCACCTGGTGCGATGGCTACAATGATAATAATGAATACGCTGAAATAAGGCTCGGTCTCTAACCGCGACCTAACATGAATGGTATGATCTAATGTAAGCAAATGAAAGGATGTTACACATGCAAATACGTATGTTATCGATACCACTCGATGATTTCGGAAAATAACGTTTATCGTCAAAAAATACATTTTTGACGTCTCGTTAAGTCATAAACTACTTTTTGTGAAAATATGTTGAAACGGTACTCCATGATCCTTATTTGGTGTTATATAGTCAAATATAATAGTTTCGTCGCAAAATAACACTTTTTATAACTTGTGAAAATAAGCCCAAACGGCCTTGTAAAACTAGTCGCGAAATGGCGCACGTTAAGTGTTAGTGATCAACTCGACATTTTTGAAATCCTTGTAACATTATCTAGATGTCGTTTCATTTAACTTTTGATCAACCGCGCCTCGATCATATAGAAAATCGGCTATCAACTTGATGACTTGTAAAAACACTAGTTTTTATACTTAGTTTATTTTCCAAAAGTGGGCTGTCAAAATGGTATATGAATTGTCGGGCTTTAAACGTGTATATCTCGGTCATTATAAGCTCGTTTTCTACGTTCTTTATATCCACGGGTTCGTCATAGCATGAACTAACATGTTTTAAATGGCTCGGCACATCTAGATCACGGCTAACGTCTCATTTAGTCCCTTGAATTTCGGCTAACAGCACACTAATTTTCTGAAAAATAGTTTTCGACGCCTAACTAAAAGAAATCATATCTCCTTCGTTATAAGTCCGATTTTAGTGATTCAAGCGCCCACGGTTTCGTTTTTGAAAGTACTTTCTGATTATGAAGACCAAAATAGTCCAAAAATTACTGAAGTTTCCAGATCTGCCGTTTATGGACAGACCCTCATCTATAATGTTTAAAATCCATTTTTAAAGTTCTAAACTTACTCAAATCACTTCAAATCAACTCCACAAGTTCACCAATCCTACCATACACCTTCTTAGGGTGTCATGGAGTCCTAAACATCCTAAACTATAGTATGTTTCATGAGGATCATAATAAAATTAGTGGATCTATTGTTAGAGATGATTTAGAAGTAAAAATGGTATCTTAACATATGTATCTTGCATTTTTAACTAAAACCACTTGAAAATACATAGATCACATAGATCAAATGAAAGTATAATATGAAAAATAAGTGTTCTTGAGGTTACTTACAATGTAGGATGAGATTGAAGAGAAATGGATGAAAGCCTTGGGGTTTTTATTTCAAAACCCTAACAAGGATCATATAATGAACTAGATAAACACTTGTTTCTAAAAAAATTATGGGATCACTTGGTGTTCTTGGGGCTGCCGTGGGATGAAGAGAGGAAGAAGAGAGAAAGTTTGACCTTGTTTTCTTGCAAATGAGATCTATGTTATGTGTTATACAAATTAAATAAGAAAACATGGTTACTAACTATCATAAATGAGCAAGGAAATTTAGGGAAAAAGGGATGGGAGGGGCGTCCTTTCATGGAAGAAAAAGATGAAATGTTAGATATTTTGGATATAATATGTAAGAGTTAGTTGATTAGGTGTACACTTTGGGTGTTATCGGGTACCAAGTTGTCTTGAAATAAATATTGACGAATCGAAATAAAATACGACGAAGTTGCATAAATTGTAAAAATATATTCCTGACAAGAATCGGGTGTCAGAATAATTATCGGGTTAAATCTTCGCAAACTGACGGAGTTATAAGCTCCTGACAGAAATTATAGCGATTGGTTTAATAACACCGGGTAAATTAATAATATAATTTCTATATCATTAAATTTAGTATGAAAATATACTAGGATCATTGTCGGGAGTATTAGGTATAATGTCAGTAGAAATGACTGAGTGGTAACGTTAATTAAATTAATTAAACATACGTAAATTAAAATGATGCATGTCCGTGCATGAACTAAAATTCTGATGATGATACTGATGTTATGTAGACTACTCTAGTCTATATGATGTGCTCTTAACAAAAATGCATGAATTCACGGCTAAACCACTCTGGTTACGTGAATTTTTGAACACTCGTAAACTAGGTTTACGAATTTATGAATGCTGATGATGAACGGAAATTTTCTCCGGGAATGAATAGTGTCACATGAATAGTAATTTTTTTTGAACGCTTCTCGAAATCTCAAACTGACCTCGAAAATGATGAATAGTAAAAAGTGAATAGTGATCGGTGAATAGTAAAAATGAATAGTAACTCATGAATAGTAAATTGTCGAGGTTCGGAAAATGGCCTGAAATTACGGGTTGTGACATTCTCCACCTGTTAAAGGAATTCAGTCCCTGAATTCAGTTAGTGTTGGCCTCTTGAGTGGATCCGGTGAAGAATGTGGATGTTTGAAGTCGCGTCTGGTCTTCCCGCTCCCAAGTAAACTCAGGACCTCTGTGAGAATTCCAGCAAACCTTAACGATAGGAATTTGATTCTGCTTCAATGTTTGACCTCGCGGTGTATGATTTCTGTTGTTTCCTCCACGAAATTGAGCTTATCGCCGAGCTGAATTTCTTCCAATGAGACTACGAGCGATTTGTCTGAAAGACATTTCTTACGGTTTGAAACACGAAAGGTGTTGTGTATGCTGCTGAGTTCTGACGGAAGCTCAAGTCTGTATGCCAGTCGGCCGATTCCAGTTAAAGTCTTAAATGATCCAATGTACCTAGGGTTCACTTTCCCGTGTTCCCAAGATTGTGTCATACCTTTCCAAGGCAAGGTTTTCACATAACTCGTTCTACAGTTAGAATTCTAATGATTTGCTGCTTAGAGATACCTGATCCCAATGATTTTGCATCCTGAATGACCTAACTTTTCTATTGTTCTCTTGTTGCTTGAAACTGATTCTTGACTTGTACAATTTCCTTTGTTGTTTCACGATTGAGTTCTAGACTAGAGACTTGGACTAATTTGGTGAGACGATCAACGATTACCCAAATAGCATCGAAACCATCTGATGTCTTGGGAAGTTTAGTGACAAAAGTCCATTGTAATGCGTTCTCATTTCCACTGAGGAATTTCTGGTTGTTGAAGTAATCCTGATGGTCTCTGGTACTCGGCGTTTACTTTAGTGCCAGCAAGGCATTTGCTAACATACCTAGCTATTTCTGCTTTCATATTCGGCCACCCGTAAAGTTTCTTGAGATCATGATACATCTTATCGGAACCTGGATGAATGAAGTACTTCGACTTGTGCGGCTCATGCATAATCAACTCTCGTATTCCTCCCAAGAGAGGTATCCAGTTTCTATCCTTGAAGCATGATATTCTGTCTGGCCTCTTTACTAAACCATTTTCATTTTTTTTTGGCATACCATAGAGTTTCTCATTCTGTCGATTTTATTCCTTGAGTGCCTCAACTTGAGCCTCGAGGATTCGTGATGGTAAAGGTGAAATAGGTGTCATTCCCAATGATCTGAATCTCAACGACTTGAGGTTGGGTTATGGCTAGCTGACGTGCTTCTAGATGGCGGCTCATGAGATGATGTAGGTGTGAATGCTCTTGCAACGATTGTGTACACACTCATTAATTTTTGAAACCTTTAGAAATTGAGTAGGAATGCTACCCGGACAAAATTTTATTATAACTATTCCCAGTATTGTAAAATAAATCTCTGAGTCGGACATAGGTGGTCAGGCTATGTCCCACTGTCCCGGGTCGAATATAGATGACCAGTCTATATTCCACCGAGGTTCAATGAATTTTGAAATACTCAGCTCAGTTATACTAATACCATGTCCTTCACATTTAAACGACGTTCTGATAGGCTAAGGCAATGGACCAAACTCGTGGTCGAATGATGAAACTATGTAAGGAAAAGGCGTAACGCTAAGACGTGTACAATATGTGTGCATGCCTATATGAAAGACATCTATAGTAATCAACTAGGGTAAGTGGGTATAAATGATTTGATAATAAGACACAAATCTCATTAAATATGTCAGCAACAAACCACAAATGAGGCATCAGCTTGGCAGGCAGGCACGCGGCGGTCATAGGGTGGAGTTTTTGTAAGTTAGCTATAGTCTAGGTTTTAAAATCACCCAGTTCTCTATAGCCAAGGCTCTGATACCAATCTGTCACACCCCCAAATTCGGGTCCAGCGGAAGCTTACACGTCGCTGGGGTGTAACTCAATTGGTATCACAACACAAGTGTAAAGAACGGTTTTACAACTCAACCATTTATAATAAAATTGTTTAACAATAGTGTTGAATTTACATTGTCAAAAGTTGTGCGGAAATAGGCCCTTTAAAATAAGTAAAATGGTCCCAAATGTTTATCAGAGTCTTCTATGACCATGCCATGCCCTGCCAAAACCTCCCGTAGCGTGCTATTGCTTATACCTGAAAATACATGCTAAAAATGTCAACACGAGGTTGGTGAGTTCATAGAGTTAGTGAAAAATGTAATGCCTTTGAATGAAGATTTCCCAGCAAAGGCATTGTAAATCCACCCAGTTCCAAGTCCCGCCCATACAAGACTTGCAACCTGTGTATTTACAACACATTGCCAAATATGATTTGGTTTATGAACTTCAATTGATTTATGAACCACAAAGGTTAAATGAACAATATATTCCCAATATATATATATATATATATATATATATATATATATATATATATATATATATATATATATATATATATATATATATATATATAGTTATTGACAACTAAATTTCATGACACCGAAGCCATATGATTCTAATATGAGCATGCTTTGACATAACAGTCAAGTGGGAAACTACGTCCGTTTGAAATATCAGTCAAGTGGGGAAACCACAATACGTTTGACATCACAGTCAAGTGGTGAAACCACAATACGTTTGACATATCAGCCAGTGGGGAAACCACAATACGTTGACATCTCAGCCAGTAGGGAAACCACAACACGTTTGGCATATCAGCCAGTGGGGAAACCACAACACGTTGGCATATCAGTCAGTGGGGAAACCACAACACGTTTGGCATATCATTCAAGTGGGGAAACCACCCGGACATTCTAAGTTTCTGGTAGATGTACACCTAGGACACTCAGGGTTCCTTAAATGATTGTGCTTTCGTTTGACATAACAGTCAGGTGAGGAACACCACCCGGACAGGGAGATCAATCCTAACAGATCTATCCTCAACATTCGCGCTTAACGGGTCAGGACATAGGTAAAATGGAATAGCTTAATATTCTAATATCCCTAAGAACATAATTATGAATGAAAATGTAAACGTAAAATACTTTCTGAGCAACGACTCAAGTATTTTAGCTAATCAATAATGTTTGAAAAACAAATCATGTTTTAATTAAAACAAGCAATGGAGTTTAATTGAAAATGAGCATGTATTCTCCCCCAAAACAGTTACAAAACCAGTAAAAGGAGGGGCTATGAAACTCACCTGGTGCGATGGCTACAATGATAATAATGAATACGCTGAAATAAGGCTTGGTCTCTAACCGCGACCTAACATGAATGGTATGATCTAATGTAAGCAAATGAAAGGATGTTACACATGCAAATACGTATGTTATCGATACCACTCGATGATTTCGGAAAATAACGTTTATCGTCGAAAAATACATTTTTGACGTCTCGTTAAGTCATAAACTACTTTTTGTGAAAATATGTTGAAACGGTACTCCATGATCCTTATTTGGTGTTATATATTCAAATATAATAGTTTCGTCGCAAAATAACACTTTTTATAACTTGTGAAAATAAACCCAAACGGCCTTGTAAAACTAGTCGCGAAATGGCGCACGTTAAGTGTTAGTGATCAACTCGACATTTTTGAAATCCTTGTAACATTATCTAGATGTCGTTTCATTTAACTTTTGATCAACCGCGCCTCGATCATATAGAAAATCGGCTATCAACTTGGTGACTTGTAAAAACACTAGTTTTTATACTTAGTTTATTTTCCAAAAGTGGGCTGTCAAAATGGTATATGAATTGCCGGGCTTTAAACGTGTATATCTCGGTCGTTATAAGCTCGTTTTCTACGTTCTTTATATCCACGGGTTCGTCATAGCATGAACTAACATGTTTTAAATGGCTCGGCAACATCTAGATCACGGCTAACGTCTCATTTAGTCCCTTGAAGTTCGGCTAACAGCACACTAATTTTCTGAAAAATAGTTTTCGACGCCTAAATAAAAGAAATCATATCTCCTTCGTTATAAGTCCGATTTTAGTGACTCAAGCGCCCAAGGTTTCGTTTTTGAAAGTACTTTCTGATTATGTAGACCAAAATAGTCCAAAAATTACTGAAGTTTCTAGATCTGCCGTTTATGGACAGACCCTCATCTATAATGTTTAAAATCCATTTTTAAAGTTCTAAACTTACTCAAATCACTTCAAATCAACTCCACAAATTCGCCAATCCTACCATACACCTTCTTAGGATGTCATGGAGTCCTAAACATCCTAAACTATAGTATGTTTCATGAGGATCATAATAAAATTAGTGGATCTATTGTTAGAGATGATTTAGAAGTAAAAATGGTATCTTAACATATGTATCTTGCATTTTTAACTAAAACCACTTGAAAATACACAGATCACATAGATCAAATGAAAGTATAATATGAAAAATAAGTGTTCTTGAGGTTACTTACAATGTAGGATGAGATTGAAGAGAAATGGATGAAAGCCTTGGGGTTTTTATTTCAAAACCCTAACAAGGATCATATAATGAACTAGATAAACACATGTTTCTAAAAAAATTATGGGATCACTTGGTGTTCTTGGGGCTGCCGTGGGATGAAGAGAGGAAGAAGAGAAAGTTTGACCTAGTTTTCTTGCAAATGAGATCTATGTTATGTGTTATACAAATTAAATAAGAAAACATGGTTACTAACTATCATAAATGAGCAAGGAAATTTAGGGAAAAAGGGATGGGAGGGGCGTCCTTTCATGGAAGAAAAAGATGAAATGTTAGATATTTTGGATATAATATGTAAGAGTTAGTTGATTAGGTGTACACTTTGGGTGTTATCGGGTACCAAGTTGTATTGAAATAAATATTGACGAATCGAAATAAAATACGACGAAGTTGCATAAATTGTAAAAATATATTCCTGACAAGAATCGGGTGTCAGAATAATTATCGGGTTAAATCTTCGCAAACTGACGGAGTTATAAGCTCCTGACAGAAATTATAGCGATTGGTTTAATAACACCGGGTAAATTAATAATATAATTTCTATATCATTAAATTTAGTATGAAAATATACTAGGATCATTGTCGGGAGTATTAGGTATAATGTCAGTAGAAATGACTGAGTGGTAACGTTAATTAAATTAATTAAACATACGTAAATTAAAATGATGCATGTCCGTGCATGAACTAAAATTCTGATAATGATACTGATGTTATGTAGACTACTCTAGTCTATATGATGTGCTCTTAACTGAAATGCATGAATTCACGGCTAAACCACTCTGGTTACGTGAATTTTTGAACACTCGTAAACTAGGTTTACGAATTTATGAATGCTGATGATGAACGGAAATTTTCTCCGGGAATGAATAGTGTCATGTGAATAGTAAATTTTTTTAACACTTCTCGAAATCTCAAACTGACCTCGAAAATGATGAATAGTAAAAAGTGAATAGTGAACGGTGAATAGTAAAAATGAATAGTAACTCGTGAATAGTAAATTGTCGAGGTTCGAAAAATGGCCTGAAATTACGGATTGTGACATTCTCCACCCGTTAAAGGAATTCAGTCCCTGAATTCAGTTAGTGTTGGCCTCTGGAGTGGATTCGGTGAAGAATGTGGATGTTTGAAGTCGCGTCTGGTCTTCCCGCTCCCAAGTAAACTCAGGACCTCTGTGAGAATTCCAGCGAACCTTAACGATAGGAATTTGATTCTGCTTCACTGTTTCACCTCGCGGTGTATGATTTCTGTTGTTTCCTCCACGAAATTGAGCTTATCGCCGAGCTGAATTTCTTCCAATGAGACTACGAGCGATTTGTCTGAAAGACATTTCTTACGGTTTGAAACACGAAAGGTGTTGTGTATGCTGCTGAGTTCTGACGGAACCTCAAGTCTGTATGCCAGTCGGCCGATTCCAGTTAAAGTCTTAAATGGTCCAATGTACCTAGGGTTCACTTTCCCGTGTTCCCAAGATTGTGTCATACCTTTCCAAGGCAAGGTTTTCAACATAACTCGTTCTATAGTTAGAATTCTAATGATTTGCTGCCTAGAGATACCTAATCCCAATGATTTTGCATCCTGAATGACCTAACTTTTCTATTGTTCTCTTGTTGCTTGAAACTGATTCTTGACTTGTACAATTTCCTTTGTTGTTTCACGATTGAGTTCTAGACTAGAGACTTGGACTAATTTGGTGGGACGATCAACGATTACCCAAATAGCATCGAAACCATCTGATGTCTTGGGAAGTTTAGTGACAAAAGTCCATTGTAATGCGTTCTCATTTCCACTGAGGAATTTCTGGTTTTTGAAGTAATTCTGATGGTCTCTGGTACATGGCGTTTACTTTAGTGCCAGCAAGGCATTTGCTAACATACCTAGCTATTTCTGCTTTCATATTCGGCCACCCGTAAAGTTTCTTGAGATCGTGATACATCGTATCGGAACCTGGATGAATGAAGTACTTCGACTTGTGTGGCTCGTGCATAATCAACTCTCGTATTCCTCCCAAGAGAGGTATCCAGTTTCTATCCTTGAAGCATGATATTCTGTCTGACCTCTTTACTAAACCATTTTCATTTTTTTTTGGCATACCATAGAGTTTCTCATTCTGTCGATTTTATTCCTTGAGTGCCTCAACTTGAGCCTCGAGGATTCGTGATGGTAAAGGTGAAATAGGTGTCATTCCCAATGATCTGACTCTCAACGACTTGAGGTTGGGTTATGGCTAGCTGACGTGCTTCTAGATGGCGGCTCATGAGATGATGTACGTGTGAATGCTCTTGCAACGATTGTGTACACACACATTAATTTTTGAAACCTTTAGAAATCGAGTAGGAATGCTACCCGGACAAAATTTTATTATAACTATTCCCAGTAATGCAAAATTCATTTCTGAGTCGGACATAGGTGGTCAGGCTATGTCCCACTGTCCCGGGTCGAATATAAATGACCAGTCTATATTCCACCGAGGTTCAATGAATTTTGAAATACTCAGCTCAGTTATACTAATACCATGTCCTTCACATTTAAAGGACGTTCTGATAGGCTAAGGCAAGGGACCAAACTTGTGGTCGAATGATGAAACTATGTAAGGAAAAGGCGTAACGCTAAGACGTGTACGATATGTGTGCATGCCTATATGAAAGACATCTATAGTAATCAACTAGGGTAAGTGGGTATAAATGATTTGATAATAGACACAAATCTCATTAAATATGTCAGCAACAAACCACAAATGAGGCATCAGCTTGGCAGGCAGGCACGCGGCGGTCATATGGTGGAGTTTTTGTAAGTGTAGCTATAGTCTAGGTTTTAAAATCACCCAGTTCTCTATAGCCAAGGATCTGATACCAATCTGTCACACCCCCAAATTCGGGTCCAGCGGAAGCTTACACATCGCTGGGGTGTAACTCAATTGGTATCACAACACAAGTGTAAAGAACGGTTTTTCATCTCAACCATTTATAATAAAATTGTTTAACAAAAGTGTTGAATTTACAATGTTAAAAGTTGTGCGGAAATAGGCCCTTTAAAATAAGTAAAATGGTCCCAAATGTTTATCAGAGTCTTCTATGACCATGCCATGCCCTGCCAAAACCTCCCGTAGCGTGCTATTGCTTATACCTAAAAATACATGCTAAAAATGTCAACACGAGGTTGGTGAGTTCATAGAGTTAGTGAAAAATGTAATGCCTTTGAATGAAGATTTCCCAGCAAAGGCATTGTAAATCCACCCAGTTCCAAGTCCCGCCCATACAAGACTTGCAACCTGTGTATTTACAACCCATTGCCAAATATGATTTGGTTTATGAACTTCAATTGATTTATGAACCACAAAGGTTAAATGAACAATATATTCCCAATATATATATAATAGTTATTGACAACTAAATTTCATGACACCGAAGCCATATGATTCTAATATGAGCATGCTTTGACATAACAGTCAAGTGGGAAACTACGTCTGTTTGAAATATCAGTCAAGTGGTGAAACCACAATACGTTTGACATCACAGTCAAGTGGGGAAACCATAATACGTTTGACATATCAGCCAGTGGGGAAACCACAATACGTTGACATCTCAGCCAGTGGGGAAACCACAACACGTTTGGCATATCAGCCAGTGGGTAAACCACAACACGTTGGCATATCAGTCAGTGGGGAAACCACAACACGTTTGGCATATCATTCAAGTGGGGAAACCACCCGGACATTCTAAGTTTCTGGTAGATGTACACCTAGGACACTCAGGGTTCCTTAAATGATTGGGCGTTCGTTTGACATAACAGTCAGGTGAGGAACACCACCCGGACAGGGAGATCAATCCTAACAGAACTATCCTCAACATTCGCGCTTAACGGGTCAGGACATAGGTAAAATGGAATAGCTTAATATTCTAATATCCCTAAGAACATAATTATGAATGAAAATGTAAACGTAAAATACTTTCTGAGCAATGACTCAAGTATTTTAGCTAATCAATAATGTTTGAAAAACAAATCATGTTTTCAGTAAAACAAGCAATGGAGTTTAATTGAAAACGAGCATGTATTCTCCCCCAAAACAGTTAAAAACTAGTAAAAGGAGGGGCTATGAAACTCACCTGGTGCGATGGCTACAATGATAATAATGAATACGCTGAAATAAGGCTCGGTCTCTAACCGCGACCTAACATGAATGGTATGATCTAATGTAAACAAATGAAAGGATGTTACACATGCAAATACGTATGTTATCGATACCACTCGATGATTTCGGAAAATAACGTTTATCATCGAAAAATACATTTTTGACGTCTCGTTAAGTCATAAACTACTTTTTGTGAAAATATGTTGAAACGGTACTCCATGATCCTTATTTGGTGTTATATAGTCAAATATAATAGTTTCGTCGCAAAATAACACTTTTTATAACTTGTGAAAATAAGCCCAAACGGCCTTGTAAAACTAGTCGCGAAATGGCGCACGTTAAGTGTTAGTGATCAACTCGACATTTTTGAAATCCTTGTAACATTATCTAGATGTCGTTTCATTTAACTTTTGATCAACCGCGCCTCGATCATATAGAAAATCGGCTATCAACTTGATGACTTGTAAAAACACTAGTTTTTATACTTAGTTTATTTTCCAAAAGTGGGCTGTCAAAATGGTATATGAATTGTCGGGCTTTAAAAAGTGTATATCTCGGTCGTTATAAGCTCGTTTTCTACGTTCTTTATATCCACGGGTTCGTCATAGCATGAACTAACATGTTTTAAATGGCTCGGCACATCTAGATCACGGCTAACGTCTCATTTAGTCCCTTGAATTTCGGCTAACAGCACACTAATTTTCTGAAAAATAGTTTTCGACGCCTAACTAAAAGAAATCATATCTCCTTCGTTATAAGTCCGATTTTAGTGATTCAAGCGCCCACGGTTTCTTTTTGAAAGTACTTTCTGATTATGAAGGCCAAAATAGTCCAAAAATTACTGAAGTTTCCAGATCTGCCGTTTATGGACAGACCCTCATCTATAATGTTTAAAATCCATTTTTAAAGTTCTAAACTTACTCAAATCACTTCAAATCAACTCCACAAGTTCACCAATTCTACCATACACCTTCTTAGGGTGTCATGGAGTCCTAAACATCCTAAACTATAGTATGTTTCATGAGGATCATAATAAAATTAGTGGATCTATTGTTAGAGATGATTTAGAAGTAAAAATGGTATCTTAACATATGTATCTTGCATTTTTAACTAAAACCACTTGAAAATACATAGATCACATAGATCAAATGAAAGTATAATATGAAAAATAAGTGTTCTTGAGGTTACTTACAATGTAGGATGAGATTGAAGAGAAATGGATGAAAGCCTTGGGGTTTTTATTTCAAAACCCTAACAAGGATCATATAATGAACTAGATAAACACTTGTTTCTAAAAAAATTATGGGATCACTTGGTGTTCTTGGGGCTGCCGTGGGATGAAGAGAGGAAGAAGAGAAAGTTTGACCTTGTTTTCTTGCAAATGAGATCTATGTTATGTGTTATACAAATTAAATAAGAAAACATGGGTACTAACTATCATAAATGAGCAAGGAAATTTAGGGAAAAAGGGATGGGAGGGGCGTCCTTTCATGGAAGAAAAAGATGAAATGTTAGATATTTGGGATATAATATATAAGAGTTAGTTGATTAGGTGTACACTTTGGGTGTTATTGGGTACCGAGTTGTCTTGATATAAATATTGACGAATTGAAATAAAATACGACGAAGTTACATAAATTGTTAAAATATATTCCTGACAAGAATCGGGTGTCAGAATAATTATCGGGTTAAATCTTCGCAAACTGACGAAGTTATAAGCTCCTGACAGAAATTATCGCGATTGGTTTAATAACACCGGGTAAATTAATAATATAATTTCTATATCATTAAATTTAGTATGAAAATATACTAGGATCATTGTCGGGAGTATTAGGTATAATGTCAGTAGAAATGACTGAGTGGTAACGTTAATTAAATTAATTAAACATACGTAAATTAAAATGATGCATGTCCGTGCATGAACTAAAATTCTGATGATGATACTGATGTTATGTAGACTACTCTAGTCTATATGATGTGCTTTTAACTGAAATGCATGAATTCACGGCTAAACCACTCTGGTTACGTGAATTTTTGAACACTCGTAAACTAGGTTTACGAATTTATGAATGCTGATGATGAACGGAAATTTTCTCCGGGAATGAATAGTGTCACGTGAATAGTAAATTTTTTTGAACGCTTCTCGAAATCTCAAATAGACCTCGAAAACGATGAATAGTATAAATGTGAATAGTGATCAGTGAATAGTAAAAAATGAATAGTAACTCATGAATAGTAAATTATCGAGGTTCGGAAAATGGCCTGAAATTGCGGGTTGTGACATTCTCCAACCGTTAAAGGAATTCAGTCCCTGAATTCAGTTAGTGTTGGCCTCTGGAGTGGATTCGGTGAAGAATGTGGATGTTTGAAGTCGCGTCTGGTCTTCCCGCTCCCAAGTAAACTCAGGACCTCTGTGAGAATTCCAGGGCACCTTAACGATAGGAATTTGATTCTGCTTCACTGTTTCACCTCGCGGTGTATGATTTCTGTTGTTTCCTCCACGAAATTGAGCTTATCGCTGAGCTGAATTTCTTCCAATGAGACTACGAGCGATTTGTTTGAAAGACATTTCTTACGGTTTGAAACACGAAAGGTGTTGTGTATGCTGCTGAGTTCTGACGGAAGCTCAAGTCTGTATGCCAGTCGGCCGATTCCAGTTAAAGTCTTAAATGGTCCAATGTACCTAGGGTTCACTTTCCCGTGTTCCCAAGATTGTGTCATACCTTTCCAAGGCAAGGTTTTCAACATAACTCGTTCTACAGTTAGAATTCTAATGATTTGCTGCTTAGAGATACCTAATCCCAATGATTTTGCATCCTGAATGACCTAACTTTTCTATTGTTCTCTTGTTGCTTGAAACTGATTCTTGACTTGTACAATTTCCTTTGTTGTTTCACGATTGAGTTCTAGACTAGATACTTGGACTAATTTGGTGAGACGATCAACGATTACCCAAATAGCATCGAAACCATCTGATGTCTTGGGAAGTTTAGTGACAAAAGTCCATTGTAATGCGTTCTCATTTCCACTGATGAATTTCTGGTTGTTGAAGTAATCCTGATGGTCTCTGGTACTTGGCGTTTACTTTAGTGCCAGCAAGGCATTTGCTAACATACCTAGCTATTTCTGCTTTCATATTCGGCCACCCGTAAAGTTTCTTGAGATCGTGATACATCTTATCGGAACCTGGATGAATGAAGTACTTCGACTTGTGCGGCTCGTGCATAATCAACTCTCGTATTCCTCCCAAGAGAGGTATCCAGTTTCTATCCTTGAAGCATGATATTCTGTCTGACCTCTTTACTAAACCATTTGCATTTTTTTTTGGCATACCATAGAGTTTCTCATTCTGTCGATTTTATTCCTTGAGTGCCTCAACTTGAGCCTCGAGGATTCGTGATGGTAAAGGTGAAATAGGTGTCATTCCCAATGATCTGACTCTCAACGACTTGAGGTTGGGTTATGGCTAGCTGACGTGCTTCTAGATGGCGGCTCATGAGATGATGTACGTGTGAATGCTCTTGCAACGATTGTGTACACACACATTAATTTTTGAAACCTTTAGAAATCGAGTAGGAATGCTACCCGGACAAAATTTTATTATAACTATTCCCAGTAATGCAAAATTCATTTCTGAGTCGGACATAGGTGGTCAGGCTATGTCCCACTGTCCCGGGTCGAATATAAATGACCAGTCTATATTCCACCGAGGTTCAATGAATTTTGAAATACTCAGCTCAGTTATACTAATACCATGTCCTTCACATTTAAAGGACGTTCTGATAGGCTAAGGCAAGGGACCAAACTCGTGGTCGAATGATGAAACTATGTAAGGAAAAGGCGTAACGCTAAGACGTGTACGATATGTGTGCATGCCTATATAAAGACATCTATAGTAATCAACTAGGGTAAGTGGGTATAAATGATTTGATAATAAGACACAAATCTCATTAAATATGTCAGCAACAAACCACAAATGAGGCATCAGCTTGGCAGGCAGGCACGCGGCGGTCATAGGGTGGAGTTTTTGTAAGTGTAGCTATAGTCTAGGTTTTAAAATCACCCAGTTCTCTATAGCCAAGGATCTTATACCAATCTGTCACACCCCCAAATTCGGGTCCAGCGGAAGCTTACACATCGCTGGGGTGTAACTCAATTGGTATCACAACACAAGTGTAAAGAACGGTTTTTCATCTCAACCATTTATAATAAAATTGTTTAACAAAAGTGTTGAATTTACAATGTTAAAAGTTGTGCGGAAATAGGCCCTTTAAAATAAGTAAAATGGTCCCAAATGTTTATCAGAGTCTTCTATGACCATGCCATGCCCTGCCAAAACCTCCCGTAGCGTGCTATTGCTTATACCTGAAAATACATGCTAAAAATGTCAACACGAGGTTGGTGAGTTCATAGAGTTAGTGAAAAATGTAATGCCTTTGAATGAAGATTTCCCAGCAAAGGCATTGTAAATCCACCCAGTTCCAAGTCCCGCCCATACAAGACTTGCAACCTGTGTATTTACAACCCATTGCCAAATATGATTTGGTTTATGAACTTCAATTGATTTATGAACCACAAAGGTTAAATGAACAATATATTCCCAATATATATATATATAGTTATTGACAACTAAATTTCATGACACCGAAGCCATATGATTCTAATATGAGCATGCTTTGACATAACAGTCAAGTGGGAAACTACGTCCGTTTGAAATATCAGTCAAGTGGGGAAACCACAATACGTTTGACATCACAGTCAAGTGGGGAAACCACAATACGTTTGACATATCAGCCAGTGGGGAAACCACAATACGTTGACATCTCAGCCAGTGGGGAAACCACAACACGTTTGGCATATCAGCCAGTGGGGAAACCACAACACGTTGGCATATCAGTCAGTGGGGAAACCACAACACGTTTGGCATATCATTCAAGTGGGGAAACCACCCGGACATTCTAAGTTTCTGGTAGATGTACACCTAGGACACTCAGGGTTCCTTAAATGATTGTGCGTTCGTTTGACATAACAGTCAGGTGAGGAACACCACCCGGACAGGGAGATCAATCCTAACAGAACTATCCTCAACATTCGCGCTTAACGGGTCAGGACATAGGTAAAATGGAATAGCTTAATATTCTAATATCCCTAAGAACATAATTATGAATGAAAATGTAAATGTAAAATACTTTCTGAGCAACGACTCAAGTATTTTAGCTAATCAATAATGTTTGAAAAACAAATCATGTTTTAACTAAAACAAGCAATGGAGTTTAATTGAAAACGAGCATGTATTCTCCCCCAAAACAGTTACAAAACCAGTAAAAGGAGGGGCTATGAAACTCACCTGGTGCGATGGCTACAATGATAATAATGAATACGCTGAAATAAGGCTCGGTCTCTAACCGCGACCTAACATGAATGGTATGATCTAATGTAAGCAAATGAAAGGATGTTACACATGCAAATACGTATGTTATCGATACCACTCGATGATTTCGGAAAATAACGTTTATCGTCGAAAAATACATTTTTGACGTCTCGTTAAGTCATAAACTACTTTTTGTGAAAATATGTTGAAACGGTACTCCATGATCTTTATTTGGTGTTATATAGTCAAATATAATAGTTTCGTCGCAAAATAACACTTTTTATAACTTGTGAAAATAAGCCCAAACGGCCTTGTAAAACTAGTCACGAAATGGCGCACATTAAGTGTTAGTGATTAACTCGACATTTTTGAAATCCTTGTAACATTATCTAGATGTCGTTTCATTTAACTTTTGATCAACCGCGCCTCGATCATATAGAAAATCGGCTATCAACTTGGTGACTTGTAAAAACACTAGTTTTTATACTTAGTTTATTTTCCAAAAGTGGGCTGTCAAAATGGTATATGAATTGTCGGGCTTTAAACGTGTATATCTCGGTCGTTATAAGCTCGTTTTCTACGTTCTTTATATCCACGGGTTCGTCATAGCATGAACTAACATGTTTTAAATGGCTCGGCACATCTAGATCACAGCTAACGTCTCATTTAGTCCCTTGAAGTTCGGCTAACAGCACACTAATTTTCTGAAAAATAGTTTTCGACGCCTAACTAAAAGAAATCATATCTCCTTCGTTATAAGTCCGATTTTTGTGATTCAAGCGCCCACGGTTTCGTTTTTGAAAGTACTTTCTGATTATGAAGACCAAAATAGTCCAAAAATTACTGAAGTTTCCAGATCTGCCGTTTATGGACAGACCCTCATCTATAATGTTTAAAATCCATTTTTAAAGTTCTAAACTTACTCAAATCACTTCAAATCAACTCCACAAGTTCGCCAATCCTACCATACACCTTCTTAGGGTGTCATGGAGTCCTAAACATCCTAAACTATAGTATGTTTCATGAGGATCATAATAAAATTAGTGGATCTATTGTTAGAGATGATTTAGAAGTAAAAATGGTATCTTAACATATGTATCTTGCATTTTTAACTAAAACCACTTGAAAATACATAGATCACATAGATCAAATGAAAGTATAATATGAAAAATAAGTGTTCTTGAGGTTACTTACATTGTAGGATGATTTTTAACTAAAACCACTTGAAAATACATAGATCACATAGATCAAATGAAAGTATAATATGAAAAATAAGTGTTCTTGAGGTTACTTACATTGTAGGATGAGATTGAAGAGAAATGGATGAAAGCCTTGGGGTTTTTATTTCAAAACCCTAACAAGGATCATATAATGAACTAGATAAACACTTGTTTCTAAAAAAATTATGGGATCACTTGGTGTTCTTGGGGCTGCCGTGGGATGAAGAGAGGAAGAAGAGAAAGTTTGACCTTGTTTTCTTGCAAATGAGATCTATGTTATGTGTTATACAAATTAAATAAGAAAACATGGTTAATAACTATCATAAATGAGCAAGGAAATTTACGGAAAAAGGGATGGGAGGGGCGTCCTTTCATGGAAGAAAAAGATGAAATGTTAGATATTTTGGATATAATATATAAGAGTTAGTTGATTAGGTGTACACTTTGGGTGTTATCGGGTACCGAGTTGTCTTGAAATAAATATTGACGAATCGAAATAAAATACGACGAAGTTGCATAAATTGTAAAAATATATTCCTGACAAGAATCGGGTGTCAGAATAATTATCGGGTTAAATCTTCGCAAACTGACGGAGTTATAAGCTCCTGACATAAATTATAGCGATTGGTTTAATAACACCGGGTAAATTAATAATATAATTTCTATATCATTAAATTTAGTATGAAAATATACTAGGATCATTGTCGGGAGTATTGGGTATAATGTCAGTAGAAATGACTGAGTGGTAACGTTAATTAAATTAATTAAACATACGTAAATTAAAATGATGCATGTCCATGCACGAACTAAAATTCTGATGATGATACCGATGTTATGTAGACTACTCTAGTGTATATGATGTGCTCTTAACTGAAATGCATGAATTCACGGCTAAACCACTCTGGTTACGTGAATTTTTGAACACTCGTAAACTAGGTTTACGAATTTATGAATGCTGATGATGAACGGAAATTTTATCCGGGAATGAATAGTGTCACGTGAATAGTAAATTTTTTTGAACGCTTCTCGAAATCTCAAACTGACCTCGAAAATGATGAATAGTAAAAAGTGAATAGTGATCGGTGAATAGTAAAAATGAATAGTAACTCGTGAATAGTAAATTGTCGAGGTTCGGAAAATGGCCTAAAATTACTGGTTGTGACAGCAATGATGTCATGGAATGATTTTAGAATTAAAGTTTCCTTTTATGGAAACAAGTTACTAAATAAGCAAACTTGTAATTCTTGGTTATTATGTGAAGTGTAAAATGTGTACTTAAGAGACTTAAGCTAATATTTATTATTTGCTAAAAGATATTCCTTTTATTTGTCATTAACAAAACTAATGAAAGATCTAACAATATAAATAATGTTTTTGAGACGCTATTTGTATTAACATTGAGAATAACCAAAACGATTCAATATTATTTATTAATAATACGAGTAATCTCCTATCACTAGGGTTTACAACCTTGAATCTCTATGAATAATCGTAGTTCTCTATTCGTACATAAACTCTAACCTAGGATATCATTTTATAGACCAAGGATTCCTGTACAAGATAACTATAACTCTAATTATATAAGATATTCACTAAATCCTTTCTATAATTATCCTATTACATGTATTTATAATATAAGCAGTACTAACTTCTTGTGCTAGCAGTACTAACTGACTTAGTACTGTTAGTGTTATCTTCCATAAGTACAAACTTCAAGCTTGTCAGTACTAACTGTTAGGTTTAATTCCCAACAATCCTCCCATAAACTTATGATTTCTCTCTAAATCACTAAGTTTCTTCGAATTAAACTTCACCTCTGATGATGGGGGGATTCTTCCAAACATTACCAAGTTAATCTCTTTGTCTGAGCTTTCCTTTGTTCTTCAAGATCAAACATTCTTCTGACTAACAGATCTGCCATCTCTGAATCAGCTTCAACTTCCAGTTTTGAATACACTAAGGTAACTAACACAGCTGGTCTGAGAGGGTAGTCTTTTTCTACTAACATGTATATCTCCAAACCATCCTTAGTAGAAATCCTATGAACTCCACATGTATCAAATAGCTTCTAAGAAACATCTTTGATCTTAGCTTGAAATCTCCATATTGCTTCTCCTTCATCTGGTTCATAAATCCTCTTCAACTGTACCTATAGTTCCTTATCTTTGTCTTCAAGAGGATCTGAAATCTTGAATCTTTCCTTTACCAAACTCCATAACTGATTAAGGTCTTCTTTGTCAAATCCCTTGAGCAAATCTTCAAACAACTTGTACTTCTCAGTTATTCCTCCAACTCTTATAATTTTCCACCCTTTCATCCTTTCATCTGTGAATACCTCCCAGTCTATAATAGGGTGTTAGGAATTTCGGAAATAAGATATTTCTTGTTGCTGCCGATAGTGAAAGCTGGTTCCTGCCGATAGCTATGGTTCCTGCTGAAGCTCATTGCTGCTGATAGTTCAATCTTGTTTCTGCTGATAGTAGTTGTTACTGCGGGTATTGTTAGTTGTTATCCCGTATGTTTAGTATGTTTGTTAGAGTTATTTTTAGAAGAGATCATGTTTATCTCTTCACACGTTTTCTTGTATGACGGGTTAGAGTTAAGGTTTCTTGTCATTATAAAAGAAACACCCCGTCTATGAGTTTGATATATCTTTTACGACTTAAACAATCATCAATAATAATATCTTTTAGTTCATTATACGATCCATAGAGGATCATAGTATTAGTTCTTTTCTTTTCTTGTTCGTATTCAGAGATTCTCTTGTAGTGTGCTTGTGATTACATAGGCATCCTACCGATCCACATAGGCTCAAAGATCTAGCAGGTGTGTTAGATTCAACAAGTGGTATCAGAGCCTCGTGAGGATCTCTGATCAAGAAGCAAAAGTTCACAAAACTATCTCTCTAAACCGTTACACTATGTCTGGATCAGCAGATAAATTCGAAAGGTGGACCATGAAAGTCAGAACCCTGTTATCTTTTAACTCAAGGGGAAAATGGAAAGAACTTGCTGATGCTGATAGTCTCAACCAAACTCACAACATGCTTCATAATGCAAAGGAGAAAGTGGAAGAATTTGCTTTTGTGGGTGCCTCTCATCAGGTACAACATTGTCAATTTGGGTGTCATGAATTGTACTTGAACCTTAGGAAAGAGTTTGATGAAATGGAGCCTGAATATAATAAATTGTTTGTAGAAATTCAAGCTTATAAAAAGGCTCTTAAAACTGTGGAAAAACAAAAGGCTTGGCATGAAGCTAATCAGCTAGCATATGAACAAAAGATAAGGGTGTTGGAAAAAGACTTAGAGAACTCCAATAACTGTCTAAAACATTCTGAGAGAGAACATGCTAAGGTGAAATTAGAAAATCATGAATTACAGGCTAAACTGGATAGTGAAGTGGCTAGGATAAATTCATGGCAACAATCAGAAAAATATCTTGTTAATTATAATGGTAATCAGTCTGGTTGGCGTAAGAAAGGGTTGGGATATGATGTTGGGGATTATAACCCTAGAATATTTGACCCTACCCCTAAGGAAGTTGATTATCAAATTCCTGTTAAGTTTGTTAAGGAAGGTGGGATGAATGCAGTCCCTCCACCTATAAGAGGTGTTTTCAAGCCTGTCCCTATCCACTCAGCCCTTGATCTTGACTCAGATGAATCACACATGACATATGGGAAAAAGTCAAATGACTTATCTGATTCTGAGTGTGAGTCTGATGACTTTGTCTCTTGTTCCAAAAGTAATAAGTCCTATGAATCTAAGTCCACAGGCTATACCTCATGTGATTCAAATGACAAGTCAACCTCACCTAAGTCTCATGACTTCACTTCTGGAGCAACTAATGATGAATCTATTTCAAAAATAACTTCCCCTGACAACAGCTCACTTAACTCTGTTAAAAACAACATTGTTTCTAGTGATAATTTTGTCTGTAATAAGAAAAGTTATGGTAAGATCAAGGCAGTTAGGAAGAAGACATGTTTTGTGTGTGGTAGTCAATACCATCTCATTAAAGATTGTGACTATCATGAGAAGAGAATGAAGATGAATGGTGGGCAACAACAGACCAGATCATTGTGGAAAAATGTTAAACAAATGCCACCATATGTTCCACAAGCAGCAGGAATGAATTCTTATAGAGCTCCCTTTCCTGTTGATAGACCTGTTCCTGCAGTAAAGCCTGTTGCTGCTGATAGTCAGGGAACTATTCCTGCTGGTGCTTCCTCATCCTATCAGAGGGATTTCAGGCCTGCTTTTTATAATCCAATCTTTGGAGGGGGAATGGCTTACTCTCCATGGTTTCCTTGGTAATTGTCCTGTTTGTCTGATCATGTTGTTGTATACTTCTTTGCTAGTTTTGAGGGGAGGCATTAGCCTAAGGGGAGGCTAATGCTTGTAATTTTGTCATGTTTTTCATTCGTTTATGTTTTATGTTTTGTGTTTTTCTAATTTTGTTTTGCAGGTTTTTAGTGCCTTTTGTTAGCTAACTTTGTTTTGCAGCTCTCAATTTCTCAATGCTTGGAATTATAATTAAAGACAGTGATTTCCATTCATTTTGATTAAGATGATTACATTCAGTCACAAAACACAAAAGCTACATATCAACATCGTTTAAACATCCTACCAACCTACTCTGCTTCACATCACTCAACACCACTCCACCTAAACCCTGCCACCTATTCCATCTTCCCTTTTCTCTTACCTATACAATCAGGCATGAACCTCTTACCCCTCTGACAACTAATTTCTTCATACACATGGGGGGCTGGAAGTGCCAACACCACTGGGAGTGGCTGTCTTGGTTCAGGGGCTGGATGATCTCTCATTGGAGTTGAAGAGCTTGGGGTAGTTTGTCTCTGGTGTAATCTGGGGCGTAACCTTGCAGTTGGTTGGCTTGGCTGTGGAGTTGGCTGGCTTGGGTGAGGAGTTGGTCTAATAGGATGCCTTCTTTGTCTTGGATCTTGGCTTTCACATTGTCGATTGTGTCCGAGGATTCGACTTTGAGGGTTATGGTTTTTCCGGTTAGGATTTTCACGAAGATCTGCATTTCTTTTTGGTACCGGTACTTTGTAGAAGGTAGCAGCAGTCCTTTCCATCTCTTCACTAAGCAGAGCCATAGTTTTCCTCATCTTTTCCCTTAGCTTATCTGTGATGGGAAAATTGGGAGGATATGTCTCCCATTCTCCCTGATAATAAGTCAAGGACTTCAGCTCTGATGATCCTTCATCATCAGAGCTAAAGTACTCAAATGACGAAGGAGTAGATGGAAGAGGATCAGATGTATCGTCCTCAACCTTTGCCTTACCTTTGTTTTGAGAAGATGATGCAGTCGGAGGAAAGTAATTTTCCCATCCTGATTCGGTGGAGGAGGAGGAGTCTGATGAGATTTTGATTATTGGAATTTTGGATGAACTCATGACGTTATTTGAAGATTATTGGTTGGGTTTGAGATAATGAAGTTATTTGATTTGAGGCTTATATAATGAGAAGGTGATTAGTGTGAATTTATTATTGGTTGGTGTTGAGATTTAATTCAGGCGGTTTATTCCTAATGATTGGATTTGGAAGGTTGACTTTGGTCAAACCACTTCATTACTGCCGATTGACCAAGTGTTACTACCGTTTGACTAATGGTTCCTGCTGACTATGTTAAATTTGGGGAAGTTCGTTAAGTCAATTGGCCAATGATACGTGCGCGGAATTGCAGCAATTTAAATTGCTTTATTTGGCAACCTAACCAAAAATTGCACTTCTCTCATCTCAATTTCTCAAAATCCTTTCAAACCCTAATTCATTATTTTTCTCATTTCGAACCCTAGTTCATTCATCTAATACAATGACAACACTTCGCTACAAGGATGATCACAACAAGGTTGCATACTTAGAGTCTTCTTCTAGAAGTGATGGTTATGATGAGGTGTTAGCTTTTCTTCGTGGGTCATCTATTCACTATGCACTCACTCATTGTCCTGTAACGGTGTATGATTCGCTCATTAAGCAGTTTTGGGCAACTGCTAGGGTTAGACACATTGTGGGAAGGGAGGACGACATCGTTGCCATCGTTGACATGGTTGGGACCAATTTTCTAGTCCCATTGCGTCTGGTCTTGTTTGTCTGTCACAGGGTAGGATATATAATTGGGCCAAATATATTTTTGAAGGGATGATTGAAAATATCACTGGTGATAAAAACAGATTTTTTAATGTATCCTAGATTTCTTCAAATTATCTTAGGTGTTCAAACCAATAACCCATCCCCTAAGATAGTGAATCGGATGACTGCTAAAATGTTTGCAATGATGAAGATGAATTTTGTAGGTCAACATTTGCCCTTATTACCTGCCATGTTACACAATGCCAATCCTGTTGACAACCCAGATCCTGCTGATAATGTCAGTGTCCCACCATCACCCAATGCAGCTGATGCTAGTGCATCCAATGCTGTTGGTGAAGGGACTTCAGTTGCTGCTGATGCATCTGCATCTGTTGCTGCTGATGACCCATTACCACCATCACCTAGACCAGTTACACCTGAGACTATTGTCCCTGATGAGCCCATTGTCCAGACCACCACAGTTGTCCCACCTGTTGTCCTACCCACATCCTCAATGGATATGCCTTCTGCTTCAAGGCTTTCATCTCCTAGTCCTACTAGGCAGCCTTTTATTGATCACACCCATACATGAGAAGAATTTCATGTTTCTCCACCTAGATCCAATGAAGCTCCTAACACCTCAGGCATTCCTGCTGGTGGAGCTGAGGATGCTGCTGATCTCACTTCGATGTCCCAGTTACTTGACAGGTCTATGCAGAAAATTGAAGCATTGGAGTCAGAACTTAAAGAGACCAAAAGGAGTTTTAGTGAGAAGGTGGAGAATTTGGAAAAGGAGCTCAGGGAAACTAAAGAAACTTTCAGTGGGACTATCCAATAACTCAATGAAAGAATCGGCTCTTTGGAAGCTCAACATCCATAGAAGAAAAGAAGGGTTGTGCTTTCTGAGTCTGAGGATGATCAGGATGATATGTCATTTGATGGACTAGATGTGTTGGCTTCTGTTTCTCTTGATAGTGCACACACTGAAGTACCTACCTCTTCTAAGCCCTCAACAACTTCAAAACCTCAGGTTTCTACAAGAACAGGGACCAAGCAGCCCTCAAGAGTGTCAGCTTTTGAGAAGTTTCAATCCACTATTGCTGCTGATATCTCTGGTGTTGGGTCTGATGTTCTTGCTAAGGGTGGTAGTGTTTCTTCTGATCCTAAGGTTCCTGCTATTTCTGCTGGTAGCTCATCCATTGCTGCTGGTAGTGACACCATTCCCCCTGCTGCAACACAAAATGATGCTGAGATAGCTAGACAGATGGATGCACAGGAAATTGCTGCTGAACAAGCTAGACTAGCTCAGGTTGCTCAAGATGAGGAGTTTGCAAGAAACATGTCTGCTGATGAGAGGAACATAGCTGGGATTATGAATAGTGCAAGATCAGAAGATCTTACTTCAGAAGAGTTCAGTGAGCAAGTTGAATACTTGTTGGCTTCTGATATGATCATTAGAGCTCATGGGTTTATGATTCTTCAAGATTCAGAGTTGGGTATGGAAGAAATGTCAGATCAGCTCAAGGCATTTATCTTAAAGACTCTAAGAGCATCCACTTGGAATGACTTGATGCATAGGATCAGTGAAAGGCAAAAGTCAGGTTATAAGATGCCTACAACCAAAGATAATGTCAATTTTATGAAGGACTATCTAAAGAATCAAGCTAACTACAAACTCAGTGACTTCAAAGGTTGGACTGATGCTGCAATTCAAAAGCTGTTCCTTGATACTTACATAAGGATAAATTCTTCAGTCAAGACAGACATTCAACAAAGCAAGAAAAGAGAGTCTTCATCTTTTGAGTCTAATGTTACAAAGAAACTAAAGTCTGGAGAGATATTGACTGGTGCATCTTCCTTTATTCCTGCTGAAGGTTCTCAGGATACCACACCTTCAACAGTACACCTCTCCTCTACAACTCCAAGAACCAAAAAAAAGAGTTGACTGGTGCATCTTCCTTGTATTCTACTTCCCAGGTTCATGTATTGGAAACTGTTACAGGGAAGGGGCTTTCCATGTTTGTGGATGTTCCCTATCATTTGTCCATAGATCTGATGGAGAGGATGCTTAAGTGTAAGTTGCAAGTTGGGAAGTATGTAATTGGAAATGACTTGACAACTGCTGAACAATTGGTCAGATTCATTAGAAACCAGCTTTCTGCAGCCAAAGGATCATCTGCTTGATTGTGGTATTCTTGTATATTTTGTTATTTTCTTTGTCTTATTTTTAGTTTCCTTTTCTTTTCTCTTCTTTGATTTATGTTTATTCTTTTAGATTTGTTTTCTTTAGTTTAAAAAAAAAAATAAATAAAAAATAAAAAAATAAAAAAACCTTATATATTTTGTGTGCTAATAAGTTGGTTTTGAGCAACGCCTTGCAGGTACAGTGTTGGTGTTTACACCTACACAACAAATGGTATTCAACTCACCATGTCTCACAGACAAGAAAGAATTGACTCACCATGAGGGTATGGCTCTGGTGTGATAATCAAATCCGTTGATAGCTGTAATAGCTTGCTCAAAGCTATAGGGTACTTCAACTCACCGATGGTTCATTCCTGAGAGTTGAAATGGTTCTCAATTCACCATGGATGTAACCCTGTATGGGATCCAAAGAATTGGCTAGTTGATGAACTCAAATAAGTACATTTTATTACTATCATTTATCCTATTAATTTGACTTGTTTTACTATATTATGTATGAGGATTGATACTTAATCATTTACTTTTGTAATTCTCAGGTAAAAACAAGCATTTGGTGAAACTTAATGATTTTGGACTAATAATGGAGCAAAACGTGCATAAAGTGAAAGTCTACTGACATGGACAAGATCAAGTCAATTCTGCTCCAGATGCGCCGCATCTCACTCTCGACATGCGCCGCATCTCTATCAAGATATCACCAGATACGATCCAAGATACAAGAGGACATGCGCCGCATCTGATCATGGAGTTACGCCGCATCTTCTGGCGGTGTACGAATATTCCTGAATATTATAATCTTGGACCCCACGCGAAGTTAAGTACATGCGCCGCATCTACTTAGTAGATGCGCCGCATCTTCCCTCAGACAGAAAGTATAAATACCCCATAGACCAGACGAATTACAAGTTCCGAACCTTATAACCTAAGTCCGAACAGAAGAACAAAAGGACGAATTCAGTCAAGGAGGCAGCACAAGACACACCCAAATCAAAGATACAAGAGCTGTAAGAAGGTGCTGCATATGTTTAATTCATTAAGTAGTTTTGTTTTATTGTGTTAGTAAACTTTAATTCATCAAGATTGGTGGCTTGTATAATGTGGCAACGGAAAGATTGCACTCCCTTAAAACTGCTTTCTCATTAATTAAAGTTTATATGTTGATGTCTTTGGTTACTACTTATTAGTGCATTGATAACCTCTGTGTTTATTAGTGGCTTGCGGGCATTTGACTGCGGGACATAATGTGGCTCCCACGGTTGTTTCTAAATTGATCACTTAGGAATAACTTTTAGACATAAGTAATCATTAAGGGTTTACTCGCCGATAAGAATAGGACCAACGAGAAAGGATTAACTACATACACTTCATATAAAGCTATCAATAAAACAAGTGACAAACTACTTAATTATAAGGACAGCCCTCTTATTGTCTCGAGTATTTATCTGTGTACGTGTGTGCTACTTGCTGATTCGTGCCTATTGGTTTATTTTATTATTTAATTGCAAACAAACCGTGCCAGTCTCTCAGGCTGAAACCCCCTTGCGTTAGGATATTAAAATACTGATTAGAATAACGAGATAATACGTTCCACTCTTAGTGATCGACACTCTACTTACCATTATCTTCATACTGACCGGGTACACTGCTCGTTAAGTGTGTGTGTTATTGATAAGTCGGCTAAATATAAATTTAAAACTTGAGTAGGCATTAAAACTGCTAAACCGCAACGACACATCACGCGCATCAAGTTTTTGGCGCCGTTGCCGGGGAGTGAATTGTTATTATCTGTTAATTTGATTAGTATTTTAATTAGGTTTTTCTTTTTTATTAGATTAATTGCATCATTGTACTATTTTGCATATTTGTTGTATTGTGTGTTAATTGTTTTCTTTTATTTTTGTTGTTTGTTTTCGTTTGTGTGTTTAATTTTTTGTTTTTATTTTTCGTATTTTTCTGTTCTGCTATCGTTGTACTGTGCTAAATCAAACGATACGGCGCATCTGATCTCTCAGATACGGCGTATTGCGTTTAATTTTTTTTTAAAATACAACGCGTTTAATTAATTCGATACGACGCATCTTTTCCCCAATATACGGCGTATCTGTTTTTAATAAGAAAATTTTTCTAAGCGATAAAGTAATACGACGCATCTGCTTTAGCAGATACGGCGTATCTGTTTTTGATAAAAAATTTCTAAACGTTAACGCCATACGACGCATCTGCTTTCGCAGATACGGCGTATCTATTATTTTAATTAAAAACAGTTTGCGAATTATTAAACAGATACGGCGTATCGATCTCTGTCGATACGGCGCATCTTACTGAATCAAAAATCTTTTATTTTTAAACGTAACGAAAATACGGCGCATTAACTTTCGTTAATACGACGCATTTAATTTTAATTAGATAAGCTGATTTTTGATTAATTAATTCGATACGGCGCATTCTTAAATTCTAAAGCGGCGTATCTATTTTCTGAATAAAGTCTGATTAAATTTTAACGATTATATGATACGGCGTATCCAACTTTTTGGATACGGCGCATCGTCTGCAGATATCAGCAACTTTTATTCTTTTCTAATTTCCGAACGGAAAATATTCTGACTTACCCTTATACTAGGAAACTTTTACTTTGAAATCTTCTTGTTCTTAATTTTCAGGAACAATGTTCGATATTTTCCCAAACTGGTTCGGAAGACCACGAAGAAAACTTACTATGGAAGAGTTTGCACTACTAATCGCTGAAGCTAATGAAAAAGAACATCATGAAGCAAGGAACTTTATCACTGAATTCAAAGGCAGTCATGAGCTGTTACTAAAGGAACAAAACAATTTGATCAATGGTTTGGCAATTGAAGTGCACCAATTGTCAACAGTGCTTAACAAGGTTCTTTTGGTGAGGCACGATCTGAAAGGAATTACAACTAGAGGCGGAAAGTCAACCTTTCAAATCGGAGAAAACACCCGAGGATGACAGTACAAACAAAATTTCCCCTGAATCTTTACCACCCGAGCAGGAGCAACCAAAAGAGACTGATCCAGAACCTGTGATTAGAGAAGAACCTTCTGTCGAACCTAAACGATCAACATTACCTTTCCCACATAGGGTAAAGAAAGAGAAAGAAGATGCCTATCAAAAGAAATTCCTGGAGAATCTCAAGCAGCTGCAGCTAAGCATACCATTTATGGAAGCCCTAGTGCAAATGCCGAAATATGCTAAATATCTGAAAAGCTTGCTTACAAACAAGTCTAAACTTGAAGAGTCTTGCACCATAACAATGGGGAAAAGAAGCTCAGCAGCATTGCTCAACAAACTTCCGTCTAAAGAAAAAGATCCAGGGAGTTTCACTATTCCTTGTCAAATTAAAAATTTGCATATTGAAAATGCCTTAGCCGACCTAGGAGCCAGTATAAGTCTTATGCCCTCTTCTATGTATGATAAATTAGGTCTTGGTGAACCAAAACCTACTAGGATGTGCTTAGAACTAGCTGATAGGTCCATACAATACCCATTAGGAATAGCGGAAAATATATTAATAAAAGTTGATAAATTTGAATTACCTATCGACTTCGTTATCCTTGATATGCCTGAAAATTCTAGAACTCCTATAATATTAGGAAGACCATTTTTAGCCACTGCTAGGGCCATGATTGATGTTTTTAATAAAAAGATAACTCTTACCATAGGAAAAGATGAGGTTGAGTTTAACATGGAACAATCTATGAGTAAAGATAATTCCGATGATGATGAATGTTATAATATCGATGTTTCTGATGACACGATTAATCAATTTACTCAGAAATTGTTAAAAAGTAATTTGCTTGATTCTTTTCTGCTTAAAAATTTGGAAAACACAATTGCTATAGAAGATCAAGTTGATGAGAATACTATTGATTATAATTTAGCTGCTGATTCTGCTGTATGTAACAAGATACGGCGCATCGAAAACCTCGATGCGGCGCATCTATCTGATGACAGCAGCGATATGATTAAAGAACAGGTTTATTCCGCTAGTGCTACGGAAATTGATAATGTTAAACCTGTGCTTAAGGATCTTCCTTCTACTTTGGAATATGCTTATTTAAACGGAAATACTAATTCACCCGTTATTATTGCATCTAATTTAACGCCAAAAGAAAAAGAGTCTCTTTTGCAGGTATTATATAAACGAAGAGGAGCATTAGCGTGGAGTATGTCTGATATTAAGGGAATTAGCCCGTCATTTTGTACACATAAAATCCTTATGGAGGATGAATTCAAACCAACTATCCAACCTCAAAGGCGTTTGAATCCAAAAGTCCAAGATGTGGTGAAAAATGAAATCGTAAAGTTACTTGACTCCGGACTTATCTACCCAATTTCCGACAGCTCGTGGGTCAGTCCCATCCACGTTGTACCAAAAAAGGGAGGAATGACGGTAGTACTCAATGACGACAATGAGCTAATCCCTTCAAGAACTGTTACCGGATGGAGAGTTTGCATCGACTACCGCAAACTCAATGATGCTACGCGAAAAGATCACTTCCCTCTTCCATTTATTGATCAAATGTTAGAAAGACTATCAGGATATGATTATTATTGTTTTTTGGATGGTTTTTCAGGTTTCTTCCAAATACCCATTGCCCCCGAGGATCAAGAGAAGACAACTTTCACCTGCCCTTATGGAACCTTCGCCTATAGAAGAATGCCGTTCGGACTATGCAACGCCCCTGCTACTTTCCAACGTTGTATGACGGCTATCTTCCATGATATGGTAGAAGACTTTATGGAAGTTTTCATGGACGACTTCTCGGTGTTCGGTAACTCATTTAGTGATTGTCTCTTTAAACTTGATAAAATGCTTGCTAGGTGTGAAGAAACTAACCTTGTTCTTAATTGGGAAAAATGTCACTTTATGGTTAGAGAGGGAATTGTGTTAGGGCATAAGATTTCTGGGAAAGGTATAGAAGTCGATAAAGCTAAAATTGATGTAATTGCTAAACTACCTTACCCCACTAACGTAAAAGGCGTTAGAAGTTTTTTAGGGCACGCTGGATTTTATCGTAGATTCATAAAGGATTTTTCAAAAATATCTAGGCCTATGACCCAATTGTTGCTAAAGGATGCAAAGTTTGACTTTTCTGAAGATTGCAAAAAGGCATTTAATATACTTAAAGAAAAACTGACTTCTGCACCCATTATAATTTCGCCTGATTGGAATCTGCCTTTTGAACTAATGTGTGATGCTAGTGATTATGTTGTTGGAGCAGTACTTGGACAAAAGATAGATAAGAAATTTAAGCCAATTTATTATGCTAGCAAAACATTGAATAATGCCCAAGAACACTACACCACCACGGAAAAAGAACTTTTAGCAGTAGTTTTTGCATTCGATAAATTTAGATCATATCTTATATTGTCAAAAACTATGGTTTACACTGACCATTCTGCTTTGAAGTATTTGTTCAATAAACAGGATGCCAAGCCAAGGCTTATTAGGTGGGTTTTATTGCTCCAAGGATTCGATATTGAAATTAAAGATAAAAAGGGTGCCAAGAATCTAGCTGCTGACCACTTATCTAGACTTGAAAACCCTGATATGGAAGTGCTCGACGAGAGGGAAATAGCTGATGACTTTCCTGATGAACACCTTATGATGGTAGGAATTAAGAGCAATAATAAAGGACCATGGTATGCCGACTTTATAAACTTTATTGTTGCAAATGAAATTCCAAAAGGGCTAACATCCGACGAGAAAAGGAGGTTTATAACTCGCTCTAGCGAGTATATTTGGGATGAACCTTATGCCTTTAAATTATGTCCTGACAATATTATACGAAGATGCGTAGATGGTGATGACATTCCAGCAATATTGGCACATTGCCATTCAGGACCAACGGGAGGACATCACGGTGCAGTCGTCACAAGAAGAAAAATCCTTGACGCGGGATTTTATTGGCCCACTATGTTGGATGACGCAAAAGAATATATAAAAGTATGTGATGCGTGTCAACGATCCGGAAATATAACATCAAGAAACGAAATGCCGCAAAACTATATTCATGTATGTGAAGTTTTCGACATATGGGGATTGGACTTCATGGGACCGTTTCCTGAATCTAAAGGTAATAAATATATTTTGGTTGCTGTTGATTACGTATCAAAATGGGTCGAAGCGCAAGCATTACCAACAAACGATAGCAAGGTAGTACTTAAGTTTTTGCAAAGTTTGTTCTCTAGGTTTGGAATTCCTAAAGCATTGATTAGTGATAGGGGAACACACTTTTGTAATCACCATCTAGGAAGAGCCTTGCAAAAATATGGAGTATATCATAGGGTTTCCACCGCGTACCATCCTCAATCCAATGGGCAAACTGAAGTAACGAATAGGGCTATTAAGCGAATTCTTGAAAAAAACGACTGGATATAATCCTAAAGGGTGGTCTGACAAGTTAAATGATGCTTTATGGGCATTCCGTACAGCCTATAAGACACCAACGGGATGTACTCCGTTTCGTCTTGTATACGGAAAAGCATGCCACCTACCGGTCGAAATTGAACAAAGTGCATATTGGGCTTTGACGAATTGTAATATGGATATGGAAGCCGCAACGAAGAACCGTTTCATGGAACTTAATGAACTCTATGAACTAAGAGATGAGGCCTACAAAAATACTAAGATCTACAAAGAAAGAACTAAAAGATGGCATGACTCGAGGTTACGTGGGGATAAAACGTTTGCTATTGGAGAGAAAGTGCTACTATTTAATTCCAGATTAAAGATGTATCCTGGTAAACTTAAATCGAGATGGACGGGACCATTCGTTGTCAAGAAAGTGTATCCATATGGAACTATTGAAATATGCGATAAAAATGGTTATATATTCAAAGTGAACGGGAAACGTGTGAAGAAATACTTTGATAATAGAATCGAGGATAATGAGAACGAGGTGGTGGAGTTTGAACCCGACGTATTGGAATGAAGAGCTGAACGTGAGTCTAACTTGAAGACTCTGGAATAAAGACAAGTGCTTACCGGGAGACAACCCGGATTTATCTTTTATTATTCTGTTTTCTGTGTCGAGTCAGTCTAGGCCGCATGAGGATACGGCGCATCTCAATTCTGAGATGCGACACATCTCCTGCAATGGTCATATCTTATTTTATTTTTCTGCATTTTTATTTTTGACTTTAAAACTATTTATCAGTTTATTTTAATGCGGCGCATCCCTGGTTAAGGATGCGGCGCATCTTTATTCTGATCCGTATTAATTCCAGGCTCGATACGGCGTATCTTCTTCAATAAGATACGGCGCATCGACTGACCTGATGATTTTCAATTTTAATTTTTAAGTTTTATTTTTCCTAACTACTAATGTGTTATGCAAGTTGAACCTTTCTTATCTTAGGTGTGTTTTAAAGTATTGGTGGTATTATAGTTTCCTGGATTTCCTGTGGATACATCAAGTAAGAAGCTTTAACGTTCTAATCCACAAGAAGTTGATTTTTGCTCTTATACTAATGGAGGATCATACCGAACAAATCTCAGGGGAGTTTTCCTGTTCTAATTCTTTTATTTTCCAGTTTTTAACCTTTTATACAAACAACGAGGACGTTGTTTAACTTAAGTGGGGGGATTGGAGAATTAGAACACTTAACAATTACTTGTCCTAAACTTTTTCAAAAATTATGCTTAAAATGTGCTTAATATATCAAACTTAAAATTTTTTTTAGCATGTTTTTTGTTTAAGATCTAAGTTGCATAGCTGCACACATGACGTTATTTTCAAAAAATTGTGATTTTCCAAAATTCACAAATCTATGAGTGTGCCGGTGACTTGTAAACTTTAGAACTTGGCTTGTATACTATTCGAGACCACCATAATGAGTATTATTTATATAATTGGAATGACTTGTCTAACTTGGTAAAATTCTAGGATTACACCCAAAAAGCCTATATATGTTATGTGTTATTGACTAACTACACTGGTTAGTTAACCCCCGTATAAACCCTTTTGTTACTCTCATTTTTAGAGTAAGATACCTCTAGAAAAACACTCAGAGCCATTCCTTTCGTTTCTTACACCTATGTTTAAAATGTTTCGTTACACCCTTACACCTTAGCCTACCCTGTAGATTAAAGTCCGTGGTTGGTTGATTGCTATAGGCAAAGTGTGTTTCCTTACATTACCTGTGTTCGCGTGCGTAATTCATTATCTTTGGTTAGGTCGGGAAATTGCACAATGCAATTGGAGTGAAAGTAAATATTGTATATTTTGGAGTTTATTTTTCGTGTGTTTACTACTTTCACTATTACCATTATTTCTGAAGTCATGAAAAGTATGGAAAAATTATCCGGAAAGAAAGTTATAGTGATGTGGTGAAATTTCACACATCTATGTTTATGTTTAAAAAAAAAAAAAAAAAAAAAAAAAAAAAAAAGAAAAGAAAAAGAAAGAAGAAAAGTTGGAAGTTAGTTTTAACCAACTTATGTAAAGTTATGTAAGTGGTCGATATCACCACTATTTGTTGTACTATATCTATGGATTGAATGGGAATTGGCAGTTATGGGAACGCCAATTAAGGTTTATTCTTTGATTAAGATCTTGTTGAGTATAATTCGTGTCTACCTAAAGCGTGTGTTTCAAGTGTTAAAGCGTGAGTTATCCGATGACATGAGTCTTATTCATGGGATGGTTGGGATAGTGATTAACCACACTTAGGATTTTAATTTATTTGTTTTGTTTATTTTTCATTTTACACCAATTTATATCCCAAATATTATCCATGCCCTTTATTATTCTTTATCCAACCGAACCTTTGATTTATTGAGATTGGGGATTTGAGCAATCTTAAGTATCGTAGTCGTGGATTCGGCTATGTATTTATGATTTTGTCGCCCTTTTTGATATATTATTATTGGTGAAGTTTGGACCTATCTTTAGCCTATTCGAGTTAAGGATTTGAGCAATTGCAAGTATCGTGTTCGTGGATTCGATCATGTATTTGTGATTTTGTCGCCTTTTCTGGAATTTGAGATCGATAGTGAAAGAGAATAATTAACCCTTAAGCCTAAAAACCCTTTTTACCGCTTTAGACTTGTTATTCCTTAGCTTTAGTGGTGGAGATGTGTATACTTGCCAAGCTTATGATAGAATATTCGTCACGACTGGACAGTTAAACGATTAGATTTGCTTTTATCGACTTATTTTATTTTACTTCTAATTCGTTAAGTGTTTAGTTGTGTGATTATGAAATGAACGAATACATGCTTAAATATAAAAATAAATCCTAACATCTTTTAGGATACATTTTCATAAAAGAAATTCTAAGGTTTACTTGGGGACAAGTAAAGTTCAAGTGGGGGGATATTTGATGAACTCAAATAAGTAAATTTTATTACTATCATTTATCCTATTAATTTGACTTGTTTTACTATATTATGTATGAGGATTGATACTTAATCATTTACTTTTGTAATTCTCAGGTAAAAACAAGCATTTGGTGAAACTTAATGATTTTGGACTAATAATGGAGCAAAACGTGCATAAAGTGAAAGTCTACTGACATGGACAAGATCAAGTCAATTCTGCTCCAGATGCGCCGCATCTCACTCTCGACATGCGCCGCATCTCTATCAAGATATCACCAGATACGATCCAAGATACAAGAGGACATGCGCCGCATCTGATCATGGAGTTACGCCGCATCTTCTGGCGGTGTACGAATATTCCTGAATATTATAATCTTGGACCCCACGCGAAGTTAAGTACATGCGCCGCATCTACTTAGTAGATGCGCCGCATCTTCCCTCAGACAGAAAGTATAAATACCCCATAGACCAGACGAATTACAAGTTCCGAACCTTATAACCTAAGTCCGAACAGAAGAACAAAAGGACGAATTCAGTCAAGGAGGCAGCACAAGACACACCCAAATCAAAGATACAAGAGCTGTAAGAAGGTGCTGCATATGTTTAATTCATTAAGTAGTTTTGTTTTATTGTGTTAGTAAACTTTAATTCATCAAGATTGGTGGCTTGTGTAATGTGGCAACGGAAAGATTGCACTCCCTTAAAACTGCTTTCTCATTAATTAAAGTTTATATGTTGATGTCTTTGGTTACTATTTATTAGTGCATTGATAACCTCTGTGTTTATTAGTGGCTTGCGGGCATTTGACTGCGGGACATAATGTGGCTCCCACGGTTGTTTCTAAATTGATCACTTAGGAATAACTTTTAGACATAAGTAATCATTAAGGGTTTACTCGCCGATAAGAATAGGACCAACGAGAAAGGATTAACTACATACACTTCATATAAAGCTATCAATAAAACAAGTGACAAACTACTTAATTATAAGGACAGCCCTCTTATTGTCTCGAGTATTTATCTGTGTACGTGTGTGCTACTTGCTGATTCGTGCCTATTGGTTTATTTTATTATTTAATTGCAAACAAACCGTGCCAGTCTCTCAGGCTGAAACCCCCTTGCGTTAGGATATTAAAATACTGATTAGAATAACGAGATAATACGTTCCACTCTTAGTGATCGACACTCTACTTACCATTATCTTCATACTGACCGGGTACACTGCTCGTTAAGTGTGTGTGTTATTGATAAGTCGGCTAAATATAAATTTAAAACTTGAGTAGGCATTAAAACTGCTAAACCGCAACGACACATCACGCGCATCACTAGTCCACAAAAGTATGGTTTGTGGTAAAGACATGTGGTATCCATATTTGGTCTTCAATTCACCAAGGTTCAGTTGAAACCAAGAATTGGCTAGTCCTGAGCAAACGGCTACAGGTAAAGACAACTCAAATCCGTTTACAGTTGTTGGTTTACTCAAAATCAGATGGTTATCAATGTACCATGGTCTTACACACCTAAACATTGGCTACTCCAGTAGTGATGGCTATTAGTAAAGAGACATTAAATCCATTAATTTTCAATGATTCACCTCTTACAGGAGTTAACACACCTGGATGTGATGATAATAGTCTGAAACTTAAGTGATTTGATGTACATATTGTCATAGTAGCAGTCCAGATCCAGAATGACATGGTGACCAGCTTAAATTTTCTTTTGAGGATAATTTCCTATTGCTGCTGAACTATCGAAGTTGCTGCTGGAAGTTTCAAGTATTACTGCTGGTTACTTACTAATGCTGCTGCTGGTCTAATCCTCTCCCTATGGACTTCAAAGTACTTTCAGAGATCAAAGACCACTTAGGGAATCTTGTCGGTTAACCTAGTCAACCTCAAGATTAGGGGAGGATTGTTAGGAATTTCGGAAATAAGATATTTCTTGTTGCTGCAGATAGTGAAAGCTGGTTCCTGCCGATAGTTATGGTTCCTGCTGAAGCTCATTGCTGCTGATAGTTATATCTTGTTTCTGCTGATAGTAGTTGTTACTGCGGGTATTGTTAGTTGTTATCCCGTATGTTTAGTATGTTTGTTAGAGTTATTTTTAGAAGAGATCATATTTATCTCTTCACACGTTTTCTTGTATGACGTGTTAGGGTTAGGGTTTCTTGTCATTATAAAAGAAACACCCCGTCTATGAGTTTGATATATCTTTTACGACTTAAACAATCATCAATAATAATATCTTTTAGTTCATTATACGATCCATAGAGGATCATAGTATTAGTTCTTTTCTTTTTTTGTTCGTATTCAGAGATTCTCTTGTAGTGTGCTTGTGATTACATAGGCATCCTACCGATCCACATAGGTTCAAAGATCTAGCAGGTGTGTTAGATTCAACATAGGGTGTTTTGCTTGGAGTGGTCTAACATTTGTGGATTTAGGAACTACTACAATCATGTTCTTGAGCTGTTCATCTGTTAAACTCTCAGTTGTAATCTTTTGTTTCTTTGATGTATCTGACTCTAACATTTCAGCTCTTCTTTTCTCTCCTTTAGGATTTTCAGAATCATATATGAACTCTTTTGGAACTGACTTGTTAATTCTTGCATAAGCTTCATAATAAGGTTTTTCAATCTCTGCATCTGATCTCCCTTTGAAGTAACTCTGCTTCCAAAATGCTTGGTTCTTCAAATACCTCTTCATGAAACTTATTTGCTCTTTATAAGAAGGCATCTTCTTCTTATAACCTTTCTTCTGTCTATCCTTGATTTTCTGCATAAGATCATCTAAAGCCACTTCCTTATTCTTTGATAGAATGAAATTTGTAAGCATTTCTGACCTTGCTTCCACACTTAGACTTTCATCTGACTCCCATTGAACTGCTTTTGCCTTCACAATGGGATCAATAGCAATTAAATATTGGATCTGTTCTTCAAATGATTCCTGAGCAATAGCAGCATCTAAAACCATTCTTTCTTTTTCTAATCTTTGAGTTTTCATCCATTCTGCTACTTCAGCTTCATACATCTTCTTTGCTACTTCTGCATCAAAATCTATTTGTGCTTGAGTCTTTGGCTTGATCTTCTTTTTATGTGGCTCATATTCAACCATAATAGCCTTTCCCTTATCCTTAGCAGTTTGTACTGCTACCTTTTCTACATCAGCAGTTTGTACTGCTTCTTCAATTCCAGCAGTATCTTTTTGATGTTGATTAGTACCACTTTGCTCACTTTGTTCACCCATATCTTCATTACCATTTCCACCAGTACCTTCTTCAAAATCCATGTTCCTCCCCTGAGTTTGTGATTTAGCCTTTCTTGATTTCCTCCCCTGTTTGGGAGAATCATCACCATCATCTGAACTATCATCTGAACTTGAAGAACTAGTATAAATCACCATCTTTGATCTTTTGGACTTCTTTACTTTAGCTTCCAATTTCTTTACTCTTGTAGTTAACTTGGTGTAGACTAAGGCAAAGTTCTTCTTGTGACTAGTAAGCTCTTCCTCCAGACTTTCCACCTTTTCAGACAACTTGGTACAGAGAACCATCAATTCCTTAAGTTTAGAGCTGCCCTCATCAGTTCTAGCTGTGTTACCTGCTAAGAGAGGTGAATCAAGGGGCATAGATTCCCCTAGTTAGACTAGTAGGTACTCCTGAACCACCCATTTGCTCCATGTGGCTTGGGATTTCATCACCTGTGACAAGTCTTGTAGGACTTGGCACATTAGATGTTGCCATGGTAGGGGTCTTAGTTATGGTTACACTGGCCTGCTTAGCAGTAGTGTAAGCCCCATCTATACTATCATGAAAGATAGGCTCATCTGCTTCAAAGGTATGAGTAGGAGGACTTGGCTGAGCAATCATAGTCTCCTTTCTGGCTCTTCTCTTATATGTTGTGGTGATTAGGGGTATATGAGTTATTGTTGGCACCACAATGGATGTGTGTTGGGGCTCAGTTGGGTTGACTGACCCTTCACCCTGATCAATCATTAGCATCTCAGGAAAGAGAGGTATTACTACCCCATTAAACAGTCTACTTGACATAGCCATGTTTTGAAAAAGTTTTTGCTGAAGGCAAGGTGTTGAAAAAATTTCTTTATGTTGCTTAAGCAGATTCTTTTTCGTATTCAAAAAGGTTTGAACAAATCTTGGATACATAAGAAACTTTGTTTTACTTTTCACATTATTGACCATACTCTCAAATATGAATTTTGAAAAATTGAAAACTCTGTTTGTTGACAAACATATGAGAGCAATAGCAATATTGCTACTGAATTGCTCCCATGATGTTCTTTTAGGACTCAAACAATGCAAGAGAGTATGTATCAAAAATCTCCATTGAGGGGAGAAACATCCTTTTTGAAAAGTCAATTTATGGTTGGATGTATCATACCCCATTCTAGCAATTTCTTTCCATATTTATGTGTTTGGCAAGTCATTGATTCCATCAGAATCTTCTAACTTAAGATGTCTCCTAATAGATGATTCAGAAACAATGAAAGATATGCCATCCACTTTAGAGTGAATTACTATGTCTCCATCTTCACTAGTTTTGACAATAGCAGTTTGCCAAAACTGTGTGATTTAAGAGACAAAAAGAGTATGGGAAATAGTTAAAGCATACCTTATATGAGAGTTGTTGAGAAAATCTACAATCTCATAGAATTTTGGTCCATTTATGAAGCGAAAAGTGTACCGCTTTTAGGGGGTCATTTAAGCCGTAAATCGTATTTATTTGATCAAATATTGCCCTAAATCGTTCCTTTTGTCATTTTAGGTACTTTGGAGAAGAAATCTGGAAAAGGAAGCATTTTGGACGTTTTTGGAGCATTAAAGTGAAGAAAACGAAAAAGTCTCCAAAGCTGCTGGAAAAGTACACTTGACGGCGTCACGGCTTGGCAAAAAAAGGTGGATATGAAAAATACACATGATAAGCCAGGGAGTTTTACAAAGGAAGTCTGACGGCGTCACCCTTTGAAGTGATCAAGGTCGTCACGGTTTAAGCTAAAGAGAGACGGCGTCAAGCTTTATTCTGACGGCGTCAAGCCTTGATAAGCCAGGGAGGATTTTGGAGGACTAAAGAGGGACGGCGTCAGGAAGACCATCCGGGAACCCTAGACACGGCGAGGTGACGGCGTCAAGATCTATAACGTGACGCCGTCAGCTACTAAGTTCTATATATAGTTTTGTAATTTTTTGTCATTAGTGTGAAACTTTGTGAGGAGAAACCCTAAGACGAATTTCTGCCATTTTTAAGGGTTTTCATACCCTTGGATCTCCCATGTTTAATTGAAGATAAGTAATCACTTAATCAATCAATATGTCTATGTGTTGTTTGATTATATCTTGTTCTTGTCTTTTGATTAACATGCTAGGCTAGATTTATCTTGTGTTTGCTTAGATCTAATGAAACCTAACTATTGATTATCGGTTATTAGTGTGTTATTAATTGTATTGAATGATTGTTTATCGATGTTAGGCTTAAGAAAACTGGCTAACTTCCTATACGATAACTTGCTTGAACGTCTTAAGAAACATGAACCAATGCGTACTAAGGTTTTTATTGTTGTATTTAATGCATGAGCGAATTCTAGTGATCCCATGTTAGGAGCTTCCTAGCCGGCTCGACATAGGAGTGAAGTAGGAGCTTGTAGAGTTGGGGAAGTACGTACGCCACCCCACGATTGGTATTAAGGAATACACCCGTCATCCACGCAATTAATACACACTAATCAACCGGTAAAAGATAGTTAGGGAGTAAGGAAATCTAAGTAAACACATTTCTCTCCACATAAGTTTCACAACCTTTTCATTTTCAGTTATTTTATTTTACTTGCATATGTAGTAATTTGGGTTAGTTGACTAGCAACTAATTCCGCCCACTCCTTCAAACCCGAGATTTTACTTGCTTTCATAAAATATAAAAATACAAAAAAGAATCTTCCCTCACCCTTAGACCTATTAGAATAGTTTTTCAATCCTAACGACACTATTCCCCTAGAGAACGATCAATCCCCCGGTACTTGCCACTACACTATACTACATCGGTCAGGTACACTGCCTGGTGGGGATTGCAAGCTTCTCGAGATCCCTCGAGAGGTAAAACCTGTTGTAAGGTCGCAAAACCACGCATCCAGTTTTTGGCGCCTCTGCCGGGGAGTAGTTATTGCTTAGGTTGAAATTTATTTTTATTAGGTCTACTCATTAGATTCCTATCTAGTGAGATTTTTATTTTCTTTTTATTAGCTTTCTAGTAGTCTATCTTTTCTTTGTGTCTTTGTTCGTAAAAAAACCTTTCCATTGACTCTTCCGTTCACCATTATGGAGTACGCGAATCCACCATACTACCGACCACGAAATCCATTCGCCCCTAATGACATCTTGATGTTCAACCAATATCGAGATGAACCCATATATGATGCATGGACTCGTTTTAAAAACTTACTCCGAATAGTCCCTCATCATAGTTTCGATTTAGCATCCTTAACCCAAATCTTTTACGATCGTGTCGACCGATATGACTAAATGTGCATTAACGATTTTGCCAATGGGGACCTTAGGGAATTAAATGCTGAAGAAGCATGGGATACCATAGAAGATTGTGCCCAATATTATTATAGAGTAGACTACCCAACAAACGTTAGTACAAGTCAATTGACCACAAATTTCAAGGATCATGAAACAAGTTTGTTTGGGGATGAGGGTAGAGTTGAGCCACCTAGTTGCATGTCATGGTTAGGCACTACCATAATACAGGATGAACACATAGGTGATCTTGACACAAGGAATGATGAGGTAAGTAACATAAGCCCGCTAAATACCCCACAAGTCCTACCATCATTTGAGGCACACACACCACCCGTGACTTACCCGGAGGAAGTAGAAGAGACTTTAGGAATCCCAATGGATGTAGAACCCTTGGACCAAGCACCACTAGAGGATATAGGTTTGAATACTTTTAATGATAACCTTACTCTTAGTTCTAGGGAATTTCCTAGTGTCGATGAACCGGAACCTCAATCTTTACACAACTTTTCATCCTTAGATTTACATCTAGGAGACAAAAGAGGAACCGACCCACCCATCAACCAATATTATCCGGGTAGTTTTAGGATGAAGGAAGCCATTCACTCGCCCCTTTCACCTCACGTGGCATATTTCCACCCTAAGGGTGTGT
This sequence comes from Artemisia tridentata subsp. tridentata, assembly GCA_021014915.2. Taxonomy (NCBI): domain Eukaryota; kingdom Viridiplantae; phylum Streptophyta; class Magnoliopsida; order Asterales; family Asteraceae; genus Artemisia; species Artemisia tridentata. Next base: position 80,040,557 of record CP139503.1, on the reverse strand, counting down.
ATCGCTACTTTCACCCGCACTTAATCCTAAGTGTAGGGAAAACCTCCCCTATTTCTGTTAAATAAGGGTAGAGTCAGGCTCGTGACTCGAACAAAAACAAGCGCTTCTTGGGAGGCAACCCATGTTTTTAATTGTTTGATGTTTTTATTTTATTTGTTTGTTTGTGTCATATATGCTTAATCATAATTGTTAAATTTTCATGTTTCGAATAATTTGTGAAAATGCTTTATTTTGTTCTTAACTTCGTCTTAATTGCATATAAAGGTATTTTACAAAAAGATAAGTGTAGGGAAGTTTATATTTTGTTAAAAAGAACAAAATTCAAACATGGAAAATTCACAATTCATGATTAGCATGTATTCTATCTTGTTTATGTGTCAATACTTGTGGACATGTTTTATGAGTCCCTATTTGTAAGTCATCCCGCAAGTATCATATCCTTTTATTGCTTTGTTTTGTTTTTATTTCTAAGTCTGGAAATACATCTAGTTGTGGTTTTTCTTTGTTCGGTTTGATGCTTTGGTTTTTGTGTTTGGTGGTTACAGGTATTATTGGATAAGAAGATGTACGTGCAACACATCAAGAGGATGATTATATTTCTGGAGTGAAGCTTATCATGTTCATTCTCTTGGAGGGAGATTTAACCATATTATCACATCATCCATACCGAGCGAATCAGGGGAGTATTAGTTTCTTCCATTCTCATTTATTTTTACTTTTACATCTTTTGTCTAGAACATTGGGGACAATGTTCGGATTAAGTGTAGGGAGGGTAAATTAGGATGCCTTAGAAACTACAACTTCGCTTGATTTTTGTTTTGTTTAATAGTGAATGTGTAATAAAGCCAAGAGAAATATTGGTTAAGGCAATTTTAGCACCAAATTTAAATTTTTTTACAACATATAGGAGTGAAACTTTGATTTTAATAAGCGTCTCATGGATAGGGAATTGTATGACTAGCACAAAAACCATACCACTCAAAAATTTCCACCCCAAATATGTGAGGTTCGCCTTTAGATCTTTAGGAAAAAGCATTCATTGTTGGTACTTATGAGTTTACCGGTAGCACTTAGATTCTAGAACTTGCGTTAGGACCATTCCGAGGCCACAAGTGAGACTACATTCGTGTAGTTAGATTTACTACATGATAAGAGGCATTAGGATTAACCCATTGTTTTACACCTGTGTGTTTTGTTATAATTACATTGGCTACATTGGTCAAGTAATTCTCCCACACCCTTTGCGTTGTACTCATTTTTAGTACACGATACCCCTAGTACACCCCTCAGAGCCTATCTTTTCGTTTCTAACTTTAAGCATTTTACTTAAAGTAAGAATTTGTTTACACCCCACTAAAATGTACACCTAAATCGCCTTAGCCTACCTTGTATGCACTCATTTTTAGTGCATTATTGTGACAACATTTGTTTAAACCCCAAGTTAATTATCTAATTGATTACATGGTTGCTAAGTCGAGTCATATCCTTGTACATATTGTTTTGGGACGATTGGGACTCATGGGTAAAGTACTAGTGTAATGGAGTAATGGGAAAGAACAACATTATTACCCCCATATGTGCTAAATATTTTAAAAGTACTCCAAATGTTTCGATTATCTTAATTCGAGTCGTTAGAATAGTTATTTGTAAAGTTATGTAAAAGTTCAAGTGTAAGGGGATGCAACGCCCCTATGATGTATTATTTTGGATGGTAGGGCAAGAGTGTATGAAAAAAAAAATACAAAAAAAAATGGGAAAAAGAAAAGTAGAAAAAACATACGGACTACCATCCCGTTTCATTTTATGTTTATTTTATGTTTTTGTTATTTTTGTTTCTAGCTTAAGTCGAGTCTAGTCTTGGCTTAGCAACGCCATATTGTACATGTAATTAATCAAGATCTTTAACTCGCCACCAGTAAAATATCCCTTATCCAACAAATCCGTGTCTATCATATCCCTACACCTAACGTTATAACCCGTTTAAAAGCCCTCTTTGATAGTTTATCTTAGGTGCTTACGCCTAGTGGAGAAGGTTTTTGATCCTTTCCCAAGCCTATGGTAATCTATTTGCTATGATAGGTAGTGAGAGATATTATCCGTTTTCATTTATGAGATTTATTTTGATGACACCTGAGAGATGTGAGTATCTAAACACTACTTGTGAGGTGCTAGTTTGTAATCTACGTGCTTATTATGATTAAAGTGGAACGACTATTTGTTGTAATTACTTTTATATTAGCGTTAAATGACCCCTAACTTGTATTTTGATTAGAATAAAAGCGCATTTGCTTGAGGACAAGCAAATCTCAAGTGTAAGGGTATTTGATGAAGCAAAAAGTGTACCGCTTTTAGGGGGTCATTTAAGCCCTAAATCGTATTTATTTTATCAAATATTGCCCTAAATCGTTCCTTTTGTCATTTTAGGTACTTTGGAGAAGAAATCTGGAAAAGGAAGCATTTTGGACGTTTTTGGAGCATTAAAGTGAAGAAAACGAAAAAGTCTCCAAAGCTGCTGGAAAAGTACACTTGACGGCGTCAAGTATTGCTCTTGACGGCGTCACGGCTTGGCAAAAAAAGGTGGATATGAAAAATACACATGATAAGCCAGGGAGTTTTACAAAGGAAGTCTGACGGCGTCACCCTTTGAAGTGATCAAGGTCGTCACGGTTTAAGCTAAAGAGAGACGGCGTCAAGCTTTATTCTGACGGCGTCAAGCCTTGATAAGCCAGGGAGGATTTTGGAGGACTAAAGAGGGACGGCGTCAGGAAGACCATCCGGGAACCCTAGACACGGCGAGGTGACGGCGTCAAGATCTATAACGTGACGCCGTCAGCCACTAAGTTCTATATATAGTTTTGTAATTTTTTGTCATTAGTGTGAAACTTTGTGAGGAGAAACCCTAAGACGAATTTCTGCCATTTTTAAGGGTTTTCATACCCTTGGATCTCCCATGTTTAATTGAAGATAAGTAATCACTTAATCAATCAATATGTCTATGTGTTGTTTGATTATATCTTGTTCTTGTCTTTTGATTAACATGCTAGGCTAGATTTATCTTGTGTTTGCTTAGATCTAATGAAACCTAACTATTGATTATCGGTTATTAGTGTGTTATTAATTGTATTGAATGATTGTTTATCGATGTTAGGCTTAAGAAAACTGGCTAACTTCCTATACGATAACTTGCTTGAACGTCTTAAGAAACATGAACCAATGCGTACTAAGGTTTTTATGGTTGTATTTAATGCATGAGCAAATTCTAGTGATCCCATGTTAGGAGCTTCCTAGCCGGCTCGACATAGGAGTGAAGTAGGAGCTTGTAGAGTTGGGGAAGTACGTACGCCACCCCACGATTGGTATTAAGGAATACACCCGTCATCCACGCAATTAATACACACTAATCAACCGGTAAAAGATAGTTAGGGAGTAAGGAAATCTAAGTAAACACATTTCTCTCCACATAAGTTTCACAACCTTTTCATTTTCAGTTATTTTATTTTACTTGCATTTGTAGTAATTTGGGTTAGTTGACTAGCAACTAATTCCGCCCACTCCTTCAAACCCGAGATTTTACTTGCTTTCATAAAATATAAAAATACAAAAAAGAATCTTCCCTCACCCTTAGACCTATTAGAATAGTTTTTCAATCCTAACGACACTATTCCCCTAGAGAACGATCAATCCCCCGGTACTTGCCACTACACTATACTACATCGGTCAGGTACACTGCCTGGTGGGGATTGCAAGCTTCTCGAGATCCCTCGAGAGGTAAAACCTGTTGTAAGGTCGCAAAACCACGCATCATCCATCCCCTTCCTCTGTTTTCTCAAGAAAAGCAACCTGGTTGTGTGTCTTGACAAAGTCCAAATTAGCCATAATATTCTCAGTAAAAATTGATTTGACTGTGGTGAATAGTGAAAATTTAGGTTAGAAAGTAGAACATGAAAGTGATATGAGATATTATTGAGAGAGTATTAGGGTTTCTATTTGACCGACTTAAGGAATAAGTTAACTTTTATTTTAGGATAAGATTATAATAGAATAAAAGTTAAAATATCTAGAAGAGGATCCCTTAAAAACAGTAACTTAATCAGTAAAAATCGCAACTAACTTCCAACGACTAGTTTCTAAACAAAAATTAGTTACTGATACAACAGTTACAACAGCTAGTTCAGCAGTACAAACTTTGCACTAGCAGTACAAACCTTTTATCAAAAAAATTCAAAGAATAGTATGAACTTATATGGATTTCAAAAACATTATAACACACATATAGTTTTTAGCAAACTATCAACTATTAACGGATTTGATGTGTCTTTACCAATAGCCGTTTGCTTTGGACTAGCCAACTCTTCACTGTTAGATATGGTGAGTTGATTACCATATAGTTTTTGGTAAACTATCAACCATGAACGGATTTGAGAAGTCTTTACCAGAAACCGTTTGCTCTGGACTAGTTGGTTCTTGATGTGGATTAGACATGGTGAACTAATAACCATTTGTTGTGTGCACAGATCACACACTTTGAGCTCCAAAGCATCTCACCATCTAAAGCATTAAACACTCAATTCACAAACTCCAATCAACCTGCAATTGTTAGTCCAACAATAGAAAGCAAGGTGCAAAGCCCTTGTCTCATAACAAAATAAGTATATGACTAACATTGCACACAAACAAGGAATTAATTTCCTTGGGGAACCCAAGCCATCACTGACTTAGGTTTTCCTCTTGCATCAATATAATTAAACCTTTTCAAAACAGTTGATGCACCATTGGATTGAAGTGGTCTCCAAACCCATGATGCTGATGCATTAATACCATTGCCCATCTTTCCCTTAGCAGTGTTTTTAAAACTACCAGTGTTAACTGCTTGCCTAGCAGTATGAACTGCTGGGTTTGCAATTGCAACCTTAGGTTTCCAAATTTGTTTCTTTATCATTGCATTGTTATGAAATGGCCTTCTAGCAGTTGATGGTGCAGACTTGAAAAATGTTTTTGCACTTTGAACTGCTTGTCTTGGGTAAAAAGTCTGATTTTGTCTGGCAGTATGAATTTCTAGTCTAGCAGTATGAACTGCTCTTGGTCCAGACCTCAAAAGAACTGATCTAGGTATCATTCTAGCATTGGAAGAGTGAGTTGTAAGTCTTTCTAAGTTCACCCTATTGTTTGAATACCTAGTTACCCTATTGTTGCAATAGGCTACAAGATGGTCAAACTCTCCATAATTAAAACAAGATTTTCTATAAAAGGCAAAGTCATCACCTAGTTGGTGAGACTTGAAGTTGTTCCAATTCCTTTGGTTACCTCTGGGCTTGTGTGTGGTTCTATACATTTCAGCATACCTAACCGTTTTCCTAGCAGTATTAACCTTTGACTTAGGCCCAACAGTTGTATTCTTGACCACCTTAGGAAATTTTGGTTCCTCTACCTTAACACTATCAGGCTTAATCTTATCCTGATCACTCTCATCATCATCAGAAGTCCAATCCTCTATGGTTGGAGCATCTGAGTCCCTAGCAGATGACACCTTGTCATCAGAGAGTGATTTATCACTTGCGCTCTCAAAATTTGCCCTTACTTCTACAGGTTTCTCAACTACTTCCTTTTCTTTTGGTTTTGGTCCATATTCCATCTTAGGTAGTTGAAATTCTTCCAGACCTGTATGTTCTAGGTCAATACCTGGAGGTGTAGGTATTCCTCTATAAGGAGGTGGAACAGACTTATAACCTAGACCTGATTTAGCCTTGTTGATTATTTGACATTCAATTAACTTCTGAACTCCTTTTGATGTATACTCTAAAGTATCTACACTTAATTGAATGTTCTCCTTAGCCTGTTTCAACTTATCCAATTCATCTTTTAATACACTAATTTCAGCATCTCTAAAAAATATATCCCTTTTAAGCACAGCTACAGTATCAGAAAAAGTAGACTCATTATTCTTATAATGAACAATTTGCTCTTCTAACACAGCTAAACCCTTTTTATGATTTGCTAGATTGTGAATAGTCTGGTTTAACTCTATTCTCTGTTCATTATAGTGTTTCCTAAGAGTTTCTAATTCTTTTAAAGCATCACATGATTTAGAACACTTAGAAACTTGTACCTCAGAGTCTGAAAAGGCCATGAGAGCTATCTCTGTAGGTGCTGCATCCTCCTCTTCAATATAGCTCCGGTCAAATCCTAACCTATCAATGGCTACCATAGCCTTTGAGCTTGAGTCAGAAATCTCCACAACTCTTGTACCTGTTGACCATCCTTCATATCCCTTATTCCTTGAGTCCTGCTGTCTGGGCTTCCTGCACACCCTTGAAAAGTGACCCATCTTGTGGCAATTATAACACTCAATCTTTGACTTGTCATAACCAGCAACATCATTGCTATTTATGATTATCTTCTTTCATGTTCTCTTCAAAAATCTCTTAGCCCTCATGCTAAGAAGAGAGAGTTGCCACTTGATGTCCGTCTCTTCAATATCATCATCATTGATCTCCTGAAGGTCTTCATGAGTCAATATGGTTCCATTGTGTTGAGTAGTAAGGAAAGCACAATAAGTATTCTCATCCAGGAGTCCATTAGTACTGCTTGAAGTACTAGCAGTACCAATATTTGAACTAGCAGTACCAACTGCTCCAGCAACTTGCACTTCTTCCACTGGACTTGAGGTACTGGGAGTTGACACAAAGGCCAAATTCCCAGAGCTTGAGCTTGAGCTTGTTCCAGCAGTCTTCTTCACATCATGCTCCACTATCTTGAAATTGCTACAGATATCCATCAGACTCATAGAATCAATGTCTGGTTTGTTTTTCCAGACAACAACATGCATAGCCCATTCTGATGGTAAACTTCTCAGGAACTTAGAGTTGAGATCTTCCTGAGGTATCTCAATCCCAAGAATAGCAAGTTGGCTTACTAGTTTCTGAAGCCTGTTGAACATATGATCTAGTGACTCATTGGTTATTGTAGAAAAGTTCTCAAATTGTTGCTTGAGAAGTGTCTTTTGAGTCTTTTTGGTGGCTTCATTCCCACCAAATCTAGAAACAATAGCTTCAAATAATGACTTGGCATCCTTGAACTTGCTAAAGTTCAAGAGTTGATCATTAGGTATTGTCATCATAAGCATACTCCTTGCCTTGATGTCATTCTTCATCTGGATTCTCTCCTCTGCAGTCATTGGCTTTTTCTGCACAACAGTCTCTGTCTTACCATCAACAACTGATGTAGTAGTTGTAGGCTTAAATGAGTTCCCTTCTTCTATGATTTCCCAGACTGCATAGTCCTGCACTTGGAAAAATTGCTCAATTCTTAACCTCTACATGTCGAATTCATTGGGCTTGAGCATTGGTAACTTGGTAGCAACATTAGTTGTAGATGTCTCCATGTCCATCTTCCTTCTTGAAAGAGTTCTTCTGGATCTTCTAATTCAAAGTATCAGAACCTGGCTCTGATACCACTTGATAGGATTGATGATACACTTAGGATGTTAGTCCTATATAACGTGTATGAGATACTTTGAGTGGATATAACTAAGTATGTGGAATCTACTTAGTTATATTTAGAAGAATAATTGTGTTGTGTATATGAATGGAACAGTGTATTTAGTATGAACAATGAAGACTTGAGAATAACCAAAACGATTCAATATTATTTATGAATAATACAAGTGATCTCCTATCACTAGGGTTTACAACCTTGAATCTCTATGAATAATCGTAGTTCTCTATTCGTACATAAACTCTAACCTAGGATATCGTTTTATAGACCAAGGATTCCTGTACAAGATAACTATAACTCTAATTATATAAGATATTCACTAAATCATTTCTATAATTATCCTATTACACGTATTTATAATATAAGCAGTACTAACTTCTTGTGCTAGCAGTACTAACTGACTTAGTACTGTTAGTGTTATCTTCCATCAGTACAAACTTCAAGCTTGTAAGTACTAACTGTTAGGTTTAATTCCAAACATGGAATTTTCCCTATATTATATTAATTCGAAAATGATATATAAGTCATGTAACGTATGTATTTATTATATAGTGTATTAATAAATAATAAGGTTAAATACTTACTAGTTAATTATTGATATTATATTAATAATAAACTAAAAAATAAAAATTAGGTTATCCCTAATTTGTCCTTAATGAAAATCGGCCCAACGGTGAAAGAAAAGGAAATAAATTCTAGCATGGTGATCAAGCTAAGAAGGGTCTAGAAACCTTGTGTTTAGTATAAATGCAAAAGCTTTGTTATTGATCCTCATAACTTAAACACAAAATCTCTCCTCTCCTTTCCTTCTTTGTGTAGTCGGTCGAACTCACAAAACCCCAAGGGTTTCGAGTTTTGTTTCTTGCATTGCAAGTATACACATTAAGGCGTATTTGATTCGGGTATTCAATCGGGTGTTTGTGTATTGGAATATTATTGTGTATGGCAATGAATGCAATTCCGAAAAACCCGCATTTTGTATAATTAAATTTTGGAAAATTCAAATTTCCATACCAATTTTAATTAAGATCATAGTTATTAAATAGATCGGTTGAAGAACTGATCTAACTAGTCCTAAGATGACCACCCAACTAACATTGTTAGATCGCTTCTCTGTTATTGCCCGATCTAACTATATCATTAAAAAGATCAGTTTTGAGCCGATCTATATGTGTATCCCCTCAAATAGATCACCCTTAGTTAGAGTGGTTGGTTACCGATGTTTTTGAGGCTTTCTAACCGATCTTATTAGTCTTTTTTGTAGTAGTGACTTGGCATCCAATTTTTTTCCAAAAGGGCTCAACCCGTGTTTAGTTTTTAAATTAATGAAGAGCTTAAGTGCTTAACCATAACAGTTTCAGTTTCTCATTATAATTTCGGTCTTGCAGGGTTATTTTCAGTTTCATTCAGTTGTTTTATTGTTCATTCTAATATTTTACTTAAAAACAAATATTAGTAGTGCAATGAAAATAAAAGACGAAGAGTGCTAAATGTTCTATGTGTGACATAGATATATTTTAGAATTAACGTAGGGATGAAACCATGGCATTATTATTATGCAAATTTCTTGGTTTAAGTTGACTAGGATTGAATTTAAGTCAACAGTCTTTGATCAAACTAAAAGTAAAGTGATTAAGGAAGTTTTTGTTTAGATGTGAAGTATGTTTTTTACAAGGTTGCAAATACAGATCTAAAACTGTAACTATAAAATAAAAGACTTGAACTTCTTTTTGTGTTCTTACCTTGATAAAAGAATTAATCACTTTGATGGACCAGTTGAATAAATATAAAATTAAGATAATGGTCAAAGAAAATGTTTGTATGAGAATGTTATATAATGTTAGAGAGATGTTTGCAAGGGGTTGTAAAAAATGAAAGCCAAAGACTTGTTTGAATAGGAAAGTGGGAACATGAACCAGACCATAACTGATACACAGATCCGTGCAGGGGATCCGTGGGTCCTGCACCAGCAAAAATGTGTCTGTTTTGAATGATCTTTAAACTTTTTTTTAGAATATTTCTTATCTATAATGCATGGAGAAGAGATGAGGCAAAACATGTTTGGTGTTTTCCTAAAGTGTTAAAACACTCCAAACCTAAATATGTTTTTCTCTTTGGTCTTGGATTATTGTAAGAATTTCTAATCCAATTTTTTCATGAAAGATCAAGTTTTAATCACTTCCTTAAGATGAAAATTCTTTTTAGAGCAATGGGTACCAGGGCTCAAGCCATTGTGCCACATAATCGCCACCTTAGCATTCCCTATTTTCACATTCACAAACCAAAATACCTCCTCACTCACACTCAAGGCAAAACACCTTTTTTGGGAACCCTGATACCCAAAGCAAACACATAAAAAAATAAAAAAATAAAAAAAATCGTGTACGCCGGTAAAATGGCTTGGAGAATTGTGGGGGGAGGGGGTATGTTGGCACCAGTTTGTCTCAAGCCTAAAAATATCCACGTGGGATTGGCGCAACAAGTGGCATTATGGACACCCATCAAATTTAGTTGGAAAAGGGATTTTATAGAACGTTTATTAAAATGAAAGTAAATAAAATTGTATGGATGTTTATAAAATAACGTAAGTTTTTATAAAATGTTGCAAGAGTTTAATGCATTGTGTTTGATAAAACTTTTTTTGATCATTAACAAGTTTTAAAGATTCACATACATACCTTAAATGATTTTCGACAATAGGATAACTATGTCTAAGACATGTTCACGTAAACTATTACTTGATACACTTTTATATTTGTCGTTAACAAAACGTAGAAAGATCGTTAAATAGAAATAAGATTTTTATACGATTATTTGTATTAACATCCTCTAACCGTCACTAAAGATACAACGGAAATATTCTTTAGCTATATGCTATGAACGCCAGATTAGCAAATGATATTGTCTGTTTGAACATATCTTTAATCTTGTGAGGTAAATATCAGAGACCATTTGCAAATGATATCCTCTCTTGTATTAAACGAGGAGGATTACCAGCGCTTCGCAGCGGGTATTGCATCATATATACACAAATTAACATCAAATTAGTATTCTTCTTTAGCTAGATTTCATTAAAAGTTGCACAAAACCACTGGAGCATTAGTCTAATGGGTGGAGCTATCGTGCTTGAGTCAATAGACATGGGTTCGAGTCCCTTGGCATTTGCTTCAGATTGGTACCCGCCTTCGCAAAACCTATGGGCACACTGGAGAGACTTTGTAGAATAAGAGATAAGGGGTCGAGTCTCGGCTCGTCTCACTCTATGTGGTGCTCCTCTGGGCCAGAAGAGTTTTCGGAGCTATTCCTTGTAGGGTGGACAATGGTTTGTGCCAAAAAGCACTCGAGATCAGGGTGTTCCCGCCAATCTACACCTTTTGTGAAATTAAAAGTTGCACAAAATATGTACCTCAACTGAGAATTATAGAAGAAAAAGATAGTTGTTTGGATCAAGATAGATAGAAATCCAAAGACTATTAGAAGACATAATAACTATCACACCATCTTCTAAATATTTTGTTTATCTTAATACTTAATCCCATGACCATTCAACATTATGAGCTTCAAATTAATTGATTAGGAGGTTTTTTATTAAGAAAAAAAGATGTGAAACAACAACAACAAAATAAGAAAGTAAAAAATAAAATAAAAAATAATAATAATGAAATCTATCTGGAGCTTGTGATATTCATTAGCAATGCAAACCATCCACCATATTGCTAAATTTGTTTATTAAATCATCACTATCTTCTAAATATTTTGGGTATGTTTGACATACAAAATTGTTGAGAGATTATACTTATTTTTTCAAAAAAAAACTACTTAAAAATAATATTTGTTTGGCAGACATAACTTATATGAGATTATAAAGAAAATAATCTTTCACAATCTCTTGAAATCAAAGATTACTTCATATAACTTATAAAAATAATCTCTTTTTATAATATTCATCTCCAGCACCATCTCCAGTTATACCAATAATTACTTTTGCCAAAAATACCCTTTGTCTATCTAGATCTCTTCCGTAATACTTAATCCCATGGCCATTCAACATTATGATCTTCAAATTAATTGATTATGAGTCACTATGGTTTGTTGGATTTTGCGGATTTTAAAGTTAATTACATCATTAGTAACTATGGTTTGTTGGATTTTGCGGATTTAGTCATTGTATTGTCTTTTCGCCGGGTAATATTACTATTGTTTGCATATGTTACGGATCCACTCCATTTTAATTAACTTCGTTAGTTTTCGTTAAATTCACTCATGTTCAAAACATATGAGGCGGCATTTTTGTCTTTTGCTCACTTTACCTTCAATATCACATTTTTTTATGATATTTTATTATTTTTGTAAATCAATATTTTACCAAATATGAGAAAAGAAACCCATTTTTTTTCAGAAAAACACAAGTCAAATTCAAATCAATTAATACACCAGAATCAAAACCAAAACATAGAAAATTACATTACTTAACTTCTTTTAATCTAAAATTAACAAAACCTAAAAACCAACAATCACCGGAATCAAAACCAAAACATAGAAAATTACATTACTTAAACTTCTTTTAATCTAAAATTAACAAAACCTAAAAACCAACAATCACCAAAATTTATCCAAATTCCACAGTAAAGTTTTGAATAAACACATGGTTCAGTTCATGGCATGCTTCAAAAGACAAGGCACGTCGCTTATTAGTTATTCTTGCTACTTCTCTATGGTGGCTTTAGATGAGACACAAGTTTATCGGGGTGTTTAAACGTTGCTAAAACTAAAAGCGTAGCTCGTAAACGTGTAAAACATAAAATGTGCAGAGTTTATTTACAAATGGAAAACTAAAATGTGACATATAAAATATGCTTATAAGGTAATTAAAATGTATAAAATATGTAGACTAACCATAGTCTATAGTTAGTTTAAATTAAATGTATGTTTAGCGACGTATGCGGGTGAACTTACCCGGTTACCCGTAAAAGTTAAATTATCATGTAATTAAAATAAGTAGTAAATTTAAATGTGTATAAGCCTTTTTAAAGTTTTAGTAGAAATATGATCTGAAATATCTAAAAGTGGTTCTTGTTATGCACAGTATATTCAACGGTTATATGTAAAGTTTAAAATTTACACGGTTTGGATTAAACGTTAAAGTTTATAGTTAAAAGTTGACGTAAAATTCCCGGTTGTTACACTTTCCCAGCTCTCGATGAGTCCTTATCTCCCCATGGGTTTTCCCGCTTTGCCTTATCTTAAATTACTCCCGCCTAAGCGTGTCTGAGAACTTCAGCCAGATCCTTCGTCATACTTAGCAAGTATCTTTAAGTATATGCTAAGTGTATCTGATTAATGTAATTGGTCTGGCTGCATGGTTCTTCTGGATGGCTTAAGTTGATAAGTCTTTCAGAGCCCTAGAGACATTTGTCAGTCCTCCAAGACTCTTGTTGTTTGTATCTTCTTGTACTTTGCTAGCTGACTCTGTATCAAGTTACAAAGTATTCATTTAGTTTGGTCTTCGACTTTCACGAAGCTAGATTGTATTCACCAAGAAGTATACAACATATCTGAGTTGTCATCCTCTTGATATGTGAACACTCAGTGAGTCCCTTAGTCAGAACCGCTATTGTCACTAGTACAAAAATGGGATTACGTCACACATGTTGTTTTTCGAACGGCCACACAGTAACTTTTTTATGTGACTAAATGTAACAGAATAAAATAAACAGCCACACTTGATCCGACTTGTGTGACCATTTCGGAATTACATCTGAGGCTACAGCCACACATTTGAATATGTTCGTGACTAGAGGTATCTGGTAAAACTTGTTTTGATTTTTAAGTCACTTATAATTTGGGATGTGTGACGGATACAAATAAGTTTGAAACATTAGTCACACTATATATATCCATATGTGACAAATGTATGTCACACAATTGCAAAGTGTGACGAAAATTCATATATGGTCACACGAAGTAATTGTGTATGTGGCTAAATCATATACTCAAGTTTGTCACACATTATTTAAATGTAACTGCTAGTTTTTGTTGAAAATTTAGCCACATGAATTTGAAATGTGTGACAACTGAAAAGTAAGTTTGAAGCATTAGTCACGATATGCATTTAAAAGTGACAAATATATGTCACACACTTCAACAGTGTGACCAAATGTCATATATGGTCACACTAAATCATAGGCATACATGATTAAGTGTAACCAAGATTCGATACAAATGGTCACGTAAGTTAATATGTGTGTCTAAAGTTAAGTGTGTGTTTGCCTACCAATTCCTAATGTGTATGGTCACATTTAATTGTAGCACAATCATGTGACTATAGGCTATACAATAGTCACACCATACCACAAATGTGCATCTAAATTATGTTTATGGCCACATTATAAGGGTATTATATGTGACCAATACATTCAAAATAGTCACACTGTGAAATATTCATGTGACTATAGTCAAAAATTCAAAATCTCAATGTTTTGGCTCCATTGTAAGCATTTATGTTGTCTTTAATCCTATCTAGCTAGTTGTTCAACAACCACATTAATTGTACCGTATTATATCATTTTTTCCTGCATTATATAATACCTCAGTTATCATCAACTCTTTATCATATCAATTGCTTTTCACCATGGATGCACAAAATGGTTGTCAAATGGTCTGCATTGACTATTGGGTTGAAAGTGAAAACAAGGCTGGATTGACCTTTTTTGCACGGCGTCCCCCTTATACGGATTTCAGGTGGTATGTTTGTCCAGTATGTCTTGAAAGAAGGGGAACCCCATCTTATACTGTTAGAGGTGGTGTTACAAGGGAAAACACAACTACAACAGATAGTAGTGGATATGTAATTGGCTTACATATTAATGCATCTACAAGAGTTGGTGCTTACTTGGGCAGTGGTGATGAAGAAACTGAACCAACTGCAACTCAAACAGCAAGTGGAGTATGCCCAAGTCAAGCACCAAGTGAGGAACCTGCTACTCAAAAACCAAGTGAAGAATCTGCAAGTCAAACACCTAATGAAGAACCTCCAACTCATAAACCAAGTGATTCACCTGCTAGTCAATTAACTAAGTGAATCACCTGCAAGAAATGCTATGTTGTCTTTCAGTGTAAATGTAATTTAACTGATATGTTGTATAAGTAATATGTTATTAACAATGCAGTATGGTTACTACTTTTTTTTGTATGTGTTGACTTTATAAGTCAAACTGGGTTATTCCAAACACTCCACAATGTGTTTTTCAACTATACATGTTTATCTCATAAGCAGTACTAACTATACATTCTAGCAGTCTTAACTCTAAATCTAGCAGTCTTAATTCTATTTCTTGTCCTTGGGTCCTAGATACGTTCCCATCTTCCTGAGCAGTTCTCTTTTCTACTCTTTCTGCTTCTTGAATCCCTCAGATTCCAATGGTTCTGCAGCTCTCTTTTCTACTCTTATATCAAATGCACCACCTTTTAGAGCCTTGGTAATTCTGGCATGTGTCTTAGTGTAGATTTCTTCAATTTCTTCATAAGACCTATACTTGAAGAATTTCTCTTGCCAATTATCCTGACCTTTCAAATAAGCTTTCATGTACTTCAGTCTCTCACTTCTTGAAGGAGGTTTCTTGAGATAAGCTTTCTTCTTACTCATTTTCTTTCTCATCTCATCCAATAAGTCATTAATTGCTGATTGTTGCTCTTCAGGAGTATACATTAATCTTTCATCTGCTTGTACTTTTTCTGCATACTCCTTGTCTGAAAGAATCTGAGCAGCTCTTTCTTCTTCTTGAGCATCAATATCAACTTGCACTTGTCTTGCAACTTCTTCATCTGTAATCATTTGTTGTTGTTGCTGACTGGGTGACTGAAACTTAAATTTCTTCTTAGGTTCTTCAATCAACAAACCATTGCCTTTTTCTGATGGTGAAATAGTTGTTGATGGTGTTTTTGGTACTGATATTGGCTCTTTAATGACAACTCCTTTTTTTCTTAGGTCTTGTACTCTTCAACTTTGTTAATACTTGAGCTATAGTAATATCATCAACACCTTGAGTAGCAGCAATACTAACTTCAGTTTCAGCAGCACTAACCTTATCACTAGCTACATTAACTTCAACACTAGCAATATTAACTTCTTCATTGGCAGTCTTAAGTGTAGCAGCATCAAGTAACACCTTAGCCACTTCAACATCATCCATAACAGCTTCATTACCCTGTTGATCAGCAATAACAAATTGATTCACATCATCATCTTCCCAAGATTCATTCTCTATCCCAGTATCAACATCTACCCCAGTTTTCTCCCCTGAAGTTTTGCTTGTATTCCTCCCCTGTTTGGAAACATCCTTCTCCAAACTCTGTGCTTCAGCAGAAGATTCAACTCTGGAAGTAGTTCCAACCTTGTATAACCTTTTAGTTTTGTGTATTCTTGACCTCTGTTGACTTTCAAGATACCTAACCCTTTTCTTCAACCTTGTAATTTCAGTACCTTGAGAAATTTTAAGCTCCTTAAGATCCTTCTTGAGATCAAGAACATCCTTTGACAATTTTGTACAAGTAGCCATCAATTCATGAACAAGTTTAATACTACCCTCAGCACTTCGGAGTGTGTTACCTCTCCCGAGTGGTGCATCATAGGGTGAGTTAGGCATAACCTCAGACCTAGTCTAAGCATCTATACCCCCCATATTATCCGGTTGACTGGGACCTTCACCTGAATCAGTTACAGAGGAACTTTCTTCATCTGAACCCCCCATTGTTTCCATGTGACTGGGTCCTTCACCTGAATCAGTTCCACCTGGACCGGACTCATTAGAAGTTGTCTTGGTTCGGGTCTTAATGATGTTACCACTGTCCTGTGCTGCTGCTAAGCTAGACACAGTAGTGGCAGCCCTTGCCAACATGTCACTCTCCTCCCCAGTGACAGCCTCATCTGCAACAGTTAGTATAGAACCACTAGCCTGAGGTAGCTTAGTGTTCTTGGTGTTAGTCCTACGTTTATAGGTCTTTTGTTGTTGTTTAGATGATGTAGCCAAAAGTGTGGGTGTGTGATGGGTACCAGCTGGGATTGCTGAACCTTCACCCATTTGGGTTTGGGCTAGTGCCACCATTGTTGGAAACAAAGGTGTCACTGTCCCTGAAAAATCTTTTCCAACCCTCCTCATATTAGCAAAAACCTTTTTGGTAAGGCAGGGAGTGGAATAAACTTTTTTGTTACTTTTCTTATTTTTAAATTGATTGTCCAAAAAGAGTTGCAAAAACCTTGGATATAGAAAATATTTCGCCAAAGAACTATTCAAGTTCTTAACCATACTATCAAAAATTAATTTTGAAAAATTAAATCTTTGAGTATTTTCAGCCAAACAAATTATAGCAGAAGCTAAATTACTGCTAAATTCATTCCACGCAGTGGTCTTTAGACTTAGACACACTAAGACAGTATGAATTAAGAATTTCCATTGAGGAGAAAAATTACCTTTATAAAACTTTAAAGCATCTGATTTTCTCTCATAGCCTATCAGTGAAAGTTTTTCAAATATTGTAGTATTTGGAAGATTCTCAACTCCGTTAGCATCATCTAGGAGAAGATATCTTCGAATAGACGCCTCTGTAATGATAATCCTCTGCCCATCTACAAGGGCATAGATTTGTGCTTCCCCATTAATAGTTTTGACCTTAGCAGACGACCAAAACTGGATAATGTTAGAAGTATATGTAGTAGGTTTTACTGTTAATGCAAACTTAATATAGCTTGCATTAAGGAAATCAATGATCTCAGTAAAATCTACAGACTCATTGGATTTTTCTAAAAAGGCAACATTATTATGAGATTCGGTAAAAGTTAGGTTCGACATTGATTTGGGGGTTTTGCAATATGACGATTAAAATTCGTTTAGGCCGTGGAAGAGAGAGAGAGTAATGTGTGCGTGAATATGATTGTGTGCCGCAATTGGGGATTTATACCCTTTAAGTAAAAAGTGACACAAACGTACCCTGCACTCCCAACCAGTACTAACGGATACCCAGCAGTACAAAGTTTTCGCTACTAGTACAATTTTTTGCCTAGCAGTACAAACTTTCTCAAAAACTTTTTCTCAGCAGTATGAACTCAATTTTCTTTTAAAACCATACTGCACTCATACATTTGGAAGGGATTAAGTGTAAAGGAAGACACTTAATCAATTTTGGTGATATTGTTGTTCTTGCATTACAACACAGTTTACGGTTTAAGTGTTAATAGTCTTCTAAGTATCCAAGAAACCAAACACCCCTTTAACATCAGGGGAAACACAGGTATCATAAACTAATAATAATAACTGCATTCAAATATCATAAACTTGTATGAATTGGAAAAGTTAAGTAATATATAAACTAAGTCAAAATAAGTTTACATTTACATAGGCAAAATATATAAACAAAAGATACATTAAGAAATAAATAAACTATCTTCAATAGTTTTGTAAACACCAACTATTTTCTCTCTTGTTTCTTCTATTACTTTGTTCCTATCATCAACTTTCTTCTGATGCTCCAAAATGATCTTTAAATCTTCCTTGTTCTTTTCTTCCAGCTTCTTTATACGCTTGTTGTAAATTTCTATCAATGTGTTTTCAGTACCATACTGGCCTTTATTACATTTCTCCCAAATTTCTTGGGATATGTTAAAATTTTTCTTTAACTTTTCAGGGATTGGAGGAGGAGAATCATCCATTGGGCGTTTGTTTTTGTTTGAAACAGGAGTTGAAGAGGATTCAGCCATTGAAATTTGAAATATCAAAGGAGTTGTATATGAAACGTTGATTATGAACGGTTTTCCATGTCGATAGGTATAAATAGGCTTGAGAGGTATATGAACGGTTCCCAATACTTTAGGCGGGAAGATGGACCATGGAAATGCGCCAAAAGTAAACAGATGGATAATATTGGTCCGATTTGGTTTGTGTTTGGTTTGGATTGACTAGTGTAATTGATTTGGAAGTGTGTTTGGTGTTGGATTGACTTATTGACTTGTTGATTGGGGTAATTGATATTTTCTATATTAATGATATTAAATCTAATTAGGGTTTGACTCGACAAAATGAAACCGAGGGAATGTTTGGAATGATTCAGGATCAGGTTCATTATTATTGACCCGAGGGAAGTGTGTATGTTAAAGGTGCGTTAACGCACCTGCGTTAACCCCTTAACGCCACGTTATGGTGAGCTATAATAATAATAATAATAATAATAATAATAATAATAATAATAATAATAATAATAATAATAATAATAATAATAATAATAATCATCATCATCATCATCATCATTTCTACCCCCTCTAGAGTACTATGTATCCGTTTTGTTTTAAAAAAAAACTTACAAAACACCCCCTTGGTTCTTAAGCGGGATAATCAAATTCAAATTCAAATACAAGCGGGATAATTTAATTTCAAATTCAAATTTCAAGGTGCCTATATATACACCACCACCAGAGTATTATTATCACACACACAAGTCACACACAACTCACCGGTTGTAGAACAACTGGCAAATCCCTTTGGACTAAGTGAGGATGAACTCCGACTTCTGGAGCAAGATGAGGAAGTGAGGAGAGAAATAGAACAACGCGAACTAGAAGAGGAAGCTGCTCGTATGGAGCAGGAGAGAAATTGGTTTGATATTATGGAAGGAAAGTATTATGATGGGGAGTTTAGGTCCTCTTCGAGTGAGGACGGTTGGGTTTCAGATGATTCCTTTTCTTAATTTGTAGTTTTAGTTTCTATTAATCGTACTATGTATTGTGTTTTAAGTTTAATGTTTAATGTAATTTGTGTTTTAACTTTAATGATTAATGCAATTCGTGTTTAAAATTCATGTTAGTTGTTAAATGAAGTATTAATCATAGTTTAGGGGTTCATTTTGAAAATAGTTGAGTTAAAGGTGAGTTAAGGGTGAGTTATGATTGCGGGTGTTTTTTTTTAGTTAAAGGTGAAAAGGTTAAAGCTGACGTGGCAGTGTGTTAAACTTTAACAATGAGTGCCCATTGGTAATGCTCTTAAATTTGGTTAACTACGAAGTAAGGAAATTAGAAGTGTACGTGAGACCATGGTTGTCAGGATCCCGATCCTGATCTTAGGATCTTACGATTTTACGATACTGCAAAGCAAAAACGATCCGGATCTTACAAAGGATCTTTGAAAGCTTAAGATCTTAGAGGATCCCGATCTTTACCATAGGATCTTAAGAACTAATACGATCCGATCTTACTTTTCTCGAACCACAAACTAAAAAAGTATGGAATGTATTTTGTAGAATTAAAAAAAAAACAACATGTTAATACTCTTAAAATTTTCATAATCATAATTTAAGACAACATTTCTATGAAATATTTACATAATTTGTGTTTATGATATATATTAATTTATAGATTTGTATAATATTACAAAAACTATTAACAAAATGACATTATAGTAGGATCTTAGGATCTCGATCCGATCTTACAAGCTCGATCTTGCAAAGACGAAATCGATCCTCAGTAGGATCCCGATTTTGAAAACCTTGTGAGACATTTGGGATAAAAACGGAACACACGAGGGCTATTGGACTATTCGAGACATGCTACCCGTAGACTAACATATTTGGATTTATTGGACTATTCGTTTGGTTATTGTTTGAGTTACGGATTAGTTTAGCTTTAAGGGTTTAGGGTTTGTATAAATACTCTTTATATTATAAATTACCCGGGAAATTAATTTTCAATAAAGTCTTTTGACTTTGAAACGTTCGATAAATGAAAGAGTCATGGCGAAATTTTGTTATAAATTACTCGGGAAATTTTGTCATAAGTCCAAACTTGTTTTAAATCATAAAACAAGTATATATACCTTATAATTAAAAATGGGATTATGGGAAAATACCGACGATTACCAATCGACTCTCCTTTTTGGATATGTTTGTTGTTAGTTATCTCTTTGACTTCTTTTCGTCATCTCATCTCGACTCGAGTTGTCATCAATACTCTTCTCGACTATTCGGTTATTCGCTTTTTTGGAGTGAGTACTCGTGAGTCCGAGTGATACCATTACACGAATGATGATACCAAACCCTTTTAAAAGGCTAAAACGAGATTATTTTTAGAAATGAGAATGATTAACTTTTGAAAACTCTTGCGCATTTGATTTTTTAGCGTGACTTAATCTTAATACCGCCAATTTTGTCCATATAATATTCAACTACGGATAACTGATACCCGCGGGGAAACCCGAAAAACCAATGGATAATATTAATCGGGTATCCGGTGGGATTAGGGGCGGGTACGGGTATATTATAAACGGGTTCAGGTACGGGTACACTAAAACCCGCCCTGAACCCGAACCGTTGCCATCCCTAGTTACCGGCTATAGCCGGATTTCACCGCCACGTCAGCACCATTAGCCCTATTTTTTTTTTCTTTTTTCTTCTTCTTCTTCTTTTACAAATCTTGCTATGTCAGCTATAGTTAAACCAAACCACAAATTCAATATTCAACCGGCAATTAATCCCTTTACCCGATCATTTGTAAACACACACAATAATCTATAAACCCTAATCAACACACACATTCTTCTGGCAAATACAAGCACGCAAACAATGAATCCAAATAACAACAAAGGTATGTTTTTTAATGTTTTTACATATCAGTTGATGATTGATTGTACAATAATTAGTATCAGGCTTTTGATCTATAAACGGTGATGTTAGTGGTTGTTACCGATCGATTCTATTGTAAAATGGGGTTGTTTTGTATTTTATAATGGTTGTTATGCTATGTCTAATGTATGCTCTGTTTTTTTTTGTTTTCCATACTCTAATTTTCGTATACATAATGGTTGTTATGTTATGTCTAATTAAGTGTTTTGTGTTTGAGTATTTTTTGTTGCCTGTTTGTGAGTACACTGAGAGGTCTAAATCAATGAGAGCATTGGAATATGCCTAGTTTGTGATTGGCCAGTAATGAGAGTACCTAGCAGACTTTTTGTGCTTGGCCACCAATGAGAGGTCCAAATGCAGCCTATTATAGTACACTAAGATGTCCATTGAGACTACAAATACAGTCTTTTGAACTGTTTGTGAGTACCCTAAGAGGTCCAATGTTTGTGAGTACACTGAGAGGTCCAATTGAGACTTCAATTGCAGCCTAGTTGGCCACCAATGAGACTTGAAATGCAGTCTAGTTTGTGCAACATTGCTTCATTGTTTGGGATACCACAAAAGAGGACCAAAGTATGAGAACACAATGGATTCTTCTGCAATGGTAAACCATCAAAAGGTTTTTCTTTGATTGTGATATAGTTTAACATTTGAATCAATAAAACTGATCTAACAGTTTGTTAGGAATATGAATATTCAGCTGAAGACTCGGTCACCCCGAGTACTTATTAGCTCATCATAGCTCGTAGGATTATCAGTAATATTATTAGTAGATTAGTTATTAATTAGTATTGTGGAGTGGGTCGGGTCTTTACCCTCTGTCAGCTCACTCCACAGCCCGCTAGGGGCATATTATGTAGTAAGTATAAATACCCCTTCCCTTGTATAAACAACCCTTCCCTTGCAAGGGAAGGGGTATTTATACTTACTACATAATATGCCCCTAGCGGGCTGTGGAGTGAGCTGACAGAGGGTAAAGACCCGACCCACTCCACAATACTAATTAATAACTAATCTACTAATAATATTACTGATAATCCTACGAGCTATGATGAGCTAATAAGTACTCGGGGTGACCGAGTCTTCAGCTGAATATTCATATTCCTAACAATCTCCCCCTAAGGGAGGTCACCCCAGAAGTAATGTTCTGAATTTCAGCACTTCTTCCTTGGATCTTGACATCATAGCTCGTAACCATTGATTCTTCAATATCATATATCGTTGTGCAAACATCCGTGATCTTCAGACGACTTCTCTTTTGTCTTGGATGAACTTTGAGTAATCTTTGAAAGTATCATCCCACTTGAGTCTTCAAGTCATCTTTCAGTAGTAGGTCTCCATGTGATGAAATATACTTTGAGCTGACATGCTCACACTATATGGCGTCATGATCTTCAGCATCAGAGTTTGCGGAAGCTGTGTTGAAGGTCTTTTGTATGATCATGACTTTGTTGAATAAACAATGATGATGTAGTGTGAACATGTGGTAGAGGATTGGCATCTTTTCTGCAACCAGCTACAACAGCAACCAGCTACAGCATTCCACAGCTACAGCTACCAGAAGTTCCTGCATACGACAGTTAGCAACAAAGCGACCGGTACTTACAGGTTTGGACTTCGAGATTGTTAGCAGCATAGTGTGAAAACTCTCTCTAATCCTTATCAAGACCGTTTCTAATCGAAAAACCACAGAGGGCTTTTTAAGATCGAACCGTAGCACATCAATGATTAGGTGAGTCGCTGGAGATCACTCCACGACTGTAGACCGTTTGAAACCTCCGCGACCACTAAGCGTAATCCATAAAGAATTACCGAAGTGACCTGCTTTCAGGGCTGCTTGATGTTGACCCTGGCAGGAATTTCCATTCAATCATTGAGAATTACATTAGTAGATTCTCTCATAAATGTTCTGGCAGATTGCTAAGATCTGCGTAGGACTCATAAGTTTACAACTGGTGTCCTTAATGTTGACCACCCAGTGTAGAAATAATTCGTGTTCCTATGAGATCTTTTTATGCATCTCGTAGCTCTAGACTCTATAGTGCGTTTTGATTTAGTGAGCGGAGGCTGGAGAGGACTGCCACCTTTTCAATATCATCTAACTCGGAGTGAGATAAACGATAGGAATGTATTGAACTCCGTGACAATTGAAACAAGAATCCTTTGAGGGACCTTGAGTGGCTAGGGAGGGTTGTGCAGCGTATCATTGGGTCCATGATACTTTGTCTTCAATGTCAGCAATCAACTACATGATTCTGACAGCATATGTATTGACCCGGTTTCTGCCTAAGATGTAAGGAGGGCTTCTTTCTTTTCACCCTTTATCTTTACATTTCTTTTTCATTCTTCAACCCCTTCAGCGCTTACCGAGACTTCATTACTAGCACCTTGTTGGGTTTGTTCTAGTACTAGTTCCATCTCAGTCGGCACTTTTCCCTTATTCACTTTTCTCCTTTTTAATCATTCCTAAGGACTTCTACACTAACTAGTGGATTGTCCCTGGGTAGATCCCTCCGGCTCTGGCGGGATCGTGGGAACTTGAGCCTAACCTAACCATCCTTATAGCTCCATGCATTAATAAAAATGGTCGGTCTTTAGTGTACTTCCATGATTGCCATAAACCAAATCTTTGAAAAATCTCTCAAAGTGTTCATGATTCTGAAACACATTTTTGCAAACACTTGAGAGTTTTATATTTTTCAAATGCTCCCCCTCAACATGTGCTCGAGTGATAGTTTTATAAATTTGCACATGTTAGGTAGAGCTCGCACTTTTTGAATTGATCCACTTTCAGTGAACATGACCGATTCGAGACACGCTTACATCACTAGTTAGACTAGCTTGAAATTATTACCCGGCCTGGTCAAGTCCACAGAAAGTTTCTCGAAATGGTACTCTCTACTCAGATACATCTTTTTCGAGACACGCTTACATCACTGGTTAGACCAGCTTGAAATTATTACCCGGCCAAGACGTATCCTTTCGATTGATGACAGTTCAAGTTTCGTCAATTCATTGGTGAAGTCTGAGCCTTGCTCACGTGAGATGCCCAAATCCTTTATGTTTTGTTAAAAACCATTTGCTCCCCCTCAATATGTGCATCGATATACGAAATATTTTAGCACATATGGAAGAGCTTGCTTTTATGACCAAAACATTTTGCTCCCCCTCAATATGTGCATTGATATACAAAGCAGTTTAGCACATACGGGAGAGCTTACATTAACTTCCAAATCATCACATTTTATCAGAATTTCATATTTAAATCACATTCTCTCCCCCGATCAAAAATTTCAAACCATTTGAGATTTGTGATCCCAAGTGATTTAAATAAGTTTAGAAAATTTGGGAGAAAATGTGGTCAGGTTTAAATGTATTCTGATTTTGGAGCATAATATGCTCCTCGTGAAACAACAAGAGAGTGTCACTGCTGATGTTGCACAAATTTGGCAAGGTGTTAGAAATTTGAACAAATATGCTCCCCCTCAATTAATGACCCGTTTTCCATTTAAAGAGCTATAGTCATTCAATTGAGCGACGGGTATTTGTGAAAATTTAATTCAATTTACCACCTTGTGTAACATCAAGACTCTCTTGAAGAATCAAACAAAATAAAGAGTCTGATGTAAAGAAGACTTCTCTTCTTATACACTAAATGATGCACTGAAACGTACATGAAGTCGGTGAAAACATGGATATGAAGTAATCCATGCCCAGGTGAACATCACCCAGTTGGAGGAACAGCCGTCTTTTTGGCGACGTGCTTTCCCCAGAGTGTATCACGGGTTGCAGTATGAAGTAACTGCAAGCCATTAAGACATGTTTTAACAGATTAGTATAACTTCTGCTCGAGCTTCATTTAAAGATCCGTGTCATTGTTGAATGACATTTCTAGATCCGTAAATGTTATCGATAAACAGAAGACATGCCTAGGTAGGGCTATTTTTGGTATTTTCTGATTTTTTCGATTTTTTATGGATTTTATAGGTTTTATGTTTTTGTATTTTCTTTTTGATTTAAGATATATACAACTATGTACAAGGATATAAGAAGACAATCCTTTACTCCTCCTTTTCATCCTGAAGACACTTGAGGGTTTCAGGTGTCATGCTCTTCATGCCAAGGCGTGGGAGAATAAACTGAAACCTTTCTCTTGGGAGGGCCTTGGTGAAGATGTCAGCTAACTGAAACTCTGTCCTCACGAAGTATAGTTCCACAATTCCTTTTTCCACCTGTTCCCTGATGAAGTGATGCCTGATGTCGATGTGTTTCGACCTGGAGTGCTGAACATTGTTACAACAAAGAGCAATGGCGCTTTTGTTGTCACAATATAGGGGAATTTTGTTGTATGAGAGTCCATAGTCCGAAAGTTGTGATCGCATCCAAAGGATTTGTGCACAGCAAGCAGACATGGCAATGTACTCAGCTTTAGTAGATGATATGGAAGTACTCATCTGCTTCTTAGAAGACCAACTAACCAACTTTTCCCCTAAAAACTGAGCTCCTCCTGAAGTACTGCGACGAGTGTCTTGACATCCCGCATGATCAGCATCTGCATATGCCGTTAACTCCATTGCTGTATCCTTAGGATACCAGAGACCCATATGAACTGTGCCTTGAAGATATCGGAAGATCCTTTTCACCGCTTCAACATGCTTCTTGGTTGGCCTGGATTGATACCGAGCACACATACACACAGCAAACAGAAGATCTGGTCTGCTGGCCGTGATGTACATCAAAGATCCAATCATGCTTCGATACTTTGTTATATCCACTGGAATCCCTGAAGTTTCTTCATCCAGCTTTGTTCTATCAACCATGGGAGTGTCAACAGGTTCACTTGAATAGAATCCAAACTTTTTCAAAATCTCGTTGGCGTATTTGGATTGATTAATGAATATGCCTCCGGGACTTTGAGAAACTTGTAATCCTAAGAAGAATGACATTTGTCCCATCATGGACATTTGGAACTTGGAATTCATCTCCTTTGAAAAACTATCACATTCACTAGGATCTGTTGAAGCAAAGATGATATCATCTACATAAATCTGAACAAGTAGTAGATGCTTTCTAGACTTCCTGGTGAATAGTGTAGGATCAACAACAACCTTGGAGAACCCGTTCACAAGAAGGAACTTGGACAATGTATCGTACCATGCCCTTGGCACCTGCTTCAACCCATAAAGAGCCTTCTTCAACCGGTAAACATAAGTAGGATGTTCAGCATCCACGAATCCTTCGGGTTGACTCACATAAACTTCTTCCTTTAAGTCACCATTCAAGAATGCTGTTTTGACATCCATCTGGTAGACTATCATATTACGACTAGTAGCAT
Organism: Artemisia tridentata subsp. tridentata; assembly: GCA_021014915.2. Classification (NCBI taxonomy): domain Eukaryota; kingdom Viridiplantae; phylum Streptophyta; class Magnoliopsida; order Asterales; family Asteraceae; genus Artemisia; species Artemisia tridentata. The sequence continues at coordinate 80,014,066 of CP139503.1, read as the reverse complement.
TTGCCAGGAAGATTCTTATAGCTTCAATTCTAGCAACCGGAGCAAACGATTCTTCAAAATCAATGCCCTCTTCTTGTCTGAATCCTTTAGCAACTAGCCGTGCCTTGTTCTTTAACACATCACCATACTCATCAAGTTTCACTTTGAAGATCCACTTTAAAGCAATGATCATTGCAAGCTCTGGAGGAGGCACTAATTCCCATACTTCAAGTCGATCAAATTCATGGATTTCATTCTGCATAGCTTGGAACCAGCAATCTTTAGTCATTGCTTCTTTGGCATCTTTTGGTTCGACTTTGGACAGTACAGAATTGAAAAAGCACCATAGTGCATCAGTGGCTAGTTGATTACGTGTGGATACCGGACGTGAGGGATTGCCTATGATGTTGTCGATTGGATGATCACTGGTCCATTTTTTGAGATGGTCGTGAGGTTGAGGGTTTTGAACAGATGTAGCAGTGCTGTGTTCTTCAAGTGAGGATGTATCTGATGGATGTTCAGGAGCAAATATGTTTTCAAAAGGAACCTCATCAATAGGAGCAAAAGGGTTAACTTCCAAAGAATGGTTATCTGAAGATTCTTGTATTACTGGAGAAGATTGAGCGTTAGATGATGAAGGCGATTGACTGGCAGCTGGAGCATTGAGACTGACTGATACTGAAGCTGTTGGGCCTTCTGAACCTTGTGGGGCTTGACCCTCAGCCATAGGAGGTACAGCAGGTTCACTTGGGATGGTTCCATTCGTTGGCTCAAAGTATTCATCAAACATAGGATCAAATAACTTCTTCAACTCCTCACATGTAGGTGGCACATAAGAATCTGCAGGCGTGGAATACTGTACAAGAACTAAACTAATGGGTCCAGGTGACAAAAGTTTAAGATCGGGTCCAGAACTAATTTGTCCTGAAGCAGGTTGCTCACTCAGCTCATCGAACGTAACATGAATGGTTTCCATGATTTTACGGGTTCTCTTATTGTAGATTCTATACCCTTTACTGTCTGGTGCGTATCCAACAAAAATACCTACATCTGCTTTAGCTCTTAACTTTCCCAAGTCTTGACTATCGTTAGTTGGATAGCAAAGTGCGCCAAACACACGGAGATAAGAAAGATCTGGTTTCTTGTTATGAATTAACTCGAAGGGAGTCTTCTCATGAACAGGATGAATCAGAGATCGGTTTTGAGTGTAACATGCTGTTGCAATAGCCTCTGCCCAGAGAAACATCGGTGCCTTTGAAAATATAAGCATGGTTCTTGCAGCTTCCACCAGAGTACGGTTCCTTCGTTCAACCACTCCGTTCTGTTGAGGAGTGCGAGGGATACTTTTCTGATGCGTGATGCCAATATTTTCATAGAAATTACGGAGTTGTTGGTTAACAAACTCAGTACCATTATCAGTGCAGATGATTCTGACAGTTTTATCGAGCCTTACTTGCAGCTGTTTTATCAGTTTAATGATAACCTCTGGAGTTTCGTCCTTGGTTCTCAAAAACTTTACCCATGTGAACTGAGAATAATCATCTACTATCACCAGAACGTACTTCTTTCCATTTATGGTTTGTATTCTCATTGGACCGCACAAGTCCATGTGGAGGGTATGAAGAACTTCCAAGTTGGTGTTAATGGTTTTAGGCTTGTGGGTTTGTTTCTTGCTTTTGCCCAGTTGACATGCAGAGCAGAGATGATCTTTCTCATATTTTAGTCTGGGCATCCCTCTAACAAGATCTTTACGGGAAAGATTATTTATGGTACCGAAGTTCAAGTGGTTCAAACGACGATGCCACAGCCATGATTTTGTTTTAGAGGCTTTAGAAAGCAAGCATATGGGAGAGGACTTCAACATTTCTTCAATCGATATGGTGTATAGATTGGTGCCCCGACTGCCCTTAAGGAGATCTATACCATCCAATTCTCTGACGAAACATGTATGTTTTCTGAAAGCCACTTCCAGATCTGAATCACAAAATTGACCCACAGAAAACAGATTGTGCCCTAATCCTTCCACATAATATACCCTTGAGATTACACTGTCACCAAACACATAATCTCCATAACCCATAATAGCACCAAAGTGGTCGTTCCCGAATCTAACTGTCCCGATAAACTTTTTCACGAAGTTCTTGAGCCGCGAGCGATCCCCAGTCATATGTTTTGAGCAGCCTGAGTCCAAATACCACAGGACGATTTGTACGACCTGCATTTGAAACCAGACAACAATGGATAACTGAAAAATGTGGATCCCCACGTGCAATTGGGGTCCGTTTGGTCAGCACACACATATTCTGGAACCACAGAGTTCGCAGAGGCTACTATCTTTACAGTAGAGACAGAACTAGAGGCAGGACAAGACCTATGTGGAAGGCATTGTGACCCTAAAGGCAATAATCTACCAGTTGGTCTCCATTCCTTAACCTTCACAATTTTATGCTTATTCATTTTAGGTAATGAGCACTGTTTTCCTAAATTGAATTTCCTTCCAGTGGGTCTCCATTCCTTAACTTTCACAACTTTACGCTTACTCATTTTAGGTAATGTGCACTGTTTTCCTAAATTGAATTTCCTTCCAGTGGGTCTCCATTGATAGCCTACGCTAGCAAATGTTTTACCCGTTGCTTTCCAAACTTTCTTGCATGTTTCAGTCATCCTAACATTCTTAACATGGGGTGAGGCAGAAGACATCAAGAAAGACACAACACACTCATCATGATTAGCAGAAATTAAACAATTGTTGCATGTTTTACAGATAGCATTAGAATTCGAATTAATTACAGTACTTTTGATACTAGAATCAACACGATTCATCCTACTCATTGCAAACTTATTGTTCCTAGGTTGGACTTCTACATTCTTCAAGTGATCATTCTTAGCTGGCGCAGTCCTATCCTTTCTTGCATTTCCTCTAGACCTTGACCCGCTAGCTTGGGTGTCACTTTTTACTCCTGTAGAAGCATCGAAGGGAACATTAGTTTGTTTTTCTGTCACATGCCTTCCTGATAATGATGTGTTGGGTTCTGATGTTTTAGGTGGTAGATCAAATGCTACATGCTTGTTCTTAACAGTGGATGATGACGCAGCAAGTCTATCTCTATGGCTGTTAAACTTAGGAACTGAGCCTATGGCATATTCTAAGTTTTCCTGAATCCTCTTCGTGAGATTACAAGCATAAAAAACAGCCCTATCAAGTGGCTTATCAGTTCTATCCTCTTCAACTACCTCACGAAGTGTGCCAAGGCCCTCTCTAAGATGATCGAGATATGTTTGATGGGCAAAGCTGTTATTTCTAAGGTTAAATGGAATACGCCCAACATCAACATCATACTTTTTACAAGCAGTAGCCTTTGGTGCATCACAATTACAAGTGGTGCATGGCATTTTACCTTTCACCCGAGCCTTAAGATTCTCAATTTCATTTGTCAAAGAGGTTATTTGATCATTGTGATTGTTTCTTGTAACTTTAATGGAATCATATAACTCTTTGAAATGTTGTTTGACCTTTGAATTTTCTTCTCGATAACACTCATTTTCATAATGTAACTTATTTATGGTGTTTTGATATTGAAAATTCTGAGAATCTGAAGACGAAGGTTTATTGGTGCCATACACTTCATACTTGTTGGATTTCAATTGGGCAATTTGGGCCCTCAGCAGTCGAATCGTGTTCGTGTGAGCTTGAATTGTCTCATCTCGTTTGCTTAATTCAAAATAAGTATCAAATTCAGGAGCATCCAAGGATGTCTTGTCATTTGATATTTTATGTTTTTCATTTAAATGTTGATGTTTCAATTGCAAATTAAGATATTCAACTTCTAATTTTGAAAAACGTTTAACCATATTAACATGGTCATCATTTTGAATTTTTTCAAGCAATTTTAAATTCTCCCCCTCAAGCTCAACAACACGATTCTGGGTGACATTTAACGCAATAGCATACTCATTAAATTGACAAGCAGACAATGCAGAATCAGTGACAATGTAAAATACATCTTGTGCAATACATTTAGCAATCAAGTTGTCGTTAGTAATGAGTATGTTTTTTCTTTCAATCTCTCGACTCTTAAGTTCTATTGCATATTCATTCACCTCATTTTCCATGTCTTTAAACACTACTTCCATTTCTTTTATTTCGGCTTTAAGGGCAGTTTGCAACCCTTCAAAGTGTTCTTTAAGTAGTTTAAAGAATGGCATGACCTCAGTTAAGTAACACCTTTTTGCATGTTCAAAACACCTTTCCCCCTCAGTAATACCGGTGGGTGTGATTCTCTTCTTACATGTTTTATCGAAATCAGCAAACAGTTGCCAAAGCACATATAAGCTAATAAAGGTTTTGCATTCAGTGGGAAGAGACAAAGGCACCAAATTCCTAGGTGTATTGGGAGGATACACCGTTATGGACGCAACTTTTCTAATGAGAGGGTGTTGGCCTTAAGTTTTTCTACCTTAAGTTTTTCATTATCTTGTTTTCCAGAATATTTGTTCAGGTGTTAACTTCTTTTGAGGAGCAAACACATTCAAACGATTTTCCTCACTGTAGTCATGGGGTTTGATTATTATTCGTCTGGCTATGCACTCGGGATCCCTCATTTTCTCATTCATTCTTACCCTTGTTCTCTCACTTAACTCATCCTCTTCTTCTGTGTAGATATGCTCAGGCGGGTCATGATTAGGCATAAACATCACATTAGAATCATTTAATGCAGGTTGGGCTATCTTAGCAATTTCATGAATAGCTAATTTAGATTTACCTACATTGCTTTCACTATGCTTGTCACTTAACTTTCTGTGCTTATACATCATTTGGCCAATTTGTCTGGTTTGGTCTTGTGTGTACAACTTATCTTCAAGCTTATTTTTTAACGTCTTGAGTCTAGAGAAATCATTTAAAAGTGTTGTTTCTTTTTCTTTGAATTCTAGCTTAAGTGTAGTTATACACTTTTGTGCTTCCTGTTTCTGTTTGACAGACTGTTCTAGCTGACTTTTCAAAGAACTCAACTCTAATTTAAATGTTTCTTCTCTTACTCTAGACTCTTTAATAAGTGTACTCATTTGACCTTCTAATTTCTGCTCACGTTCATTAAGCTCAAACTTAGCACGTTGTTCATACATAGCCACTTGTTCTTTATAAATGTTTAGTCTAGTGATCAAGTCATCATCAGGGACAGGCAATTTGTTCTCATGGCACTCACATGCATTATCTATATTACACGCATCATCTAAGGCACATACATTACTCGCAACACAAACATCATTATTGACAAAAGATTCACCATTTGGTACATCAGGCGAGTTGTTGTGATTCAAATACTGTTCATATGAAATAATATTGCTATTTTCCATGTCAACATTACTTGTGTCAGAAACATCTGCCTGATGTACTTCTTTGGGATTCTTTTGTCCCTCGACTATATTATATGTGTCATAAATTTTTAGTACCTCAGATATCACGGATGCATTAGAAGGACCAACTTGAAGGGGAGATGAGACCAAGGAAGACAAGTTAGCCATGAAGATTGTTTGAGCCGTAGGTTCATCATCTACATCCGAGTCAAATGCATCACAGTCATCTGCCTTGAAGATGTTAGGATCATTAAGTGCTAGATCCTGAACTGGTTGCTCATCCACATCTTCATCAAAAGTATTTCCCCCATCTCCTGCCAAGAACAATAACTCTTCCTCATCCAATACAGCTCCACACTCTTGAGCTTGCATTAACAGCATCTTGTCTTTGAAGTAATCTGAGTTCTGAGGACGTTTAGGTTGATTGCAGTTTCTAGCAATGTGTCCAAGCCCCCCACAATTATAACACTTGATCTGTTTCCCTTGACCCTGATTGGCATTCCCTGCTCTATTCTGCACATAACCTCGACCCATGTTTCTTCCTGCTCTCCCTTGCACATTCTGAACCACAATTTTCCCATCCTCCACCATTGCTAGATTGCGTGGGTTGGATGAATTCCTTAACTGATTGTTGGTCTGAGGGAGTGATGCTTGAAACTGTTGAACCAGTAATGATACTTGATTGGTGAGGTTGTCAATCATTTTGTCGGTCTGAGAGTAGCCTGAGTCAAGTTGAGAACTCATAGCAGGTACTTGTGAGTGAAGTTGAGGATAGCTCGGGTTGGATGATGATTGGGTTGTTGGTAGAACATTTGTCATGAACGCCAGTGGATCATTTGTAGTTGAAGGATTTAGTTTTTCTCTCAGCACCCGATCGTAGACAGCATGCTTCTCATGTTGTTGCAGATAGGCATACAGCTGTTCATAGTTGGTATCCCTTAAACCTTTGTTGAGTTTGACAGCAGTAACAAATCTGTCCCATTCAGGAGTCATGTTGTTCACAAACTTTGAGTTTAGTTGGATATTGGGCATAGTCATTCTGATCATCCTCATATCATTCACCAACTTATGAAATCTCACATAGTAGTCTGTGATATTCTCTCCTGGGTTCATTTTGAAATGCTCGAACTCATCATACAGCTGTGACTCACGATCTTCCTTTGTGAGTTCTGACCCTGCCAACAACATTTTAACGTTGTCCCACACAGCTTTGGCTTCAGTGTTGAAATTGATGAGCTTGTATACATCCTTTGGTAGACCTTGAATGACAATGTTTGAAGCTCTAATGTCAGCATCATACCTCTTCTTTTCTTCTTCATTAAGATCATTGTAGTTTCTAGGTCTGTCGATGCCCCAAGTTACAGTCCCATCTTCACCAGTTGTAACAACATCTCTGGTGGTACCCATCTGATATGGTCCTTCGTCAATTGACTTAAGAATGTTAACTCCATTATCTTTTCCCAAGCATTAAAGTCTTATCCGTTGTGCCCAAGACTCATAATCCGTCCTATCTAGCATAGGTGGACGAGTGTCAGATCCTGCTGCTTGAATATCTTCTGATGATGTGTTTGATGTGGTAGCCATAGTAACTACGGGATTTTACAGATCTTGTGATTTAACCGAGAAATCGAATCTTTTGCGGGAATTTCTAAAATCACCAAGACACAAACCGCATGCACGTCTTAGAGACAAACCGCCTAGAAAAACCACGTAGACACAAACCGCATGCACGTCTTAGAGACAAACCGCGTAGACATAAACCGCATACACTCCTCAGAGACAAACCGCGTAGACACAAACCGAGTACACGCTGCAGAGACAAACCGCGTAGACACAAACCGAATACACGCTGCAGAGACAAACCGCGTAGACACAAACCGCGTACGCGCCTTAGAGACAAACCGCGTAGACACAAACTGCCAAACACGTCGCTTTCAATGCTTTTTGTCCTTTTGCCTAAACTAGTAATAAGACAAACCGCGTCTTCGAAATAACACAAACCGCGTCCAAGAAATTGTCCAAACCACACAAACCGCAGCCAAGAACACTTTGAATAAACACCTATGAATCACCCAAAAACACCACACAAATCTTAAATCTGTGAATTCAAGCACCAAATACTACTCTAATACTGTTCCTAACCTAGAAAGTACACGGTATAACAACTTCTAATCACTAAACAAGGCACAAAATGAAATTATTGTAACTTTTCAATTCGAACTCAAAAGCCTCAAAAACTACACAAATCCGTGAATACCAACTCTCATGGACCTAACCATGGCTCTTGATACCAATTGTAGGGTATTCACAATGCAAGAAACACTTGTTTGAGGCCTTTATATGGATCGAATAGACAAGAACTAGAGAGAGAAAGTGGGAACTTCTAGAGAGAGAAATACTATGTGTATATTAGCTTGAAATGATGGGAAGTTCCAACCCTTCCCTTACAAGGGAAGGGGTATTTATACTTACTACATAATATGCCCCTAGCGGGCTGTGGAGTGAGCTGACAGAGGGTAAAGACCCGACCCACTCCACAATACTAATTAATAACTAATCTACTAATAATATTACTAATAATCCTACGAGCTATGATGAGCTAATAAGTACTCGGGGTGACCGAGTCTTCAGCTGAATATTTATATTCCTAACAATCTCCCCTTAAGGGAGGTCACCCCGGAAATAATAATTTGAATTCTAGCATTCTTTCTTCTGAGCTTGTCTTTATAGCTCGTAGTCTTTGATTCTTCAACGACTTGAAACTTTGTGCATTCAGCCGTGTTCGTTTGATAACCGTTTGATCGTCTTGGATGATCTTTGAGTATTCTTCGACTTTATCATCCAACATTTGTTTCCAAGTCATCTTTCAGCAGAATGTCTCCATGTGATGTGATAGTCTTCGAGCCGACATGCTCACACTATTTGGTGTCATGATCTTCAGTATCAGAGTTTGCAGAAGCTGTGTTAAAGGTCTTTTAGGTTGATCATGACTTCTTTGATTAAGTATAAATACCCCTTCCCTTGCAAGGGAAGGGTTGGAACTTCCCATCATTTCAAGCTAATATACACATAGTATTTCTCTCTCTAGAAGTTCCCACTTTCTCTCTCTAGTTCTTGTCTATTCGATCCATATAAAGGCCTCAAACAAGTGTTTCTTGCATTGTGAATACCCTACACAGTTGTTATTTGTAGATGTCATACACATTTCTTCTGATTCAAGCAGTTCAGAATCAAATGACGGTGCTCTCAACATCCTTCCTGGCCTCCTTGCTTGGTATTATCTAGAGCAACATTCTGATGCAAGTACTGATACTTGGGAAGTGGAACCTATCCAAGCCATTGAACCTCTAGAGGAACTCCCATCTCAAGCTTCTATCCTGGCTCTCCCTGTGCAAGTTCAAATACCAGTTGAAAAGGCACACAAAAAGAAATTTACTCAGGATATTGTCTTGGGAATGCCGTGTAAGAAGAATCCTATAGGTTTTGGAGCACCTTCTAGCAACCATGGGAAAGGCAAGACTAAGATGGTTTAGGGGTTTAGGATATACATTAACAGTTTTTGTGTTTTGTAAATGGTATTCGGTTCAATTCTGACATTTAATGTGGATACTGATTTTCCCTTATGTATGTACTGTATTATGTTTTAAATATTCTCCTTTCTGTATTCTCCAGCAACTTGCTGGTTTTGGTTTTCAATATATTACTTAATAAAAAGTCTTCAATGTTCAAAAAAAAAATAAATAAATAAATAAAATAAAATAAAATAAAATAAAATTTGTAGCAATTTGTGTTTTGTAAATGTGATTAGTAAGGGTACAATAACTGATAATTATGTAAGTATTTTGGTTTGTTAAAAGGGTAGCAGTTTGTACTGTTGATGTGATGGTTGCACAGTGTGGTACATTTGCGATTATTAAGATAATGATATATAACATTTGGAGCCAAAATTTTGATTTATTCAAGTTTATGCTTTAATTAACAGGTTCAAAGGCAAAATTTTCAAATAATTCAATTGTTAATTTCAAATTACAACTTGGAGCCAAATTTTTTATCGAAATTTTTTGAATCACCTAATTACAAGCAGTTACCAAGAATAACGATTCATATTCTTGGTATACCCTCTTTTCTCTCCTTAAAAAAAAGACTGCAAAGAAAACACAAAAATCAAATCTTCTATCACCATTACTCTCCAAGCTAATCCATAATCATTTTCTTTTACCCTTTGTTGCTCAAGAGTCATGAAAATTGAACCCATTGTTGATAATGATACTTTGCTTCCTCCTGATGATATTGTACTTGATGATAACGCCTTAGGATATGAATCCGAAAAGTATTCTGATGATGAAGATATAGATGCGCCTGGAACCAACCAACCAGAAACGATACTAGCTAAGAAGGGCACAACCAGGCTATTAAAGTTTCGCGCGAAGTATGGCCAACCTGGTGGAATAAAGCTCAAGGTAACCTTCGATGCATTCCATAGGGTATCAGGGGAACACAGAACAGTGTTTGTGAGTTTTTTAGGAGATCTGGTTCGTGAGCACATAGGTGTGAAGATTCTTTCCTGGAAGAAGGTGAATAAAGAATCAAGAGATAAACTATGGGCTGAAATCACGGTACATATATACTATTTTGTAACCCAGTACTACATAAGTTTATATATGCAGTTACATTATGTGCAACTAATTAACAACATTGTGTTAATCTTTGCAGAAATTTTTTGATGTTGACGTGACATTCAGAAAATTGATAATGACTCGTCTTGGTCAACTGCTAAGGAATTACAGAATGAAGCTCAAATGCAAATACATTTTGCCCAACCTAAATACACCTTCCAAACTGACTGAAGTCCCGGGCAAGTATAGTGCAATTATGGATTCAGCAGACTGGGTCGAGTTTGTAAACTACACGACCACCGATGCATACAAGGTTTTAATTAGTCATCTTTATTTAAGTCTATATGTCATTTCATAATTTTCAGTTTGCAGCATTACCGCATCTAAACGCCTTATGATTTTGTGTTTTTAGGAGAAATCTGATAAAGCTAAAATGGCGCGTTCCCAAAATATTTATCAGCATAAAATGAGACGAGGTGGATATGTTTATGTCAAAGAGAAAATGGTAAGATTACATAATGTTTGTTTTACAAATTAAGAGATGATCAGTATGAGAAATGAATCTGTTTACATTGCCCAATTTGCACATTTGCATTTAATATCCTCATATTTTCGATTATCTTTGTTTAACTATACATGTGTAACCATCCTCATATTTTCGTTTATCTTGGTTTAAATTTACATGTGTATGCATTTGATGTTTATTAGATCCAAAATAAAAAGATTGAAGCGGATGAAGAACCCCCGCGTGATGTAATGTGGTTGAAAGGAAGGGTAAACAAAGACGGCGAATACCCAGATGATGATATTAGATCAATGGGAGATAAACTTGTAAGTTTGACTGCAAATTCTATTATTATGCTTATATAGCAGCAGCATTAACTGTGTACTAGTAGTAGTAACTTGTATACCAGCAGTATTAACTGCGTACAAACAGTAGTAACTGTGTACTAGCAGTAGTATATTTTTCATTGAAGTTCATGAGCAGCACTAACTCCAACTGAGCAGCATTGACACAAATATGAGCAGCAGTTACTCTAACAGCATCAAAAAGAATTTTAATCCCAACATTTCCTATATTTTTTGTGCAGAAAGCAGCTGATGACCAGATCAAGGAAGGAACCTTGAGTGTTGATAATGGCACTGATGCCATGACAGTTGTCTTTGGTAAGGAAAAGGGCGATTATGCCAGAGGAGTGGGAGGTGGAGTAACATACAAGAAGTATTTTGGCCTTCCTCGAAGAAAACAAGAAGCCGATGAAAGACTTGAGTTACTTCAAACTCAACTGGATAATGAGAGACAGGAGCGTGAAGAAAAAGATAAATTGGTCAAGAAATTGTCCACCGAGATGACCGAAAAAGATATGCAGGTCAAGAACTTATCCGGTGAGGTGGAAAAAACAAAAGGATTGCTTACTCTACTGATGGCACAGTTGAATAAACAAGGGATGAATATAAGTTTGCCATCTGATCCATTGCCATTAGCCTCATATGTAAGCCATTTTATTATGTTGTTAACAATTTCATTTTCCAATGCTAACACCACTGATGCTAATGATACCAGGCATTGAACATAAACTGATGAGTCAATGTATTTCTTAATTTATATTGCAGGTGACTCCAATGGCCATTGACAATATAGAGAGCAGCGCTAATGAGGTGGACGGCACTCAGACAAGTGATGTTGTAAGTGCTAAAGATGCGAGAATTTAGGAGAAGTCCAATGGCCTTGTAACTTCTGAAAAGGTAACGGAAACAATGGTAAGTAATAAAACATACCCCTTTGATTTTTGAATTTTATATACATGATCGACTAATGTACCGTGTTTTATATATACGTATAGGAACCTTCTAAAACTGTCAGGCCTAAGCAAAAGCCTAAGTCACGACGAAACGGGTCTCCAGATTCCCAATCGCAACAAAATGTGTCGTCTCCAACACAAGCACTGCCAACAGTATATATTTCAACATGTTTCTTGTTATTCTTTTGTTTAAATAATGTAACGTGTTTCATATATACATATAGGAACCTGTTAAAACTGTCGGACCCAAGACAAAGCCTAAGAAGCGACAAAACGGGTCTCCGGATATAGTCACACTTATTAACACTTTTGGCCACTTTACAAAATGCCACACAAACTAAAAATTCATGTGACCATTGGATGAACAATAGTCACGCAAAATACATATTTCTTCACTTTAAACAGCACACGTTGTGTGACTAAATCATCACAAACGTCACATTTATTATATATCCATGTGGCCATAGGACGGGAAATAGTCACACATACTGATTAATCCAACAAAACTTGTGCCTAATTTGTCACACATATTCGGGTTTTGGTCACTCTTTTTCAATGAAAACGGCCACAAACTAAACAATGTGACCATATGCTACCTACGGTGGCGCGACCTTTCGTCACACACACCCAAAAAAATGTGTGTGACTATATGCATATCGTCACACATTTTTGGTGTGACGAAAGCCACTTTCTGTACCAGTGTGTTTATATCAGTGGTTGAATATATATCAAGTGGCTTGACTCTGACTTCCCTGAGGTTGCTCACAGGGTGTATACCTTTGTGAGTCTTTTGATAGCTGATTGTGATTAGCTGTGCTGATCTTTAGTCAGGAGGTAAACTTGCTCATGGTTTACATTTTGACTTTATCAGAGAGTGAATTTGTTCTCTGATTTAATTAGCCATTTAACTTAGACTGTTTTAATACTTCAAATACTTGTGAGGGATAATTTGGTCAATTTTTGACTCAACATTGGTGTTCGATGAAGCAGTGGTCACGAGAACAGTGGGTGAGGACGAGCTGCTATCTAGGGTGTTGGATGCGCCGACTTCATCATTAAACGTGGACTCCTCAAGAAGGAGCATACTCCGTGCCATATCAAAGGTTGGGAGGGGTTCACAGTGACGCATAATCTTAGCAATGGTGACAAAACAGGAGTCTAGTCCATTCACCGCATATGTGACCAAGTTGTCATCACTCACTGACGAGCCAAGGTACTTGAGCCGATCCGCCATCGATTTGATTTTGGTGCAGTAGTCGTTAATGGACATCTTTCCAAGCTTAATGGAGCGTAGTTCATCGTCAAGGCTAATAACCCTAGCCACTTTATTGTCGTGAACCAGCCCCTGAAAGGTGATCCCATAGGGCTTTTGCGTTGCCCAGAGTGGATACAACTTGTTCCTGTAGCTAGTCACAAAGGGATCCAAGGATCCACATCTTGATGAGATCATCAAGTTTGCACCATTCCGGAGAGGGATCACTAGACGAGGCATCTTCTTCTACGTGAGGTTTGAGATCGAGACTTCCGAGGTGTATCTTAAAGAACGAACTCCATGCGTTGTAGTTACGTTTTAGAAGACTCAATTTGACTGGAACTTTGTTAGTGATGCTAAATGGAATGAGTTTATCGGCGGTTGTAGGTGGTGGAGGAGGGTTATCATCTACGGCCATTGATGTCGATTTGTGGAGTTAGGGTTGTAGATTGAGGGGAAGGAGAGATCCGACTAATGTTGTTTATGTGTGGTAATTGGGGTGAGATTGGTATCCTGATAGCAATTAGAAGTCACGAATAGTACGCTTTCAGATCGATTAAATTGGAGTGTATACCAATTAACGACCGGATAAAATCTAATTGATTCAAGTTTGTGAATGATTATATGTTTGCAGTAATACGTGATCAAAATTGGTTGATCAGCCTTGTCTCTCTCTATTCGAAATAGAGAATATATAAGACGGTTTATAGGGGCGGTTATCAAAGCCTAATAACTGTAAAACAGTTATACTCTATCAGCAGAAACCGTTCAGCAGGAACCGTTCGGCAGGAACGATCCACTATCAGCAGGAACCATGCTATCAGCAGAAACTGCACTATCAGCAGAAACTGCACTATCAGCAGGAACCATCGGCAGGAACTGCTGCACTAGCAGCAGAAACGAGCATCAACTTAATATGTTTTATTTGGTGAAAAAACAAATTCTAATGAATTTCTAACATAGCAGTGTTCTACCAAATCCAGGGGCTCTGCCCCTTGGACCCTGCCAGGGGCTGCCGCCCCTTGGACCCTGCTTCTCTCAGGGGCGTTGCCCCCGAACCCCCACCAAGGGGGCTACGCCCCCTTGGAACCCCCGTTAGTCCAGTTAATATCCAAATAAGTGTCGACCCTTATTTGCATATTAAACTCAATCTATTTTACACTAAAATACCAACAAACCTCCCCCATTTTAGTGTAATCATAAATTAACTAACTAGTTCACAGCAAACAATCAAACTAATGCATAAATGAAATGTCGAGACGATTGAATTTCACATTAGTATATTACACATTCCAAATATTCGAATATCAAGGTTTCCCGAAAGATTGAACCTTGTAATATCACTATTGAATACATGAAGATAATATACACATTAGTTTTTCATACACAATATCTTACTTGACACATTATTTTACTAGCCTATGTCCCTATCCTTTCTTTAAGTACATCGAAGCCAAGTCCCAACTTCTTGAAGCAGCTAAACTTCGTACTCAAATAGGTAATTCTTTTAGTCTTGCACCTGCAAATGCAATTTTTCAAAAGAATTATTAAGAAGAACACTTCAACCTTCCTTATCTTGCAGTACCGAACACATACCTTTGGGATAATTTAATGTTGTGTTCCAAACTCTAGATGTTAAGCTTTCCACATTCAAAATTCAGCACCTAACGTCATATTAGGTGGTGAATTGGGTATCTCAACATGAGAGCTTTCATATGGACTTTAAACCCAATCCCACAGCTGATCCTTTCACGAGATCTCTACATAACCCTTTGGTTAAATGATCAGCTAAATTCCGATGAGTTGCAATCCACTCAACGGATATGACACCATGCATTATGAGCTCACGAACCATGCTGTGTCTCACACCTAAGTGTCTTGACTTGCCATTATACACTTGACTATAAGCCTTAGCCAAAGTAGCCTGACTATCACACCTGATAGAAATAGAAGAAATCGGCTTTGGCCACAATGGAATTTCATAAAGCAAATTCCTTAACCATTCAGCCTCATTACCCGCTGCTGCCAAAGCAACAAACTCAGACTCCATAGTTGAGTTTGTAATGCAAGTCTGTTTCTTAGATGCCCAACTAATGGCACCTCCCCCAAGAAGGAACACCCATCCAGATGTAGAAGAATGATCTTCTTTATTGGATATCCAACTTGCATCACTAAAACCTTCAATAACAGAAGGAAATCCGATGTAAGTTAACTTATAATCCATTGTTCCTTTCAAGTATTGAAATACTCGATCCAAAGCTCGCCAATGAAATGTACTAGGATTGCTAGTAAACCTACTAAGCTTGCCAACTGCATAAGCAATATCCGGCCTAGTACTTATCATAGCATACATTAAGGATCCAATCCTTTTCGAGTATTCTAGTTGTGACACCGCTTTACCTTTATTAGGTAATAGCTTTACTTGTGAATCCATGGGAGTACTTGTGGGAGAACTTTCCTGGAAATTGAACTTATCCAAGATCTTCTCAATATAGTGTGATTGAGAGATTGAAATACCCTTGTTCTCACGTATGATCTTAATACCTAAGATCACTTCCGCCTCCCCCATATCTTTCATAGCAAATTTAGATGACAAGAATTCCTTTGTCTCATCAACTTGATCTTGGTTAGTACCAAAGATCAACATGTCATCTACATACAAGCATATAATGACTCCATTTCTAGAATCATCAAATTTACTATAAACACACTTGTCAGCTTGATTTAAAACAAAACCACTTGACAACACAATTTCATCAAATTTTTGATGCCATTGTTTAGGTGCTTGTTTTAACCCATAAAGAGATTTAACCAATTTACACACCTTGTTTTCATGTCCAGACATAACAAACCCTTCGGGTTGTTTCATGTAAATCTCTTCATCTAATTCACCATTCAAGAATGCAGTTTTCACATCCATTTGGTGAATTACAAGATTGTGTATAGCAGCTAATGCTAATAACAATCTAATAGTAGATATCCTTGCAACCGGAGCATAAGTATCGAAATAATCAATACCCTCTTTTTGTCTAAAGCCTTGGATTACCAACCTGGCTTTATATTTATCAATGGTACCATCTACTTTCATCTTCCTTTTGAAGATCCATTTACATCCTAATGGTTTACACCCAGGAGGTAAATCAGCCAATTTCCAAACTTTATTTTGCAAGATAGAATCCATCTCATCTTGGACTGCTTCTTTCCAAAAGGCAACGTCCCTTGAAGCCATTGCTTCACCATATGTCATTGGATCTTTATCAACATTGAAACAATATTGATATTGAAAATTAATTTCATTCCTTGATCCTTCAACTAAGTATAGTTGAAAATCATCACCAAAAGTTTTGGTTTTTCTTACTCTTGTACCCTTTCTTGGTTCAGTGCTAGTTGATGGAACATCCTCGGTATTAACCGGTTCCTTCGAACTATGAATCATGTCCCTTGGCCTAGGTATAGATGTGAATCTTTCTTCATCAAAGATTGCATCTCGTGACTCTATTACTGAGTTCACAGAAACATACTCATTAGGTTCTAATACATAGAATCTATAAGCATATGAGTTTTCAGCATAACCAATAAATATGCAATCTATACCTTTTTCACCTAAAGTTTTTCTTTTAGGTTCCGTGAGCCTAACCACAGCCCTACATCCCCAAACCTTGATAAAATTCAAGTTTGGTGCTTTCTTGTGCCAAAGTTCATAAGGGGTTTTCTTGTTGCTTTTACCGGGAATACGGTTTAGCAAGTAACAAGCCGTTAACATGGCTTCTCCCCAAAATCCTTCACTTAACCCAGAATAAGACAACATTGAATTTACCATTTCTTTCAATGTTCTATTCTTTCTTTCAGCCACACCATTTTGTTGTGGTGTATATGGAGCAGTTGTTTGATGTATTATTCCAGTAGACTGGAAATATACTGGATCATAATACTCCCCTCCACGATCGGTACGTAAGATTTTTACCAAATCCTTTTGATGAAGCTCTACCTCTTGTTTATAAATACGAAATTTATCAAGAGCTTCATCCTTTGAATGCAATAAATAAATATAGCAATAACGTGATGCATCATCAATAAAGGTTATGATATATTTCTTGTTTCCTAGAGATGGAGTAGCATGCAAATCACATAGATCACTATGAATAAGGTCTAACAGTTTGGATTCACGATTTGCTGTTTTAAATGGTTTTCTAGTGATCTTAGTAAGCATACAAGTTTTACACTTATTATGGTCTAACTCAATAGATGGAATCATACTCATTTTAGACATTTCTTTCATTCTTTTATAATGAACATGTCCTAGTCTAGCATGCCATAGTTCCATGTTACTAAGTTTAACACTAGAAATAGAATCAACCATACAAATCGAATTAAAAGTAGAAGGCATATCTAAATTAAGCATAATCATCCCATTACACAAATAACCAAATCCAACAAAAGAACCATGTTTCGACAAGATATACTTATCGGATTCTAACACTTGTTTGTACCCACAATTATTTAATAACACACCGGACAACAAGTTTTTCCGGATTCCGGGCACATATAAAACATTACATAACGAAATTGTTTTTCCAGAAGTAAAAGTTATATCTACTAGTCCAATTCCAAGTATTGGTTCTGTTGCGACATTTCCCATAGTAAGAACACGTCCATCATCAATTGTTGCAAATTTCTTGAACCATCTTCGGTCCTTGCAAACATGACATGTCGCACCAGAATCATACCACCAAGCAATATCATCATCCTGTACATAGAATGATTCACAAATAAGTGATACATAATTCAAATCCGAATTATTATTAATCGTTAATATTGTACCTGCTTGTTTTGGATCGGCTTTGGATCCACCACTAGTACCAGCCTCGTTTTTGCCTTTTCCACTACGGCAATCACGCTTGAAATGTCCAGGTTTCCCACATTTCCAACAGCCCCCATCATTGGACTGTTTTGCCTTCTTTACACTTCCCTTTTTGTAATCGTTACCTTGAAACTTTCGTTTCTTGTTCTTAGAATTCGAACCCTTTTTGAAACTAGAATTAGTCTCTTCAACCATATTGACATTTGAACCGCCAATATCCTTGTCCTTTTCATTCACCCATGTTTTCTCCATCCTACGACACCCTTCCTCAATACTTATGGCACTTCCCAACTCAACCAAATTGTATTCTTCCTTCTTATGTTTCAAATTATTTTTGAAATCCTTCCAAGAAGGCGGAAGTTTGTCAATGATAGATGCTGTCGCAATGGATTCATCCATTTTTAAACCATGTTGGGTAAAGCGACCAAGTATACTAAGACACTCATTATATTGTTCCATAACAGAACGCCCATCTATCATTTTGTAATTCATGAAATCACTAACTAGGAATTTCTTACTGGATGAATCTTCTGCCATGTACTTGGCCTGAAGCATGTCCCATAATTCTTTTGCAGATTCAATGTTTTGATAAATATCAAAAAGAGTATCACACATACCGTTTAAGATTGTTCCACGACATATGAAGTCATCATTCCAGAACTTGTTGCGTTTTCTGATTTGATCAATGGTTTCACCCTCCACTTCCTCCGGTGCTGGTGTTGTTAAAACGTACACAACTTTCATAGTTGTTAACAGGAATTGCATCTTCTTCTGCCATCTTCGAAAATCTTGCCCTTCGAATTTGGCTAACTTCACAAACTTTGATGTCATATCACGTACTGATTCTCCTGCCATCTTGTTCGAAATTTAATCGATCTTTGTTGTTTATGTGTGGTAATTGGGGTGAGATTGGTATCCTGATAGCAATTAGAAGTCACGAATAGTACGCTTTCAGATCGATTAAATTGGAGTGTATACCAATTAACGACCGGATAAAATCTAATTGATTCAAGTTTGTGAATGATTGTATGTTTGCAGTAATACGTGATCAAAATTGGTTGATCAGCCTTCTCTCTCTCTATTCGAAATAGAGAATATATAAGACGGTTTATAGGGGCGGTTATCAAAGCCTAATAACTGTAAAACAGTTATACTCTATCAGCAGAAACCGTTCAGCAGGAACCGTTCGGCAGGAACGATCCACTATCAGCAGGAACCATGCTATCAGCAGAAACTGCACTATCAGCAGAAACCGCACTATCAGCAGGAACCATCGGCAGGAACTGCTGCACAAGCAGCAGAAACGAGCATCAACTTAATATGTTTTATTTGGTGAAAAAACAAATTCTAATGAATTTCCAACATAGCAATGTTATACCAAATAAAAAATTTTCCAGCTGACCTGGCAGCTCGACCCCAGCCAGGGGCTCTGCCCCTTGGACCCTGCCAGGGGCTGCCGCCCCTTGGACCCTGCTTCTCTCAGGGGCGTTGCCCCCGAACCCCCACCAAGGGGGCTACGCCCCCTTGGAACCCCCGTTAGTCCAGTTAATATCCAAATAAGTGTCGACCCTTATTTGCATATTAAACTCAATCTATTTTAGACTAAAATACCAACAGATCCGACTAATGTGGAGAAAAAAAGGGAAAGATAGTTAATGGCTCGATACCATATTGGAAGTTATGATCCTTGCATTTGCATTAACACTAACAAATCGTATTATATGGTTTACAGAGATAGTTCTAGACTAATACAAATGGGCTTGACCTACAAGATAACAAAGGGCCAAATACAAATAACATCTAACAAGTATAACTATCGACTAATATGAACTACACATTTCCACAATGGAATACCACACAAGCGGAAGTCACAAATCTATTTAAACATTATCTTTTTCTTTTCAATATGGACTCAAGCAATTAACCACTCGATTGCAAAGTATTATAAGATCGGCCGATATTAGCAAATATGGCGAAACCTTAACACTACGTATATGGTTTACCTTTTATATGTTAGTCTGTAATAACAGATAAAGCATCAACTTTCTATAAATAAAGCTAAAGCTGATTTGCATCTTATTACTTCGTTTGTATGAAATCTAAAAACGAAATTTTGTAACTTTACGTCTATTCAACTAGTAGACGAAACCAAACTCACCTCCAATTGCTATATATAAAATGGTTCAGTAAAATACAAATATAGCCATCCACACACCCAACCCCATACAATTAATCACACACGTCAATGACATACAACAATTATATCCCACAACTTGTTTCTTAAAATTCCTCAAACATTTTGTATTACAACTAGTAATCATACGTACCCATAAGTCATTTTCTTGTCATATCATTTTTTATGTATGTATATGTTTTGTTACATTTATTTGTTGTGTTTCACCTAATTCTTGGTACAATCTCAACTACTTTGATATGTTATCTTGTTATTTTATTTACATTTTTTTGTACTAATTGATCATGATAAATTTCTATCCAAAACTTTGGTCTTTGTTTGTTTCAAGATTTCTTGGATGCATTCATTTTCTTTCTTTTTAAGAATCTAATCTGATCCACATGCTTTGCCCACCCACTCTTCTGTCAGAATGACCCATATTAGATCTAATCTTTTAGCCATATAGTTGTGTCTTGTTGAGCTTCAATCTTGAGAACTTTTTGTTCTTTGTTTCTGTTTTTTGGTTCTTTTTATTTTCGAAGACGAAGCCCATGCCATGCTGGTTGTTTATGATTGGCTTCGTCTCGAAAACTTGAATAATTAAGTATTTGGAGTTGTGGGTACTTTAAATTTCATCCTATTGGGGCTGTTTTTATTTTAACAAGATGATTTTTATCTTTGTTACGTGCTTCTCTTTTATCTTGTTTTTTAAGTACTCACTTCCAATCAAACCACTTCCATCATGGGCTTGTGAAATGAGGTTACTTTCTTTCTATTTTTGGAAAGATTTATCCTTAGTATTCCCATCTGCTAAACTTTTCAAGAAGTCACTGATCAGCATGTTTTCACCAAAACATACTAAAAAAAGTAGTATTAGTACTGTTTCTAGCATCCCAATGAGCAGTGAGAGTGTGATGACAGAAGGTATGATGTCTTTATTAGACTTGCCTAATTTAGCATTAGAATGCATACTTGAGAGGCTTGAGCCTGATGGGCTCTGTAGGATGGCTTGTGTTTCTAGTTACTTAAAAGATATGTGTTTGAGTGATCATCTTTGGGAAGGACATATGAAGAAAAAATGGGGTAGGATTATTGGTTCTGCTGCTTATAAGGAATGGCAGTTGCATATTTCGTCGAAAATGGAATCTAATTACTTTCTGGGTGGTGAAAAAAAAGGTCTTGTGATGCGTTATTTGTCAAAACTATGGCCTGTTATGTTAGTTAGATCTAGCTCAATTAGTTATGATGATAGCAAGAAGATGAAAATTGCATCTCCTGATGATTCGATTGTGTCGTGCTATCGTGCCCTTGAGACCGGAAAGTTTTGGTTTCCAGCTCAAGTCTATAATCGCGAGGTATTGCTTATAAAACTGTCCAATTTTATGAAAGGAAGTTAGTTCATTAAATATTGTATCTTATTTATTGGTTTTGTTACAATTATGTTGGTTTTTACAGAATGGGCATGTTGGGTTCATGTTGTCTTGTTATGATGCTGATCTTAGCTATGATTCACATACTGATACATTTCAGGCTAGGTATAATTCTATAATGATTTCAAAAAGTATTTTTTTAGAAATGTTTCATATTTTTGTGATGTTTGAGGTATTAATTGTCACAGATACCCGCCTCATGGAAGGAGGTCAGCAGCAATTGAGATTGGGGTGAGTTGGGATAGGTTAAGGGCGCCACCGGTCGAAACTTCACCTCATGATCTTCATATTTCAGATTGTTTGAATGATTTACGCCCACGAGATCACATTGAGATTCAATGGAGAAGGAACAAACAATTTCCATATGGTTTGTTCCACATCATATCACAGACATACTTTAGTCTTTAAGTTCGATATAATTAAACATAAGTGGATTTATGTACTTTTCTCCTCTAATGTTGTATGAAAACCTTTTTGATTATTAAAATTGAAAAACGTATGACTTTACAACATGACGCATTCATATGTTTAGTTGGCTGCCATTAACTTAATTTAGGAGGCAAATGGAATCCATTTTTTATTTCTTGTCTTGTTCTAAAGTCCTCTCATTGGAATATAATCAATAATTCAATACCATTCTGCTTTTTATAAAGTTTCCAACATCCTAGGATGGCCAACAAACTAAAGATTGGTAGAAAGTTGTGTCGAAAAATATAATTTGTTCTTTAAGATACGAAGATTACTTTAATATCTCAAACTGATCTTTTATATGTATTATTGCAGGTTGGTGGTATGGTGTTGTAGGCCACTTAGAAGCATGTGATGGTAATGAAAATTACTGCCATTGCCATGAAAGTGGTAAGTTCACATCAACTGTCTTAAACATAGATCACTTAAATACAATTACTTCACTTATTTCATGATTACAAGTTCATAATTAATGTGTATACTTATTAGGCAGATTTTAGGCATCCCACCTTCTTATGCCCCGCCCCACTTCCCCCTCTTAGATATCTTTAAAAATGGTCCCATAAGATGTATTCTTATCATTTTGTCATAATCTTTATCAAACATTACATCTTGTTGGGTCAATTGATTATGGACCATCGTGTATGCCAATCACACACTAAAATATTTTAGTGTTCCCTTAAAATCTATATGATGTAGAGTTATAATGATTCAACATGTGGCTACAGTTAATTTTGTCGGTTCTGTTTTTTTTCCATCAATAGTCTTGTTGTGGGTCGATCTCCGAAGCATTTAATCCAGCTGACCTTCTAAATGATGCAAACAACCTCTTTAATGCAGAGGTTTTACAAAAGAATCTTCCCCTCCGACCTAAGAAAATTACAAACAAAAACATAAAAAGTTCAGGGGTGTTTGAATGCGTGTACTTCATGTGATATTGACTAATCAGAATGAGATAATTAACTATAGTATAATGGGCTACAGGCAACAGTGTTTGCATGTGCGTTTGCTGTATGAAGTTGCAATACTAGGATAGTCACATACATGAGTGTTTGGCAGGTTCAGATTATTTATAGAGGCGAATTTGTTGTGACAGAAAAAGAAATAAATTTTGTGAAATGAGAGTAAAAGTCTCTCAAATTAAGTTTTACAAACACTTTACGTTTCAACGAGTAAATTGGTAACTCTGGTTTACCATATGATAATAAGATCTTCGTATCGTGTATAATATGGACCGTTGAAAACTGATTATGGCAGCTGAAATTCGTAATAATCAGATGGTCAATCACAAATCACATATTCAAACACCACCTTATAGATATATTAAGACACAAAAGTTTGTTGCCGTTATCTTTGCTAATACTAACAAAATAAATCTATTAATAGATACTGTGGTGCTGGAGTTCAACCAGTATGCTCCTGGTTCTCGATGGAGACATACCATGATCAACAGGAGAGACCATCGTGAGGAAGGAAACGAAGCTGATGGGTTTTACGGGGGAATAAGAAAGTTATATCACAAAGACGAGATCTCTAAGTGGCAACATTTTTGGCCTGCTGATATCTTGGAATAAGTGAGGTCAACGAGATGTATTAATAGTAGCTTACCACAAATATAATAGCAACTATAGTCTTAGATTGTTTCTACTACTTTTTAGGAATTATATATTTTTTCATGGCTAGTTAAAGTTTTAGAACTGCCATATTGTTCTGATTCAATCATTCAAAGGTGAAAATACTTGATATAGATTCCCATGTGTACTGATCCTGGCTTTCAACATTGAATGAATGATATTATTTTTTCCTTATATTGACAGCAGCGTTCAGACGCTATTAACCATTGTTTGTAACCGAGTAATTGCACAAAAGTGTAACCATCTTATTATTTACGTACCCATGACAGAACCCTAAAGTACATTTATGCTGATTTGGTGGGGGAAGTGCTGGTACCTTTAAAAGTTAAAATGTTGATCAAGTGGCGAGAGTTAAACAAAAAATAACAGTATACGTGTGCTTGTTAGTCGTTACGTTATACTAATTCCTTTGAACGTTCGAAAGTTTCTTTTATGGGCAAAAACGATAATGGTTACACCAAATATAATTGTAACAAAGTTGTTTCATTACTATGCAGTAACTCTCTGCAAACAGCTGCAAAAGAATTCCTTGCATATAATACAAGTAACCTATGGCATCTTGAACTCCCCTAAGCATAACCTAGTCTTGAGGGACTTTCATATCATGTTTTACAATAGCCATGATTCTTTTTTCCTCCTGTTTGTCTTCAGTGAGAGACTTAATCGCTTGAAGTAACTTATTTTCGATATTGTTACGATTTCTCTTGACTGGTTACTTTCACTGGTTTCCTTTTTCAAAGATGCATACCGAAATAAAACTGACTTCACTTTCTGCATCTTTGATTCTTTACCGGATGTCGAGTCACTTTGCTTCATCGGCTTCACAGGTTGATTGTGGCTAAAGTCAGCATCTCTCACTCGTCTGCCAAGCCACAGCTTTTTTATTGCGGTTCGGGCCTTTGGCCTGGTGACCATGGTTTGACTGAGCACCCATCTTGAGTACGTCGAGCCTTTGGGCTCCATCACCTTTGTTATGGCTGGTTCCTTTTCTTGGCCATAATCCCAGTCCTTGGTGCAGTCTACCTTGCGTGAAAAACTACGGCCTCTAAATGGAGAATATGAACGAGACCGCCTGTGGACACTCACCCTTCCATCTGTTTCTTCACTAACCTTCTCCAAAGCAATCAGGAAAGGATCAAACCCGTCATTCCATGTGCATCGCTGTGCAAATGGGCTCCTGACGCGTGAGCTAAACGATTTAGGTGAGGTAGGCACTGAGGTCTGGAGCCGTGGAGGGAGTTTCAAAGGCAAAACCTGACCATTACAAAAGAGTTCATCTGCAAATGTTAAGGTTGAAAACGAATTGGCTCGAGCTGGTAGCCGATACTGGTGCTCCTCCTCTTTAGTATTGAACTTGAACTCAAACTGATCTTCGTCGGTCTTATCTGTATAAGACTCGTAACCAAACGAACCGTGCCCAACCTGTTGCAGCGGGCCCGACCATGTGCTGTAGTATTGAGCATTATCTGGGCTGCGGCAACCGGGGCTTGTGGGTGCACTTAGGTAGAATGAAGGAAGTGAAACATGGTCCATCTTTGATCATGTAATAATGATGAATATGACAGTCAGTGATGAAAAAGTATTATGAGGCTATGAGAGCATGACAAAATTATGGCCTTAAAAGGAGGATTTGAGGACTTAGTGCCCAATTTGCATCCTGAATTTAAGGTTGAATTGATTCACATGTGTTGACCACTTAAGTTTTGAACTAGTAATATTCAAAGAATGATATGCTTGTAATTGTCCTTTATCACTAACTTGTGATTAATTAAGACAAAACGGGTATATTTTGAATTGAGAGTATCTAGTTAAGTATAGGTGTTATGATTACTTTGACATTCATGTTCTATGATTTTTTAATGAACTGAATACTATTTACTAACTCATTTGTTGTAAGATTATTGCTTATCTTGCTATTTTAATGTTTCACATAATAAATTTTAATTGGTTAAAAAAAATGTTTTTAAGTTTCCAACACTGCATTTAACAATACTACTTTTAGTGGTGCGTTTGTTACATATTCAGCATTTTTATGGGCTATATTTTATAATTTTGAATTCCAAAATAAAAAGTTGGATTTCTAAACTATCAAAGAAGTTTTTATTTTAAATAGGCTATGTTTATATATCTTGTAAAAAAATGATACCCTTTCTGATAGAAAATAAAAGATACATTTTGTGTCAAACCCTTCCAAGGAGGTTCTTGTCTAGACATGTGACCAAGAGTTTGTCCTTGCGATGTTATGTTTGAATCCACATGATTATTTGCCCATACAATGACCAACCATTATACTAATTTATAGACAAAAATACACCGTTGGTCCCTAAACTTGCCAAAAAGCATCGCATGTGCTCGAAACTTGAGAAAATCGTCGTCGTGTGTCCAAACCTTAGGTTTTTGAGGCCGATTGAGTCTCTTGACCCGTTTTGTCTTGGTCAACATCCGTTTTGAGTTATAGTAACGAGAGTATAATAGACAACTCACATTTATACTATACCATAGTTATTCAACCTAACCCAACAGTGAACGTTAGGGACCAATCATGAATTTGACTATGCAACTTGAGCGTATCTTCCTTGATACGCTATTTATTTTTGCGCACGAACCAATAAACCTACCCACCAAACCCATATACACACCATAATTACATAAACCCTTATTCAAACAATCACCTAAAAAACAAAAACCAAATCCAAACTCTCATTTCCAGAACTCAAAAAACCAACTCAAATTCCAACAATACCATGTCGTTTGGAGCTAATGTTATCACTAATATGCCAGATTATATTAGAAACATGCCAGATAACGTGATCACTAATAAAAGATGCGGTGAGGACCGATAGTTTAGCGAGAAACTGGAGGTCTAAGTGGACTTTGCTCACCGATGTCATGTTGATGAGGATTTCTTTTATTATTTAACAACTAAGTTTGATGTGAGGCATGTAACTAGACTGTTACTTCAACTGAAAGGTCCCATAAGAAGGTTTGTCTTCTCCATAGAGCCCAAAACACTGTGTGGACAAGAAGGCTTGAATTATGAAGAGATTCAAGATTGGCTTTTGTTTTTGGCTTGGGAAGGAATTGAGGAGCTCATAATTATAAACTGGTATGGTGAACCACTTACGTTGCCAACCCAACTTTACTCTCGTATGGAGTTGAAACATCTGGAACTTCATTATTGTACTTTTCCTACTTTGGTATTTTTTAGTAGTTTTCCAAATCTATTGAGCTTAGAATTATTATCTGTCAATTTTAAAAGCGGTACAATTTGGGAGTTTATTGCTCGTTGTCCCTTACTTTAGTCTTTTAAAATGAATCGTGCTACTACAAACCAGATGAGACTATTGGATATTGCAAAACTTAGGAATATGAAGAAGTTATATTTGTCATTCAGTGTTTGGAACCATGCCACGACAATCACAACTTCCAATATCTTTCACCTGACAAGTCTTCCAAAACTTGAGACCCTTGTATTGGATTTTCAGGACTGCAAGGTAAGACCAATTTGAGTTTTACACTTCAAATTACATAATGTTAAAGTAATCTCTAACACTTATGAAATGTAATCTTTAAAACTTACGAAAAGTCGACCTCTTATAGTTGTTGGCAGAAGGTAGCTCCTGGATGAATGTCCTTGTGGCATTTGTATCCCTCAAGACTCTTAAGCTATCCAGAGTGGATTTTGGGAATAATGTAATGGTATCATTCAAATGATTCGTGGATCTCCAAATTTGCAAATGCTAGAAACCAGAGTAAGTGGAATGCATATGTATTAAATAAATCATCTTAAATTGTCATGGTTGTGCATCTCAATACTATCTCATTTTGCAGGCTTCATACACGCTTAGTGTTCTACCTTTGGAAATTTATTCATTAGATTTAGACAGCAACACAATGAGGCCGGGGCAGCTTGAGAGTGTGGTGTTTCGATATTTTCCTAGATAAGAGAATGAATTAACTATAATAAAGTTTATAATTGCGTGTTCCCCCTTTCTGAAGATAATTTATATCAGGGTCAGCGATTTGAGTGATGACGAGTCTGAAAATATCAAGATGAATTGGGAGTTGGCTAGGAAGCTGTTGAAACTCCACCGAGCTTCCCTCACAGCCTTAGTAGAATTCTTTTAGTGATTGTAGTTTATGTATAGGTTGAATACCATATGAAAATTAATCTTGTATAAAGTATTTTGCTATTTCTGTATATGTTTTGATTAAATTTAGCTTGTGCATATGTTGTTGGTTGTGCATATGTTGGTGATGCAAATGTCTAATTTAGGTTCTGCATATGTTGGTTGCCAAATTGTGGTAAATGGGAGTTTTGCCAACATTAGAAAAAGGTTGTGTTTCTTATGGATTTGGAAGTTTGACATTAGAAAGTCAAACTTCCATATAGCATTTCCATTTGACTCTAGAAAGTAAAATTGCAATTCATGAGTCAAAAATTTAGCATTTCCATTTGATTTTAGAAAGTAAACTGCAATCCATGAGTAAAAAATTTAGCATTTCCATTTGACTTTCTAAAGTCAAACTGCAAAGGGTGAATGCCATTTTCCATTTGCAGTTTAACTTTCTAAAGTCAAAATTACAAATCCATGAGTCAAATTGTGGCTCAAAAAATGGTAAATGTCATTTTCCATTTGTAGTTTGACTTTCTAAAGTCAAAATTGCAAATCCATGAGTCAAATTGTGGTCCAAAAAAAGTAGATATATAAATGAGCCAAGAGGATGATAGAAAGGAATTAGACAATATTTATGCGGGGGTGTTTGGATATGATTTGAAAGTTTGACTTTAGGAAGTCAACCTGCAAATAGTTTTGTGTATTTTAATCATTAACTAAATAGTAAAGATAAAGTTGTCAAATTCAGGGACCAAATGTGAACAGTCAAGTTATTATTGGACGGGAGTTTTAATTAGACAACGGCAACCTAGACAAATTCAGGGACCAAATGTGAAAAAAAATTCATTACTAGACCCTTTGACCGTCTCTTCCCTGAGACGCTATTTACTTTTGCGCGCGAACCAATAAACCCATCCACAACCTTTTCCTCACACTGATGTGTTTCAAAAGCTTTTAATTTATAATACTAAATTTTACCAAACGAATGACTAAAAACACAACACGGGAAGTGTACCCATTCGTATGCAATATAGTGTAAGGTAAGTCCAGGTCGTTCCAAGGGATTTGTAGCAATTAACAGAATGTTTATCAAGAAAAAAAGCCATATGATTATCACATATCAAATAGCTAAACGTGTGTAAGCAAAGCAAAGTAAGGCTAGACTCTTACAAATGAATTTATACAAGTTGCATCTAACGGGTAATTATAGCAAACAAGTATTTCTACCAATAACCACATCGAGTCTTTTCGACATATAAATGATGTTTATATCAATTCATTAAGCACGATTTGTATGAAATATGGATGAATATAAACTCCTACCAATCCGGTCGGTCAACATAAGAATGGTCCTTAAACATTATTCCACTTGCTTGTTTATTACTTTACCATACAATTCTCACAAGTATAGTACTGGACCATTATAGACAGATGTTCCAAAATTAATCATAACAGCTAACCCTTTTGGCCTATAATAGTTGAAATAACCAATCAAGAGATAAACTAGTTTTGACAAGTAAAAGTAACATCGAGTTCATAAGCATTCATAAATCACGAGTCAAAGCACAAGCATCCAAATAAGCGAGAAACAACCATATCATAAACATATAAAACTCATAAACATTCATCACCATTATGAGTGAAGAAATGTACCAAATCGTTTATGCGAGTAATATGATAACAATTAACCAAAACCATTATTCCTACCAATCCGAGAACTAGTCCAACAAACCAACTATCCATGATCATCCAACAATCCATGTCTCTAAAATAACCTGAGGAAGTGTCACTCTCGCCTCTGGAAATCAGCAACGTGTCACCAAATGGTGTGTTTGGTAACTAGGTTTATGGCGAAGGAATTGGAGATTTTGTGTGAATCGTCTAACCCTTATGGTGTGATATGTTTAGGTTCTGAGAAAAGAAAGATTAGGATCTGGAAAACATGGAGGAGGAATGTTGGGTCGTGGTGGTGATATGATGGTGATGGTGTTGGGGTTGAGGAGTGTTTGGATCATTGGATCCTAAGACCCTCACCTAGTTCTCCTCTCCTTCTAAGTTGTATATGTGATAGCTAGCTCCCCTCCTGTGTTAAAATGGTGCTATATATACTTTTTACAACACTTGGGGACCAAGGGAATGATATATGATCAGTACATGAGTAAATGGGACTCAATTTAATGCATTTTATCTGATCAAGAGCGAAGTACTCCGCACTTAATTGCAAAACCCGCCATACTTGTAAAGTGCGCCGTACTTATTGCCAGGTACGACGTACTTGTGGCTTTTACAGCTCTTGGCACCAATTGGAGGTTGTAGACCATTCTCTTAGCTTTCCGTGGCCGCAAACGGGGTCCGTATGCTCAAGATATCGCCAAAACAGTGGACAGGTGTCGGGAACCTTTGAGCTTGAGTTTACTTCTTTGTTTAAGCTCCATATCTTCGTGTATTCTTCTGTTTATTCCATGACACATCACATGAACCTACAATAGCATATATAATCCATTAAGTATCGAAAGTTCATATAATTAATCAATATATAAGCATAAAAGCACCGATAACGCGTATAGAAATATATATAAAAGAAGCGTTATCACACACATTTTCCAATGGAAGATTTCCCTATATTGAATAAACTAATGGAGGTCGCTGGTTCATCCCGCTTACATGATCGTATGGGATTGTGGTTCGGGCAAGAGGCTGCAGAAGAATGTTTTTTGCAAAGCTAATTTGTGCCTGCATTGATTATCTCAAGAGGATGATCATCAAGCATAGGGAGCTGATTCTGGAGAGCGAAGCTTTGGGACCACATGGTGTGGCGCTTGACAGTTTGGAAGCGTTGAGGGAAACCCAGGTCACGCACACCGACCTACTTGCTCGATTGATAAAGATTTTTGGTGAAATTGATGATGGTATTCGTAAGCAGGAAGTTTATGTTGCGAAAATGGCTGAAAATAATTAGTGACTTTTGGGTATTTGATGGGGGTAGGTAAATGGGGTCTTTTGGTTGCTTGTTTTGGATCATTAGGTTGTTAACAGGGGTATGTAAATGGATCTTTTGTTAGGTTGTTGATGATGGTTTGATCTCGTTATTGTTGTTCTTGTAATCTACTAGAATTATGATGAAATATAAATCTAAGTTTTTGCTTTTAATCTCTTCTTGTATTGTGCTATTGGGTGTACTGTTTGTAACATCAACAACAAACACCCCTTTCTATCAGCAAAACCAAACACAGAGGTTATAATGTTATATGTGTTCAAAATGAAAATGCTTTAGCATTAAATCTTATTGTATTGACAATGGTGTATTGTTTATGAACAAAATGGTATGGTGTTAGTGTTGACAGTGAGACTGAACAACCCAAATGCTACAAATTGTAACATCTTGATTTTTGACTTCACTAAGTCAAACAAATTTATCAAATGCCACAAATTGTATCTTCTTGATTTTTGACTTCACTAATTCAAACAAAATTATCAAATGCCACAAATTGTATCTTCTTGATACAATTGACTTCCCTAAGTCAAACAAATTTAGCAAATGCCATAAATTGTAACTTCTTGATTTTTGACTTCCCTAAGTCAAACTTATTTAGCAATACACAACCAAACACTATTAGTTACAATAACAACCCAATTTTATATTCAGAGTATGCCATTATTAAAAGCAAGAGCTTTTTTTTTTATCGATTTCACTTAAAAAAATGTATGACTTCCCTAAGTCAAACACTATCACTTAAAATATGTTTGACTTCCCTAAGTCAAACATACTTACCAACGCATAACTAAAAACCATTAGTTAAAATAACAACCCAAATTTTTATTGATCGATTTTGCTAATACAAATATCGCCTAAAAACGTTGTTTATATTTTACGATCTTTGCTATATTTTGTTTACGACAATTATAAACTTTATTTTAGCAAAACATAAATATAGTTAAGTCTTTTACATATATTAGTCACAAGTCTTTTGTAAACACAAAGTTAAAACATCACCTAACTAGTATATACATTTTACAAGTTTACTTTTATATACATTCTAATCTGAAATGTAAATGTATCTTACATCATGGCATGCATCATCTTTGAGATCTTTCGAAGATATCATGAATATCTTGTTTAGATTGTTACTCAAAGAATCATGAAAATCATGTAGGATACTAGAGGATACCTTGGAAATATTTTTGATAGGTTTCCTGACAGGTCACGCGGAACCAAATGGTTACACGGACAGAACCCATAATTTGGTTCTGTCCCATCCGTGGCTTGCTGAGGCATTTTGCCTATAAATAGCAAGCCACACATTGTTGTTTACTCATCACTTACAAGCATAAACAACATCATATATTCTTTCATTCATATCTAACTCATTCATATTTCATTTTAGTGAACTTCTTTGTAGCAAGAAGATCAAAGCATTACAAGCTTCAACAAAACTGTGGAAAACTAGAAGGGGGGTTGAATAGTTTTACGTCTTTTTAATTTATGAAAACTTTTGTTTACTTTTTAAAAACTTCGATTCTATCTTATGTGAATTCAACTCTTGATCAATATGAACATATATAAACAAATATAGATAAGTAATGCAAGTAGTGTAAATGTAATGAAATAAGAGATAGAGTTGGAAAGATCAAACCACAACACGGAGATTTATAGTGGTTCGGCTACAAGGACACCTTCCTTGCCCTACTCCACTCCTCGAGTCACCTACTCAAGAGTTTTCTTCACTATGTCAACAAACTCCCTTATGGCGGAGAAACCTTACACAACTTTAGCTTACACCGGCTTAACGACACAAAGCTAGATGTCGAGTCCTAATCGTAGCTAGAACCAATCTCACAACTTATACACAACTTCTACACTACTTAATCACAACTTCTTCACGACTTCTTCACAACGGCTTCACGACTTCTTCACGACTTCTTCTTCACGACTTCTTCTTCACGACTACTTATTCACAACTACTTCACAACAAATTTACAACACAACTACGTAGTTACACTTAGATCTACTTATCACAACTACACAACACTTTATACAACAACACAATTGAATGAGGTAAGTAATAACACTTCTTCACTAGTTGAAGTAGAGTTCTTCTTTTGCACTTTTGGTGGTGGAAGCTTGGATCACTTAGAAACCAATGCTTAAGAAAATATGATCAAAGGATTTACAATGTTTAGAATGAATTTAGAACAGAAAGTTTTAGTGTGCAAAAGGTGAGTAAAAGTCCAGGAGAAGACTGGTATTTATAGGAGAAAAATTGGACAGCTGGAAGTCTACTGGAGCGGGGGGGTCCCCTTAATAATTAAGGGGGCCGCCCCTTCTGTCCGTTGGCCAATTTTGTCCTTTTGTGGGGAAGGTTTTTCTGGAACATTTTAACTGATTTTGGTTAAAAATTTGAATTCATATTTTTATAAAAGATTAAACATTTTTATTTAATGCCAAAAATGTTTTTCAAAAATATATAAAATGTTTTTGATGTTTTATAAAAAATCTAGTTATTAAGAAAATGTTCCTTTGATCATATAATGCATTAAGCATTAGTTCATTCATACCTTAAGTGATTTGAGTTGTAGAAATAGATATTTACAACTAAATACTTGTTTACGTCATAATTTTCCGATTAATGATTTTACATTTTGTGATTATCAAAACGTAGAGATATCGAAAAATATTAATAACGTGTTTAGGCATTATTTATATCAACAATCTCCCCCTTTTTGATGATTACAAAATCTAAACTCATTAAATCTAAACAATAGTTTTTAGACAAGTATTTAGTGAGTTTACATCTATTTCTCCCCCTTTTTGTAGAATCAAAAAGGTTAAGCCGACAATTTTTAGAATTGAATTTGTCGGGACGAGAATCCCCCTTGATGTGTACTCCCCCTCGTTTGGGGGCACCAAGGAAACGAGCTATGGAATGCTTGCAAAAAAAATGTTAGAAGCACAAGTATATATAACAACAAAAAGCAAGCATATAAAATCATTCATTCAATAAAGGTGTTGTGTATAAATACACAACCAAAAGATTACAACATGAAGCATGCAAGCATACAAATAAAAAAAAAAAAAAAAAAAAAAAAAAAAAAAAAAAAAAAAAAAAAAAAACCTACTAATGAAACTACATAATTATCTTAGAGGTACATGGTCTTCCATGGAGCTTGCTTGCAAGAAGGGTTTGAAAAATTATTTTAAGCATTGCATATGCTTAGTTGGGTGAAAATGGAGGTGGTGGTGGTGTAGTGGGTGAAGGAGGTGGAGGAGGTGGTGGTTGTGGGTTGGCAATCATGTGTTCAAGAGATGAAAACATGTAGTGTATCTCATCTCTAAGACCAAAGATTAAGGTCCGGTTATGGACGCAACAAAGACAATTATCACCATGGGCTTCAAGCATTGCCCAAGGTATAGGAAAGAATGGTGGTGGGGTTGGTGATGGTGAAAAATGAGCATCAAGAGGTGTGATAGGTGATAGGGAAATGGCAAGTTGGGTGTATGAAGGTTCTTGAGTGGATGGTGGTGATGATGCTCTTGGTGATGATGTTAGGTGAGTGTGGATGTAGTCATTTATGGAGGAGGTGGATGGAATGGAGGAAGATGAAGCTCCATGGGTGGATGGTGTTTTTGATGGTGCATTAGGTGCACTTGGGGATGAATTTTGAGGTGGTGGTGATGGAGTTTTGGTGTCATCTTGGGTTAGGTCAATGAAAGGTTTTTTTGGTGGTATGATAACAAGTCTTTGTTTCCTTGAAGGCTTAGAGATGGAGGATTTAGGTGATAGCATTGTGGATGACAATGGGTGTTTGATGAAGGTGATGGTTGATGAAGTGAAAGGTAATTGTAAGGAGGGTTTTTATATTGTGAGAAAGTGGTTTATTTAGGAAAATTGTGGAGATATTGTGGTAATATTCCAAGTCCAGTTCGTGCATTAAGGGTAATGGTAGCTGGGGCTTGGTAAAAGTGGTCACAAGATGCAAAAGGAAACAGTAAATTTTACTGTCCAGATGGCCGGTCCCCTTAATTGTTGGGCGGCCCCCTTAAAAATTAAGGGGACCGCCTAAGGAATTAAGGGGGCCGCCCATCTGGTGATTTCCCAGGCGACCAAATTTGAAAAATTTCCAGAAAAAGGTTATTTTTAGGGTGTCTTTGCAGCAAGTTTCCATTTGGATCATGTATATCAAGAATGATTAAATATTATCAATTGCATATTTAAAACAATATCATGAAACAATTATATTAGAAACATAGTCATATAATTTTAAATAAACTAGTAGCTAGGTTCTAATAAGTTTATCAACTAACATGATAAAAGCATGGCAAGCAAGTGTCAATATAATAGTACAACATATAAGTGTCTAATAAGAATCAACTAAACAATCATCAAATATGTTTATTTCTTCTTTTTCCCAAATAACTTTCCAAGTGACTTTCCGATGGACTTGAAGCCGCCTCGTACTTCATGGTGCATCTGCCGTTGTGAGTTGAGCATCTCGGTTTGCCTTTCGAAGAGTAGTTCGTCTGTCATGTCGGCATGAGGAGGAACTTGATATTCGGTGTAATCAAGATCCGGGAGATTTTCAACGAAAGTCCTTGGTGATGGGGTATTAGCACGTGATGTGCCTTCCTCCGCATCATCATCATCATCATCATCATCACCTTGATGAGACGTGGAACCACGAGGTGGAAACGAGACTGACTTACGAGATTTACCCTTATCACTACGAGGGCGACGGGTACGGATTTGAGCAAGTGGATTGAGGGTCGGTTGCACAGACTCATAAATGGGACTCCGAAGATGTGGATAGTGTATCATGACATGATTATAGAGACGAGTGAGAAACATACCATATGGTAGATTTGCATTGTGAGTGTTTTTGGCGGACATGATACGGTAGACAAAGAGATATGCCAAATTGTACGGTTGTTCAGCAACGATACAATATAACATGTGGACTATGCTTGCCGCGACATGATCACGGTGACCACTGGTACCGAACGCATTCTCACGAATGAGTTCTTCCCAACTTTTCATGTCGCGACGTAGATCTTTGAGAAGGATTTGGTTTTCAGAGATTTCAACATCTTTTGACTTAATCTTTCGACTAGTCGTACCACGAACTAGCCCAAGATATTGACGAATCTCTTCAGGAGATGGAATCTCGGAGTAGTAAGGACCCATTTGAGGTCGATTAAGCTCAAGAGAGGAAAGGTCCCACTCATTTGAGAAGACAGCTTGACCGGAGGAGGGAATTCCTAGAATTTGCCCGAATTGAGCAAGAGTAAGAGTGATGAGTTGGTGTTGAATCATGAAGGATATGAGGATGGTGCCAAAGGGATCGGTTTGCAATACCACTTGACTATAGAAGTCAAGGACAAAGCGAGGAATGATTGGCTCATTAATTTTGTAGAGACAATCAAGACTTACGTTGGAAAACATACGTTCTATGTAGTCGGATTCATAGAACGAAGGATGGACAATTCTTCCTTCGTGAATGTTCCTATCCTCAATGGGACGATAGAAACAAGCAACAGAGGGAGCCATGCCCGGAGTGGAAGAGACTTTAGGAATGTATGCTTTTGATCTTGAGACATCGCCAACTGTCACTTTGGGCATTTTCACTAAACGTGTTGCTAATCGATGTATAGATGTTTGCCCTTTGTGAAATTGACTCGAAGAGGTGATTTGATGATGGATTTGTGATGGCAGTTCGTATACAGCAGAGTGGGAGTGAAGTGAGTTTGAAAAATGGGGTGTTTGGCAAAGATTTCAAGGAGAAAAATCGTTTTGGCAGCAACAGTAGGCCGGCCCCCTTAAACATTAAGGGGACCGCCCCCGTTTACTAGCCGGTCCCCTTAAACATTAAGGGGGCCGCCTGCCAAATTTCTGAATTTCTTGATTTTTGTTTCTGACGGCAAAATATTTATATGTATATATTTGTAATATATCAAAAATACGTTTATTGGCACGAAGAAGGAATACTTGACACATTTTAAACATTTTGTTAATAAACTTAATCTTGATAATTTTGGACAAAATGCTCAAGACGTCAAGTTGACAGGAGGTTTAAGGATTGGGAAGAAATGTGTGTAAATTATTTATATATATATATATATATATATATATATATATATATATATATATATATATATATAAAGTGTAAGTGTGGGATGTTAAGTAGATTATGAGGAATGGTGAGGTAATGACGGAAATAGGTGCTGGCGGTGACGGGAGTTTGTTTCATCCATAGTTTTCTTGACTCGACGGTCAAAATGCTACTTCTACGTTAATCCACTTAACTCACTTCTCTTCATCACCATGAGTTATGTGACAGTGGACACGGAAGATTTTCGTGTTGAACGTTAAAGTTCAAAAGAGGCAAAGGGGGAAGAAAAGGTTCGAGGACGAACAATTTCTTTTAGTTCTAGATAGTCAACAAATGACGTATCTAGGTTATGTGCGTATATATTTATATGTATATATGTATATATATATAGTATAGTAGTATAGGTATATATATGTATAAGGAAAAATCTACTAACTAACATACTAAACATAAAAGACTAATGGGGCATGCAATAGGCTAGTTCATTTATCTACGCATATAATGGTGAGCATGAAAGAGAGGCGTACCTTTTGGTCTTCAACAAGTGGTCTTCAAGTTCTTCAAAGCGTATTAACTTATAAAAGTCAATTACGAAAGAGAAAACGCCTTTCCCGATGAGTATGCAATCTAGCCACTTGGTCCCCATGATCTCATTTGTCCATAGTTGTTTGGCCCAAACATGGTTTGCAATTGACTCGGATGCATATATGGTGGAAGTATTCCCCAAGGATTGTAGCTTGGTGGATTTGGGTAATTCCACATTGGGTAACTATTATTATGACGGTTTGGTATATTTTGGTTTCTTTTAGGTTGAGGAGTTTTAGGCCGAGGGTGAGGACTAGGTGGTCTTCTAGGTGGAGGTGTTTTTGACCTTAACCTTGGTTTAGAGTATTTTACTTCATTTTTTAAGGATGGTTTATAAAAGGTTTTTACTTCCTCATCACTAGCTATGGGTATTTTTCTATCTTTTATAAGTATATACTTAGGTTTTGACTCTAAAGGTTTTTGCTCACTAGTTTCACATTCAAACTTTACATTTTTAGTTTGACTATTTGAATCCTTAGTTGAATTAAATCCTAATCCGGTTTTATCACTTGATACTCTTTGAATACTTATTATTTCCCTAAGAGAATTACTACTATTTTCGGATTTCTTAAGCCTACAAATTTCCTCCTTAAGCATTTCATTTTCATTTTTTGTTTCTAGACATGTTTTACATTCAAGAATTTCTTTTCCCTTTTCTAAGTTATGTAGTTTAATTTTTAATTCTAGTATTTCTTTTTCTAACTGATTATTAATGTGTTTTAGTGATTTATTTTTAGTCATTACTTTTTGGCCTAATATACATAACCTATTATATTCGTTATCTAGGTCTTTTTCATCTAATGATAAATTTTCATCACTAAAGTATTCGGTTTCGGAACGTACCTCACTTGATGTCTTAGCCATGAGACACTTCTCTTCTTTTGTGGTTTCTTTCTCGTCTTCTTCACTGTCACTCCATGCTCCTCCAATGAACGCCTTTTGGTTTTGCTCCTTTGACATCATAGGGCATCTTCCAATGAGATGATTTGGATCACCGCATTTGAAACACTTCCTCTCGCTCTTGCTACCTTTGTCGTCTTTGTTTCTTTGGAGTGTTTTCCTTTCGTCATATGGTTGTCTAACGAATCTTCCTCGTCTTTTGAAAAACTTCTTGAAGTCTCTTACGGCCATGGCATATTCTTCATCATCACTTTCGGAGGTTGAGCTATCCTCGTCACTTGATGCTTTCCTAGCCTTCAACGCGATTGATTTGCTTTGCTCTTTCTTTCCTTTGACCATCTCGAAGTCTTTCTTGATTATTGCTTCGTAGACTTTCAAGTTGCCAATCAACTCGTCAAGTTGAAGAGTTGACAAGTTCTTTGATTCTTCAATCGCCGTAACTTTAGCCCGCCATTTTGGATGAAGAGCCCTAAGAAATTTCCTGACAAAATTCTTACTAGAAAAACTCTCATCAAGTGCCTTTAAACTTGTGATGATTGTGTTAAACCTAGCAAATGCATTATCAATTGATTCCTCTTCCGGAATCGTGAATTGTTCATATTGTTGAACAAGAAGATCTATTTTATTATCTTTGACTTGACTATTACCTTGGTGAGTTATTAGTAAAGAGTTCCAAATTTCTTTTGCGGTTTCGCACATAAAGATTCTTTCGTATTCTTTACGTGGTAGCGCATTATAAATAACCATTTTAGCCTCATTATTTTTAGAAAGTTTTCTTTTTAAATCATCATTTTGTTTTTCAAAAGGTACAATTTCATCCTTTTTAGTTTCAAGATTATGTTGAATAGGTAAAAAATCACCATTAGTAATAACATGCCAAAGATCTAGATCTTTTGACTTCACATAAGTTTCGAATCGATTTTTCCAATATAAAAATCCATCACTTTCAAATAGTGGTGGTCTTTGCATAGATTGCCCTTCTAAATATTTTTCAGATTCCATAGATCGTTTCAAGTTTTAAAATACAGTTAATTTTAAAAATCTTGTTTGACGTGGCTCTTGATACCAATTGTGGAAAACTAGAAGGGGGGTTGAATAGTTTTACGTCTTTTTAATTTATGAAAACTTTTGTTTACTTTTTAAAAACTTCGATTCTATCTTATGTGAATTCAACTCTTGATCAATATGAACATATATAAACAAATATAGATAAGTAATGCAAGTAATGTAAATGTAATGAAATAAGAGATAGAGTTGGAAAGATCAAACCACAACACGGAGATTTATAGTG
Source organism: Artemisia tridentata subsp. tridentata (assembly GCA_021014915.2). NCBI lineage: Eukaryota > Viridiplantae > Streptophyta > Magnoliopsida > Asterales > Asteraceae > Artemisia > Artemisia tridentata. Next base: position 79,974,497 of record CP139503.1, on the reverse strand, counting down.
GTTCGGCTACAAGGACACCTTCCTTGCCCTACTCCACTCCTCGAGTCACCTACTCAAGAGTTTTCTTCACTATGTCAACAAACTCCCTTATGGCGGAGAAACCTTACACAACTTTAGCTTACACCGGCTTAACGACACAAAGCTAGATGTCGAGTCCTAATCGTAGCTAGAACCAATCTCACAACTTATACACAACTTCTACACTACTTAATCACAACTTCTTCACGACTTCTTCACAACGGCTTCACGACTTCTTCTTCACGACTACTTCACGACTTCTTCTTCACGACTACTTATTCACAACTACTTCACAACAAATTTACAACACAACTACGTAGTTACACTTAGATCTACTTATCACAACTACACAACACTTTATACAACAACACAATTGAATGAGGTAAGTAATAACACTTCTTCACTAGTTGAAGTAGAGTTCTTCTTTTGCACTTTTGGTGGTGGAAGCTTGGATCACTTAGAAACCAATGCTTAAGAAAATATGATCAAAGGATTTACAATGTTTAGAATGAATTTAGAACAGAAAGTTTTAGTATGCAAAAGGTGAGTAAAAGTCCAGGAGAAGACTGGTATTTATAGTAGAAAAATTGGACAGCTGGAAGTCTACTGGAGCGGGGGCGGTCCCCTTAAATAGGGGGCGGTCCCCTTAATAATTAAGGGGGCCGCCTAGTAAAATTAAGGGGGCCGCCCCTTCTGTCCGTTGGCCAATTTTGTCCTTTTGTGGGGAAGGTTTTTCTGGAACATTTTAACTGATTTTGGTTAAAAATTTGAATTCATATTTTTATAAAAGATTAAACATTTTTATTTAATGCCAAAAATGTTTTTCAAAAATATATAAAATGTTTTTGATGTTTTATAAAAAATCTAGTTATTAAGAAAATGTTCCTTTGATCATATAATGCATTAAGCATTAGTTCATTCATACCTTAAGTGATTTGAGTTGTAGAAATAGATATTTACAACTAAATACTTGTTTACGTCATAATTTTCCGATTAATGATTTTACATTTTGTGATTATCAAAACGTAGAGATATCGAAAAATATTAATAACGTGTTTAGGCATTATTTATATCAACAAAAACGTTGCAAGGCCTGTTAGTTTGTCACTGTGTGAATTGTTGTTGTTCATACATCATTGTTTGTACCAAACAATCGTAAATCCTCTGTAGTGATCGGTTAGTATTTTAGTCATCAAAATACATAGTGTGACGGGAGTGGTTGTACCCTTGTAAAAGAACTCGACATCTAGCTTTGTATCGGAAATATTGTAAGCGAGGTGTAAAGGTTTTCTCCGCCGGATAAAGGAGCTTGTTGACTAGTGAAGAAAACTCTCGAGTTGGATACTCGGGGAGTGGAGTAGGGCAAGGAAAAAGAGTCCTTGTAGACCGAACCACTATAAACACTCGTGTTGTGGTTTGATCGTTTCTCTTTTGCACTATACTTATTTGTTATTTTGTTTGCATACATTAAGTCATTTCATACAAACATAACAAAGAAAAATAAATTAAAAATGGTAAAACTATTCAAACCCCCCCCCCTCTAGTTTTCCACAATTGGCATGAAGAGCTACGTTACTCAAGATTTTTAAAATTTATTGTATTTTAAAGCTTGAAACGATCCATGGATTTTGAAAACTTCAAAGAAGAGCAATCTATGCAAAGACCACCACTTTTTGAACCAAATGGATTTATTTATTGGAAAAGCCGTTTTAAAACATATGTGAAATCAAAAAATATAGATATATGGTATATAATTATAGAAGGCGATCATAAATCTATTATAAAAGATATCACAAGTGGTCGGGATGAGGATACTTCACTTACTCATCATAGTGATGAGCAAAAGAAGTTAATTGCTTAAAATAATGAAGCAAAAATGATGCTTTACAATGCTCTAACTAAAAAGGAATTTGAAAGAGTCTTTATGTACAAAACCGCTAAAGAAATTTGGCAATCTTTAATAATCACTCATCAAGGAAATTCACAAGTCAAGAATAACAAAATTGATGTTCTTCTTCAACAATATGAACAATTTAGTTTTCCTGATGATGAAGTCATTGATAGTGCATTTGCTCGCTTTAATACTATTATTACTTCTCTCAAAGCACTTGATGAATCCTTTTGTAGTAAGAACTTTGTCAGGAAATTTCTTAGAGCACTTCATCCAAAATGGAGAGCAAAAGTGACGGCTATTGAAGAATCTAAAGATCTCCCAAAGCTAGCACTTGACGAGCTAATTGGAAACCTCAAAGTTCATGAAATGCTAATGGTGAATGACTCAGAGATCGTTAAAAGCAAAAAGGAAAAGATCAAGTCCATTGCCTTAAAAGCAAGAACGGAGACAAGTGATGATGAAGAATCTAGCTCGGGAAGTGAAGATGAGGAATATGCCATGGCCGTAAGAGATTTCAAAAAGTTCTTTTGAAGACGAGGAAAGTTTGTAAGACAGCCTAGAGATGACAAGAAACCCTTTCGAAAAGATCGTGATGATAAGAAAGGGAAGGATGAAAGAAAATGCTTTAGATGTGGTGACACAAGCCATCTCATAGGAGATTGTCCACAGCCACCTAAAAACAAAACTCAAAGAGCTTTTGTGAGTGGTGCTTGGAGTGAAAGTGAAGATGATGATGAGGAGCCAAAGAATGAAGAAATTGTTCTCATGGCTTAAGACTCAAACGAGGTATACTCTGACTCATCTTATTCCTCTATTGATGATGACACCTTACAAAAGGAATATAACAAACTGCGTGAATTAGCTTAAAAATCATAAACAAAAACAAATTTTTGAAAACCAAAAAGGAATTCTTAGAAAATGAAGTTTATGAATTAAAAGAAAAAGCAAAACATTTAGAAAAGAGTAAAGCTATTGACAAGGTATGTACATCATGTTAAGAGCTTAGACTTGAATTAGAGAAACTTAAAATCACACAGGAAGCACTTATCAAACAAAACTCTAAGTTCAAAAAGTTTGATAAAAATATTTTGTTGTGTGGATGAAATAATGAGAATCCAAAAATTACCACACGATAAAATTAGACTAGGTTTTATGAAATTAGGAGATTTAAGTAGTCTAAAGAAACAAGCTGAAAAAGTACAAGAAACTTTTCCAACTGCCTCAGGGACCGACGGATCAGACGGAACCAAAAATTTGGTTCCGCCTGTGGAACAGTTTGGTTCCGTGGATACCTCAGCAGAACAGAAAGTTCGTACATCGGCTCGTACTGAGTTTGTTAAAGCCACAAAGAAACCTAACACTGGCACAAATGAAACTAAACAAAAACCAGCTGTTACAATAGGATTAGGACTTTCTAAAAATGAATATAGATCCAAAATCACTCAACAGAGGACTAAAATACCTACTCCCAAACGCCCCTTTCCAAAGAGCAGCTACAACACACAACCCAACTATCAACAAAATGGTTGGAATCAAAACTTCCCAAGGTATTATCAAACTCCTAACTACATGCCATGGAACTTATATCCACCATTCCCATACATGAATCAAGTTAATGGGATGTTTAACCAAAATGGACCCATGAGATATTGGGGACCAAATGCTTGAGTTTTTCTATAACTTAGGTATGCTTGAAAGTCGGAATGGAACCAGACGAGTAGATAAAAGATAGTGATTGTTCAAGGCATATGACGGGAAACAAGAGCCTCTTCTCAACCTACCAAGAATATGACGGAGGTAATGTTACTTTTGGTAGCAAGTTGAAAAGCAAAATCATCGGAAAAGGTACTATCTCTCATGACTCTCTCTCTCTATTGATAATGTTGCTTATGTTGATAATCTAGGATTCAACCTTCTTAGTATTAGTCAACTATGCCGTAAAAAGTATAACATCCTATTTAGTGAAAACGAGAGTAAAATACTAAAAGATGGGATAACCGTCGTAAAAGGAGTTTTGAAAAACAATGTATACGTCATGAAAATTGATAAAACTTCTAGAGATAAACTTTGCTTAACTTCGTTAGATGATTCCTCAAATCTTTGGCATAGACGCTTAGGCCACGCAAATATGAGACTCATTCAATCTCTATCCTCAAAAGACCACGTTAGGAACTTACCCAAGTTGAAATATGACCAACACTTTTGTGATGCTTGCAAAATTGGAAAACAAGTTCATAGTAGCCATAAGGCTAAAAATATGGTGTCTACATCTAGGTGTCTAGAACTTTTGCATATGGATTTATTTGGTCCATCCGTTATACAAAGTTATGGAGGCAACTTCTACACTTTGGTCATAGTAGATGATTATTCAAGATACACTTGGACAAAGTTTTTGAAAAGTAAAAACGAAGCTTTTGATCAATTTGAAGTTCTTAGTAAGAAAATTCAAAACCAACTAGATAGTCGTATTGCGTCAATAAGAACGGATCATGGTCGTGAATTTGATAATGAAACACAATTTGGAAACTTTTGTGATGCCAACGGCATAACACATAATTTTTCGGCTCCTCGTACTCCTCAGTCAAATAGTGTTGTAGAACGTAAAAACCGGACTCTTTAAGAAATGAGTAGAACAATGCTTAATGAACAAAACATACCAAAAAAGTTTTGGTGTAATGCCGTTGACACTTCAACCTACATTTTGAATAGAGTATTAATTCGACCATTTTTAAACAAAACACCATACAAAATATATAAAGGTAAAAAGCCTACGCTAAGATACTTTAAAGTGTTTGGAAGTAAATGTTTTATTTTAAACACTAAGGATTATCTCACCAAATTTGACCCAAAGTCTTATGAAGGTGTATTCCTTGGATATTCTCAAAATAGCAAAGCTTATATTATTTTAAACAAAGAAACCTTAAGAGTCAAGGAATCGTTAAACGTAATATTTGACGAAAGTCCACCTCCCTCTAAGACATCATCTTTGGTAGATGATGACTTAGTTGAAAGTCAATTTGTCGAAAACGAAGAGAATATAAATATTGACAAGGAAGATGAACTATTAAATATAGAAATTGTCAATATCAAAGAACCTAAAGGTCATCCATTAAATAGTGTTATAGGAAAAATAAATGAAAGAACCTTAAGATCACAAGTCCAAAATCAAAGCAACTTCTTTTGTTTTGTGTCAACCATTGAACTTAAAAATATAAATGAAGCTATAAAAGATGAATCTTGGGTCATTGCTATGCAAAAAGAGTTAAATCAATTTGTTAGAAATGATGTTTGGACATTAGTTCCTCAACCAAAGAGTCAAACGATAATTGGAACAAAATGGGTCTTTCGAAATAAAATGGATGAACATGGTGTAGTGTCTAGAAACAAAGCTAGGCTAGTAGCACAAGGTTATAATTAACAAGAAGGCATTGACTACGATGAAACTTTTGCTCTAGTTGCTAGGCTCGAGTCTATTAGAATTTTACTTGCATATGCATGTGCACATGATTTCAAACTTTTTCAAATGGATGTCAAAAGTGCATTTTTAAATGGCTTTATAAATGAAGAAGTGTATGTCGCTCAACCTCCCGGCTTCATCAATTTTGAAAAACCAAATCATGTTTACAAACTTAAAAAGGCTTTATATGAACTTAAGCAAGCACCAAAAGCATGGTATGATCGACTTAAAACATTCTTAGTTGACCATAAGTACATCATGGTTTAGTAGATAACACTCTCTTCACCAAGAAAAAGGATTCACATATTATCATTGTCCAAATATATGTGGATGACATCATATTCGGATCAACTTGTCAAGAGTTATGTGACGATTTCTCGAAAATCATGCAGGACGAGTTTGAGTTGAGTATGATGGGAGAACTAAACTTTTTCTTAGGTCTTCAAATAAAACAATTAGAAGATGGGATATTCTTTAACCAACCTAAATACATAAAATACATGCTTAAGAAATTTGGTCTTGAAGACTCTAAACCTATTAAAACGCCTATGTCCTCGGAAACCAAACTCGCCAAGGATGAAGAAGGTGAATCCGTAGATAAAACTAAATATAGAGGAATGATTGGTAGTCTACTCTATCTCACGGCTAGTAGACCCGACATTATGTTTAGTGTTTGTCTATGTGCTCGCTTTCAAAAAGATCCAAAAACATCACATCTTGAAGCCGTAAAACGGATTTTTAGATATATAAAAGGTACTACACATCTAGGATTATGGTATCCCAAATGAACGGGAGTAGAAACCATAGTGTATGCCGACTCGAACCATGTCGGTGACTATGTTGATAGAGAAAGCACAAGTGGTATTTGTACTTTTGTTGGACATTGTCTTACCTCATGGTTCTCTAAGAAACAAACGGCTCTCGCTATTTCAAAGACCGAAGCCGAATATGTATCAGCCAGAAAAGCATGTCAACAAGCTCTTTGGATGAAGCAAGCTCTTGTCGACTACGGAATTTAACTTAACGACATCTTTATTCTTTGCGACAACAAAGGAGCTATCAATCTCAGTAAAAATCCAGTTCAACATGCTCGAACTAAACACATTGAAATCAAACATCATTTCCTTCACGAAAATGTTTAAAAAGGACACATCTCAATCGAGAAAGTATCCTCAGAAGACAACATTGCCGATATCCTAACCAAACCTCTTAAACGGGAACCATTTAACCTTCTTAGACTTGGACTAGGACTAATGGAACCTAATTTATAGTTTTGAGTATAGCTTAGACCTTCTTTTAACCAAAACAACGAAACTGGCCAAGTTGAGTTTTGGTCCCAAGGAACCAATCGACAACAAGGACGGAACCAAATATTTGGTTCCGCCCCATCCGTGGGTTCTTGGGCCAGAGTTTAAACACAGAAAACAAACAGTCCTTCTCACTTAACCATAACATACAAACGACCCAAACTCATCCCATAACATACCACACTCAAAATTAAGGCCTTTCCTTCAACTAATCTGAGCCCTAATCAACATTGTAAGTTTCCTTACTACTTTTCTTCTGTCAATTCTGAGTCTAGGACTTCAAATTTATGCACAAAACCAAAACTTGGGGATTAAGCATTTTCTTAGGAAAATTATTAAGTACATTTGTAAATTACATAACTAATCATGTTTCCCTTAGTTAGGAATTGCATCCTACAAACCATTATCATGATTTACTAAAAACCCCATATCAAAATTTTGTAAAAGCTTCTCACTTTTAGGACAAATAATTTTTTACATTGTTCATACAAATAAAAACATTATGTTTAAACATCACTTACATGATGTCTCTTGAATGCTAAAGGAAGTACATAATTAATATGTATTTTTGGGTACATTCAATCGAAGGTACATTGAATTAGGAGCGTTTGGGTTATCTCTTACATTTTTGCAAAAACTACTAAATAAAAACTATTTATGCATTAAAAGGAGTCTAGATAACCGTACCTCCACATTGTCCACATATAGGCACACACTAGAACATCATATCAAGATTCTCATTAGTTTCGACTAAACTGTGAAATTTTTGTATTTAGGATCAAACATGCCTCCCGCAACTTTCTATGACCACAAAGACACTCTCAAATACATCCCCAAACACCATAGGACTAAGGTACTCACCCCGGATCAAGTCGAAAATTTCAAAGCTCTAAAGAAACGCTATTTTCATGAGGGTAGAACCATTGACCCATCCTTTCTAGAAGGAACAAACATTCGCCAACAACTTGCAACCATTCACTTTGATTGCCTCCTAGACATCAACGAACCAATTTGTCCTAGATTTGTCCTAGAATTCTATGCTAGTGTCGTTCTCGCAAGTGAAGATGATGGTCTAATAACCATTAACTTTAAGGTCAACCAACATAAGTATCACATTCCTCTTCGTCAATTTGCCGAAGTCCTTAGAATTCCATGTGAAGGTACATGCCGTTACTCGGATAAATTGTCTCTTTCAACCCTTGACTCAATCGTTGATCGTATGCCTCCATACGACACTCCTCTAGTTGCTAAAGAAATAATCCAAAACATCTTTTCCTTCCAAGAACCGCAACCACTAGGAGAACTCGTTCGGGTAATGAAGTTGACAAGGATCCTTTTGGAATGGAACTTAGTGAACTCAAACCCCAATTCGGTAAATGGGAAGAAATTCTTAGAGCAAATGTCTTGTGCACCATAGGTAATCGTGATCACATCAATGCTTGTCTTTGTTACATGCTTTATAGTTTGTCCACCCGCAAACCTTTCAACTTAGCCTACTACATTGCCAAAAGGATGGCCGACATACCTATAAGAGGAACTACCGCTCTTCCCTACCGGATGCTTCTCACCCGTCTCTTTAGAGCCTTTGCTCCCATTCCACCCAATCCTAAAGGGTTTTTTCTGGACTACTCTCTTGTTGATCACATTATGGTTCCATTAAGTGACAAAAGAGTAGCAAAGACTAAAGGGAAACGTCCTCATCCTCCAACTTCCTCATCATCATCATCAAATAGCGAAGAGGATGGACTCCCCAACTCTAGGCTTCCTCCATGTGACTACCTCCGAAAAATTCTAGTAATTGAGAACGAATCAGAGGAGTTCAAGCAAACAAGAGGGATGTTCAAGTGCCTTGGAAGGATGATGTCCAAGATCAAAAAGAAAGTAGACAAACTATGAGAGGTTTTATGAGTGGTTTGGTACTAAGTTTCTAAAAACAATGATGTATGGTGTATTTTACTATTTCTAGGATGTTAACTTAGTATTTGACGATTATGTGAGCTAATCATGTCTTTCAGGAAGATAACATCTTGATGTTATCATTTTTCCATTTTTTACATTATTAGTGAAATCGTTAGCCCCTGCTTGATCTATACCTATTCGTGTATTAATACCTGTTTTTTTATCGTTTCCTAATCACATTGAATTAATTACATATGTTTTAGGAGATATTACAATATTTGAACAAGTTTCGGGGGTCGAAAAATCCAACCTGTTAAGGATTTTGGACTGGCGGATATGGCGGAACAAAAAATTCGGTTCCGCCCTTGTATTTTCTGGGTACTCCCAAAATACACACCGCGGATAGGGTGGAACCAAAAATATGGTTCCTCCCATTATGTCGCAAGGTAACTCATTCCTGTAGTTTTATATTTTTTTATTTCGTTAATTCCCGCACTCTAGAACACTCATATTTTTTACTAAGATACTTTTTACTGGTATTCACTCATATTAGGATCATCTTAGTCCACTTAAACCAATAGGATAAGCATTTCCCACCAAAATTCAAAATTTCTCAAAAATCACTCAAGTTACCTTTCTTCACAAAGGAAGGAACCCTTTATTTGGTTCCTTGCCATCCGTGGGTCTCTGACCTTAAAGATCTTGCAATGATTGTAAGACATTAACTGCATATCCTTCTTCTTTCACTCAACTCATCCCCATCGGGTTGACTTTAGTGATTAGACAAGCTTCTTTACTGTTGGGAATTAAATGTTCTGAAGATTAGTATTGGGAATTAAACTTTCACAAGGTCAGTTCTGCTCAAAAAAATATACTAAGTGTCATTCTACTGCTAGTGTTAGAGATTCTACTGCCGCAAGCATTCTACTGCTAGTGCATCAGATACTGCTGTTGAAGAGATAAGTGTCGCGTATTCTACTGCTGGATGGAGAAGTATACAAAGATATTTTGTGTATAAAAGTCAAAGATATACGGTAGATAATATCTTTGATAGATGTTCAGTCAACAAGTTGTGTACACAGATACAAGTTGTATCTTAAGGACTGACACACTCAAGCAAGCAAGTAGTTTGACAAGACTTATCATTTATTGTAAAGATCCCCTTAGTTGTATAAAAAGAAGATCTTATATTAGTTACAAGTGTGTTGAAAATAGACTAACCAAGTGCTAAATTTGTAACTAGTACTAAAAAAACATACATTGAGTTGTTCATAATAGAAAATAGGTAATAGAGATTCAAGGTTTTGTAACCCTAGTGATAGTGAAGATCACTCGTATTATTCTCAATAATATTGAATCGTTTGGTGTTAGCATTCATTGTTCATTATCAAATTCAACAACCACCACTGTTCCATTTCCAATATCAAATAACCTTCTAAGTGTGGTTAAGTAGATTCCATATACTTAATCATATTCACTCAAAGTATCTCATACACTCGTTATAAAGGACTAACATCCTATTAAGTGTATCGAATCCTCTCAATTGGTATCAGAAAAAGGCTGATATCTTTGATTTAGAAGAAGAAGAAGAAGAAATGGACGTTGAATCTATTCAGACAAATGTTGTTGCAAAGTTACCAATGCTCAAACAGAATGAGTTTGAGATGTGGAGGCTGAGGATAGAGCAATATTTCCAAGTGCAAGATTATGCACTTTGGGAAATTATTGAAGATGGAAACTCCTTCAAACCTACAACCTCTACATCAACAGTTGAAGGTAAAATTGTGACAACTTTGAATACCAAATCAACAATTGCAGAAGATAGAGTCAGAAAGAAGAATGACCTCAAGGCAAGAAGTATGCTGATGATGACCATTCCAAATGATCAACTTTTAAACTTCAGCAAATTCAAAGATGCAAAGTCTTTGTTTGAGGCCATTATTGCAAGGTATGATGGGAATGAAGCCACCAAGAAGACCCATAAGACTCTTCTCAAACAGCAGTTTGAAAACTTCTCCTCAACCAACAATGAATCACTAGACCACATGTTTAACAGACTTCAGAATATTGTGAGCCAACTTGCTATTCTTGGGGTTGAAATACCTCAAGAAGATTTAAACTCAAAATTTCTGAGAAGCTTACCTGAAGAGTGGGCTATGCATGTTGTTATCTGGAAGAACAAGCCAAACCTTGACCACATGGAACTTATGGACTTGTATAGCAACTTTAAGATTGTGGAATATGATTTGAAGAAAACTGGAGGTACTAGTTCTAATACTGGGAATATGGCATTTATGTCATCTCCTAGTACCTCAACTCCAGTTGAAGAGGTGAAGGTTGATGGTGGTGTTGGTGATGCTAGTTCATCAAGCAGTACCATTGGTATAATGGATGAGCAGACTTGTTGTGCATTTTTAACAAGTCGAAATGATGGGTCCATGCTTACACATGAAGACCTCTAAGAGATCAATGATGATGATCTAGAGGAAATGGACCTAAAATGGCAAATTTCTCATCTTAGCATGAGGGCTAAGAAGTTCTATCATAGGACGGGGAAGAAGCTTACAATCAGCAGCAATGATACTGCTGGTTTTGATAAGTCAAAGATAGAATGCTACAACTGCCACATGATGGGGCACTTCTCAAGAGAATGTAGAAGGCCAAGGCAGTAAGATAGCAAGAACAGAGGTTTTGGAAGCAAATCCAAAACGGAGGAAGTTTCTGAGCCAAACTCAAAAGCTATGGTAGCTATTGATGGCTTAGGTTTTGATTGGAGCTTCATGGAAGATGAAGAAGAAGCTTCTTCTCAGATGGCACTTATGGCTTTTTCTGCCACTGAGGTACAATCTCATAAAGCTTGTTCAAATACTTGCACTGCTCTTACAGAACTACAAACTTTAATCAAACATTATGATGATCAAAAGAAAGAGCTAAGCACAACTCATCAAGACTTAATAAACTATAAGTATGGTTTAGCTACCTTAGAGAAGCAGATCATACACTATAAAGAAAATGAATTTGCTTTTTCAGATGACAAAGCTCTTCTTAAGCAGGACATATTCTTTAGAGATGCAGAAATTAAGCTTTTAAGAGATGCATATGATAGGATCAAAAAGGAGAATGAAAACATTCACTTAAGTGTAGAAACACTAGAAAATGCTTCTAAGGGTGTAACTAACATGATTGAATGTCAAGTGATCAATAAGGCAAAGTATGGGTTAGGATATAATGCAGTCCCACCTCCTTACAGAGGAATCCCTACACCCCCAGGGATTGACCTAGAGTATTCATGCTTAGCTGAATTTCAACAACCTGAGCTACAATATGGTGTTTAGCCAAAAGCAAAGTTAGTTGTTGATGAACCTAAGAAAGTAAGTGAGAGTTTATGTAAAACTTCACTTCCTGAGGACAAGGTGTCCTCTGATAGAAGGTCAGATAGAGTAGTCATAGATGACTGAATATCTGATGATGATGAAGAAGAATAGGTAATGTCTAAACCTGATATGGTTAAGAAAGCAGGAACAAGTGTTCCTAAGGTAGTCAAACATAATACTGATAGGCCTAAAATCAACATTAAACATGTTAGGCAACCAGTTAGATATTGTGAGCAATACAGAACCACAAACAAGCCTAAAGGCAACCAAAGGAATTGGAATGGCCTTAAGTCTCACCAACTAGGTGATGAATTTGAATTCTATAACAAAGCTTGTTTCATTTGTGGAGAATTTGACCATCTTGCAGCTTTCTGCAACCAAAGGGTATCTGGGTATACACATAATAGGGTGAATTTCAAAAGGCAAACATCTAAAAGTCACTCTAATAAAACTAGAACCACATCCAGAGCAGTTTCATCAAAGTCTGGACCAAAAGTAGTTTCTACTGCTAAACCAAAAGATTCTACTGCTAGACAAGCAGTTTCTAATGCCAGACCTTTTTACTCTGTTTACCCTAAACCAGCAGTACAAAGTGCAAAAACAACTTACAAATATGCACAAACAACTGCTAAGAGACCTTTTCCAACAAGAGCAGTTTCACTAAAACAAATTTGGAAACCTAAGGGTTCTACTGCTAGGGAAAAGAAGGCTAATGATGTTAAGGCCTCAGCATGTTGGATTTGGAAACCTCTTAAATCCAATGGTGCATCAACTGTTCTCAAGAGATTTAATTACATTGATGCACATGGCAAATCCAAGTCAGTAATGGCTTGGATTCCCCAAGGAAACTAATTTCCTTATTTGTGTGCAGGAACATTCACCAACAGATCATGAAGATCAAGGCTATTCAAATAGTGGGTGTTCAAGGCACATGACAGGCAACATGTCTTATCTTTCCAACTTTCAATCATTAGATGGAGGATATGTTACCTTTGGAGGAGGTATCGGTGGCAAGATTACTGGTAAAGGTACTCTTAAAACTGGTAAATTAGATTTTGAAGATGTGTACTATGTGCAAGAGCTTAAGTATAATCTTTTTAGTGTCTCACAAATGTGTGAAAAAAAGAACAAAGTTCTTTTAACTGACACTGAATGTCTTGTACTTTCTTCTGATTTTAAGATGCCTGATGAAAGTCAAGTACTTTTTAAAATTCCAAGAAAGGGCAACATGTACAGTGTTGATATGAAGAAGATTGTTCCTAAAAAGGCACTTACTTGTCTAGTTGCAAAGGCCACATTGGATGAATCTATGAAATGGCATAGGAGGCTTGGTCACATTAACTTCAAAACCATAAAAAAAAATTGTTAAGAATGGTTTGGTTAGAGGTTTACCTCAAAAACGATTTGAAAATGACCAAACATGCATTGCTTGTCTTAAAGGCAAACAACACAAAGCCACTTGTAAGCCCAAGATTTTTAACTCTATTGATCAATCATTGTTTATGCTTCATATGGACTTATTTAGACCTACTTCTGTTAGTAGTATGATGCATAAAAGATATTGTCTAGTTGTTACTGATGACTATAGTAGATTTACATGGGTTTTCTTTTTAGGTTCTAAGGATGAGACTTCTAGCATTCTTAAAACATTCATAACAGAGATAGAAAACCTAGTAAGCAAAAGAGTAAAAGTCATTAGATGCGATAATGGGACAGAGTTTAAGAATAGAGTTATGGATGACTTCTGCAAGGAAAAAGGTATTAGGAGAGAATTTAGTGTAGCTAGAACTCCTCAGCAAAATGGAGTAGCTGAGAGGAGAAATAGAACACTTATAGAAGCTGCTAGAACCATGTTAGCCGACTCTAAGTTGCCTATCACTTTTTGGGCTGAAACAGTTAATACTGCTTGCTATGTTCAAAACAGGGTTTTGGTTGTCAAATCTCACAATAAGACATCATATGAACTTTTTAGAGGTAGAACTCCTGCAATAGGATTTCTTAGACCTTTTGGATGTCATGTGACAATTCTGAATACCTTAGACCATCTAGGAAAGTTTGATGGTAAAGCAGATGAAGGATTCTTAGTTGGATATTCTCTTAATAGCAAATCTTTTAGAGTATACAACTCAAGAACTAGAAGAGTAGAGGAAAACCTGCATGTGGAATTTTTAGAGAGCAAATCCAATGTAGCAGGTCAAGGTCCTAATTGGCTATTTGATCTTGAGACACTAACCCATTCTATGAATTATGTGCCTGTTGTTGTTGAAACTAATGAATTTTCAGGTTCAATAGAAGATGAAACGACAAATGAGGCAGGGTTAGACAAAGAGAAAGATCAAGATTATGTATGGATGCCAATATGTACCAGTGTGGCTTCAACTTCAACAAATGATGAACCTTCTTCTGATAAAGCTAAAGAAGTGATTGAAGATGAAAACAAGGAAGATGGAACAAAGGAACAAGAGAATGTTTCTACTGATGATAGTACTGCTGAGACAGAGCATTCTACTGCTAGGCTTAATTTTTCTACTGCTGAGCCAAATGTTTCTACAGCTGGCCCATCAGAACCAAATGGAGCAGAATTCTCAGAAGATGAGGTGGATTTCAACAATCTCCCACCTAACTATTATGTTCCTACAACACCACACACAAGGATTCACAAAGTCCACTCCCTGGACAATGTGATTGGAGATGTACAATCAGGGGTGAAGACAAGGCAACAACTGATGTCTTCAGACCAACAAGGGCTTCTTGATGCTCTTTATGCATCAAAGCAGCATGAGTATTCAAACTCTTGCTTGTTTGTATGTTTTCTCTCACAAGCAGAACCAAGGAATGTTCTTAAAGCCCTAGATGATTCAAGCTGGGTAGAAGCTATGCAAGAAGAGCTTCTTCATTTTAAGATTCAGAAGGTATGGGTGCTAGTTGATTTACCCAAGGGTGTAAGGGTAAATGGCACTAGATGGGTTTTCAGAAATAAAAGGGATGAAAGGGGCATAGTGATTAGGAATAAGGCTAGATTAGTAGCCCAAGGGTACATACAAGAAGAAGGGATAGACTATGAAGAGGTTTTTGCTCTAGTAGCAAGGATTGAAGCCATTAGGTTATTTTTGGCTTATGCTTCATTTATGGGCTTCATAGTTTATCAAATGGATGTCAAGAGTGCATTTTTATATAGTACTATTGAAGAGGAGGTATATGTCTCACAACCTCCAGGGTTTACTGACCCAGACCATCCAGACAATGTGTACAAGGTAGTTAAGGCTCTTTATGGCCTTCATCAGGCACCAAGGGTATGGTATGAAACACTGGCTTCCTACTTAATAGAAAATGGATTTCAAAGAGGGAAGATTGATCAGACATTATTCATCAAGAAGCACAAGAATGATCTTTTGCTAGTGCGGGTGTATGTGGATGATATCATCTTTGGATCTACAAGGAAGGAGATGTGTTTGGAGTTTGAGAAACTTATGCATGATAAGTTTCAGATGAGTTCCATGGGGGAACTTACATTCTTTTTGGGTCTGCAAGTTAAGCAATCAAGTGAAGGCATATTTATCAGCCAAGATAAATATGTTGCAGAGATTCTTAGAAAATTTCAATTTGCTGATTCAAAAGTAGCAAGCACACCAATGGACTCTGAGAAGCCACTTCTTAAAGATTTAGATGGAGAAAATGTAGATGTACACACATACAGATCTATGATAGGCTCTTTGATGTATCTCACATCATCAAGACCTGATATCATGTTCTCTGTTTGTGCTTGTGCAAGATTTCAAATAACTCTAAAGGTTTCTCACCTCATAGCTGTCAAGAGGATTTTTAGATATCTCAAGGGTCAACCTAGGTTGGGTCTATGGTATTCTAGAGAATCACCTTTTGACTTGGTAGCATTTTCAGATAGTGATTATGCAGGTGCAAGCTTAGACAGAAAGTCAACAACTGGAGGATGTCAATTCCTTGGGTGTAGACTTATCTCATGGCAGTGTAAGAAGCAAACAATTGTGGCTACTTCAACAACTGAAGCTGAATATGTAGCTGCTGCAAGTTGCTGTGGTCAAGTCATATGGCTTCAAAACCAACTTCTTGACTATGGGTACAATTTCATGAACACTGTCATACATATTGATAGTAGTAGTACAATTTGCATAATTAAAAATCCAGTGCAACACTCTAAAACAAAACACATTGAAATTAGACATCATTTTATTAGAGACTGCAATGAGAAAAAGTTGATTCAAGTTCTTAAAATTGATTCTGATCACAACTCTGCAGATCTTCTCACAAAAGCTTTTGATGTTGAAAGGTTTCAGTACTTGGTAGCAAGTATTGAGATGCTAAATCCTCAATGATTTAAAACTCTGTGTTTTTGTATATAAATTTTAGTTTACTGCTAGCATTGTTAATTACTACTATTACTGAAAAGTTTGTATTGCTAGTACAAATTTTGTTTGTTAAGTTCATACTGTTAGTCATATGATTCTAGTGCTATAAGACAAATGTTTTGCATTTTGTTTCTTGGTTTTGGACTAACAATTTCAGGTATGAACATTTGAACACAAAGGAAGTTTCAAGTGAAATAAATGAGCAGCAGAAGGATAATACAATTTGCTAATATAATAGGTTTATGATGGACTGAGTTTGGGAATTCATTAACAAAGGTTTACACCTAAGTTAATAAAATCTTTAAAACTTCTTTCTTGAAACCTGATTATGATGTTTCACATTGACTTGATGGCTCAGTTGGTCAGATAGTAACTGACACAACTCACTTTCTATCATTTTATACTTTAATTAGTATAATGAGCAAGTCTAAGGACATCTGATAGAAAGAACAGCGAACAAATGTGCATCTAACACTTGTGTTAGAAGATACAATTGTCACGAGCTGGAAAACCTGTCAAGAAAGCCCTTTGAATGGGTTTATCTTTACACAGGCAGTTATTTATAACTGAAAACATTGGTTATCACACAACCAGAGGTTAATTTAAAACCGAATTCTTGATTAAGTGTCTGTTGCACACTTAATCCCTTCAAAATGGTTGAGAGCAGTATTATTTTTCAATAATAAAATCATATTCATATTGCTAAGTCAAAAGTTTCTTAAAAAGGATTTTCAAAGAGGCTCAGAAAAACCATCAAATGATGGACCATGAGTCAATGCCCCATGAATCACCTCTCACAGGAGTTAACACACCTGGAAGTGATGAGGGCAGCAAATAAACTCTTAAGGAATTGATGGCTACATGTACAACATTGTCTGAAAATATGTTCTAATTGGTAGATCAGATGATGGTGAAAGATCTTCCAAACAGGGGAGGAAATGATAAATCTCAGGGGAGGAAATATTTTGGTACATGGTGAGAGATCTTCCAAGCTCAGAAGAGGAAGATTAACAAATAAGGGAAGAAAAGATTGTGTATGCTCAGAATCAGGGGAGGAAACTCAAATTGATCAAGTTAAAGAAAAGACAAGAGCATACAAGATGATGATGTCAGCTTTTTGAGAAGCTAACATGTCTTATTATTCAGCCAATAATAAGAACAAGCATTCAGTTGATGGATGCTGGGAATAAACTTTTTCAGTTGATGGATACTGGGAATAAGCTCTTCAAATGAAGAAAGTTCAAATGAAGATTCTGGAGTATTTTATATATTCAGAAGGGATGAAGCATTCAAATGGAGAAAGTTCTATCTTGGTTCTTTCAGTTTCAATTTCAGTTCACTACGTTTCTTCATCACTTGCAAAGGCATGCTGAAAGATGATTTGACTTCTTGGAACAAGCATCCAAGATACACAGCACCATTGCCTCTTATAATTCCTCCATCTAAGAAAATTGCACCATCTTTTATTCAAAGTACTGCTATTGTTCAAAGACAAAGAAAGATGATGTTATTGCTCAAAGAGATTCACAGAAGGTAGATGAGTTAGACGAAAAGATACTTAATCTTGAAGAACAAAGAAAAAGCTCAGATCAAGAGTCTGACTATGAAGTGTTTGAAAGATCCTCACAATCAGAATTTAATTCAGAAGAAACACGTTGATTAGGGAAATAACATGTTTAGGGGAGGATTGTTGGGAATTAAATGTTCTGAAGATTAGTATTGGGAATTAAACTTTCACAAGGTCAGGTCTGCTAAAAGAAATATACTAAGTGTCATTCTTACTGCTAGTGTATTTCATTCTACTACTAGTGTTAGAGATTCTGTTGCCGCAAGCATTCTACTGCTAGTGCATCAGATACTGCTGTTGAAGAGATAAGTGTCACGTATTCTACTGCTGGATGGATAAGTATACAAAGATATTTTGTTTATAAAAGTCAAAGATATACGGTAGATAATATCTTTGATAGATGTTCAGTCAACAAGTTGTGTACACAGATACAAGTTGTATCTTAAGGACTGACACACTCAAGCAAGCAAGTAGTTCGACAAGACTTATCATTTATTGTAAAGATCTCCTTAGTTGTATAAAAGGAAGATCTAATATTAGTTACAAGTGTGTTGAAAATAGACTAACCAAGTGCTAAATTTGTAACTAGTCGAATACTAAGAAAACATACATTGAGTTGTTCATAACAGAAAATAGTTTTCTTTGTAATAGAGATTCAAGGTTTTGTAACCCTAGTGATAGTGAAGATCACTCGTATTATTCTCAATAATATTGAATCGTTTGGTGTTAGCATTCATTGTTCATTATCAAATTCAACAACCACCACTGTTCCATTTCCAATATCAAATAACCTTCTAAGTGTGGTTAAGTAGATTCCGCATACTTAATCATATTCACTCAAAGTATCTCATACACTCGTTATAAAGGACTAACATCCTATTAAGTGTATCGAATCCTCTCATTTACCACTTCCAAATCATTAGTAACCACCATTTTTGTATGGATCAACATCAAATCCAAACACACTCTTCCATAATGCTTCAATTCTATAAATTAGCACCTCCAGGATACATATTCCTCACACCTTCACCATTACTACCTGTGTTTTTTAGCATCTCATAAGCATTCTTCACAATGACAAAATCAACCAACTCATCACCCTCCTCAAGACCACCTAGAAGAACCGCAAGGATAAGTGTCAGACCTTGTTGTTTTTTCAACTTAACTTCATCATCAACAGACTCTTAACCACTTAACATCTCATCACCTATCAGAGATGAGAACTTCCTCACTTTAACCACTCCAACACCTCCACCAAGATCTCCTATCATTGTAACTACTCTATCACCAACCAAAACACCAATAGCCACCACACCACCTCCCGCTCCATCTCAACCACCCAAATCACCATCACTTCCCAAGTCTCCAAAACTTAAACCCATAGAACTCTTTACTACACCACCAACCTCACCACATCCATTTTTGGACAACTTGGAGGACTTGCCACCAAGATCAAAAAATCCACCACCTCTTCCGTCTTTCGCTTCCATTGAGCATATCTCTCATGAACAACCACGGGCATCTTTTATGCCCAATGAGCCTTTTAATTGTGAACCATCTCAACCTCAACCTCTACTTTTTCATCCCATTTACAGGGAAATCCATGGCCCACTATATGGAGACCAAGCTCCACCACCTTAACAACCTCAACCCTTTTCACATACTCTTAGGAACATTGACGAGTCCATGTGGATTCATCCTACACAAACTCAAGAAGAAATCAATGATCAACTAGACCACCTCTATGCCTTCTCCAACATGGTGGATTCTCACCTCCATGAAGCTATGCAACTACAAACCACCTTGCTTTCTTCAATCATAGCTCCACCAAATTCCAACAACCAATCAACCAATGTTCCACCACCACCACCAACAAATGAACCTAGTCTACCTCCAAACTTTCCGCGACATGATTGCTCTAATTGTGAGAGAACCGCTAGGATAAGTGAAAGAACCAAAATTATGGTTCATCAACTCCATGATGAAATGAGGTTCATCCTCAATCACATCCTAGAGCGTCTTAACACTCTTTCTCATCCTCCACAATAGATGATCACATTAGGAGCTTCACATCTTAGGATTTTTTATTTCTAAGTTATTTTTTCTATTCCAGGATTTTTATTTCTATGTTATTTTTTATTTTTGCATTTCCTTTTACAACATCTCCATTATTGTCCCATTTTTTGACTTTTGTCATAAAATATTTTACTAATGAATGATGTTTATTAATGTTTGTGTGTTGGTTGTGACTTTTTCTTGTAAATTATATCCATGGTTGGTTTGAACTATTTATCACTAACCTTTGTTTTGTAGCACACAAAATCCATGCATCTTATACTTGGCACCCTAACTAGGGGAAGTATTGACCAAGGGGAAGCTAATCAAGCTCGGGCTTGCACTACATTCCGCTACGCTTTTCTTCTTTTTGTTACGACAAAAAGGGAGAGAAAATATTAAACTTAAACTCACACAATTTATACAATTTAAACATCTAAATAGATTTAAAAAGTTGCATAAAACTATTTTAATCTATATTTTTAAAGACTTGCACTGTATTTATCTCATTGCTTAAAAATAAACTTTATGTTTTGTCCTCAACAAAAAGCGGGAGATTGTTAATACAAATATCGCCTAAAAAATATTATTTATATTTTACGATCTTTGCTATATTTTGTTGACAATTATAAACTTTATTTTAGCAAAACATAAATATAGTTAAGTCTTTTACATATATTAGTCACAAGTCTTTTGTAAACACAAAGTTAAAACATCACCTATCTAGTATATACATTTTACAAGTTTACTTTTATATACATTTTAATCTAAAATGTAAATGTATCTTACATCATGGCATGTGGTATGTGCTTAAACACATACATTTTCTTGACCAAAATCAGACCAAAATAACCAAAAACTAACCAAAATTCCAAGATATATTTGCGTTTTTGTACTTCCATTATAAACACAACCCATATACCCTTATAATAAAACCAACCGGATCAAACCATTAACCCGACACATGTATAAAACCCGGTCAAACACCATTAATACCCCGGTCATACCACAATCCCCAGACCTCTTGTTCACACACGCATCACCTCACCAACTGCCCTAGGGACTTATTTCGTTATATCTTCTCCTAGTTTTCTACTTAACACATTTTCTTTTTTTTTAAGCTTATAAAACTGTTTTTCTTATTAACAGCTTATTCCAATAAGCTGATTCACTTTTATTATTTTGCCTAGGCTCAGTTCACTTTAAAGTAATTGTCTTAAAATTTTCAAATTTTTTCCTTTTCATTTAATATTTTTAATCAATTAATTTCTTTTAAATAGTTTTTAATTCATAATAAATTAAATAAAAGTAAAAAAAAATATAATTCTTTTTCTCAAAATTTTCTTTTAAAGTTTAGAACTTAGGAAAAATTAATTTGCTCCCGTAAGACTAGTATTTCACTATTTAGACGTTTAGGTTCGGGATTCCTGATTAATACACGTTTTTAGGATCTCTTTTGCGTTTTTACTTATGTTTGCCTTAGACTAGTATTTCCCGTGCCTTAGTTATTGTTTTTAGTTAATATTTCATATTTTTAGTTAAAAAACCAAATATCTCACTCTTATTCCCCATTCACTACACGATTCACGATCCCGAAATCACATATTCCATTCACACCTTCATCGGGACAATGAACTCGGGGTTTTCACATTATTTCCCTTTTGTGATTCACTTTTTGAGATATAAATTATTAAAATCAAATTTTTGGCGCCGCTGCCGGGGAAGGTTGACGTGAATTCGTGATTCCGTTTTTCGATTCGTGTTTTGAAGACCCTTCCTCGTGAAGTTATCGTTTTCATTTGTAAATATTTT
Organism: Artemisia tridentata subsp. tridentata; assembly: GCA_021014915.2. NCBI lineage: Eukaryota > Viridiplantae > Streptophyta > Magnoliopsida > Asterales > Asteraceae > Artemisia > Artemisia tridentata. The sequence goes on along the minus strand of CP139503.1, from coordinate 79,952,729 downwards.
CTTATTATAAAAACTCAAAAAGATTTTCTTTTCAAATTTATTTTCCTTTTACTTTGGTGATTTTCCATGTTTCTAAAATTTAAAAATCCAAAAATATTCTTCTTAATCATCTTATTCGTTTAATTCTTATCTCCTTATGCCTCTATCCGTTTAATTCTTCTCTATGTCTTCATCGTACCATTATGGTTGTGAATACTGTAGGGGTCCTCCAAATGGTGAAAACTGCCCTGGTTGTAACATTATGGATTCGGCAAACGGGTTTGTCTATGACCAAAATCCTTATTCCTACCATGAAACAACCGACTTTTTCAACCAGCCCCCACAACACCAGATGGAGACATACTCTTGTGAGTCTTGTGGAGATAGTCCTCACCCGGGTTTTGATTGTGAAACAGGGAACATGTTTGTCTATGAGCATGGTCCTTGTAATCAAAACTTCGGGTATGACCATTATCCATATAATTCACCGAATCAGCCACAACAGTATTATTGTTGTGAGTACTGTGGAGGTCCTCACTATAGCTCTGATTGTCAAACGAGGAACCCGCTTGTCTATGAGCATGGTCCTTGTAACAATTACGACTATTCTTATCATGACCAACCTCCACAGTATCAAATGATTGAAACTGAACCTGAACCACTTCCTCAAGAGCTTCTCCGTGATTTTCGAGATGCACTAAATGATCTTAAGGATTTTATTATTAAACATGCCCAAGAAAATCCTCATCAAAAAACTTATGGAGAACTGCTAGCTGAAGAACAAGCAGCTAGAGTAAGTTCCAAATATCGTCAAACTTTCGTTTGCGATGACGATGATGAGGATTCTATGTGGGGAGTTTATGAGAGTTCGTCAGCTGCAACCACACCCGTCCAGAAGAAGCTTTGCAGTAGTTCACCAGTTGCTATCACTCCCGTTGAAAAGCAGGAAGATACAAGAACTATGGGTGAATTATTAGAAGAGGAGCGGATGCAAGTTATAAGAGCTCTATATGCTAAGCATAAGATCGGCGACGGTTATGACGAGGAGTGTGCCCATGCAGATATTCAAATATCAAATGAACCTCCGAGTGGCAATCCTACTCCACCTATCATTTCCGACTCTTCCCCTTCCCTCACTCCGTTTGAGGGAAGTGATCCTCTCTTGGAAGAGATCGATGCTTGTCTCAAAGATGAATCAATTTCGTCGGAAATTGATGATTCTTGTCTTGATCCGGAGGGAGATATTCTTTTACTTGAGAAATTATTGAACCAAGAACCATCTCTTTCTCTCCCTCCGAAGGAAGTTGAAATCCAATCACCAAAGAAATTTGATGACCTTGTTCCCGAAACCTTCAAAATGACTATCACCAACCCTCTGTTGAGTTCGAATCGGAGTTTACTTTGATTTCTGATAATCCAATCTTTGATATTCAGATGGAGGAGAGTGATGAGTCCGTGATGGAACATGAGCTCACAGATTATCATATGATTGATTCTCTTCATGAGGAGTTCTCCGGTGAACTCACTCATATCATACCTCCTCCGGAGTATGATTATTTCAATTTTGAGGAAGATCATGACTCGGGGGGAGATGTACTCTATCCTAAGAGTTTGCTTGTCGATGATATCATCCCGACCCTCCCTCCCGAGGTTTTTGTTAATGAATCTAAGAGCTTTAATGATGAAGAATGGATTCTCATTCTGATAATGATCTTTCTCCCCTTCTTCACCTATTCGGTGACTTCTCCTCTCCTTCACTCGTTCGGGAGTGAGGACACCATCTTTGACCCCGGCATCTCCCAGTCTTTTTAGCCGTGGGTATCTCATCGGAGTGGAACTTTCATATTCTTCAATGTTTATCCAAACATCTTGAATGAAAGTCCGATGGAGAGTTTCTTTTCCACATGCTCCCCCAAGAACAAATAAATTCGGGACGAGTCTAAGCTATACGACTCGATCAAAAACAAGCGCTTCGTGGGAGGCACCCCATGCTTATCCATCTATCTTCTTTCTACTTTCTTTCTAATAAGTGACGTGAGGAGGGCTACCTCTTCCATTTCTCATGTTTCGTGGTTTTCTGTGATGTGTCCAGGATTTACCCGAATAATGAAGACTCTCGTGCTCATGGTTTGCTTCTCTCCACTCGAGTTTCATCATTCGTTGCTCATCCGATATCCTAAATCTTATCGTCTAACGTTTATCTTTGGCACAATTAATAAACGGCCTTAGATTCATGTAGGAGAACCCTTACCTTTAAGACATTGAGGACAATGTCTCGTTTTAGTCTGGGGGGGGGGCAATCTTTCGATTTGATTTTGCCTTGCATTTTTTGTTGTTTACTCTCGCAATCCCGTTTTTCCTCCTAAAAAAATGAAAAAATCCAAAAAAATGAGAAAATTTAAAATTTTTTGCAAAAATATAATAAGTTTTGACATTTTGTTGACTTTCCGCTGGTGAGAGTAGGAATGAAATTCTGACTTGATCGGGCGTGTTGAGCCCTAGCTTGTCTCCTTAACCATTTGGCTAAGCATTCGCGGATCTTATTATTTAAGATTTTAAATTTGCGAAGAACGAGAAATGATAGAGTTGTTTACAAGTTAGATTGCTAAACGTGGAGTAGTTGGTTCTTTTTAGAGCTCATCAAAGTTGCTTGTGGCCTTTTGCTCCCACAAAATTGTTTCACCATATATAACTGTAAGAATAATTAAAGATGTTAGGTTTTTCCGATGATTAGTTCTTTGTCTTCTTAAAAGAATCCTTGCTTTAAAAATTGGGTACACATCAAGGTTACTTAATAAATACGTTTAATAATAATAAGTTAAGTGCTCTAAGCTACGGATTCGAGATCGGGCCTTGGATCCTTATTTCCGGAAGACGTTTAGGTCTTGGCTACCCTCTTGCACCGGCCCTTGGACCTCTAGTTCAGGAATGTGTGAGGTCTTGGTCTAACCACCTTGGATCCTCATTTCAGGAATGTCTAGAGTCTTGGAACACTCCGTTGTAACGGCCCTTGGATCCTTTATTTAAAAAGGTGTAAGGTCTTGGAACTAAACCGTGAAGCTCCGTCGTTTAGGGTACGCAAGTGAAAAGTTAGCGATAAAAAAAAATGAAAATGATGATAAATGAAAAATAGAAAAATGAAAAATATAAATAAAAACTTTGATGTGGACCTCATTTTCAAAGCAACGGTTCTCGAGAGAAGATTGAAAACTACTTAGCGTCTTAATTTAGTATCTTTATCGGACTAAAATCCTATCGAAACGAGAAAATATGAAGCAATTCATTTCTCACCAAAAATAAAATAAATAGAGGCAAAATTAGGAAAATGGGAGCAAGAGGTAATTACACAAGTAACTTCCATGGGTAGTGTTAGCATCTAACTTGTAAATAACAATGATTTCGTTTTTGAGCTTAGTTTGGGGACTCGTGAAAAATCAAGGATGACGAATTTTATCCGTATGGTCACTTCTTTATGAGTCGTGTTTCCTACTCGTTGACCCTAAAAGTTATTGATGAATAATGATTGTCAACAAAGCCGTCGCATGATAATGAGAAAAATACAAAAATAGAATAAAAAGGAAAATCGGGGAGTTTTTAGAACTTAAGATTTCTTAATCTCTTTTGAAAATTTTGCTACTTCTCAAAGTTAGGAAAAAGATATTAGAAAATTTTTGGATTTAAAAACGTGTTTTTATAACATTGCGTGAGGACACTGCAATAACTTAGTCTGGGTGATTTTGGTATGTGCTTAAACACATACCTTTTCTTTACCAAAATCAGACAAAAATAACAAAAAACTAACAAAAATGCCAAGATATATTTGCGTTTTTGTGTTTATGTTTGTGCAGGCAACGGATAAACGAAAAAGGACAAAAATCAAGAAAAACCCGGAAAACACGAGCACGAGATTTGGAAAAGATATTTATAGCCGAAACCGAGGAAGAATTCGTCAAAGTAAAAATATATTTGAAGAACAGCCCTTGGATCATTACCACAATTGCATAAACAGTCCCTGAAACATCTTTCCCTTTTTGGCAGATTTGGTCCCTTTAAGTAAATCCTATTTCAAAATTCATTCTATTTATCACTAAAAACCAATCCCTTAAAATAACCCAAAATAAAAACAAACCCAACTCAAATACATACTACCCAAGCCCAACACCCTACCAGCCCACTTCCATTATAAACACAACCCATATACCCTTATAATAAAACCAACCAGATCAAACCATTAACCCGACACATGTATAAAACCCGGTCAAACACCATTAATACCCCGGTCATACCACAATCCCCATACCTATTGTTCACACACGCATCACCTCACCAACTGCCCTAGGGACTTATTTCGTTATATCTTCTCCTAGTTTCTACTTAACACATTTTCTTTTTTTTTTAGCTTATAAAACTGTTTTGCTTATTAACAGCTTATTCCAATAAGCTGATTCACTTTTACTATTTTTCCTAGGCTCAGTTCACTATAAAGTAATTGTCTTAAAATTTTCAGTTTTTTTCCTTTTCATTTAATATTTTTAATCAATTAATTTCTTTTAAATAGTTTTTAATTCATAATAAATTAAATAAAAGTAAAAAAAAAATATAATTCTTTTTCTCAAAATTTTCTTTTAAAGTTTAGAACTTAGGAAAAATTAATTTGCTCCCGTAAGACTAGTATTTCACTATTTAGACGTTTAGGTTCGGGATTCCCGATTAATACGCGTTTTTAGGATCTCTTTTGCGTTTTTACTTATGTTTTCCTTAGACTAGTATTTCCCGTGCCTTAGTTATTATTTTTAGTTAATATTTCATATTTTTAGTTAAAAAACCAAATATCTCACTCTTATTCCCCATTCACTACACGATTCACGATCCCGAAATCACATATTCCATTCACACCTTCATCGGGACAACGAACTCGGGGTTTTCACATTATTTCCCTTTTGTGATTCTCTTTTTGAGATATAAATTATTAAAATCAGCATGCATCATCTTTGAGATCTTTGAAAGATATCATGAATATCCTGTTTAGATTGTTACTCAAAGAATCATGGAAAGATATGAAAATCATGTAGGATAATAGAGGATACCTTGGAAAGATTTTTGATAGATTTCCTAACAGGTTGTGCGGAACCAAATGGTTACACGGACGGAACCCATAATTTGTTTCCGTCCCATCCGTGGCTTGCTGAGGCATTTTGCCTATAAATAGCAAGGCACACATTGTTGTTTACTCATCACTTACAAGCATAAACAACATCATATATTCTTTCATTCATATCTAACTCATTCATATTTCATTTTAGTAAACTTCTTTGTAGCAAGAAGATCAAAGCATTACAAGCTTCAACAAAACGTTGCAAGGCTTGTTAGTTTGTCATTGTTTGAATTGTTGTTGTTCATACATCATTGTTTGTACCAAACAATCATAAATCCTCTGTAGTGATCGGTTAGTATTTTAGTCCTCAAAATACATAGTGTAAAACCCGAAAATCTAAAACATGCAAAATTACCAAAATGCCCCTGAAACTTTAAAATTTAATTAAAGCTTAATGAAAGTTCTGAATCGATCCTAAACTTCTGGAAACGAACAAGATATGATACAAAATAATTTTGACAACTTCGATTAATATTTATACAAGTTGTAAAATGACCAAAAATACCCTTGTGTATACCAAAAATTTAAATACACAATTATTATTAATTAAAAACCATTTAAATTACAAGATTAATTAAGGAAAAATAAAATAAAAAGGGTAAATTGATTGGGCCTTTATGAAGGCCGGTTATTTGGCCCCATGCCCTCCCTAATATTCGGTCTAACCTAACTTATATCATCCCATAAATTTATTTCACCTCTAAACCCTAAAAAACAAATAAGCCGCCTCTCTCAAAAATCACCCACACCACATCCGAATTTTCTGAAGCAAAGAGGCATTTTTCTAGAGTTCCTCATAGTGCCAAGAAGGTGTGAAAAATAGCTACATAGTCCTAGGGTTGATCGTTTGACTGTGGTGAATTAAATGGGTCGAAAAACCCAAACCGAGCAACAATAATTCAAAGCGTGTGAATCCCTTGATCTATAATTTTTCTGGTAATTTTCTAGCCCTCTCCTAATCATATATAATGTGGGAAAAATGATAAAAACGAGCCATGCACTATATATTAATCGTATGGAAAATTATGTGTTATAAACCCTAAAATCGAATTAAATCTAAAAATCTTGTATACGAATTTTCTGGGCCAGGTTATTATTTTTCGTGGCTTCTATGATGATCATATAACATGAGAAAAATGGTATTTCTAATTTTTGATGCCTAAAAACATGTATGTCGAATTTAATTTAAAACCGGATTTAAGGAATAAAAAGAGGAATTATGGAAAACCCTAATAACCAAATAGATCTAGGGCTCTTGGGTGATGAAATCTGGAATTAAATGAGTTATAATGATGATACAATGATTGCTTAATGATTGGGGTCACTAGGGTTTGATTTTGATAATTATTTTGCAAACCGATTGGGTAAATAAATAGTTAAGGGTGTGTTTTGTAATTTTTAAAACTTGTGGGATATTTTTGTAACATTTTATGGACCTGGGAGAATATGTAGAAATTATAACATGAGGGTCTTATTTGTAATTTTGGCAAGATAATGATTTAATTTGTAAATTATAAGTCGAATTAAAAATAAATAAAAATGAGGGACTAAATATGTAATTTCTGGAAACTTGGTGCTGAATTGAGTAATAAATTATATTCAGGGGGTTATGTGAAATTTTGGTAATTTAATGGCTTAATATGTAATTGTTAATAATTAAAGGTTGAAATTGTAAATTAAAGGACTAAATATGTAACTTTGATAACTAGAGGGACTTGAAGTGAAAATTGTGAATGTTTAAGGGTGTGTTCGTATAACATGTTGAAATAAGTGTTCATTGTGTAAAATTGAGAAATTAAGGGCTTAATATGTAATTATGGTTAATTATTTTAAATCGATTTGTAATGTAATAAAGTACAAGGACTAAATATGTAATTTACCGAAAGTTTATGGGCTGTTTGTAACATAATAATATTGAGGGTTACTTTCTGTAATTTGAAAGAATAAAAGGACTTGATGTGTAATATGAATCTTGTGAAGGTTAATTTGTAAATTATATAAGTATAAGGTTTCATTTGTAAATAATTAATTAAAAGGGTATAAATCGTAAATTATGAAAATTGAAGGCTAAATGTGTAATTCTGGAAAGTATAAGTGTTTGAATGGTAAAATGATGATAATTTTAATGTGGACCTTTAACTTTGGTAAATTTACACTTATAACCCTGAACTATGAAAAACTTGTCATAACTAACCCTGAACTTGTGTAACTTGTTAAAATGAATATTTCTTCCATAATAAGCTAATTAAAGACTTGACTTGAATTATATCACTTGAATCTTGCTAAATATGGTAACTTACTAATTATGGAAACCTGCTGAAAATAGAAAGTTACTAAAAATGGAAGTTACTCATAATGGGAAGATAACTGAACCCCTTTCGTATTTCTGTCTTCTACTCCTTTAGGTTCAAGGAGGGAGTGATCTTGATCCCTGTCAGCTACTCTTGTGTTTATGCTTGCTATTTGAATAAGGTACAGATATTCTGCTCTTCTTGTAAAGAGCCTTCGTCTCATTTCTGATTCCTGATTCATTGTTATGTTTCCCTTGTATTGTGAACCATATATTTGGACCTTTGCTTTAACCTTTGTCTTGAACCTTGTCATAAACCTGAACTTGAACCTTGATACACTTAATATGAACCATTTAACTTGAACCTTGATACACTTGATATGAACCATTTAACTTGAACCTTGATACACTTGATATGAACCATTTGACTTGAACCTTGATACACTTGATATGAACCATTGGAGTTGAACCTTTGACTTGAACCCTGCTATGACACTTGACATGACTTATTGAACCCTGATAACCTGGATAATTAAGACCTTGGGTACTTGAAGGTTCATAAGATTTTACATCCACTTTTTAGTTATATATATATGAAGAGGGTTTTGAATATTTCCTTAAAAGACTTTTATCATGAAACTGTTCTAACGATCATTTTATTAAAACCATGTGAAAAGGATTTTTCTTAAAATAAACTATTATGAACCTTCTAGTATTTGACCTTCCTGATATTGACCTCCTGATAATGAACCCCTGCATTTGTCTCCTGTCCTGAATCCTGATATGAACCCTGATATGAACCCTGATATGATACCTGACATTTGATACCTGAGACTTGACACCTGACACCCGAGACTTGATACTTGACCTTGACCCACAGTTTGAGACTACGAGCCACCCACTAGGCATGAGGGTTTCATGTCCATGTCATTGATGCACCGGTGGCATGACTCTAGGGCAGGAGAGTGATGTCCTGTCCCGTCCCCGACTTGATTTGATATGTTATGTAGAGGAAGACCCTGTGGCCTGCGGGGGCGCATGGATGCATCCTAGACATGTCCTGATTTGTTATATTTCCTGTTATATCCTGGTGACTGACGAGTGTGTGCGATACACGTCTTTCACACCCCTGGGAGCTAGCTACTCCAACCCTTGGAGGTATCCCCTCACCCTGTTTCCTGGTATGCTGAGGTCACCCCTCCATACACCCTGATATATGTGATGTGATTTGATATGTTTGGGCTCGTAGAGGATTTCTGTTCACCTGAAACCTTGTAACCTTATGACCTGTTACTTGACCTGACACTTGACCTGATATTTGACCTGACTTGATTTGACTTGGGTTTGTGGTGGATTACTGGTTATGTTACCCTATGACTTGATACTGGACTTGACTTGATTTCGACTTGGGCTGGTGGTGGGTTCTGGTTTCATTTGCACCTACCATTGTAACCATTCTTAATTCCTGGTATGTCTGCATAACTCTTGTATTCCTTTTCCAGACTCTTGTTACTCCTGGTATTATTTCTTTTACTTTATATTTCCGTTACTACTGCTTTGTTTCCGTTATATCTGTTCACTGGGCTTTTTAAGCTCAGCCGCACGTTTTCTTTTCGTGTGCGGCAGGTTATAAGCAGGACGACGGGTTTGGGTATGAGTGAAGAGACTTTTGGACTTAGAAGACCTTGATAGTTATTCTGAAGTAGAAGTCATTAGAAGGATTGCAATTGCAGACTTAGTATTTAGTTTTGTTTCATTCTTAACCTTATAATGTTAGTATTTCATTTGTAACCTTTGACATTTTATTGTATTACTATTGAAGTATGCTTTGTTTGATCTGACATGAAACCATTAACGTGACATCTTTACCCTTGCCGGGTTGGGGTGTTACAATTATGGTATCAGAGAGACAGGCTGCGATTTCGTAATACATTTACCCTTGACCTGTGTAAGTTTGGACCACTAAGTTTCCACTGTAGGCGCTCATAAGATGACCTGTAAGAATTGCTCTAGGATTTCCCTATAGGAGCTTAAGTTCTGACCGGTGAGGAATGGGTAGACTATAAGGCATTTGTTTAAGTATCTTTGCTTCCGCAATACTCTGATTCGTGCCTTACTTTTGGTTTAAGCCTGTTGAATCCCTCTTGGAGATTGAAAGCTTATGCATTACACCTAAGATTTGAAACCTAATTAAGTTTTGAAACATTGAAACTTGCATAGAAAATTCCTGACACTATTTAATCCTTACCTTCAGATTCCGACTCTGACCTCTGATCTTTGTTAATCATTTCGATGCCTCTTGGGCATTTTGAGAATCTCCATGGCGAGTAGTTTGGCTTTCCCTCTTGATTATGACATTTGTTTTTTTGACCTCTGAGACTGTAGAAGTACTAGGTGGATGAAGGTAGATTGTTTTGCTTACGACTCGAGATAAAGTATGATCATCATGAAGGCATATTTATGTGGTGCTGGTATTATTAACGTGATAATACTTACAGCATATAACGTGCCCTCATTGTGGCCATAGGATGTCTTGGGAAGTACCTAAGAAGTTTAGAACTTGATTCCCGTTGGATTACCTGTGATTAGTGAGACCTTAGGTTCATTTTACCTATGCGTATACTCTGCCTTCGTTCGTCAAATATCTGGATTAGCTGGACTCTTGTGTTTCATTCTGTTGACCTCAGTTATGAACCTTAAATTCCTTGAAGAGCTCTCTACTGTAGATACAATTAATTCGATTTGAAATTCTTGTTCGCATTCCGTATGAGTATTCCGTTCTCTTCTCCCTGCTTCCTGCAAATTTCAAGGACGAAATTTTTTTGTTAGAGGGGAAGACTTGTAAAACCCGAAAATCTAAAACATGCAAAATTACCAAAATGCCCCTGAAACTTTAAAATTTAATTAAAGCTTAATGAAAGTTCCGAATCGATCCCAAACTTCTGGAAACGAACAAGATATGATACAAAATAATTTTGACGACTTCGATTAATATTTATACAAGTTGTAAAATGACCAAAAATACCCTTGTGTATACCAAAAATTTAAATACACAATTATTATTAATTAAAAACCATTTAAATTTCAAGATTAATTAAGGAAAAATGAAATAAAAAGGGTAAATTGATTGGGCCTTTATGAAGGCCGGTTATTTGGCCCCATGCCCTCCCCAATATTCGGTCAAACCTAACTTATATCATCCCATAAATTTATTTCACCTCTAAACCCTAAAAAACAAATAAGCCGCCTCTCTAAAAAATCACCCACACCACATCCGAATTTTCTGAAGCAAAGAGGCATTTTTCTGGAGTTCCTGATAGTGCCAAGAAGGTGCGAAAAATAGCTACATAGTCCTAGGGTCGATCGTTTGACTGTGGTGAATTAATTGGGTCGAAAAACCCAAACCGAGCAACAATAATTCAAAGCGTGTGAATCCCTTGATCTATAATTTTTCTGGTAATTTTCTAGCCCTCTCCTAATCATATATAATGTGGGAAAAATGATAAAAATGAGCCATGCACTATATATTAATCGTATGGAAAATTATGTGTTATAAACCCTAAAATCGAATTAAATCTAAAAATCTTGTATGCGAATTTTCTGGGCCAGGTTATTATTTTTCGTGGCTTCTATGATGATCATATAACATGAGAAAAATGGTAGTTCGAATTTTTGAGGCCTAAAAACATGTATGTCGAATTTAATTTAAAACCGGATTTAAGGAATAAAAAGAGGAATTATGGAAAACCCTAATAACCAAATCGATCTAGGGTTCTTGGGTGATGAAATCTGGAATTAAATGAGTTATAATGATGATACAATGATTGCTTAATGATTGGGGTCACTAGGGTTTGATTTTGATAATTATTTTGCAAACCGATTGGGTAAATAAATAGTTAAGGGTGTGTTTTGTAATTTTTAAAACTTGTGGGATATTTTTGTAACATTTTATGGACCTGGGAGAATATGTAGAAATTATAACATGAGGGTCTTATTTGTAATTTTGGCAAGATAATGATTTAATTTGTAAATTATAAGTCGAATTGAAAATAAATAAAAATGAGGGACTAAATATGTAATTTCTGGAAACTTGGTGCTGAATTGAGTAATAAATTATATTCAGGGGGTTATGTGAAATTTTGGTAATTTAATGGCTTAATATGTAATTGTTAATAATTAAAGGTTGAAATTGTAAATTAAAGGACTAAATATGTAACTTTGATAACTAGAGGGACTTGAAGTGAAAATTGTGAATGTTTAAGGGTGTGTTCGTATAACATGTTGAAATAAGTGTTCATTGTGTAAAATTGAGAAATTAAGGGCTTAATATGTAATTATGGTTAATTATTTTAAATCGATTTGTAATGTAATAAAGTACAAGGACTAAATATGTAATTTACCGAAAGTTTATGGGCTGTTTGTAACATAATAATATTGAGGGTTACTTTCTGTAATTTGAAAGAATAAAAGGACTTGATGTGTAATATGAATCTTGTGAAGGTTAATTTGTAAATTATATAAGTATAAGGTTTCATTTGTAAATAATTAATTAAAAGGGTATAAATAGTAAATTATGAAAATTGAAGGCTAAATGTGTAATTCTGGAAAGTATAAGTGTTTGAATGGTAAAATGATGATAATTTTAATGTGGACCTTTAACTTTGGTAAATTTACACTTATAACCCTGAACTATGAAAAACTTGTCATAACTAACCCTGAACTTGTGTAACTTGTTAAAATGAATATTTCTTCCATAATAAGCTAATTAAAGACTTGACTTGAATTATATCACTTGAATCTTGCTAAATATGGTAACTTACTAATTATGGAAACCTGCTGAAAATAGAAAGTTACTAAAAATGGAAGTTACTCATAATGGGAAGATAACTGAACCCCTTTCGTATTTCTGTCTTCTACTCCTTTAGGTTCAAGGAGGGAGTGATCTTGATCCCTGTCAGCTACTCTTGTGTTTATGCTTGCTATTTGAATAAGGTACAGATATTCTGCTCTTCTTGTAAAGAGCCTTCGTCTCATTTCTGATTCCTGATTCATTGTTATGTTTCCCTTGTATTGTGAACCATATATTTGGACCTTTGCTTTAACTTTTGTCTTGAACCTTGTCATAAACCTGAACTTGAACCTTGATACACTTGATATGAACCATTTAACTTGAACCTTGATACACTTGATATGAACCATTTAACTTGAACCTTGATACACTTGATATGAACCATTTGACTTGAACCTTGATACACTTGATATGAACCATTGGAGTTGAACCTTTGACTTGAACCCTGCTATGACACTTGACATGACTTATTGAACCCTGATAACCTGGATAATTAAGACCTTGGGTACTTGAAGGTTCATAAGATTTTACATCCACTTTTTAGTTATATATATATGAAGAGGGTTTTGAATATTTCCTTAAAAGACTTTTATCATGAAACTGTTCTAACGATCATTTTATTAAAACCATGTGAAAAGGATTTTTCTTAAAATAAACTATTATGAACCTTTTAGTATTTGACCTTCCTGATATTGACCTCCTGATAATGAACCCCTGCATTTGTCTCCTGTCCTGAATCCTGATATGAACCCTGATATGATACCTGACATTTGATACCTGAGACTTGACACCTGACACCCGAGACTTGATACTTGACCTTGATCCACAGTTTGAGACTACGAGCCACCCACTAGGCATGAGGGTTTCATGTCCATGTCATTGATGCACCGGTGGCATGACTCTAGGGCAGGAGAGTGATGTCCTGTCCCGTCTCCGACTTGATTTGATATGTTATGTAGAGGAAGACCCTGTGGCCTGCGGGGGCGCATGGATGCATCCTAGACATGTCCTGATTTGTTATATTTCCTGTTATATCCTGGTGACTGACGAGTGTGTGCGATACACGTCTTTCACACCCCTGGGAGCTAGCTACTCCAACCCCTGGAGGTATCCCCTCACCCTGTTTCCTGGTATGCTGAGGTCACCCCTCCATACACCCTGATATATGTGATGTGATTTGATATGTTTGGGCTCGTAGAGGATTTCTGTTCACCTGAAACCTTGTAACCTTATGACTTGTTACTTGACCTGACACTTGACCTGATATTTGACCTGACTTGATTTGACTTGGGTTTGTGGTGGATTACTGGTTATGTTACCCTATGACTTGATACTGGACTTGACTTGATTTCGACTTGGGCTGGTGGTGGGTTCTGGTTTCATTTGCACCTACCATTGTAACCATTCTTAATTCCTGGTATGTCTGCATAACTCTTGTATTCCTTTTCCTGACTCTTGTTACTCCTGGTATTATTTCTTTTACTTTATATTTCCGTTACTACTGCTTTGTTTCCGTTATATCTGTTCACTGGGCTTTTTAAGCTCAGCCGCACGTTTTCTTTTCGTGTGCGGCAGGTTATAAGCAGGACGACGGGTTTGGGTATGAGTGAAGAGACTTTTGGACTTAGAAGACCTTGATAGTTATTCTGAAGTAGAAGTCATTAGAAGGATTGCAATTGCAGACTTAGTATTTAGTTTTGTTTCATTCTTAACCTTATAATGTTAGTATTTCATTTGTAACCTTTGACATTTTATTGTATTACTATTGAAGTATGCTTTGTTTGATCTGATATGAAACCATTAACGTGACATCTTTACCCTTGCCGGGTTGGGGTGTTACACATAGTGTGACGGGAGTGGTTGTACCCTTGTAAAAGAACTTGACATCTAGCTTTGTGTCGGAAATATTGTAAGCGGCGTGTAAAGGTTTTCTCCGCCGGATAAAGGAGCTTGTTGACTAGTGAAGAAAACTCTCGAGTTGGATACTCGAGGAGTGGAGTAGGGCAAGGAAAAAGTGTCCTTGTAGACCGAACCACTATAAACACTCGTGTTGTGGTTTGATCATTTCTCTCTTGCACTATACTTATTTGCTATTTTTTTTGCATACATTAAGTCATTTCATACAAACATAACAAAGAAAAAGAAAATAAAAATTGTAAAACTATTCAACCTCCTTCTAGTTTTCCATAGATTTCATGTTGACAACCATTACAAACTTCTCTATCATCTAAACATACACTTAGCTAGACCTACAACTTTCCCTATCATCCTTTTCCTTCATTTTCTTTAGATATTTAAACACAACTTCAAGATTCTTAATCCTTGTTTCCAAATCATAAACCTTTGATAACCCGATGTCGGTAGCCTCTTCCTACTCCTTCTTAACAGCCAAACGCTCTTCATTGGATCAATCTTCTTTCCTCACCCCACTGTACAAAGCCTTACCCTTATCGTTTTGTGCCATTGTTAGTGATTTGGGTAGAATGTGTGTTGCTGGTAATTAGGGTTCAGTGTGTGTTGCTGGTAATTAGTTGAATGTGTGTTGCTGGTAATAATAGGGTAATGGGTTGGGTTAGGTTGAATAACTAAGGTATAGTATAAATGTGAGTTTACCCTCATTACTATAACTCAAAATAGATGTTGACCGAGACAAAACGGGTCAAGGGACTCAATCGGCCTCAAAATCCCAAGGTTTGGACTCACGACGACGATTTTCTCAAGTTTCGGGCCTAGGCGATGCTTTTTGGCAAGTTTAGGGACCAACGGTGTATTTTTGTCTAATTTATAATAAAATTTAGAGTAAACGAGTGGGGTAGCCGCGCGTTGCTGCTGGAATGTTTTGTTTAATTTAAACTCGAAATGAAACGGTTGTTAAAAAAAACTATTTTTGTTATTAAGGACTAACTATGCAAAAGAGCAATAACCGTAAGTACTATTTTTGTTAAGAATTTCTGAAAATAGTATATTTTTTTACAAAAAAAGTCCCTAAAGTTATCGGCATTTTGCAATGTTAGTCCTTAGGGACTAACTTTGAAATTTATAAATAACCTGAGGGACTATTTGTGTAATTTGTGATGAATAGTAAATACTGTTCATGGCAGTGTTTTGCACTGTTTGGAACTGTAGCGGTGATATTTTCATTTTTAGTCCCTGAAAGTCTCGGTATGTTGCAAAGTTAGTCCATAGGGACTAACTTTGAAATTAAAAGTTAACCTGAGGGGCTGTTTCTGCACAATATTTTGCACGGAAACAGCCCCTGAAGTTATTGGTCCGTTGCAAATTTAAGTCACTTCTGTTAAGTAACGGTCGTTAAAGACTAACTTTGTAATCGATCAATAACCTCAGGGTCTAAAATGAAAATTTGCGTATTACTGTAGCTACAGTGTTTTTTTCATAGGGTTATTGTAGCTAATGTGTAATGGTTTTTAGTATATATAATTAATTACATAAATGGTCCCTGTGGTTTGTAAAAAGTTTCACCTACCGTCCCTCAAACCTTAAAGTTCATTAATCGTCCCTTTCATTGCAAAAGAATAACACTCGTGGTCCTTTTTTTAACGGTTGTTAACTGTATTCCGTTATAATTTACACGTTAGCCCTTTTGGTTAACGATTATTGCATCGTCTATCATTTATAATAATTGCCGTTTATAATTTAAAGTTTTTTGACTTTAAATATGTTTTTATATGTTTTCATACATTTTTATCCGTTTTTGTCCGTTTTTATACGTTTTCATCCCTTTTTATACGCTTTCTTACGTTTTCATCCGTTTTTATATGTTTTTCTTACGATTTCATACGTTTTTATCAATTTTCATCCGTTTTTATAGGTTTTCAACCATTTTTATACGTTTTCTTACGTTTTTATCCATTTTCGTTCGTTTTCGTATGTTTTCATCTATTTTTTTAACGTTTTGATTTGTTTTTATCCGTTATCATCCATTTTTATACGTTTTAAAACGGACAAAAACCGATAAAACGAATGAAAACGTAAGAAAAACGAATGAAAACGGATAAAAACGTAAGAAAACGTATAAAAACGGATGAAAACGTATAAAAATGGATGAAAATGTATAAAAAAGGATAAAAACGTATCTAAAGTCGAAAAACTTTAAATAATAAACGGCCATTATTATAAAGGATAGACGATGCAACAGTCGTTAACCAAAAAGTCTAATGTGTATATTATAACGGAATACAGTTATCACCCGTTAAAAAAAGGACCACGAGTGTTATTCTTTTGCAATGAAAGGGACGATTCATGCAACTTTAGAGTTTGAGGGACGGTAGGTGAAACTTTTGACAAACCAAATGGACAATTTATGTAATTTACTCTAAAATTTATGAAATACACATTGTTATGCGCATATATTTTCCTGGAATGTATGGTTTCATAATCATACGACGAATTTACCAAATGTTAGCCCAAAGTATGATAGAGTTGTAGAAGCAAAATAATGTCTATATATAATGAGAAGAGTTCAAATAAAACACCCTCTTAAAGTAAAATGTGTAGGAGACAATATCAACCATTAGATGTTTTGACTTTGACTTGATCAAAGGCTAAAAATATATGTGGCAATTCGGTAAATGAGAAGAAGTTTTTAAGCCTAGATAGTTTGGTCGAGGGGTATTTTAGTAATTTTATCACCTTATGCATCTTTTGAACTTCCAATCGTTGCATAAACAACGGGATTTTTAATTAATCTTATTTAGCAATACAAAACCAATTTCTCCATCCAAGAATGTATCCATGATAGTTTCAAATAAAACACCCTCTTAAAGTAAAAAGTGTAGGAGACAATATCAACCATTAGATGTTTTGACTTTGACTTGATCAAAGGCTAAAAATATATGTGGCAATTCGGTAAATGAGAAGAAGTTTTTAAGCCTAGATAGTTTGGTCGAGGGGTATTTTAGTAATTTTATCACCTTATGCATCTTTTGAACTTCCAATCGTTGCATAAACAAACGGGATTTTTAATTAATCTTAGAAAAAATTACACGGATGGTCCTTGTGGTTTACACGGATTGCAAGTTTGGGAGCTATTTCATTTTATTTACGCCAGACATACCTAATTTGGCAAACGTTGCACGAGTTTGGTCCCTATCTTGGATGGACGTTATCTTTGACCGTTAAGTCATACAACTGCGAGGGCATTTCCGTCTTTTCAGGTTATATTCAATATATAATGCCTACCCAACCCCGTTGACCTCTTATTTCCCTCCCATTCTCATCACACTCACCCCAAATCTATTTCATCACTGAACCATAAAATCTAATTCAAGAAATTGATCATCTCTTTCAAATCAATGGTTTCTAAAAGTTGGAGAATACGAGAGAAGCATGAGGGCAATGCACCTCTGAAAGCATACTGTAAAAAAAAAACGACTTCAGTTACCTATTTTGATTTTTTTTTTGAAGATTATTTTGTTAATTAATGGTGTTTTGGTTGACTTTACCTTCAATGCGTTGTAGTAATTTTGTTTTTCTTATTGCATTTTTCAGATGGACACCCTACCATGTTTTCTATGAAAATATATCATGCTGGAAAGTTTAAAGACTATGATGAAAGGAGGTATGTTAATGGGTTAGTAGCGTATGTGGATGGGTTTGATATGGATAAGTTTTCAGTACATGAG
The DNA here is from genome assembly GCA_021014915.2 of Artemisia tridentata subsp. tridentata. Classification (NCBI taxonomy): domain Eukaryota; kingdom Viridiplantae; phylum Streptophyta; class Magnoliopsida; order Asterales; family Asteraceae; genus Artemisia; species Artemisia tridentata. Next base: position 79,934,814 of record CP139503.1, on the reverse strand, counting down.
TTGAATGATGTAATGGAAGAACTAGGTTACATTAATGATGAAGAACCTATTTTCTATCATTATTTGATACCTGGGACTGACTTAGAAATTGGACTAAGAGCTCTAGGAAATGACATTGATGTTATTGGTATGGCTAAGTATATTAAGGATGATAAGATGATCAGTGTGTATTGTGAACATGTGACATCAAAACTGCTAATTTATTTGACCCCCCCAGTTATAAGCAATGTTTTTATTGAAGAGTTACCTTCTGACAATCCAATTCCCACTCCCTCCCCATCTAAGAAGAAAAGGCCCCCATCCCAAAAAATGTTGTTGTTAGAATACCATAAACCCTCTACCTCTGACACTCATACTCCCACTACCAACATTCCCAATGTTGAAGATGATAATACTCCCACTCCCAACATTCCCAGTCCCAACATTCCCAATGTAGAAGAAGATAATACTCCCACTCCCAACATTCCCAGTCTCAACATTCCTAATGTTACTGAACCTTTGAATGTGCCTGAGACTGTGGAAGATATTGTTCAAGAACTGTTGAACAATGATTATGAATTTGATCCCTTTGATCGAAATCTGAATGAGAATGAAGGGGCAAGTGTTACTGTGAATGAAAGGGAGAATGAAGGGCCTAGTGTTCCTGTGACTGAAAGGGAGAATGAACATTTGGAAAAATTGGTTGAGCATGAAGATACTGACTCAGATGAGGGTGAGAGTAGTTCAGATGAGGATGACAGTAATTCAGATGAGGATGATAGTGACTACTTTGTTGATGAACATGTGTTCTAGGGTTTTTTAATCTAGGTGGGTGGATTTGTTAATTAGGGATGCGTATGAATAAATAAGGCTGAGTATTGTAAGAGAATAACCTGAAAAGACGTAAATGCCCTCACAATTTAAACACTTAACGGTCAAAGATAACGTCCATCCAAGATAGGGACCAAACTCGTGCAATGTTTGCCAAATTAGGTATGTTTGGCGTAAATAAAATGAAATAGCTCCCAAACTTGAAATCCGTGTAAACCACAAGGACCATCCGTGTAATTTTTTCTTAATCTTATTTAGCAATACAAAACCAATTTCTCCATCCAAGAATGTATCCATGATAGTTTCGAATTCTTTTGATTTAGAACCGGTCGAAAATTTTGGCATATCAAAATCAAATTATATCATGTCAAAATATTCATGGAATCTAAACTAATTTCCAAATCCATTATGAATCTGGGCTATATTGGTTTACTTCAAGTAGGCAACCCGTAATATGATAATTGTTGGATTTTTGGTTTTAATAATTTTTTTTTCCCGTTTTTGTTGCTGATCATTATTTTGATGATGACGTGAACAAAGATTTGAAAATAGTGATGATGCAAGAATCTAGACGACGATGATGATGCAAAGACTCAACGATGATAATGATGCAAGAAATGACGACGATGATGATCCAAGGATCGTCGATGACGATGGCGATGCAAGAATCCACGACGATTATGATGCAAGATAGAAGACGACGATGGCGCAAGAATCTACGACGACGATGATGCAAGGATCGTCGACGACGATGGCGATGCAAGAGTCGACCACGACGATGGCGATGCAAGAAATAAAGATGATATGACAGTTTTTGCATCTTATTCTTCAAATAATAATCTTTAAATTAAATATAAAAAATTGGTAGGGGCTGATTAACGAAAAAGGAGGGGTGAATAAAACAAATACAAAGTCGTAAATGCCCTTCATGGCCTGGACACGTGTAAAAGTTTGGTGGTATCTTAGCTATTTTAGGTTAAGATGCTCTTTTACAAGAACTCTTCCCATATATAATATGGAAATTGAAAACTCAATAGTCACAAAATTGAGTTGAAAAAAATATAGAATAAAGGAATACATGGAAAAAGTAACTGTTGTTGTAACTGTAGATGAAAATAGAGCAAGAGCAAAAAATTAGGATTATTTTTATAAGCTACGTGAAATAATATTTTATTTTAAAAAACGTGAAAGATTAACTTAAAAAAAATATAATAAAAAAAAAATAAAAAATCTCTTATAAGTTATCACTTATAAAACAACTTTTATATTTTCAAATTAAAAAAGCAAAATCTTGAACACTCTTTGGTGCAATAGATGCCCAAAGACACATAATGGATCAGAGTAGAAGCTAAAAAGCCCACCGAAGAAAGGTTGTAAAAAGCCCAATCTCAGACCTACGGTTCTGTGACATCACCAAAATAAGCATCGAAAAACAGTGAAAATATTGTTACTTTTTAGTACCAAAATAATTGTAACACAAACTTTAAAAAAAATAAAAAAAAATTACTATATATATATATATATATGGGAGACTTTCTTTCGAGAACCATCTTATCTGCGAGAACTGACAGAACCACCAAAAACATACATGCACGCCTTTTAAAATAAAATAAAAATACATGCAAATCATCAATAATCGTAAGTATCCACCTATCTTCTTCAATATCATCATGAACTCATCCTCTTTTTTCACAAAAACCTTACACGCGGCCGCAATATTGTCATATGTGCAAAAATACAATTATTGAAGGCGTGCATGTATGTTTTTTGTGGTTCTGTCAGTTCTCGCAGATAAGATGGTTCTCGCAAGAAAGTCTCACACACACACAATATATATATATATATATATATATATATATATATATATATATATATATATATATATATATATATATATATATTTTTTTTTTTTTACTTTTTGCAAAATTACAATTTAACGCTTAACTAAGGGCTAATAATTTAAATAATCATTTAAGGAGATAAAATTTATCTTTTGATCACTTTTTGGAAAATTTGATAAAATGGCCCTATATTTCGCAAATGATTTGCGAAGTCACAAAACTTAGGGTTTAATGCTTGTGAAAAACATAAAAATTGCGAAAATCTTCATAAATTGCAGAATGATTATTATTTTTCGAAATGGATTTAAAATTTGCAAAACGGTTTCATAACTCGCGAAATGATTTCATAATTTGCGAAATGAATTTATAATTTACAACCTTTTTTAACAGCCGGAATTAATATTCGCAACTCATTTGCACCAAAATTGCGAATTCACAAGCCCTTTGCAAATTATTTGCGAAATCCATGGCTAGTTTTTAAAAGTTGATCTTTTTGAAGGTTAGTTGCTCACTTTTGATCAGATATATGATTATTTAAATTATTGACCATTTAATTAATTAATTATTATTATATTATTATTTTGAAATTTGTAATAATACAAGTAACGGTAATATGATAAACTCGATCGAGTTTTCCTATTTATTTTTATTAGTTGACAATTAATTTAAGACAATACGGAAAAAAAGAAGAACAATAATTTTAAAACAAAAGAAGTATTATCTAAAAGTTTCTAATATTCGAGGTTTTTTTTTTTTTTTTTTTTTTTTTTTAAGTCGTGTTTAATTAACAGATAACTTAATGTGGAGACCCTTAGTTATATCACTTTTTATTTTAAGTTATTTCTTTTAATTAATCGAAAAACATATGACTTTTCACATGACTTAATTTATTAAGCTTTTTCATATTAAGACAATTAAGTCAAATACAAACACTATCTAACAATTCACCTTATGTGTATACAAGGGATACTAATATAAGATGCTTAACTGGAAATATTTTCTTGCAACCAACCCCATGTTGATGTGAGTGATACTTCAATTCTAATTGGTAAACCTATAACTAAAGTACATACAATCTAAACCCTATGGCATATCCTCGTGAGCTCTAGAGCTTTACACATCTCAAATGCAATAAGCTTTTAAAAGTTTGTTCATATGACACAAACAAACAATCAAATACAAAAAACAAAATTATATGCTTTTAAATTATCACTAGTTATAATTTTTGTGCATGCATAAATACAACTAATAATTATATTTAACTACTAGTATATTTGTTTCGCGTGTATTTATAAATCGTTTTTTATTTCACGTTTCTACAGATTTAAAATTAAATTAATTTAAGTTTAACCGTATTTTAATTTTTTAACTCGTGTATTGGTACACGAGATCAGGTCATAAATTTATAATACTCGTCTACCTATTGGTTTACACATGTAGTAACGGGTAGTGTACCCGGTCGTGCGCAGGGTAGTGATTGGTAAATCCGAGGTCATCCCAAGAACGATGTGTGGTCTCTAGCTACCTAATTGAAATAACAATCTACCTAGGAAAACAATAAAATTGTCACTTTGTGTTTTAGATCCACATGATCATGATTACTTTCCTAAACTACCTAAAATAATGATACAATGGCAAACAACTGAGAAAGATGAATGCATTACCCGGTCTATATTCCATGATCCTACACGTAAAGTCTGACCCCCAACTTATTAGTAGTTCTAGCGTCGCTAGGCATGAATGGACATCTATTGCCTAACATATATTTCTCAATCGTCGATCTGAAGGTCTTCGTAACTGACTAAACTGGTCCCTAATCTTTAAGACCCCAACTAGCCTATGTGATTTGTCTTATGCTAACAATCTCACTACTTGGAATTTAAGCGCCTATTATTTCAGTAAATGTCTAACTTGCATTGTTTAAGTGTTCATACTTATCTAGGTGGTGGTTTGCTCCACCCCTATACAACTGAGAGGTCGTCAGTCTCTCGATCACCCCGATATCCCAGGTGTGATGGTCACTACTATCTAGTTTACCAAGAGTTAGATCTCTCTAAACACTACCACAACACAAGGATCAATCGACTAACACATAAATTATCTAATAAAAATGAATCATCAAACACGTCTAACCTTAATCTTAATGGAGGCGTCTAAGGTCATTAGGCCTAATTTTGTAGTCGTGGCATTAACCTATGATTCCTGAATACCTAACGCTGCGTGAGAAGTTAACCTATCCAGTTCACAGTCATTACGTCCTCCAACTAATTTGAGAAATACACCTATGTGTTCCTCAACAACGCCTATGTGTTTCTCACTAACACCTACTACTACAACTAGATAGGCCATAGCAATAGCTTACACCCTATACAGGTGTAAGGGTCTTAATGGTCATAAGTCATACAACTACTAAGGAATTGTCATCATATAGTCAATCATGCACGCTAGGGTTCAGAAGGTCACCTACTTCGATGTATGCACTCAACCTTATTTTAATACCTTGTGCTGAAATGCGAGGATCCATGGCGTACTACACAAACTATCCATTAAAATCAATAATTAGACTATAAAATCATATCACACAAACGCAAGTATTAAATGCAAAGAACAATAAATATAGCACAATGCATATCAAACATCAACGAATTAAAGCCAAATCAAATTAAGGAATGATTAAATTGAATAGTTGAAGAATCATGTACAAATCGTGCTAACTATCCCTCCTGATCCTCTAGTTTTCTTTCTTTTCGTCGACTGCTGCTACCCTTTTCTTGTTTTCTTTCTTTTCGTCGGCCGGGAATAAGCAAAACGGCCAAAACCTAACCCCAATGAATAAATATATATACATCAAACTATCATAGACTTGTTTGCATTTGATTCTTCAACTTTTGCTTTAATTACCAAACTTTTTTTACATGGTACCATCTATCTTTATTTAATCTAATGAATGATATTAATCTTAACAATTTAAAAAACACACTTTCATTTTTTTTTCTTTTCAAATATTAATATCTTTCAAACCGTTAATCGTTAAGCGAAAAAAAAATATACAGTTACGACGAGCATTTAATTATCTTTCTATAGACAGGCACTTTGATATACTTTCGACAAAATTATTTTTTTCGTGTTTTTCACGTTTCTTTTACGTTTTTTTTTTCATTTTTTTTTTTGTTACTGAAATTTGCATGAAAAAATCATATGTGATTTAACACTAATATCATATATGATATTATATATCATATGTGATTTAACACTAATATCACATGTGATATTACATATCATATATGATTTAACACTAATATCACATGTGATGTTTCATGTAAATTTCAATAATGAAAAAAAAAGAAAGAAAAAAAGACGAAAAAACATGAAAAAAGCGATTTTTTTTTTTTTTTTGTCGAAAGTATATCAAAGTGCCCGTCTATAAAAAGATAATTAAATGCTCGTCGCGATGGTGTAATTATTTTCGCTTAACGATTAACGGTTTAAGGGATATTTAAATTATATCAAACAGGTGAAATATTAAAATGCTTTTAATCTCAACCATTGATTTTATTTTAAATGGATGATAGAGATAACTCCTTTAGCATTTAAAATAAATTTGTTATGTAAAATAACTCTCCTCTTAATATTTAGTTCTTGTGGTTTTCCTCTTGACTCCTTGACGCCCAAGGTACACACACAAAGGCTCAAAGCCTTTTTCTTCTTTCTGCTGTCTTGCGTCATAACATAACCAGGCCCAGCATTCTATTTTTTCTTTAATAACCATAATGGGCTAAGAGTATATAGATAACCATAATGGACTAAAAGCCTAATATTACTTTAGCTTGCCATGAACTGGACTTTGCAACCAAAATATTCACGAGCCAACTTCAATGTTTCGTCCAACTTATAATTTAAATGAGTAGCTCTCGACGAACGTGTCAGCCCAATAATGGATTTTATTTCTTTACTGCTTCTCGTCTTTGTTATGGCGTAAAGGCAATGGAACCTTTACACCGTATATACTCTCTGATCACATATTCTTCTAGGCTTCAACATATTTACGGCGTAGAGACCTCGTCTCATCTACGCCGTAATTATGGGTGTCATATGGGTCGACCCGACCCGACCCGAACCCGATAAGGCCTTATAGGGTCGGGTTGATTCGGGTCCAACCTACCTTATCGGGTTTATCGGGTCAACCCAATAGACCCGATAACCTTATCGGGTCGGGTTAGGGTCCTAGTTAATTTGTTATCGGGTTGACCCGATAAGATATAGTAGCATATTAACAAATCTTTGATCGTTGAACAAAAACCCATTAAGTCTCATGTACTTCATCTTCTACCTTGCGAATTCTCTATATAAATGCAGCATCATATCGGCTTCATCAGATAGACAGATAGTTTCAACCATAATACAGACCTTATTGTTCACCTTAATTAATTTTACGTGTATATGATGATAATACTAGTTGAACACTTGCATGTAATATATTTTCAAGAAATAGAATAGAAGTATTGAGTAAGATTTCATGAATAAGAAACAAAGTATGGCCTAAAATAATTTTGCATAGACATACAAGTTAATAATCTAGATACCTCAGCATATTCTGCTTGAAAACAAGTTGAAACCTTTATATATCTGGATCTAGTGGAGTTTGCATGGCAGTTGATGTTAGATAATTACCTTTTCAAAATAAAAAAGAAAGCACTCGACTAATCCCCATGACAGTTGTACCATATGCATTCATTTCTTATTTGCATGCCCTTGTGCTATTGTCGTATACAGATGGAACTTATTTATAGTCTCTTATATATTCTTACCTTTCATATCTATACATGAAACGTTCATGCTTTGTCGTTAATAAGTAACCCGATAACCCGATAGACCCGACCCGATAACCCGCAACTCGATAGACCCGAACCCGATAGACCCGATTCCTTATCGGGTCGGGTTACGGGTTAATTTTTATTTTTCGAAAACCCGATAGACCCGACCCGATAGAGGCTTATAAAACAACTTTTATATTTTCAAATTAAAAAAGCAAAATCTTGAACACTCTTTGGTGCAATAGATGCCCAAAGACACATAATGGATCAGAGTAGAAGCTAAAAAGCCCACCGAAGAAAGGTTGTAAAAAGCCCAATCTCAGACCTACGGTTCTGTGACATCACCAAAATAAGCATCGAAAAACAGTGAAAATATTGTTACTTTTTAGTACCAAAATAATTGTAACACAAACTTTAAAAAAAATAAAAAAAATTACTATATATATATATATATGGGAGACTTTCTTTCGAGAACCATCTTATCTGCGAGAACTGACAGAACCACCAAAAACATACATGCACGCCTTTTAAAATAAAATAAAAATACATGCAAATCATCAATAATCGTAAGTATCCACCTATGTTCTTCAATATCATCATGAACTCATCCTCTTTTTTCACAAAAACCTTACACGCGGCCGCAATATTGTCATATGTGCAAAAATACAATTATTGAAGGCGTGCATGTATGTTTTTTGTGGTTCTGTCAGTTCTCGCAGATAAGATGGTTCTCGCAAGAAAGTCTCACACACACACACATATATATATATATTATATATATATATATATATATATATATATATATATATATATATATATATATATATTATATATATATATATATATATATATATATATATATATATATATATATTTTTTTTTTTTACTTTTTGCAAAATTACAATTTAACGCTTAACTAAGGGCTAATAATTTAAATAATCATTTAAGGAGATAAAATTTATCTTTTGATCACTTTTTGGAAAATTTGATAAAATGGCCCTATATTTCGCAAATGATTTGCGAAGTCACAAAACTTAGGGTTTAATGCTTGTGAAAAACATAAAAATTGCGAAAATCTTCATAAATTGCAGAATGATTATTATTTTTCGAAATGGATTTAAAATTTGCAAAACGGTTTCATAACTCGCGAAATGATTTCATAATTTGCGAAATGAATTTATAATTTACAACCTTTTTTAACAGCCGGAATTAATATTCGCAACTCATTTGCACCAAAATTGCGAATTCACAAGCCCTTTGCAAATTATTTGCGAAATCCATGGCTAGTTTTTAAAAGTTGATCTTTTTGAAGGTTAGTTGCTCACTTTTGATCAGATATATGATTATTTAAATTATTGACCATTTAATTAATTAATTATTATTATATTATTATTTTGAAATTTGTAATAATACAAGTAACGGTAATATGATAAACTCGATCGAGTTTTCCTATTTATTTTTATTAGTTGACAATTAATTTAAGACAATACGGAAAAAAAGAAGAACAATAATTTTAAAACAAAAGAAGTATTATCTAAAAGTTTCTAATATTCGAGGGTTTTTTTTTTTTTTTTTTTTTTTTTTTTTTTTTTTTTTTTTAAGTCGTGTTTAATTAACAGATAACTTAATGTGGAGACCCATAGTTATATCACTTTTTATTTTAAGTTATTTCTTTTAATTAATCGAAAAACATATGACTTTTCACATGACTTAATTTATTAAGCTTTTTCATATTAAGACAATTAAGTCAAATACAAACACTATCTAACAATTCACCTTATGTGTATACAAGGGATACTAATATAAGATGCTTAACTGGAAATATTTTCTTGCAACCAACCCCATGTTGATGTGAGTGATACTTCAATTCTAATTGGTAAACCTATAACTAAAGTACATACAATCTAAACCCTATGGCATATCCTCGTGAGCTCTAGAGCTTTACACATCTCAAATGCAATAAGCTTTTAAAAGTTTGTTCATATGACACAAACAAACAATCAAATACAAAAAACAAAATTATATGCTTTTAAATTATCACTAGTTATAATTTTTGTGCATGCATAAATACAACTAATAATTATATTTAACTACTAGTATATTTGTTTCGCGTGTATTTATAAATCGTTTTTTATTTCACGTTTCTACAGATTTAAAATTAAATTAATTTAAGTTTAACCGTATTTTAATTTTTTAACTCGTGTATTGGTACACGAGATCAGGTCATAAATTTATAATACTCGTCTACCTATTGGTTTACACATGTAGTAACGGGTAGTGTACCCGGTCGTGCGCAGGGTAGTGATTGGTAAATCCGAGGTCATCCCAAGAACGATGTGTGGTCTCTAGCTACCTAATTGAAATAACAATCTACCTAGGAAAACAATAAAATTGTCACTTTGTGTTTTAGATCCACATGATCATGATTACTTTCCTAAACTACCTAAAATAATGATACAATGGCAAACAACTGAGAAAGATGAATGCATTACCCGGTCTATATTCCATGATCCTACACGTAAAGTCTGACCCCCAACTTATTAGTAGTTCTAGCGTCGCTAGGCATGAATGGACATCTATTGCCTAACATATATTTCTCAATCGTCGATCTGAAGGTCTTCGTAACTGACTAAACTGGTCCCTAATCTTTAAGACCCCAACTAGCCTATGTGATTTGTCTTATGCTAACAATCTCACTACTTGGAATTTAAGCGCCTATTATTTCAGTAAATGTCTAACTTGCATTGTTTAAGTGTTCATACTTATCTAGGTGGTGGTTTGCTCCACCCCTATACAACTGAGAGGTCGTCAGTCTCTCGATCACCCCGATATCCCAGGTGTGATGGTCACTACTATCTAGTTTACCAAGAGTTAGATCTCTCTAAACACTACCACAACACAAGGATCAATCGACTAACACATAAATTATCTAATAAAAATGAATCATCAAACACGTCTAACCTTAATCTTAATGGAGGCGTCTAAGGTCATTAGGCCTAATTTTGTAGTCGTGGCATTAACCTATGATTCCTGAATACCTAACGCTGCGTGAGAAGTTAACCTATCCAGTTCACAGTCATTACGTCCTCCAACTAATTTGAGAAATACACCTATGTGTTCCTCAACAACGCCTATGTGTTTCTCACTAACACCTACTACTACAACTAGATAGGCCATAGCAATAGCTTACACCCTATACAGGTGTAAGGGTCTTAATGGTCATAAGTCATACAACTACTAAGGAATTGTCATCATATAGTCAATCATGCACGCTAGGGTTCAGAAGGTCACCTACTTCGATGTATGCACTCAACCTTATTTTAATACCTTGTGCTGAAATGCGAGGATCCATGGCGTACTACACAAACTATCCATTAAAATCAATAATTAGACTATAAAATCATATCACACAAACGCAAGTATTAAATGCAAAGAACAATAAATATAGCACAATGCATATCAAACATCAACGAATTAAAGCCAAATCAAATTAAGGAATGATTAAATTGAATAGTTGAAGAATCATGTACAAATCGTGCTAACTATCCCTCCTGATCCTCTAGTTTTCTTTCTTTTCGTCGACTGCTGCTACCCTTTTCTTGTTTTCTTTCTTTTCGTCGGCCGGGAATAAGCAAAACGGCCAAAACCTAACCCCAATGAATAAATATATATACATCAAACTATCATAGACTTGTTTGCATTTGATTCTTCAACTTTTGCTTTAATTACCAAACTTTTTTTACATGGATTAATCTCTACCATCTATCTTTATTTAATCTAATGAATGATATTAATCTTAACAATTTAAAAAACACATTTTCATTTTTTTTTCTTTTCAAATATTAATATCTTTCAAACCGTTAATCGTTAAGCGAAAAAAAAATATACAGTTACGACGAGCATTTAATTATCTTTCTATAGACAGGCACTTTGATATACTTTCGACAAAATTATTTTTTTCGTGTTTTTCACGTTTCTTTTACGTTTTTTTTTTCATTTTTTTTTGTTACTGAAATTTGCATGAAAAAATCATATGTGATTTAACACTAATATCATATATGATATTATATATCATATGTGATTTAACACTAATATCACATGTGATATTACATATCATATATGATTTAACACTAATATCACATGTGATGTTTCATGTAAATTTCAATAATGAAAAAAAAAGAAAGAAAAAAAGACGAAAAAACATGAAAAAAGCGATTTTTTTTTTTTTTGTCGAAAGTATATCAAAGTGCCCGTCTTTTAAAAAGTTTGATTTGTTATGTAAAATAACTCTCCTCTTAATATTTAGTTCTTGTGGTTTTCCTCTTGACTCCTTGACGCCCAAGGTACACACACAAAGGCTCAAAGCCTTTTTCTTCTTTCTGCTGTCTTGCGTCATAACATAACCAGGCCCAGCATTCTATTTTTTCTTTAATAACCATAATGGGCTAAGAGTGTATAGATAACCATAATGGACTAAAAGCCTAATATTACTTTAGCTTGCCATGAACTGGACTTTGCAACCAAAATATTCACGAGCCAACTTCAATGTTTCGTCCAACTTATAATTTAAATGAGTAGCTCTCGACGAACGTGTCAGCCCAATAATGGATTTTATTTCTTTACTGCTTCTCGTCTTTGTTATGGCGTAAAGGCAATGGAACCTTTACACCGTATATACTCTCTGATCACATATTCTTCTAGGCTTCAACATATTTACGGCGTAGAGACCTCGTCTCATCTACGCCGTAATTATGGGTGTCATATGGGTCGACCCGACCCGACCCGAACCCGATAAGGCCTTATAGGGTCGGGTTGATTCGGGTCCAACCTACCTTATCGGGTTTATCGGGTCAACCCAATAGACCCGATAACCTTATCGGGTCGGGTTAGGGTCCTAGTTAATTTGTTATCGGGTTATCGGGTTGACCCGATAAGATATAGTAGCATATTAACAAATCTTTGATCGTTGAACAAAAACCCATTAAGTCTCATGTACTTCATCTTCTACCTTGCGAATTCTCTATATAAATGCAGCATCATATCGGCTTCATCAGATAGACAGATAGTTTCAACCATAATACAGACCTTATTGTTCACCTTAATTAATTTTACGTGTATATGATGATAATACTAGTTGAACACTTGCATGTAATATATTTTCAAGAAATAGAATAGAAGTATTGAGTAAGATTTCATGAATAAGAAACAAAGTATGGCCTAAAATAATTTTGCATAGACATACAAGTTAATAATCTAGATACCTCAGCATATTCTGCTTGAAAACAAGTTGAAACCTTTATATATCTGGATCTAGTGGAGTTTGCATGGCAGTTGATGTTAGATAATTACCTTTTCAAAATAAAAAAGAAAGCACTCGACTAATCCCCATGACAGTTGTACCATATGCATTCATTTCTTATTTGCATGCCCTTGTGCTATTGTCGTATACAGATGGAACTTATTTATAGTCTCTTATATATTCTTACCTTTCATATCTATACATGAAACGTTCATGCTTTGTCGTTAATAAGTAACCCGATAACCCGATAGACCCGACCCGATAACCCGCAACTCGATAGACCCGAACCCGATAGACCCGATTCCTTATCGGGTCGGGTTACGGGTTAATTTTTATTTTTCGAAAACCCGATAGACCCGACCCGATAGAGGCTTATAAAACAACTTTTATATTTCAAATTAAAAAAGCAAATCTTGAACACTCTTGGTGCATAGATGCCCAAAGACACATAATGATCATTAGAACTAAAAGCCACGATAGAAAGGTTTGTAAAAGCCCATCTCGACCTACGGTTCTGTGACATCACCAAATAAGATCGAAATACAGTGAAATAGTTACTTTTTAGTTACCAAAATACTTGAAAACACGAATTTAAAAAAAAAAAAATTACTATATATATATATAATATGGGAGACTTTCTTTCGAGAACCATCTTAATGCTGGATGGAACCTGCGCACTAAGAAAAAGAACAAACACCGTTAGGCTTATCGAGGGATTGTCTCCCCCGATTATCCTCCAGCGTGAGAGTAAGTAATCGAAGTTTAGGGTTTAGTGAAGAATTAGGGTTTTAGTAGATCGTACCTTTTACCGAGGGCTTGGGTGCCCTTTATATACATATGAAACCCTAGTAGGTTTCGTGTTCCCTACTCTTCGGCGTGTTCGCCGATATCGGATATTTGGTATATATCCCCTTTATTTAGGAGATACTCAATATCCCATCCGGAAATAACTTTGGGCTTGGGCCTTGTTGGCCCAAACCGCATAACTTGTAGTCCAGTTATCGCCATGGCGCCCCACACGTAGTGGGCTTAAGTGTTAGTATTGTTTACTAATCGGGTCCGTGACCCGGGTGTAGACTATACGTCATCATGTCCCCCCAGTCTAGTGTGCGCAGGGTAAAACCTGCGATGCTAGACTAAAGTCGTGTCTAAATTATTCCCTACGCGTACGCGGGAAGAGTTCAAGAATATACCGCCAAAAACACACATATGATGTATCTAGTCTAAAAAAGTGCAATTCGGGTACCTTGAGAATGGAGAGGCTATCCACTTGTCCTGTACCGTCACATCTCCCAGCCACACGATTTGAGTTAGTGGGATACACGTGTCAATCATCTGTGGTTGTGGGAAAACTATATAAACTACCGCCTCCATTCACTGTGATATCCACAGTTAAAAAAGATAACCTTTCCACCATTTTCCCATCTTCGAATCTGCTATCAAAAAACAATAATTCGAAGGTAATAGTGCTTGCGCACAGTCTGAAACACAAAAATGGTGTTGCAACTTCATGATTTCACTTCTAACATAACCGAAGGTGAACTGAATCAGTTCGCCTCGGATTACTTTATCCCTTTTGATCTGCGCCCAGAGGTACAGGTCCCAATGCCACCATCGCGGATTTCCCCGCAGGGAAAGTGGGGCTATATACGCGCTTTTTCGAGTGGGCGAATCAGCGCGTACCCATTTCCGTGCTGTTGAGTGATATACTTAATTATTATGAGATCCACATCTCCCAATTGCATTGTATTGGTGCTGGGAAGATTGCCAATTTTGAGGTGAACTGTCGCTTGTTAGCGATTCACCCGACCCTCCAATTATTTCGCGCGTTCTATCACGCGACATGGTCAAATGGGTGGGTTACCTTCTCTAAGCGCGTAGGCAAGTTACAATGCTATGTGAAGAAGGTAGATAAACTCAAGGACTGGAGGGAGAAATTCTTTTGGGTTGACGCCGCCGTTTTTCCTTCCAATTTTCAATTTTACACCCGTGCCAATCTGCCCAAGGATGAGCGCCCCCCCGAGACGTGGTATAACGCGGATCATGCGGCGATTATTGATGAGAACCGTCTTCCCATCAAGTCATATCCTGAAGCGTTTCTGGTGCATATGGGCATCAGTCGTAACTACTTCGAGTTTGAGACCGAGGTTCCCACATTCTTGGATGCGGATGGCACGGGTGGGTGCTCCTTCTGTCTTACTGTCGTTAGTTAATGTAAGCGTTTCTTCGTTTTCCATACTTTATGTAACTTGCTTCTCTTTGTCTACTTTATACGCAGAGATGGATCTTTTTGCGGTTGTTAACTTGGAGGAACCGCATTCTGTGGCAGTGGGGGTGCGTCCTCTGAGGGAGGGTGAAAAGACCATTCTGGAGGCGACGGCCGGGCGCGTAGTGGACTTGGTTATTCCAGAGTCCGAGGGCTCCCCGGATGTGGTGGTAGCTGAGCCGTTGCAAGAGGTGGCTCCTCCTTTGCAGCAGGATCCTGACACTGCACAGCCTCTTCCCGATGAAACGCTGATCCATTTAGAGGAGACGGACAGTGAAATGGAGGAGCGCTCCCAACTGACGCGCAAGAGAGCGCATGGTGGTGATGGCGAAGGGCCATTCCAAGAGGCCGCGACCTGAGGCTGAGGAGAGCCCATCTTTTACTGAAGTGCAGATGAGGTAAGTATCGTAGTTATTAGATATGAACTTTTGTTAAGTTATACTTTATTCTAACTTTGATTCTTCATGTCCTCAGTGTGGATGCTGAAAAGTCTGGTGGGAGCGCATCCATGAATGAGATTGAGAAGGACGTGTCCTTGTCTCCTCCCCCCATGTAAGCATTTTTTAGCAATCCCTTAGGATTTTGTGTATGCTTGATTGTTATTCATGCGCTAACCTTGCTTCTTGATCTTTTGTGTAGTAAACAGCCTGTGGAGGACGCTGGCGTCGTAGATGGAAGTGCACCTCCCAAGGTGAGTCCCTTTGGGGTGCCTTCACCAAGGGATATTGGAGGGGAGTCATGTTCGTTTGACTCTACGATGGAGGAGCTGGCCTCCATTGCTGTGCGCCAGTCCGAGCTGGTGGTGCAAGCCAGGGTGCACCAGGCCGAGGAAGTTTCCAGACTGCAGGCGCAGTTAGCGTCTGTGCAGGCTGAATTAGCAAGCTCTAAAGCTGAGCAGCTGAGCTCCAAGGCTAAACTGGAGCGCGCAGAAGCGTCTGCGCAAAGATTGGCTGAGGGGAAGCTCTTGGCTATGGCTGAGCTGGAGCAGGAGCGTGCTGATGCGGACCGTCAGAAGCGTAACTCTTTATGGGCGCTGAAGTACTTGCAACAGAATAGGAGCAAGCACTTTGCCAATATTGAGGAGTTCCGTAGCCGCGTGGAGCTTGCGCTGAAGATGCAAGAGGAGAAGCTCCGTAAGCTCAGCATCGAATATGATGAGGAGCTATACCCCCATATGGTTCAGTCCGTGGCTGAGCGCAGGTACATGCTGCTTTATCTCTTTATAACTTGTATATATTGTAAACTCTCTTTATGATTAACACTTGTGTCATTTCGTAGGTGGTTGATTAGTCATGGTCTTCGCCTGGCCGCCATGTGTACGCTGGAGCATCCTGAGGTCATCACGTCCTTTGGAAAGGTGGTGGAGTGCGCTATTGCGCACGGTGAGACCTTGGCCGCAAACAAGCTTGCTGAGGCCAAGTTGTTGACCGTGCCGCTTGCCGAGGTGCCTGGGTACAAGGCGAATGCGCGTGCTGAGCTTGTTGCTGCCATGGAAGAGCTAAAAAAGCTTGAGCTTCCGCATATCGCTCGCTTGGAGCGTGATCAGGATCAGCCTATCAGCGTGATCATGGCGGGGCTCACTCTTCCCAGGCATCTGCAGGATGATGCAGATCAGCAGTTGGACTTCTACTTGAAGCCTGACGTAGCGCAGTTGAAGGTACCTATTTTTGCTCAGCCTCGTGACATTCTGAATCCTTTCCGTATTGAGAAAGAGATTTCTTTGAAAAGGTCTCTAAATGCTCATGTTTCCAGAGTCGCAAGAAAGAAAGGCGTGAAAGGGAAGGCCATTCTGTGCGGCATAGGCGCTGCGCATCAGCCTAGATCCGACGGTGTGCCTGTGTCCGTGGCCACTGTTTCCCTTGATGATGCAGGGTTGTTGAAGCGGCTCGAGGATGCGAAGGAAGCGGCTATGAGTGGGGGCTCCAGCCAGCTAAGGCGTACATATAGCATTTAGCTTTTTTGTACAAGTCTTTTGTATAAACGTATTTCTATATATTGGAATTTTGCTTTTGTACTTAGTGTTTTTACAACTTCCAAATATTTACGCTTTTGAACTCGTAGTTCTTATGTATCCTTGCGTGAAGATATCTTTAAGTGTCTAAGCGTACTTAGAAAAGAAGAATCATTATTATGTATGAATTTTCTTTAAGTAAGGACCGTAGTCGTGTATTGAATTTTTCCAACTTAATAGTCGTCTATGTATTTTTGTAAGTTTACTTGTCGTATTTTACTGTAAGGAATCAAGAGTCTTGATTTCCTGAGTTGTTAAACGCGCACAGTGTGCCCTAGTGCGCATCCGTCGTGGGTTGCGTAAGGAACTTGCGCCAACGTCTTGAGCGCAAGGTGTTTAACAAGGATTCGTGATCCAAAGTTGATGGGTTTGCAATCCTCTTACTCAACGAGTTGTTTATTAGGTTTACTCATCCTTTCTGCCATCGTGGGTCTTAGTGTGTGCATGCACGCCATGTAGGCAAGATTATAACAATATTGAAACACGATAATGAAAGATGCAAACAATAGAGTTAAATGTGTTATGGAGTTAGCTAGAAACCATAACGTTTTATTAATACTTGCAAGTTTTAAAAGAGAATATTTATCTAGATAATTCTTAAAAAATAAAATTACATGGATCTTTATTGGGGCACTTTCTAAAGTGCGTGAGTGTCCATGCTGGGCCGTAGCCTGCTTTAAAGATAGCACCGCTTAAGGTTGCGGACGTTCCACGTTCGCTGTAGCTCATGTCCATCCTTGTCGCGTAGCTTGTACGCTCCATTGCCAAGTGCTTCTATGACCTCGTAAGGTCCTTCCCACTTTGGTCCTAGCTTACCAGTGTCTTCTGCACGGCTTGAGTCATTTTCGCGGTATACAAAGTCACCTGGTCTGAATGAAGTGCTGCGTACTTTGGCATCATAGTATCCTTTCATTCTTGACTTGGCTTTTTCTTCGCGTATTGCTGCGCGTTCACGTCGCTCTTCCAATAGATCTAAGTCTATGCGCCGCTCATCATCATTGGTTGCCGCATTAACTTCCGCAGTACGGATAGTTGGCATTCCAATTTCAGCTGGTATTACAGCTTCTGTCCCATAGACCAGAGAGAAGGGAGTGTCCCCGTTGCTAACCTTGATGGTTGTTCGGTGCGCCCAGAGAACATGTGATAGTTCTTCTACCCATCTTCCTTTGTGTCTGTC
Source organism: Artemisia tridentata subsp. tridentata (assembly GCA_021014915.2). Taxonomy (NCBI): domain Eukaryota; kingdom Viridiplantae; phylum Streptophyta; class Magnoliopsida; order Asterales; family Asteraceae; genus Artemisia; species Artemisia tridentata. The sequence continues at coordinate 79,916,596 of CP139503.1, read as the reverse complement.
CAGGCGCGCTTTGATTCCTTCACCTAGGCTTCTATTTGCGCGTTCAACCAGACCATTGGTTTGTGGATGAGTTACTGATGCAAAGTGTTGCGTGATGTTCAGCTGTTCGCACCAATCTTTGAACGGGTTATCACGGAATTGTTTTCCGTTATCTGAGATAATTTCACCAGGTAATCCAAAGCGACATACTATGTTGTCCCACACGAATCGTTTCACCTGGTTACCTGTTATGGTCGCTACTGCCTTTGCTTCGATCCACTTAGTAAAGTAGTCTATTGCCACAATAAGGAATTTCAATCCACCTGCGGCAATAGGGAAAGGTCCAGCGATGTCGATACCCCATTTGTAGAATGGCCATGGCGATGTAATAGGCGTTAGTTCATGCTGTGGTCGGCGCGGAATGGGTCTGTGAACTTGGCAATCACTGCACTTCCGTACCAAATCTCGCGCGTCGCGGTGCATAGTTGGCCAATAGTATCCAGACATTAGGGCGCGCGCTACAATGGACCGTGGTCCTGAGTGCATGCTGCATGAGCCTGCGTGGATTTCTCGAAGTACATAGTCTGCCTGGAGAGGTCCAACGCACCTAAGCCATGGTTGTAGGAATGAGCGCCTATATAAGACGTCATCCCTAAGCTCGAATCGCTGCGCTGTGCGCCGGATTCTTCGAGCTTCCTTCTGTTCTTGGGGGAGTATGCCCTTGCTAATGAAGTCAATGATTGGTGTCATCCACGTAGGGCCTTCTTCTTCTATCACTGTGGATATTTCCATCTCTACGATTGACTTGTTTTTCAAGGTTTCCACCAATACTTGTTTTGATAAATGCGCAAAACTGGTGGATGCAATCTTGCTCAGCGCGTCTGCTTTCCTGTTTTCACCCCTGGGAACCTGCTTGATGGTAAACCTATCGAAGTTCTGGATCAGATATTTGGTTTTTTTCGAGGTATTGGATCATGTTTTCCTCCTTAGCCTCATATTCTCCTGATACTTGGTTGGCCACCAATCGGGAATCTACGTTTGCCTCTAGGTTGCGTACACCCATTCGTGTCGCAATACGTAGTCCAGCAATTAGGGCTTCGTATTCTGCCTCGTTGTTCGTGGCGGTGAATTCAAAACGCAGTGCGTAGGTGAATTCGGCTCCTTCTGGGTTAGTGAGAATAAGACCACCTCCTGATCCATCTACGCATGAGGATCCATCGGTGAATAGAATCCATGGTTCTTGAGGTTCCCCCTTGCTTGTCGCAGGTGTAGTGTCAGTATCTGGCTTCTCAATGATGAAGTCGGCCAATATCTGCCCTTTGATTACAGTGCGCGGTCTGTATGATATGTTATGCTCGCCCAGTAGTATCACTCCACTTTTGTAGGCGTCCCGATGCGTCGGGTCTCGAGATAACTTGTTTGATGGGTTGGTCTGTGATAACAGCTATTGGGTGCGCCTGGAAATACCTGCGCAGTCTTTTCGCTGCAAACACTAAGGCTAGGACCAACTTTTCCATTGCAGTGTAGTTAATCTCCGTCTTCTTGAGCGCCTTACTAACAAAATAAATGGGTGTTTGGACGGAGTTCCTGTCTGTCAGTAGCACTGCGCTGACTGCTCCCTGAGTCGCAGATAGGTACATGATCAGCTCTTCCCCTGGTCGGGGCGCGACAAGCTTTGGGAGCGCTGCTATGTGTTGTTTGAGCTGTTGGAAGGCCTCTCTCTTCTTGTGCACTTCTTGAGTGTTTTGAATAGGGGAAGTGACTTGTCCGCTGATTTGGATAAGAATCGGTTCAGTCCGGCTAGCTTGCCGTTTAGGGACTGAACCTCCTTCAGTGTGCGCGGTGAGGGGAGGTCAATGACTGCTTGGGTCTTCTCTGGGCAAGGCTTGATCCCATCGGGTTCTATCAAATACCCGAGAAACATGCCCTCTGTAGCACCAAATGTACACTTTTTGGGGTTCAATTTCATGTTGATTCTCCTCAGTGTTTTGAACGTTTCCTCCATGTCGCGCACTAGCTCTTCCTCTGTATGGCTTTTGATGACGAGGTCATCGACGTATACTTCCAAGTTGCGGCCTACTTGTTTCTCGAACGCAGTGTCTACCAATCGTTGGTATGTTGCTCCTGCATTCTTTAGGCCAAAGGGCATCTTTGTATAGCAATAGACCCCTTGACTTGTGTGGAAGGCCGTTTTTTCTTCATCTTCCTCCGCCATTTGAATTTGGTGGTATCCCTTGTATGCGTCCAGGAAGCATTTGAAGGGATATCCACACAGAGATTCGATCTTCCAGTCTATCTCCGGTAGCGGGTAGCAGTCCTGTGGACATGCTTTGTTGAGGTCTGTAAAGTCTACGCACATTCTCCAACTGCCATCGCTCTTCTTTACCATTACTGGGTTAGAGAGCCAGTCATGGTAGTACACTTCCCGCATGATGCCTGCGTCTACTAGTTTGTGTACTTCTTCCAGGATGGCTTTTGTGCGGTCTGGGGCTTGTCCGCGCTTTTTCTGTCGTATTGGAGGATATCCTTGTCGGATCTGTAGCTTGTGTTCTGTGATGGAGCGTGGCACTCCTGTCATATGCTTTGGTTCCCATGCAAAAATATCTAAGTTATTTTGCAGGAGTGCGCATATAGCTGATTTGCCTTTGTCAGACAGAGACCCGCCAATAGATACCTGTTGATCCAAGTAGTCAGGGTGAATGGCGACCTTTAGGTTTGGGACTTTGATTGCGCGCTGTTCTGGAACATCGCCTACGTCATTTGTCACTGCATTGCATTCTTTGGGTGGTATGGTGGTATTGTAAAGAGTGACAATACCTCCTTCCACTGGGAACTTGAGCATCCCATGTGCTGTGGATGGCACGGCGCGGATGGATGATATTCCAGGTCTCCCGATGACGCCGTTGTACGGAGAGGGGGATCTGATTACCATGAAGTTCATCCAGGTGACTGTAGAGTGTGGTTTGTCACCAACTTCTACAAATAGACGTAATTGCCCCATGGGCCATATCTTCTCCCCTGTGAAGCCAGTGAGCGACGTTGTGGCTGGGATCAACTGATTCTGTATCTCAGGTCGTAGCTTCTTGAAACAGTGTTCATATATAATATCAGCAGATGCACCTCCATCTACATACATGCGACGGATGTCGTGACCCCCCGTATGTATTTCAATGGTAAGTGGATCCACTACTGCGTTGTTCGCAGTCAGGGAGGGGAAAGAAATTTCATTTCCTTTAGAAAACCGTTGACTGACTTTCTGTCTTGTCGCGCGCTGCCATGGCTGTATCATGTAGATGATATCTGCCTTTTCTTTTGATGTCTCTTTCTTGGCCCCTGGTTTTGGTTTGTCTTTCCCTTCTCTGATATTTTTTACGAGGTGGTCCATCTTTCCTTCCTTTACCAATTTGTCGATCAATTGGCACAGTTGGACACACTCGTTGGTTGTGTGGCCTTTCTGTCCATGGTATTCGCAATAACCATTCCCTGTGCGCCGATCCTCTGGGGTGCGCATTGGTGGTGGTTTCGGGACGTTCGCCCCTTCTGTCGCGAATATCTCCTTTGGAATTTTTGTTAATGGGGTGTACTTGTCGTTTCCCCTTCCACCGCCTTGAGTGCGATAACTCTTATGACGATTGCCACTCTGGTCATTGGATTGTCTCCTTGACTCGTCTTGTGGCCTATGGTTCGAGTAGCCTTTCTTGCTATCTGCGGCGGTTGCTTCTCCTTGGATGAGTGGCCTTTTACTCATCATTTTAGACCCGAAAAACCCCACAAAAACGACCAAAAACACCCAAATGGACCATATATTATATCAAATATCCTTGGATTGTGTTTTAGTTGTTGCAGGTACAAAAGGATTGAAAACGGGGCAAATATGGACAAAACCGAGCGTGTTATGGAAAAGAGCCGGAAATCGAAGACGGAAAAGACATTTTTTTACGTGGATTTTATTCGAGCTCAAAAATCCCAAACGGCCCTTGGATTATTTTTATTTGGCATCATTGGTCCCTTGATTTACTTTGCAAAAGTGGCAGATTTGATCCCTACAATTTGCATAATTACAACATTGGTCCTTGTGATTAATTCCCTTGTATCCTAAAACCTAAAACCATTTATCCCTTAAACCTGACCCAACACTAAACACAATAACCCCAAGCCCAATTCACTCGCTTAAAACTACAACCGGCCCATCCAACAAACATGACCCGACCCACCCCATCTAACCTTAACTAATACCGGTTAGATAAAAGAGGTCAAATCCCCAAATGACCAGTCAACATTTCAATTAAACCAAAACACCAACCCTAATTCGCCACTCCTTCTTCCCCAACCCCTAATTTCCCTCCATCCGCCGCTAATCACCCTCTCCACCTCACCACAACAAGCCAAAGACATCACATGACTTTGTCCATGGTCCCCTCCCCTCCACCTCAGCGATCCGAGGGAAACAAAAGTAAATCCAACGATCAAGATTTCAAGATGTGAAGGGCACGAAAGATCCAAGGGCCAAGGAAGAAGCACAAACGCAAGCAAAGGAAGCACTCTCACATAGAAAACACAACTCGTAGGGTTTTGTAATTTTTTAAGTAGTATAAATAGAGTGGATGTAGCAGCCGAGTAGAGTTTTTTAGTAGGTTTATTTTTAGCTTTTTCTTAAGGTATTTTTATTTTTATTGTAATTTATATTTAATTTTAATTTTAATTCAGTTTTTCTTTAAAGTTTAATTTACATGCTTATTTTTACTGCTTTAGCTGCTAGCTTATGTTATCTGCTTATGAGTTTTTTTTTTTTTTTTTTCTATTTTGATTGTCTGCTTTATATAGTTTGTTGTTGATTGCTTTATTTGATGCGTTTTAGTTGTTATTTATATAGTATTTAGCTTGTCTGCTTCATTGGATGTTCAATGTTCGGTTTTATTTATGCTTCGATTCTGCTATTTTAATTCTTGTTATTGTTGCTTCGATTCTGCTATTTTAAGTTGTTAGTAATTTAAGAAAAAAAAAAAATATGGTGAGTTTATGTTACTGCTGATGTGGTTAGTCTTTGATGGTTAGAGTTTTGTGGTGCATGTTTTGGTTATAGTAGGATTTGGATCGGTTTAAGATTAGTGCGAGTTGGATGTGGATGTGTTATCTTGTTATTTTGTTTTGGATTTGTATCTGTGTTTGTTATCTTGTTAATGGTTAGGTTCTGTGTTTGTTTTGGGATAAAAAGTAATTCTTAGCATTTGAGAATTAAACAAAAGAAGATCAAGAAAAGAAAAAAAAAAAAATATATTGTAAAAACTGCTCAACCTGGGACTCGAACCCAGGGCAGCAGCAACTCAACACATCAAACCAACCATCTGCTCTAAGCTCATTTGCTATTAAACTTTTGCAACAGTTTTATTTTAACCTAGTTTCTTTTTAAACTCATTAAGCTGTGTAGCTTTTTAACAGCTTATTCAGACAAGCTGTGTCATATTTGTTATTTTTCCTAGTTACTTTTTACCTCAAAGTATTTATCCAAAAATTTTCAGATTTTTAAAATTAGTTTTAGTATTTTTAGAAATTTAAAATAGTTTAAATAGTTTTTAATTTATAAAAAAAATTATTAAAAAGTCAAAAAAATATTTTTCTTCTTTCCAAAATTTTCTTTTGTCATTTAGAATTTATAAAAATTATTTTGATACTCGTAGGGTTAATTATTTTGACGTTTTTACTCGTTCGTAGTTTATCGTTTACGTTATTTAATTTTCTTTTTTAATAGATTTGAGTATCAAAACAAACTCTCGTCTTTTCAAGCATTTTAATACCGAACCGAAAACGATATTCTCAATTTCACGCCTCGCAGGGAGAACGACCCGGGTATTCGCTTATCCGGTTATTACAATTGGTTGATTTTGCGTTAACGGTTTCAAGTTGACTTTTCTTCGTGAGAGGTTTGACTTGTGATTTCTTTGACCCGAATTCGACCGATATCAGGCGGCTGCTTCTCCTTGGACGAAAGACCTCGTGCGCTTCATGAGTTCGTCAAAAGTTAGGGGAACCTTATCGTTTAGCTTTTTTATCAAATCTGGGTTATTGATTGCATTCATAAAACCCGATATTTTTAGTATCTCTGGACACGCTTTGACTTGCATACATTCGTCCTTAAAGCGTTCCATGAAAGCGCTTGTGGATTCCCCTTGTCGCTGTTTAACTCTAGCGAGTTCAACAGGGTTTTTGGCGCACTTCTTTCTTTGAGTAAAGTTTAAGCGAAACGCCCTTCGCAACTCCTCAAATCCACCGATGCTTCTACGTGGAAGCTTGCTAAACCAGTTGCGCGCATTCCCTACTAATGTAGAGTTGAACATATGGCACCACACAGGTTGTGGCCAATTTTCGATAGTAGCTGCTGATTCGAAGATTTTTAGGTGATCATCAGGATCACCTGTCCCATCATATGTTTTGACGTTAGCAGGCATGCGCCTTTTCTTATTCTCCGAAAAATCGCTGATGCGTCTAGTGAACGCATCAACCTTTTGGCGACGCCAGGGAAGAGACATGTCTTCGTCTTCCTGGTCGCGATATTTTCCTCTTGATTTCCAGTGTCCAGTTTCTTTGTCCTCGTTGTCCGAGGAATCACTTGAGGATGAGCGCACTCTTTTGCGATGCTTGCGCTGACTATTATCAGAATCTGAGCTTGTTCCTCTGCGGCGCTTGCGCCGACTGTCATCAGAATCAGAGCTTGAAGGGCTTTCACTCGGGGAACATCGTCGCCCAAGCCTATCCTGAATCCTGCGACTGCCAAGCCTAGCGTGGACATTGGCGCGCCGTTCCCCCTCTTCAGGCTCCTCCAGATGTTGAAGATCGGCTGCTTCATCATCCATAACCCTCCTTCCAATCCTGGTAAACACTGGTTGTTTGCGGCTATCCTTCTCGCGTCTTTCCTTTCGGTAGCGCGTTGGGGACGCCTCATGCTCAGGGTCAAAGTTGAGTCTGCCGTGCAGACTTTGGCTTGACCTCTTCTTTGCCTCCTCTCGCATGAGCGCAGCTTGGCGCCAATTCGGAAGTGACTCCTTCTAGTGCGATGGAGTCTGTTTCCAAGACAAGATCCTTGTTTCGGATAGGCGCATTGGGAGGCTCAGTGAAGTTCACTTCTGGCATGGCAAGAGGGGTGCGCTCCAGTTCTATCGCGCTAGTACTTGTTGTAATAGCGGGGGTAGTCTTGGTAAGTGATTCCACTGTAGGAAAGACCAGATCTGAGTACGCTCCTAAGCTTCTAGGCGTGCTGGTTGTCCCAGAAGCCTGCTTAGAGGCCGCATCAGTTTGATGCTTCTTCCCTAGTGGGTCATCGTGCGCTTTCTTCCCATGCGGACTCTTGTGACTTCCGTGTTTCGTCATTATAGTTCTTGGTAAAATTCTTAGTGTAGGGTCCCACGGATGGCGCCACTTGTTGATACAAAAGTTGGGCGTTCCTTGTTAAGACTCCTATTCTCGTACCAATTAGATCTTAATGCTGGATGGAACCTGCGCACTAAGAAAAAGAACAAACACCGTTAGGCTTATCGAGGGATTGTCTCCCCCGATTATCCTCCGGCGTGAGAGTAAGTAATCGAAGTTTAGGGTTTAGTGAAGAATTAGGGTTTTAGTAGATCGTACCTTTTACCGAGGGCTTGGGTGCCCTTTATATACATATGAAACCCTAGTAGGTTTCGTGTTCCCTACTCTTCGGCGTGTTCGCCGATATCGGATATTTGGTATATATCCCCTTTATTTAGGAGATACTCAATATCCCATCCGGAAATAACTTTGGGCTTGGGCCTTGTTGGCCCAAACCGCATAACTTGTAGTCCAGTTATCGCCATGGCGCCCCACACGTAGTGGGCTTAAGTGTTAGTATTGTTTACTAATCGGGTCCGTGACCCGGGTGTAGACTATACGTCATCATGTCCCCCCAGTCTAGTGTGTGCAGGGTAAAACCTGCGGATGCTAGACTAAAGTCGTGTCTAAATTATTCCCTACGCGTACGCGGGAAGAGTTCAAGAATATACCGCCAAAAACACACATATGATGTATCTAGTCTAAAAAAGTGCAATTCGGGTACCTTGAGAAATGGAGAGGCTATCCGTCATCAAGATGCATATAAAACAATATAAAAGCTAGGCAATAAAAATGGGACATCGATACTAAAAAGTATACATTATTTGATGTTATCATGTATGCACATGTTATAAACCCTGATTAGGTTCGGAGAATGACTACAACTAATAATAATATTTAGTGTGATGATAACATCAAATGTGTACTATATTTACTTATCATTTATCTCACGAATATTGTTCATTTACTATGTGTTTATATCTGAATTGATACTTAATTACTTACTTTTGTGATTTTCAGTATTTATGGAGCAATTTCAGAAAAGACACGAAAACAACGAAATTTGGAGCTAATATGAAGAATCTGTATGCAACCTCAAAGAGCTAATAGCGTATCCATTTCTTGAGATACGTCGTATCGACACCTGGAAGAATTCACTAAATATTGGTGAAAATGAAGACATACGACGTATTAAACTCTGGCAAAACGTCGTATCTGAAGCTCTGTAGTCAAAGCCCAAGTCAACTGTTGAAGGAATATGGCATATTAAACTCTGACCATACGCCGTATTGAAGATCTTATCCTCAGTTCAAGCTGATAACATTTTGAAGGAATATGGCGTATCACTATTCATCAATACATCGTATTTAAAGATATGCCCGTATATGCTGGGAATATTCTTTCTTATTCCCCACTCAAGATATTTGGAATACATTGTATTGGTGCGTCAGACAGAACACTATAAATACAAAGCCCTAATACGGGTTTTACACACAACTTTCACCACCACAGTCGATTTCTAAGCTTTGTTCCTACAACAACCCGTATTTTTCAGGTTATTATTTAACCTCGTACTTTTACTATTTATTTTAATTTTGCAAAAATTAACTTTTATGGGTAACCGAATAGGTTAACCTGTGTACGTTGTAACACGTACATTAAATTTGAACCAACTCTAGACTACGTTTAGTCTACATGTTTTATGCATTTTGATTTCCTTACATACATATTTTATATAATATACTTTTACTTTTTCATTTTTACGAAAACTTTGCACGTTTTGCGTTTTTAGCTTATTCCCGCACCACCTTTGCACCTTAGCTTTATCATACTATTACATTTATCTTAATAAACTAACTAAACCTTATCTTAATCCACCTCATGGGTCACTTGTCCCATGAGTGCATCATTAGGACACATGTAGCTTCATATTTGCCTGTATCTATTACTTAAAACTACAATTAACACTTCATTATTTCAATCATTTCACCAAGATAAAATCACACTCTCCTTTCTTTCCCTCCTCTTGTGCTTGCCGTACCACCATCACACCAACAACACATTCATAATTTTGATTTTTGCTAGTTCTTCTCTTATATAGTTGAAGGTTTAGTTCCTATCTAGTGTTTACTTGGTTCATTTCATCATAAAACATCACTAAATTCATCATTTCTTGGGCTTAGTTGGTGTTCTAATAAGGGTTTTCAAGAGATTATGGCTAGTTGAATCAAAGGTTACAAGGGTTTTTAAGGGTTAAGAATTTGGAAGCTTGGGTAAATTATTTGGTGATTTTAGATTAGTGTGTTCTTGTTCTTGTTTTCATTTCCACCACCACAAATCATTGTAAGGAAATCCTACGCATCGTTTTACATATTTTTACATGTTACATACACTTATTTTGCAAGATTATATATTGTACTTGGTAAACAACACTAGAAAACCATTGAAAATATGTTTTGATCAATTATTTTGTGTGACACTTTAGGCTAGTAGCAAAGATTGATTTATTGGGAAAAATCAGTAGGCTTTTGGACTTAGAGAAAACCATGTAGTTGTAGGTCTATGTCTTAGCTTCGATTCGTCGGGTAGCACATGTCGTAACAATGCCCGATGATTTAATTAGAAAATAAACGGTAAAAGTGTTACAGTTTTGCACACCAAATTTCAAATGGAAAAAGCTACAAAATTTTGAATAGAACCACTTGTTTGGTTAAACAGAGAAACTGTAGTAGACACTTAAAGTTAAACGTGGCTTTTTGAATCGACTAAAACGGACGTGTAGATTGAAAGATATGGCAATTTTCGTGGGACTGTTTTGTGCAGTTAAATAACAGCTTTGACACTTAATGGTAATTTGGTAATTTGACACATGTTATATAAAATCTAGAACTGTGGGGCCCACATATCTGATTAGTAGACTCAAATACCTTTCCGTGAGCGTAAAAACCAAGTCATAACCATTTACGGTTTAAGAGAAATGGACTTCTTAAATCGGATAACTTTATAAAATCCAATCAGCACTTACAGTTTAGACTTATTAAACTTTCCGAACTTGTCAACATTAGTCTTTGTCGTTTTAAAAACTTTATAAACACTAAGTACAATGGTATAATCAATATAAAAACTTTATAAAACTCATTGCATATTTACGTGTGTTATTTATAAACCTAAAATGTATCATTATATTTAGGTTGCTTCAAGGATTTCACGGCTTTCCGCCGCTTTATTTTCATTATTGATATCACTTTTTCTTAAGGTGAGTTCATAGCACCAGTTTTACTCGCTCAATTGTTTTATAAACTACTTGGGGGAGATACATGCTATTTCAACTATGGAAACAAGTGTTTGAAAATGTATGCTTAAACTGATTGTATTATTGCCTAAGTCCTACTTAGGTCAGAAAGCCTGATGAGTGTGTAAATACTCATCATTTTTGTCCCATCTGAACTGCAAAAACATTTAAAAACACTCAAAAATGCTTCAAAATACAGAAAATATCATTGAATTGTGGTTTTATCTGTTTCATGTGCAAAAGGATTAAAAACGGGACGAAAATGAACATTTTTGGATCGACTTGGTAACAATTGTGCATTTGATCAAGTAAAGACAGAAGTCAAAGATAAAGTCAAAGTCAACCCAAAAAATCCCAAAATGACACAAAAGGTCCTTGGAATTTATTTTCAGATATTGGCAGCAATGGTCCCTGGATTTTCAAAAGTTACATGATTGGTCCCTCAAAGTTAAAACAATTTCAACTTCTAATCCTAACTAAAATAAAACCCAACCATTAAACCTACCCAACCCAACCCTTTTAATAAACCCAGCTACTAAACCCCAGCCCAAAACACAATCACCAGCCCAGTTACCCCTTTGTTAATAAAAACCCAAAACCCAGGTTTGACAAAAGTCAAACCTTCTTCTCCTTCTTCCTAAAACCGCCAAAACCAAAACCATACCACCATACCCACAGTTTCTCTGCAACATCACCTCAACCCCCCTCCTCCTTCCCAATACACTTCACCTAACAAAGCCAAAAGCATTAAATGCTTCTTCTTCATTTCGAGTTATCAGAGATAGTGGATTTTTCCACTATCTCCTTTTTCCCGCCAAAATCCATTTCAACGACTCAGATGAGTTCCAAGCTAACCAAGGGTTCAAAAGTGTTCAGAGGAAGATAAGAAGCAAATCCCATTTCAGTTTAAGTATAAATAGAGCACCAATGTAGCCCTAAGAGGCAAGTAGTTAATTTAGATAAATCGTATTTCATATTCAGTAGTTGTAATCTTGTAATTTTCGAATTCCAGTTATTAATTCAAGTCAAATTCAGTCTATTTATTCTAATTTCAAGTAATTTTGTTCGCATTATCAGTTATAATAAATTTCAAGTATCTGTTAATTCGAATTAAGCTTAAGTACTGATAAGTCACCATTACAAATACTCCCCACCCTTGCTATAAGCTTATACAAGCTTATCATAGCTTGTTGTAGGTTTGTATTAGTTATAACCTGTTCTTAATTCAAGAAATGGAGAAAGTCAACAAAAGTCAAAGCTAGCTCACAATAAGCTATTCAGAAGAGAAAAGCTATTCAGGAAAGCTTTTTCTGGGATTCTAGCTTGTTTTAAACAAGCTAGGTGTGTCCTGATCATAAGTTCCATTGTTTGATAGCATCTCAGTTGTAAGCCATTTTCATGTTTTTTGCATTATAATGTTACATAGCTTATTGGTAGCTTATTAAAGTAATTTTCTGCTTATTAGAGGTTTACAATTATATTTCATCAGTTTCTTCAGTATTAAATACCTCGTACTTTATTTTTCTTCAAAATCAACCAAAAAGCCAAAAATAGCTAATAATAGTATAGCTTATTATTCTGCTTATTCATATTTAAAAAGTTGCTTAATATAGTTAATATAAGTTAACTAATCAGTAATATCCAGAAATATTAAGTTAAATAAGAGTTTGCTAGTTAAAAATCATAACAACCCTTAATAAGGGGTGTTTGGTTCATTGGGTCAAACGGGTCAAAACCCATACTCACTGTTCATTGACCATTTGCCCATCTTTAATCTTGCTTAAAATAGTCTAATTAAGTTGTTTTTAAGTCATTTAAAGTTAATTTAATAGTTTTTATAGATTTGAGTGGACTGTGGGTATTTTAAAGTCAACAACTGTCCAAATAAGCTCCAATAAGCCACAAGCTCATTTGGCCCTTAACCTTGGCTTCTTTAAAGTCCTTTCAAACTATTTAGTGCATATCAGAAGAGTTAGATTGGATTTGTGCCATCTGCACAACTCTGCATTAGCAGACTCAGTATATACTGAGCAGACCAACTGTTTATCTCAGCTTATTTGTGGCTTATCTAGATAAGCTGAGGCCTTGAATTTTGGTTTGCTTATAGGTCATAGTACTGGCTTTAAGATTCTGTGCTTGGATTCCACTTCATAGCTTATTTAAATAGCTTAATTTGGTCTGCAAATTCCCCCAATTCACTGATTCAAACCCTGCATCAGATTTGGTGTTCTTCAAGCATCTGATCTAGTGTCAAATTAGAGTTCGATTGGGCAGTTTGATTTGGGGCTTTTTATGTTTTTGTGTAGCCAGTAGTACTAGGAAGATTTTGCCCCCATAAAGTTCCACTAATCAACTTAATTAAGTGCTTAAAATCTGTCTGCAAGTTGGTGGTTTTTAGCTTGTTTCTGCCCTGATTAACATTACTGTACAAGTGCTTATCTGCTTATTCCATTTGCTTATCTGATCATATTCAGTTGTTTTATGCTTCTATTAGTGTATTGATCTAGTCCTGAGCCTTTGGTAAATTTTTGAGCTTTTTAGCTTATTTTTGGGCTTATTCCCAAACTGCTTATTAGCCCATCTACTTATTAGGGTTTAGATAACTTTTGATTTTAATTTTCCTAGATTAAGAATATTATTTTAGACTTAACTTGAATTTTTCAGATTTTTCCTAAGTCATTTACTATTTTTAATCATTTTAATTTGTTTATAACTGTTTTTAATTCATAATAAAAAATATAAAAATCAGAAAAATATAAATATTTTTTCTAAAATTTTCTTTTATTATTTAGGATTTAAGAAAAATAATTTTACACTTGTAGGATTAGTTTTCTAATATTTCACTTTTTAGTCCCGTTTTAGAATTCCCGTAACGCGTTTCTAGTTTATTTAACTTGTGTTTTAATTTTCCTTTGTATATTTATTTCTCATTATTTAAATTAGAATTAAAAGCAAAATCTCATATCTTATCATCAATCACTCTAATTCCAAAACTTAAACAATTTGCCCATTCACACCTCGTTGGGAAACGATCCAGGTAATCACTTACCTGGTTTCACACTACACACAAACATGAGTTTTTTGCAAGTATCCTTTTTTACAAAGGGGTGATTTGTATTTATTCACGTGTATCCGTCATTTCATAATATTTATATATACGTTTTAGCACGGATCAAATTTTGGCGCCGCTGCCGGGGAGTTTGTGTTGCGACAATATTGTTTAAAGTTTAAGCGATTAGTGATTTGAGATCCTTCCTTGTGAAGTTCCTATTTCCCATAAACCCATATAAAATACAAAAATATTTTCCTTTTCTTTTATATAATATAATATCATATAAAAAATAAAAACCCAAAAACATTTTCCGTTTTATTGTAAAATAAAAAAAGATTAAAAGCAAAATTAATATAATATTCCTCAACTTGGGTATTATCATAATAAGTTCCCAAACCAAAGATTAAAACTTGTCTTTGTGTCGCTTGCGAATTCGGCTCACCTTTGATTGATAAACAAACTATAACGGAGGTTTAATGATAGTTTGACATTAAATTGTCGAACTGAAAGAAGCGGGTTTTTAAGGAGCATTAATTGCCCACCTTTGCTTCTTCGCCACTCTGTGCGTTTTTCAGTCAGAGAGCTACCGTACGCTGGTTGATTTAAGGTTTAAGTTCTTTGTGTTTTGCTTCGATCTTGATTTAATTGAATTATTTTACTTAGTGCATGCGCACTCGTTCTTCCACGTCGACAAGTCCTTTACGTGAACTCGTAGATATTCCGAGAAGACGTAATCGTAGACGTGTTGCCCAAATAGTCAAACCCGAGATTCGTACTGTTCCCATTGATAATATGGCAGACAACCGCACAATGGCGGAGATGCTCCAAGCACCCACCGAGGGTTACGGAGATGCCATCGTTTTACCACCAATCGACTCTGATCATTTTGAACTAAAAACGCATTTGATTCAGCTCGTTTCTACAAACCAATTCCACGGGTTTGAACGAGAAGACCCGTATGCACACATCCGTTGGTTCAACAAGTTGACCTCTAAAATCAATTACAAGGATGTGCCGCAAAAAGTTATCAAATTGATGCTATTTCCGTTTTCACTCGAAGGGGCAGCCCGGATTTGGCTGGATAAAGAACCCCCTCGATCCATTGAAACTTGGGAAGATCTCGTAAAGAAATTTGTCAATTATTTCTTCCCTCCATCAAAGACGACTAATCTGAAAAATGAAATTTCTGGATTTCGTCAAGGTTTCGATGAAAACTTCGGAGAGGCATGGGACAAATTTAAAGTTCTCCTAAGAAAATGCCCGAATCATGATTTCACGGAATTACAACAGATCAATACGTTTTATAATGGGTTGAATGGAAATGATCAAGATTCTCTCAACGCTGCCGCCGGTGGCAATATCTTGAATCGTCGACCTAAAGAGGTGATTGAAATTTGTGAAAATAAATCAAAAGTTCCTATTTCTCGAAACAAAGTGAATGTTCCTGTCACTCCTGCTTCTTCATCCGGTAACTCATCAGAGTTAGCCTTTCTAACGGACGCAATGCGTTGCATGATGAAGGAAATGAAAGAAATGAAAGAAATGAAGAGTGAAAGTCATAAACCGGAACAAATCAAAGCCATAAACAAAGTGTGTGAAACTTGTGGTGGCCTACATGCGTATTACGATTGTCAAGCAACCGATGCTTCTCTTTACCCAGCTCCCGTAGCTGCAGTAAACTACAATCACCACCGACCGCATGTTGAAACTCATTACCAAGCACCAAATGCTATGGTACCACCTGGTTTTCCACCCGTTCCAAATCAAAATAATCAAAATCGCTTTGTTCAAAATCAAGGACAAAATTTCAATCAAAACCGAGGTCAAAATCAGGGGAATTTTAACCAAAAGCCATGGAATGTCCAAAACCAAAATCAGACGTCCTCGGATGAGTTGCTTAAGCAATTCATAAAATCCCAAGAGGAGACAAATAGGACCCAATATGAGACAAACCGGTTATTGGTTACCCAAATAAATGAGATCAAAAAGTCTTTAAATGATCGACCCTCGGGCTCAGGAACTCTTCCTAGCAACACGATCGCTAACCCGAGGGGCGATTTGAAGGCGATCACCACAAGAAGTGGTAAGAAAGTTGATAGACCCTCGACTCCTATGCCCCCTCCACCGAGGGGAGTGACTTGAGATACTGAGGTGACAATGGACAAGGTGCATTTCTCAAGCCCACAACGTACCGCACACGTCCAACCTCCAGTTATCCAATCTCCAATTCCGGAACCCGATGTTCCGAAGACAAATCCTAAGCCTTCAATTCCATATCCTTCAAGGCTTAATGATCAAAGGCTCCATGAGAAAACTAACAACCAAATGATGAAATTTCTGGAAATTTTCCAGAAATTACATTTCGATATTAGTTTTGTTGATGCCTTGCTGTATATGCCAAAATTCGCTTCTCAATTCAAGAGTCTCCTTAGCAATAAGGAAAAATTGTTGGAATTGGCAAAGACTCCATTAAATGAGAATTGCTCAGCTGTACTCCTTAAGAAACTTCCAGAAAAATTAGGAGACCCTGGTAAATTTCTCATCCCTTGTGATTTCCCGGGGATGGTTAAATGCTATGCCTTGGCCGATCTTGGTGCAAGCATCAACCTGATGCCGCTTTCCTTGTGGAAAAGGCTTTCACTCCCGGAACTTACTTCCACAAAGATGACTCTAGAATTGGCGGATCGCACTGTTACTACTCTTGAAGGCGTTGCTGAAGACGTTTTTGTCAAAGTAGGAAAGTTTCATTTCCCCGCCGATTTTGTAGTTGTGGATTTTGAATGCGATCCCCGAGTACCTCTCATTCTCGGGAGATCCTTTTTAAGGACCGGCCGTGCTTTGATCGATGTTTATGGCGAAGAAATAACACTTCGAGTTGATAACGAAGCAGTCACGTTTAATATCAATGCGAACTCTAAATCTCTAACCACCAAAGGCAACGTTGCTGTGGTTAATCAAAAATCTGATATCAAAATTGCTTCCAAAAGAAGTGAGTCGATACTTTCAAGATTTGAGGTTAAGAGTCTTTCACAAAAACGTGCTGAGCTCAAAGCAAGGGGAATTACCCCTGGTTCAAACAAATGGTTTGAAAGTTGTACCACAGAAGTTAAGAGTGTCTTTGACTACGATGAACAAGAATCGGAGTTCACATTGGAAGTGGTGAATACTGCTAGCTCTAAGAGCACACCACTTGTCCCACCTCCAAAAACGGTTTATCGTGTTGAAATGGTTAATTCTGTGGATGATCCAACCATTACTCTCTCTTCTTACCCTTCTCTCACACCGGTTGAGGGAAGTGATCCCTTTTGGGATGAGGTCGATGCTTTTCTTGCAAGTGATGATTCAATTCCGACAAGGATTGATGATACTTACTTTGATTCAGAAGGGGACATCCTTTTTCTTGAAAATTTATTGAACGAAGAACCGTCCCCAACCCTCCCTCCCGGAAATTCTATTGACAATTACCATACAAGCTTCAAGGTTAAGCTACAAGTTCAAACAAATGGTGATTTTCTTTTTATGGATGAAGAATGGATTCTCATTGTGATTCACACCTTTTTACCATTCTTCACATATTGCGTGATTTCTCTTTCCCTTTTCTCCTATGGGAATGAGGACACTATCTTTGACCCCAGTATCTTCCCTAATAGTTTCTACTATTAAAATACCGTGGGTATCTCATCGGAGTGGATCTTTCAAAAACTTCAATGTTTATCCAAGCATTTTGAATGAAAGTCCGATGGAGATTCTCTTTTCCACATGCTCCCCCAAGAACAAATGAATTCGGGGTCGAGTCAAGCTAGTGACTCGGTTAACAAGAACATTAGCATTGCATGGGTAAACGCCCATGTTTCTGACTTCTTTCTCTTTTCTAACACCTAAGTGTGGGGGAGTTGCCCCTGCTGTTGTATATATATATATTTTCAATAAATAATAATAATATAATAATAATAAAATAATAATAATAATAATAATAATAATAATAATAATAATAATAATTGTTGTGTTTCCACTCTTGGCTAGTAGTATTACCTTTTTACGTTCTAAGTCTCGGCATAATAGCCGGTGCTTTGAATATTGAGGGCAATATTCATTTCTAAGTGTGTGGGGGGGGGGGGGATTCTCTCGAATTTTGTCACATTGTACCTTTTTGTGCCCTAATTCCCCCGTTTTGGCAAAATTTTCATTTTTTTTTCATTTGGTGAAAGTGCTTTGCACTAACACAACAAATGGTTATCAGTGCACCATGTCTAGCCCACATAAGGACTGGCTAATCCGAGAGCAAACGGCTCTTGGTAAAGATATCTCAAATCCGTTTATGGCTTACAATTTGCCAAAAATTGTATGGTATTCGACTCACCATATCTTTTATAGTAAAGAGTTGGCTAGCCCGCAAGGTTATGGCTTGTGGTAAAGGCATTGGAATACCATGATTGGTAATCAGCTCACCAAAGATAATAAATGTATTTTATCTAAGAGTTGGCTAGTCCAGAAGCAAACGGCTTTTGGTAAAGACAAATCAAATCCGTTGACAGCTGATGGTTTGCTCAAAATCATTTGGTTATTAATGTACCAAAGTATCATACTAAAACATTGGCTACTCCAGAAGTAATGGCTATCTGGTAAAGAGAAAAATCCATTAAATTTTCCAAAAGGATTGCTAGGGACTAGCAATAGTTTAGTATGGGGGATTGATGAGTGTGTAAATACTCATCATTTTTGTCCCATCTGAACTGCAAAAACATTTAAAAACACTCAGAAATGCTTCAAAATACAGAAAATATCCTTGAATTGTGGTTTTATCTGTTTCATGTGCAAAAGGATTAAAAACGGGACGAAAATGAACATTTTTGGATCGACTTGGTAACAATTGTGCATTTGATCAAGTAAAGACAAAAGTCAAAGATAAAGTCAAAGTCAACCCCAAAAATCCCAAAATGACACAAAAGGTCCTTGGAATTTATTTTCAGATATTGGCAGCAATGGTCCCTGGATTTTCAGAAGTTACATGATTGGTCCCTTAAAGTTAAAACAATTTCAACTTCTAATCCTAACTAAAATAAAACCCAACCATTAAACCTACCCAACCCAACCCTTTTAATAAACCCAGCTACTAAACCCCAGCCCAAAACACAATCACCAGCCCAGTTACCCCTTTGTTAATAAAAACCCAAAACCCAGGTTTGACAAAAGTCAAACCTTCTTCTCCTTCTTCCTAAAACCGCCAAAACCAAAACCATACCACCATACCCACAGTTTCTCTGCAACATCACCTCAACCCCCCTCCTCCTTCCCAATACACTTCACCTAACAAAGCCAAAAGCATTAAATGCTTCTTCTTCATTTCGAGTTATCAGAGATAGTGGATTTTTCCACTATCTCCTTTTTCCCGCCAAAATCCATTTCAACGACTCAGATGAGTTCCAAGCTAACCAAGGGTTCAGAAGTGTTCAGAGGAAGATAAGAAGCAAATCCCATTTCAGTTTTAGTATAAATAGAGCACCAATGTAGCCCTAAGAGGCAAGTAGTTAATTTAGATAAATCGTATTTCATATTCAGTAGTTGTAATCTTGTAATTTTCGAATTCCAGTTATTAATTCAAGTCAAATTCAGTCTATTTATTCTAATTTCCAGTAATTTTGTTCTCATTATCAGTTATAATAAATTTCAAGTATATGTTAATTCGAATTAAGCTTAAGTACTGATAAGTCACCATTACAAATACTCCCCACCCTTGCTATAAGCTTATACAAGCTTATCATAGCTTGTTGTAGGTTTATATTAGTTATAACCTGTTCTTAATTCAAGAAATGGAGAAAGTCAACAAAAGTCAAAGCTAGCTCACAATAAGCTATTCAGAAGAGAAAAGCTATTCAGGAAGTCTTTTTCTGGGTTTCTAGCTTGTTTTAAACAAGCTAGGTGTGTCCTGATCATAAGTTCCATTGTTTGATAGCATCTCAGTTGTAAGCCATTTTCATGTTTTTTGCAATATACTGTTACATAGCTTATTGGTAGCTTATTAAAGTAATTTTCTGCTTATTAGAGGTTTACAATTATATTTCATCAGTTTCTTCAGTATTAAATACCTTGTACTTTATTTTTCTTCAAAATCAACCAAAAAGCCAAAAATAGCTAATAATAGTATAGCTTATTATTCTGCTTATTCATATTTAAAAAGTTGCTTAATATAGTTAATATAAGTTAACTAATCAGTAATATCCAGAAATATTAAGTTAAATAAGAGTTTGCTAGTTAAAAATCATAACAGACCCTTAATAAGGGGTGTTTGGTTCATTGGGTCAAACGGGTCAAAACCCATACTCACTGTTCATTGACCATTTGCCCATCTTTAATCTTGCTTAAAATAGTCTAATTAAGTTGTTTTTAAGTCATTTAAAGTTAATTTAATAGTTTTTATAGATTTGAGTGGACTGTGGGTATTTTAAAGTCAACAACTGTCCAAATAAGCTCCAATAAGCCACAAGCTCATTTGGCCCTTAACCTTGGCTTCTTTAAAGTCCTTTCAAACTATTTAGTGCATATCAGAAGAGTTGGATTGGATTTGTGCCATCTGCACAACTCTGCATTAGCAGACTCAGTATATACTGAGCAGACCAACTGTTTATCTCAGCTTATTTTTGGCTTATCTAGATAAGCTGAGGCCTTGAATTTTGGTTTGCTTATAGGTCATAGTACTGGCTTTAAGATTCTGTGCTTGGATTCCACTTCATAGCTTATTTAAATAGCTTAATTTGGTCTGCAAATTCCCCCAATTCAAACCCTGCATCAGATTTGGTGTTCTTCAAGCATCTGATCTAGTGTCAAATTAGAGTTCAATTGGGCAGTTAGACTTGGGGCTTTTTATGTTTTTGTGTAGCCAGTAGTACTAGGAAGATTTTGCCCCTATAAAGTTCCACTAATCAGCTTAATTAAGTGCTTAAAATCTGTCTGCAAGTTGGTGGTTTTTAGCTTGTTTCTGCCCTAATTAGCATTACTGTACAAGTGCTTATCTGCTTATTCCATTTGCTTATCTGATCATATTCAGTTGTTTTATGCTTCTATTAGTGTATTGATCTAGTCCTGAGCCTTTGGTAAATTTTTGAGCTTTTTAGCTTATTTTTGGGCTTATTCCCAAACTGCTTATTAGCCCATCTGCTTATTAGGGTTTAGATAACTTTTGATTTTAATTTTCCTAGATTAAGAATATTATGTTAGACTTAACTTGAATTTTTCAGATTTTTCCTAAGTCATTTACTATTTTTAATCATTTTAATTAGTTTATAACTGTTTTTAATTCATAATAAAAAATATAAAAATCAAAAAAATATAAATCTTTTTTCTAAAATTTTCTTTTATTATTTAGGATTTAAGAAAAATAATTTTACACTTGTAGGATTAGTTTTCTAATATTTCACTTTTTAGTCCCGTTTTAGAATTCCCGTAACGCGTTTTTAGTTTATTTAACTTGTGTTTTAATTTTCCTTTGTATATTTGTTTCTCATTATTTAAATTAGAATTAAAATCAAAATCTCATATCTTATCATCAGTCACTCTAATTCCAAAACTTAAACAATTTGCCCATTCACACCTCGTTGGGAAACGATCCGGGTAATCACTTACCTGGTTTCACACTACACACAAACGTGAGTTTTTTGCAAGTATCCTTTTTCACAAAGGGGTGATTTGTATTTATTCACGTGTATCCGTCATTGCATAATATTTATATATACGTTTTTGCACGGATCAAAGCCCCTAACATCATGAACCGTTAATTACTATGTGTAAACGCGAATGCTGCGAATATATCTATTGGGATTGACGAATCCCGTCTGTGTTGGCCGGTTAGGCTGTAGGTCACTATAATGATCTCAAAACACACTCTCGTAAATGATTTAAACAAACAAACTCGATCTACTACTTATCTAAATAATAATAAGCTACGTATGAAAATATTAATAATAAGCTAAACACAATAAGCTAGAAATAAGAGAAATGAGAAGAGAAGAAATAAGATGGAAGGTTTTCATTCAAACGATTCACACACAAGCATAGCTTCCGCACATATACTTGAAAACCAACAATGAGAATGACTCCCTTGCCTTGTATTTATAGGCATTGGGAGGGGAATATTCTTTAGGAATATTCCCTTTACATGTGATAAGGATTAATTAATTAACATGACCGGTTCAAGGACTACTATTGAACCGGTCCAAAAATACAAACAATATAGTCCTAATTGTGCAACATTAATTAAATGAACAAGACTTGTAAAATATTTAAAACGTGTTCCTAACAATCTCCCCCTAAGTCTTGATCATCAATGTTGCCTGACGTCTTCTTTGCTTCTTAGGCTTCCGACGTCTTTATAATCTTTGTTTCTTTGTTCTTGTGTAATGATGATATGATGTTGTCTCTGTCTGCCAATCTCCAACGTCTTCTCGTCTTCTCCATCATGCTCATATATCTTTGACTTGTTATCTGCAATATGTTCTCACTTTTCAATCTTAGACTTGTGAAAGGTTGAGATGCTTGAACTTTTGACTTTATTATTGCTTGTGTTGAACTTTTGTAATAACCGAGTCATTGAGAGAACATTTCTTCAAGATATAAGCATGATGGAGTCTTGATAGTCGAACTCCAGCTCCTCAGCAGCAGCAATAGCAGCAACAGCACGAACCAACCGGTACTTACAGGCTCAGACTTGAGATCATCAACAGCATAGTGTGAAGACTTTCTCAAATCCTAACCCAGACCGTTCTGAACCGGATTCCCCCGAAAGGGATTACACGGACACACCGAAGTGCACCCACGATTCAGTGAGTCGCTGGAGATCACCCCACGACTGTAGACCGTTTTGAAGCAAAAACACTAAGCGTAACCCACAAGGAGTTACCGAAGTGACCTGCTATCAGAATTGTTTGATGTTGTTCTGGCAGGATTTCCATTCAATCATTGATAATCACAAATGTGACTTTTCTCATGAATGTTCTTGGCAGATTGCTAAGATCTGCGAAGGACACTTTCTTAATTTTACATCTGCTGCCCATGATGTAAGACAACAGAGTAATACTAAGTGTACCTAAGAGATCTTTTGATGAATCTCATGGCTCTAGACTCAATAAGTGCACATTTGTTTGGTCATCGGAGGCGTGGAGCAGATTGCCTCCTTTTCAATATCAACAATCTCGTAATGAGATGTCGATAGATTATGAAGGGTTCTCCGTGTGAATGAAACAAATGTCTTTTGAGAGACACTTGAGTGGCTTAGAAGGTTTTTTAGTGCGTCACTGGGTCCATGACGTCTTTGGTCTTCAATACCGGTGATGCTCATCAACCAGTAGATTATGAATTGAACCCGTTGTCTGCCCTAAGGTTGAACAAATGGAGGGCTATTTCTTTTCACCCTTTTTCTTTGCTTTTCTTTTTAATTCTTCAACCCCTTCTTTCTCCGTTCATTCATTTTCTCCTTTTTTATATCATACCTAGGACTTTCTAGTCTAAACTAGTGGTATTGTCCTTGGGTAGATCCCTCCGGCTCTGGCGGATCATAGGACGGTTTTTCCTAACCTTAGTCTCCTTGTAACTCCATGACTATCCTAATGATGCCATAAGACCAAAACCATTGAAAATCTCTCAAAGTGTCGATAATTGTAAGGACATTTTGTTGACACCTTGAGAGTTTGATGATTTTCAGAAGTACTCCCCCTTAACATGTGCGCATAAGTAATAAGTTTGAAATTTGCACATGCCGGAAAGAGTTTGCACTTTTTGAATTGATTGACTTTCAATGAACCTGATCGTCGCGAGACACGCTTACATCACCAGTTAGACTGGCTTGAAATTATTACCCGTCCAGATCAGATTCAAAGATTATCGCTCGAAATCGGTACATTCTACTCAGACTCGTCCTTTGCGAGACACGCTTACATCACCAGTTAAACTGGCTTGAAATTATTACCCGTCCGGGACATGTCCTTTCGACTACTGACTTTCCTATTCGTCAATTCGAGGGTGGGTCAATTCTGAGTTTGAGCACACGAGATTCCAGCAAATGAGACATCATATTTTAATCATTTGTTTCTTCTCCCCCTCAAAAATAGCATACTCATGATGTTTTTGGAAAAACGTTTATGATTAAAATATGCTGTTTTTGAGTTTTAGGGAAGAAGTTTCAAGAACTTTGATACTTCTTTTTGAACAAAGGTTATATTTTTCAAATACTCCCCCTGGACGAGGGAATACTTGTCCTTATGAGCAGAATGTTTGAAAAACGTTATAAAACATTCTGATTTTAATTCTGCTCATAAGTAAGAAGCTTTCGCTCCTTTTTCAGGATTGAGGCACTGAAGCGTACCTCAGGGTCCTTTCTTTGGGGTCCGGGTTGTACACTGTTATGTGTGCACAAGCCGTAGTCATATCCACAGTCATATATAAGTAAAAATATTGAATGAATATTTGAATATTGAAATCAAATTCTTACAAATTAACCGCCTCGGCCAAACGTGGTGAATTTTGGATCTGTTCTCTGGAATAATCTGATGGCAAATGGAGGACGACCACCAACATAAGTTTCCAATCTCCTCATCTGATCCCTTCTGTAGAGCCTTTCTTCGATTGACCAGATAAAATTCTTGACCTGCCTGAGCTGCTGATGATTCCATTTCTTGTGCTTCTTCAGTATTTGATCCTGAACCCGTGTGACTAACCCATCTCGAACATTCTTAAGCGTGTCATCACAAAATTTGTGAATCTCTTTATGTGGCATGAAACGGTTAGTGTTCGTTGCACTTCTGTAGACGAATCCGAAGATAGGGTCGGTCTTGAGCAAGTACTGAGGTTCCTTGTTGTCAGTGAGAGTAAACATGGGTTCCTCAAGATTCAGTTTCTTCTGATAACTTTCAACTCCAAGTTGAAGATCTTCTACACGTTCTTTGATCACTATTCTTCTGATGAAGTGGCATATAGCAGCGCTAAATGCATACAGAAGAGTAGGATTGAGGTGATTCAGCTTCCCTTGCACTTTCATTAAGTACAAGTCTTCAATGTCGTTGAGATTGAGTTCAGGAAAGTCTGCTTCATTGAACGTGTAAATAAGATTATCTTGTCTGCGAACGGAGATCTCAGAAATGAATGTGTATCCCAGCTTTTGTGATCCCTTAGCATCAATCACTGCCTTTATACGAAGATCACTGAACACCTTTTCACGAGATGCCATGAGGCCAAGCTTGTATTTGTACCACGACTTGCGTTTGTCAAACCAATGGTGAATTCCAAGTTCAGCGTCACGATCATATTTAGCAATTTTGTTGATGAAGAGTTTACGGTGTCTAGCTTCTTCTTCAATGGCAGGATTTGTGTAGTTTGCAGCAGGAGTGAACGTTATTGAGGTAGCATACTTGATTTCACTAGAAGCCCCATGTACAAGTAGTTCCAGATCTTGGTTGAAGAAGAATGCAAATGGAATTTCTGACGTTCCATGATATGGTCGTATCACAGGAAGTGGTTTTGTCCAGTCGGTGATGTATGGACGTTTCTTGCTGTCAAGACCACCTTCCCTGTATACATCTGGATTTGTCCAATCGAAGTCTTTAGATAATGCTCTAGCAATATTCTCCAGATGATATTCCAACTCGGCAGCACTTGCAGACTTATCTTTTAAAAGATTGAATGCATCATTCTTGATTCTACGAAGCTCTCTTTTAGTCATCTTCTTAATGTTGAAAGCATGTTTGACTTTCTGATTGTATTCAAACGTGCTATCTTCTATCTTTGAAGCTTCGTCGTCGATGATTTGAGCCTGTGCAAGGTGGTCGAACCAGTTGTTTCCATGTAAGTCTTCGTCAGTATCTAACCATGTAAGCACAGCTGGTTCTTCAGAAGACTTTTTACTGCTAGATGGTTTGGTTTTTGCTGGTTTTGGAGGTGATTGAGGTGGATCATCTTGAGGTGGGTCATCTTGAGGTTGAAACTCAATGTCATCATTGATGAAATGTTCAAAGTGATGCTCAGTTTCCTTAGGACCAGAGTCTTGATGATTTGGAGATGGTGGAGAAGTTCTCTGTTCTGGTGGTTCCTGAATGTGAATACCAGATCCACTCACAGTCTTTTGTTTCTTTTGTGTGGAATTTGGATCTGGATCCTCAGTGTCGTCATCACGAATCCTCTTTCCTTTATCAGCAGCAACCTTGCAGGAAACCTTCTCAATATGTGCTGCAATTGACTTCATAAGACTAATATCTTCAGAAGAAGGAGATGTCATAGTGTGGAGTCTGTTGAGAAGCTCAAGTTTGAGTTCTTCTGTGGTGAAGTCTTTGAGTTGCTTGAAGCCAGAGTTGAGGATGATTGCTTCTTTGACCTTGATATCAAGTTGAGTGTTGACATTCTCATTAAGATTCTTCTGTAGATCAGCAGTAAAACGTTTGACATAATGTCTTGTCTTACTTTTGATATTGTCTTCTATATCGAAAGAAAGAAACTCATCCATGTTCTGCTTTGTTACTTGCATCTCCTTGACTTGTTCAGATAGACCCTTGATAAGATTTTGCATTTCTGTCATCTGTTCTTGCATCTTGCTTTCTTTTCTTGCTTGAGCAAGTTTTGCTGCTTTCTTGATTTGCCTAGATATTGGTGAGAGAACTTCAACTCTTGTGACTTTGGCGATTTTGTTGACTTGTTTGCCTTTTATGACTGTTCTGATTCTTTCTGCCAATGTTGCTTTGCCTTTGTTTGGTGGTGACCTTGATGGTGATGGAGTGAGTGATGGAATAGATGATGATGAGTTAGGAGAAGCAGAGTCTTTGTGAGATGAAGATGAAGGTTTTGAAGGTTTTTCTGGTGATTCTGGAGGAGTTTGATGCTTAGGAGGTGACTTAGGAGGTGAGAAAGGTTTGGGAGAAGGAATGGGAGGAGTTTGATCACGTGGTTGTTGTTGAGGAGATTTGAATGGATCATTCAATGGAGAGATAATGTAGTTGTCTGCTTCCTCATCCTCCTTTTGTTTTCTTTCCATTTCTACCTTCCTTTTCCTTTCTGCTTCATTAAGTGCCTCCAGCTCATTTGCTGCTTCTGTAGCCTTTGATCCAGTGATTTCTTTTTCTTCATCAGAATTTCCCCATTCATCAGTGTCAGCATGGTGATGTACCTCCTCTTGTTGTGGAATGTCGTCAAACATTGAGTCGGAAATTTCATTTTCTGTGAAGATTATCTTTTCAGACTCTGATTGTGTTTGAGTTTCCAAATTGGTTTGATTGACTGAGCTTGATTGAGGAGGAGGAGCAGTGGTTGAAGCCATAGCGGGTTGATTAACCGTATCTGGCTTTGCTGTGGAAGATTGTGAGACACCGGGTTGATTAACCGGATTAGGTGATGAGACTGGTGCTGGAGTAACTCCTGATCCTCCTGCTCCTTTAGTAATCTCTTCCTTCTTCTTTGCTTCCAATTCTCTCAAAACTTGCTTTTGTAGTTCTGCTCTTCTTTCTGCTCTTCTTTCTTCATCAATTCTTTTCTGTTTAATACTTGCCTTAGCAGCATTCTCTAAATCAATCTTTGTTTGAAACTCGGCTTCTTGCTCATTGAGTATTTCTATTTCTGGTTCAGTGTCTTCGGAGGATTCAGAGGATTCATCACGAATACCAATATCTTCAACTTTTGGTTTTGGAGCAGTCTTGATGATTCTCCTCTTGCTTGGGGGTTGTTTCTTTGAAGCACTTGATGCACTTCCAGTTTTGCTAGCTCTACTACTCTTGGAACGAGTTTTGGAAGAACCTGTTCCCTCAGACATTTTAGTGATACCGACAAGCTTCTTCTCATAAGCTTGAATGTAATCAGCGTAAGCAGGAGTTTCCTTGACCTCTTCAGTAAGTAGAACATCAAACAGCTTAAGACCTTGTTTGTGAGTGCTATCCTTTGGAAAGTATACTGATTTGAAGTCCGTATCCATCTTGATTACATGTCTTTCTCTGTCTTCGGGACGATTAGAGATATCATGATCTTTATCAAGAAGAAGACTGATCAGCAACTTGGTGTAACGTACGAATGGGATTTTAGTCAAGGGTTTTTTGAGTACACCATGTATTTGATGCATAAAGTCTTCCCAGATAAGAGCAGCAAAATCAAGGTTGTGTTTGGTAACAAAACCCCAGAAGAGTTGAGCATGAGAGAGTCTTGGATGTTCGTGTCCACTGTCTCTTCCAGACACTGATCGAATCAGAATATAGTACATTGCTCTCCACGGTTGAGGAATAGATTTGGCATTGATATTTGAGAGGATGTTGAGTGGAAGATCTGGATCAACATCATATCCAAGGCCAATGAGAAAGTTGAGAATGTCTTGTTCAGTGGGTGCAGGCCAGTATCGTCTTGAGGGTTCCGGTGGATCTGGTAGAGATAAAGCTTCACGTAGATGTGCTAGAGTGACCTTGACTTGTTTCCTGTCAAGAGTGCAGGTGAAGAATTTGTTGTTGTCATCTGGTTTGATAGTGCTCCACATCTGATGAATGTAAATCTCTGGAATACTATCTGAATCTTCCAAGATACTCCTGCATTCATGTCTTTTGAGGATCTCGATGACAATTCGACAACTTGGTTCAGCACACTTGATGTTATCGAAGACCACTCTTGAATTGTTCTTTCCATACTTAGCCTTGAATCCTTGTGGGAATAACTCTGCTTTGGTGATAGGTGGAAGTGATTGTTGTTGTTGTGAAGACATTGTGGATGATCTGAAACAGCATTATGACACCAATTTGCAGGATATATGTGTGTTAGCATTAGTTGAAATTGAGTGTTTGCACATAACATCCTTTCTGATATGATTGAGCAATCGTTAATCTGTGAATTGATCATTTGAATTTGCATAATGAAACCTTCCCTTTAATTTGACAAGACTTAAGGAATTGAAAATTTCAATGGAAATTAGTAATTTCAAAGGCAGATAATCAAAAATGAGAAATTTTGACAAATGCGAGAAAAATTACCAATTGCAAGAGAAAAAACCAATTGCGGGAAAAACTTGTCAAATGCGAGAAAAATTTCCAATTGCGAGAAAAATTTCCAATTGCGAGAAAAATTTCCAATTGCGAGAAAAATTTCCAATTGCGAGAAAAAATTTCCAATTGCGATAAAAATTCCAATTGCGGGAAAAATTTCAATTGCGAGAAAAGGTTTTCAATTGCGAGAGCACATTACCATTTGCGATAGCAACACCAATTGCGAGAGCAATGGCAATTGCGAGAACAAATGACAATTGCGATAGCAATTGCAAATTCGAGAATATCTTATCCAAGAAATTCCGAAACCCGTTTTGACGATGATTCATTCACAAAAAAAATTTTGCAATTCACAGATTAAAGATTCATACCAATTGCAATAGGTACACAAAGCTATTTTACACTTTTTGTCCAACTTTTAACACTTTCTAACCACAAAATCTATAAGATCAAACTGCTAGTGCAACGTGTTCTTGATAAACCCTAAAACTCACTTAATGACTACCATATTATAACACTTTAATTACACCAAAACATTCACATTCGATTATTCCCAAATGATGAACATAAACCCTAAACCTTCGTATAATCACTTAGATGAGTTTCTGGAACAATTAATCACGCATTTAAGTTACATAATCAAGATCTAAGTATAACAGTACAAGCATTATCACTTAAAACACATAGGATAAAAAAGATCCCAATTCTACGCAAACCCTAGAAATTCGTCTAGATATTTGACACAAATTCCACCGTTGGATCTCAAATTCCATCAAAACCATATCTTATAATTGTTATACAAACATGAAAACACTCACAAATTTGTTAGATCTTGAACGGATGATCAGAATTAATTAGAGCCGTTGATTGAGTTGTTGGGTGATAGTAAATGCGAGAGACAAGATTCAGAGATAATAAGTGATTTGCACAGTTGTTACAGTTTGCATTTACTCCTTTTACTATTAACTTTTATCCTATTTTCGCTTTCAGTCCCTTAACCTCAATTATTTAGCACTAAAGATCCTAACCAACCGAATTTTAATATTTAACACATTTAGTCCTCTAATAATTTGTAACCATCAAATTCCTAATAATCCTTAGGATATCACATCAAAGCCAATACAAAGCAACAGTGTGACAGAAAATATGCAAGTACAAATTTGTAAAAAATTTGTAAAAGTTTTGTGTCTCCCCCTCAACATTTGTTCAGAATTGAACAAAGACAATTTTAAACGGAACAAAATGTTGAAAGAAGATTTGTACTTGCATACACACATTTTTTTTTTTTTTTTTTTTTTTTTTTTTTTTTTTTTTTTTTTTATGGTGTTATTTACAAGATAGTTTGGATGTTTGACTCATGTATTAGTTTTTGAGAAAATTTGACAATTCCTGAGGAGTCAAACATCGCATTCCAATTTGGTGAACCAATTTCACAAAACGTTCATGAGGTAAAGCCTTCGTGAAAAGATCCGCCAATTGGTGTTCCGTTCCCACGAAATACAACTCAACGGTACCCTGCTCCACATGCTCCTTGATGAAGTGATATCTGAGAGCGATGTGTTTGGAGTTGGAGTGTAGGACAGTGTTGCACGAGATAGCAATAGCACTTTTGGAGTCGCAGTACATCGGGATTTTGTTGAATATGTAACCATAATCCATCAGTTGTGATCGCATCCAAATGATTTGAGCACAACAGGCAGACATAGCTACATATTCTGATTCCGTTGATGATAGAGACGTACAATCTTGTTTCTTGGACTGCCAGGACACCAGCTTATCACCGAGAAATTGGACACCACCAGATGTGCTCTTCCTTGTATCAATACATCCCGCATGATCCGCATCTGAAAAAGCAGTTAGTGCAAAACCAGAATCCTTTGGATACCAGATCCCCAAATTAATGGTTCCCTTGATGTATCTAAGGATTCTTTTAACAGCAGATAAATGTCTTTCTGTTGGGTTAGATTGATAGCGTGAACACAGGTATGTGGCAAATACAACATCCGGTCTGCTAGCTGTGAGATACATAAGAGACCCAATTATACTACGATAATTTGTAGAATCAGTGGGTTTCCCATGTAAATCAGCATCTAGCTTCGGGGATGAGGAGGCCATTGGGGTGTTATAGGTGTCACTAGTTGTCATGCCATGCTTCTTTAATATTTCTTGTGCATATTTAGACTGACTCAAGAATATACCACGAGGTGACTGGTGAACTTGTAATCCTAGGAAAAAGTTTAATTCACCGATCATGGACATCTCAAAGTTTTGTTTCATTAGTTTTGCAAAAGCGTTTGAATACTTTTTATGGGTAGACCCAAAAATGATGTCATCCACATAAATTTGTACGATGAGAATGTCCTCCCCGTGTTTTTGTATAAACAGAGTCGGGTCCACAGATCCTTTAGTAAAATGATTAGCAAGCAAGAATGCAGCAAGTTTATCGTACCATGCCCTCGGGGCTTGTTTAAGGCCGTAGAGAGCTTTCTTAAGCCTGTAAACGTGTTGTGGATGTTCTGGATCAACGAAGCCCTCTGGTTGTGAAACATACACCTCTTCACGAAGTTGTCCGTTCAAAAATGCAGTCTTCACGTCCATTTGATAAACTGTGATGTTCTTATGAGCCGCGTATGCCAGAAACATTCTCACTGCCTCTAGCCTAGCCACTGGTGCAAAGGATTCCTCGAAGTCAATTCCCTCTTCTTGGCTATACCCTTTAGCAACCAACCGAGACTTGTTCCGAATAACCGTTCCCTCTGCATCCAGCTTATTTTTCCAAATCCATTTTAATCCCACAACATAAACTCCATCTGGTCTTTCAACGAGTTCCCAAACTTCTAATCTCTTGAACTGATCCAACTCTTCTTGCATTGATTCAATCCAATTGTCGTAAGTCAAGGCCTCTTTGATATTTTTCGGTTCAGATTGACAAACGGTGAGAGCGTAAATGCATGTTTCACCATCTGTGTGGAGTTTCTGTCGGGTCATTACTGGTTTATCTGGATTGCCAATCACATTTACTAACGGATGATCCCTTGTCCATTTATGAGTTGATGGGTAGTGTTGAACGTTGTGATGATGATATGACGGGTCCATGTTGCTCGAGGATGATTCTCCGGAATCTGGAACAGTTGGTGGTGGAGCAAATGGATTAAAGAAGGCATTCCCGTCATATCCTGATGGTGTTGGAACATTGTTAGAAATGGGGGATGAATCTTCAACTGCTGGTTGAGGTGTTTTCTCCATTGTTGATGATGAT
Source organism: Artemisia tridentata subsp. tridentata (assembly GCA_021014915.2). NCBI lineage: Eukaryota > Viridiplantae > Streptophyta > Magnoliopsida > Asterales > Asteraceae > Artemisia > Artemisia tridentata. The sequence goes on along the minus strand of CP139503.1, from coordinate 79,884,683 downwards.
TCAGGTTGTGGTGCATCGGCAGCAACTACTGTAGAGGTAGATGTTGATGGATCAGGTGCTTGATGTGGAAGTTGTTGAGCAACGGAACTGGTGGAAGCATCTGATGCACTAGTAACACGAACGTCATCGAACATTGGTGCAAACAAATCTTCCAGATCCTTTCTGTTGAAAGGTAGGGGTGCAGATGAAGATTCAAGAAAGTTCAGACGATTGTGTGCGGGTTCTAAGCTGTCTTGCTCAGAAGCCATCTCGGTGAGTTCATCAAAATTAGCGTGTATGGTCTCTTGAATTTCCCCAGTCCGACGATTCCAAATACGATATCCCTTGGAGTTTTCACAGTATCCAACAAAGATCCCAATATCTGCTTTAGCCTTAAGTTTACCAAGATCATCCTTATCATTCTTTGGATAACACAAAGCTCCAAAGACGTGAAAATGGTTGATGTTTGGTTTTCTCCCTTGTATAATCTCATATGGTGTTTTGGTGTGTCTTTTAGTGATCATTGCACGATTCTGAGTATAACAAGCAGTATTGACAGCTTCAGCCCAAAGATAATCCGGTAATTTAGCATTGATTAACATAGTTCGAGCTGCTTCCACGAGCGTCCGGTTTCGTCTTTCAACTACACCATTTTGTTCCGGAGTACGAGCTATGGAAGTCTGATGAACAATCCCATGTTTCTCTGTGAAATCCCGAATGATTTGATTCTTAAATTCAGTCCCGTTGTCTGTTCTGATGATTCGGACGGTGTTACGGACTTGAACTTGAATCTTGGTGAGAAACGTGATGAGGATAGAAGGAACTTGATCTTTAGTCCGAAGAAAATAGACCCAAGTCCATCTTGAGTAATCATCTACTATTACCAGAATATACTTCTTCCGTTATATCTGAACGCGCTATTGGACCCACAAATCCATATGAAGCAGTTGTAGGACAATGGTTGTGCTGATAGTTCCGTTTTGGTGAGGAAAATGTGCACGATACTTTTCCTTGTTCACAAGCAGAAAACAAAAGTTGTGTGATCTTGGCATATCTGAAATGTGGTAGACCGTAACTAATTTTCTTCTTGGCAGAATCAGTTCATGGTTTTTAAAATTGTGATGAGACAATCTTTTGTGCCATAACCAAGCTTTTGTGGATGAGCATGTGAAGGAGTTGGGGCGCATCTGGACAGTTTAGTCTTGACTTCTTCATTTTCATAGACTTTTCCCATTATGCACTTTTGCTCCATTATTAGTCCAAAATCCCCAAAGTTTCCCCAAAAATGCTTTTTTTTACCAAAATTTACAAAATAAACTTTAAGTATAAATTCTCATACATAATAATAAAACAAGTAAAATTAAATGGGATAAATGATATAAAAATACTTTTTTGAGTTCATCACTGCGCACCCTCCTCTTCCTGAAACGGTGATCCTTTTAGAGGAACTGACAGTGAGATGGAGGAGAGCCCCCACGACGCGCAAAAAGCGCGGGAAATTGGGGGGTGGGGGGCCCTTTCCCAAAAGGGCCGCGGACGAGGGGGGGAAGCCTCTTTTACTAGGGCAAGAAGTAAGTACCAAAGTTATTATTTTAAACTTTGTCAATTATATTTTGGCTAACTTGTTCCTTCGGTCCCTTTTGGATGCTGGAAGTCTGGAGGTGCTCCACGGCTGAACTGAGACCGAAGGGACTTTTTTTCACTCCTCCCCCCTATAAAAATATTTTTTAAAAATTCCTTAGGATTTTGTTTTTCTTGATTGGCACAAACCCTTTCTCTTGTTTTTTGTCATAACACCTGGGAGACGCGGCGTCCTAGATGGGTGCGCCACCCAGTGAGTCATGCTCGGACGGGCGCGTGCGCCGAGGATGTTAATTTGAGTAAAGTCCATTTGCTCTACGAGGGAGGAACTTCCCTCCATCGCTGTGCCCAGTCTGATGGTGGCCAAGAAAGGGGTCACAATCTGGGAAATTTCCAGACTCCCCGGCGCAATTACTCTTTGCAGCGAATTAGCAACTCTAAACGAGCGCTGACTCCAAGGCTAAACTGGAGCGCCAGGGCGCTGCGAAAAAAATGGGTGGGGAAAGGTCAGGTGAGGGCTAGCTGGAGCAAGGCGTCCATGCGGACCTAAAGGGGTGTAACTCCGTATGGGCGCTGAAGTACGGGAAACAGAATAGGACAAGCACTTTGCCAATATTGGGGAGTTTCGCAGCCGCGTGGAGCTGCGCTGAAACGCAGGGGGAAAAAGCCCGCAAGCTCAGCATCGAGTATGATGAGGAGCATACCCTCACATGTTCAGGCCGTAGCTGAGCGCAGGGACATGGCTTTTATCTCTTAAAAGCTTGTTATATTTGAACCCCTTTTTCTTTTTAACACTTGGTTTTTTTCGCAGGGGGTTTACAGTCATGGTCTTCGCCTGGCCGCCAGTTAAAAGGGGGGCATCCTAGGTCCCCCGGGCACCTTTCAATTTTTGGGGGGCTTTTGCGCAGGACCCCCCGAAATTCTGGGCCGTTCCGATTCCCTTCCCATCCGGGGTTTAAAAATGCCCCAGGAGCGGCTCCAAATAAAAGGGTTAAAAAAACCCGAAGGGGGGGAACGGGGCCCTTTGGGTAAAAGGGGGTATTTCCCTGACCCAGGTAAACAGTGCAAGTAAACCTTTTTTTTTTCCTAGTAGGCATTAAGGGTTTTTGGGGTTCTTCGAATTTTCCCTTTTGAGAAAAATTTTTTGCAAAGTTAAATGGAGCCGGTCGCCCAAAAAGGAAGAAAAAACCTTTTGTCCAATACCCTGCGAAAACCGACCCAATTTTTTCTTATTTTTTTAAGTCAATTGTTAACCTGGGAATGGCAGAAAGGGGGGGGCCCCATTTCCATTTTTTACTTTTTTTTAAAATTTTTTGTAAAAAATTTTTCCGAATAAAGAAATCTGCTTTTGTACTTAGTTTTTTTTTTACCACTTAAAATTTTTAATGCTTTTACCTCGAAGATTTTGTATGTTTAAAGTATCTTTGCGAGAAGATATCTTTAAGTGTCAAGAAAAATTAAGAAAGAGAAAAATTCAAAAACCCTTTTAATAAATTTCCCTTAAATAATGCCCGTAGTCGTGTATTAAATTTTTTGGTCTAATTTAAATTGTAAAGAAAAAAACCCAAAGCGTCTATTTTTTTTTTGTAATTTTATACTTGTCGAAATTTTAAATTTTAAAGGGAGTCAAAAGTCTTGACTTCCTGAGTTGTTAAACCCGCACGAGTGTCCCCTTTTGGCCCCTCCGTCGTGGGGTGCGAAAGGAAACTTGCCCCAAAACGTCTTGAGCGAAAAGGGTTTAAAAAGGGGTTTTCGTGACCCAATTTTTGGGGGGTTTTTTGCAACCCCCCTTACTCAACGATTTGTTTATTAGGTTAACCCCAATCCTTTCAGCCATCGGGGCCTTAGTGTGTGCATGCACGCCAAGGGGCAAGATTAAAAAAATATTGAAACACGATGATAAAAGATCCAAACAATAAATTTAAAATGTGTTAGGGGTTTTTAGCTAAAAACCCATAACTTTTTTTAAAATACCCCAATTTTTGAAAAAGAATACTTATCTAGATAATACTTAAAAAAAAAATACATGGATCTTTAATTTGGGGGGACTTTTTTAAAGCGCATGAGTGTCCATGTTGGGCCCCCTAGCCTTCTTCAAATATAACACCCTTTAAGGGTTTCGGACGTTCCATGTTCGCTAAGCTCACGCCGTTTCCCTTTTCCGTAACTTTTAAACCCCCAGGGCCCAAATGCTTTCCCTGACCCTTTTGTAAGGGGGCCTTTCCCCCTTTGGTCCCCCAGCTTACAAGTGGGCCCTTTTAAAGCGGCTTGAGTCAATTTACGCGGGATAAACGAAGTCGCCTGGGTCTGAAAGAAATGCTGGGGTACCCTTTTGGGATCATAAATATTTTTATTCTCCGGGCTTGGGGTTTCCCCTCGCGTATTGCTTTCGGGGTTCACGTCGCTCTTCTAATGATCAATTCTATGGCGCCGCCTCATCGTCATTGGTTGCCAAAGTTAACTTCCGCAGTTTCGGATGGTTGGCATTCCAATTTCAGCTGGTATAAAAAGCTTCTGTCCCCCTAGACCAAAAAGAAGGGGGTGTCCCCTTGCTAAAACCCTTTATGGTTGTTTCCCGGGGCGCCCAGAAACATGTGGGAAAATTTTTACTGCCCATCTTTCCTTTGGTCTGTCCAGGCCCCGCTTTTATTCCCCCTTTACCTAGGCTTCTAATTTTTCCCCCCAACCAACCATTGGTTTTGTTGGATGAGTTTAAGATGCAAAGGTTGCTTTAAAGTTCCCGCTGTTCGCCCCCCAAACTTTGAACGGGTTTTTTCAAAGGAATTGTTTTCCCCTTACCCGAGATAATTTTTCCAGGTAATTTCCCAAAAACGACATACAAAGTTGTCCCACACGAATCGTTTCACAAACCCGGTTAAACCCGTTATAGTCGCAACCTTACGGGCCTTTGCTTCGATCCCCCTTGGGAAAGTAATCTATTGCCACAATGAGGAATTTCAAACCCCCCGCGGCAATTTGGGGGAAAAGGGCCCCTCGATGTCATACCCCCAAATTTTTTTTAAAAGGGGCCAAAGGCGATGTAATAGGTTTAACAACATGTTTTGGGGCGGCCGGAAAAGGGGGTTTAACTTAATCTTGATTCCCCCCTTTCCCATTTTTTTTTTAAAATTTTTAAAAAAACCCACCCTTTGGGGCCCCTTAAAATACCTTTTTTAAATGTCATAACCTCGGGGTCTCAAAAAAAAGTTTCCTAACCCCCCCTGCCTGTTTAAAATGATTATTAAAAAAGTTTTGGGAAAGTGCGCGGGGACCCCTTGGTCCTCGTCTTTAAGACCCCCTTGTATAATAAGGGTGTCAAAAAATTTAATTTTCCCTTCTTCCCCGGGGGTTTCCATTCTTTTTTTTTTTCATTTTTCCAAAAACTTTTTTTAGATAAAAACCCTTATGCTTTTTTTAGCTCTGTTTTTTTTACTGGGGGCCGCTTGAAAAAAAATTAAAATTTTCAAATTTGGCTTTTATTTGGGATGGGTTCCCCTTTCAAATTTTCCCCCTCCTTTGAAACCCCAAAATTTTTTTTCCCCTTTGGTAATTTGATTCTGCGAACCCCCTGATCTTCGTTTTCCCGCCTTTTTTTTGGGTTGAATTAAAACCGCATCATGAACAACTTTCTGGTTTGGTGAGGGAAAAAGGCCACCTCCGATCCACTACGCAGAGGATCCATCCCTAAATAAATCCCTGGGTTTTTGAAGTTCCCCCCTTGCCTTTTCCAGGTTTAGTGTCGTATCCGGGTTTCAATTTATAAGCGGCCCAAAATCTGCCCTTAAATTGCATGCGCGGATCTGTATTTATATGTTTTTGCTCACCCATAACCCCACTCCCCCTTTTTTTGGCCCTCCCCATGCTCGGGTTTTGATATAACCTTTTTTGATGGGTTGGGCTGTGATAACAGCGATTGGGTGCGCCTGGAAGTACCTGCCCCCAGCTTTTTCGCTGCAAACACTAAGGCTAGGGCCAATTTCTCCATTGCAAGGGATTAAACTCCGTTTTCTTCAACGCCTTTTCTAACAAAAAAAAATGGGGGTTTTGGACGGAGTTCCTGTCTGCAATAGCACTGCGTTGACTGCCCTTGGGGCCAGATAGATACATGATCAGCCCCTTCCCCAAAGGGCTGGGGGCGACAATTTGGGGGGTGCGCTATGGTGTTGTTTGAGCTTTGGGAAAAACCTTTTTTCTGCCCCTTCCCAGTCCACCTGAAGTCTCCCTTTTTTGGGCACTTCTTTAGTGTCCCCGAATAGGGGAAGGACTGTCTGCTTTATTTTGGAAAAAACGGTTTTATCCGGGTAGCTTTCCGTTTAGTGACTGAACTTTTTTCAGTGTGCGCCCGGGGAGGGGGGTCCCAAAGACGCTTGAGTCTTCTCCCGGGGAAGGCTTTATCCCCAAACGGGTTCTATCAAATACCCGAAAAACCTTCCTTACCCCCTTGCCGGGGCCAAACCCCCCCGGGGGAAATACACTTTTTGGGGTTCAATTTCATGTTGGGTTCTCCTGAGTGTTTTTAACGTTTTCCCCCCATGTCGCCACAAGCTCTTCCCCTGTATGGCTTTTTTATGACGAGATCATCGACGTAGACTTCCAAGTTCTTCCCCCTTGGGTTTTTCGAACGCAGGGGCCACCAATCTTTGGTAAGTTGCCCTGCCCTTTTTTAGGCCGAAGGGCATCTTTGTGTACAGAAGGGCCCCCTTTAAATTTGTGGAAGGCCCTTTTTTTTCTTTGTTTTTCCTCCCCCATTTAATTTTTTTTTTTTTTTTTTTTTAAAAAAAAAAATTTTGTTTTTTTTTTTTTTTTTTATCCCTTATATCGTCCAGGAAACATTTTTAAGGATAACCACACAGAGACTCGATCTTACAGTCCAAACCCCCTTGGGAACGGGAGCAGTCCTGTGGGAAAAATTTTATTTTTCCGGTCTGTTTTTTTCTACGCACATCCTCCAACCGCCCTCGCTCTTCTTTTTTCCCATCACTGGGGTTTGAGGGGCCAGTCCCGGTAAATAACTTCACGCATGATGCCTGCATCTACTAAATTTATGTACTTCTTCCAGGATGGCCTTTTTTTCCGACTGGAGCTTGTCCCCCCGCTTTTCTGTC